>OX459113.1:36570580-37810580 GCA_949775065.1 Brachyopa scutellaris | reverse complement strand
CCTATCAATGCCATTATGTATGGAGTATAACATTGTTCAAATATCTGCCGCGGCTTCTCCGGGTGGTGCTCATCCGAAATGTCCAATTTTCCATGACTCTGGCGCATAAATCAAGCTGAATTTGACCGATGACATGGGTTATGTTGGCTTGTGGCCGCTGTGGTTTGTGGCTTATTCGCATAGACCTGCGACTTCAGAAAACCTTCAGCTCCTGGATCAGTTGATTTTTGTACGGGTGCAGACTCAAGTCACGATGCCAAATTCACAAGTTGTGGTCTGCGAAAGGCCAAGTTCTTGTGAGCGACGCGATATTTTCGGCAGATCTTGCGTTTCGTCGATGTACGGGTGTTGGCTGACCGTCTACTGAACCACTGAACTCAAATTTATCCACCACACTGCGAAAAGCCCTCTCGGAAGGACGATTATGGCGACCGTAAAATGGGCGAAGCGCGCGGAACGTTGCCCGAACAGAACACCCATTTTGATAAAACAATTTTTTTATTTGCACGTGTTGTTGAACGCTATTTCCGTCCATAGTGATTTGGCAAAACAGAATGAATAAATGACAGGCAATTTGATAGCTGTAGCTTTAACAATATGGCCACTATCAACTGTCAAAGTTCGGACGTACCTACTGGAAGACCCTTTATATCTATATACATAATTAAATCGCTAGCGCAAAAGCTTGTCATACCTCCTTAGAGTTTACGTATATTTCTGCACCGATTTTAATGATTCTAATACGGCGTACACACACACGCGGATTTGCATGCTCGCGACCAAGTGCGTATGTGTGAATGGCAACTGACCTTTAGGTCTTTTGGCTTGGCACGAGAGTAGGGATTGCAACTAGGGACATTCCGATACCGCCATGGTATCGATACTTTTACTCATCACTCGTATCGAATCAAAGTATCGAAACTACTCATTTACTTGTATAAAAGTATCGAGTATGTACTCGTATCGAATCAATTGTAGAAACATAAAACTAGTAGCTTTTGTAGCAATGAAGTGACAGATGAAACGGCAAAAGAGTAGGCAAACGTTTGCACTGACGCAATGAAGACATTCGGTGTCCTCTTCTTTTTTCTTTGTTGCCTTGTTTTTTTATATGATTTGAGTATGTATGTTGGGAATAGAGGTTTATAAAACTTTAAAATTATACATATTGTAACATAACGGAATTCAAGTGTCCCTGTTCCTTTCTAACCCTCTAGTGCATGATTTTTAATTTTCGAAAGAAATAAATATTTACGGAAGAAAATCACTTCTAAAGGCGCCTAGTGAAGTAGTGACAAACAACAGAAACAGGAACAGAAGCAGAATCCCATACATTTACAACGTCCGTCATGGATTATTTCGTGATAGTGAAAAAAAAAATCGCTTGTGGCTTCAATTGGCAAACAAACTTGAAAGACATGGTAAGTTTTGTCATTTATTTTATTGAATATTATAGATAGTTTTATAATCTAGTGTTTAGCTACAGGATGGACTCTTGCCAATTGACATATCATATTCCATTAAAACAATCTTTAAATTTGTCCCGAATGGCTGATGCTTCTGTATTGGGTCGCCCGGAAACATTTCTAATTGGAATGAGATTGTGTGTGGGTAATGTGACATTATCCACATTTCCAAATGCAATTTCTGCCGGGGAGTTTATTTTTTCGGATCGCATCAAGTTATGCAGCATGCATTATGCAAGAACAATGTTGTCGATTTTTTTAAGGTTTGTATAAATTGATGTGAATGTGAAAAATATACGAAAATATGAGGCCATGATACCGAATGCATTTTCCGTTGTTCTTCTAGCTCGTGAGTGCCTATAGTTATAAATTGATTTTGTTTGGTCGTGCAGCGTTTCTTGTCTCGGGTACGGTTTCATTACGTTTGTGTTCAGAGCAAATGCTTCATCACCGAGAATTACATTCGGGAGAATTATATCCGTGTACGATAAAGCCGTCGGCTGAGGTATATTGAACTGGGCACTGTTGATTAATCTTCACATTTCGCTTTTCAAAAAAATGGCTGCAAAATATCAATTTAAGTAAAACAGTACAGTAAAATTTAAATTGTTTCTGAATTCTTTTAAATGTTGTAGGGAAGAGTGGATCACTTTCGGACGTGGGGCACATTTGGACACCCCCTGTTACTCATAAAGGAAACAAATTTTGTATTCAGCACCTTCTGGGCAATTTGGAAGCACTTTAAAATGAACATGTTCGCGTTTGTTTCATTCGGTTTGCTTCTTCACAATGCTCTATGCAGGTGTTTTTGTGTTTTGGCGGTGAAAAGTGTCCTTTCTTGTGTCTGAAGTAAGTAAAAATAAGTTCTTATTGTGATGGTCCTTGATCTATATGTATATATTTTTTTATTTTATTAAGTCGATATTTATTAATCGTTTTGATCAGGCTTTTAACCAAATTGAGTTTGTAACTAAACAAAAAAGGTTAGTTTTCTTAAAATGTGGGGGGTGGGGTACTTACAGACAGTGCATCTGGGGCAGATTCGTACGTGTCCCATAGTTGAAATTATTTAAGTTATATGATTTTTTTTTATATTTTAAGATTGTTTGTAATTATAAAATAAATTTAGAGATAAAAAAAATATTTTTAAAAACAAGCTTTAATGAACTAAAAAGTAAAAAAATAATTTTTTCCCGAATCACCAATGTGTGACTATAAATTAAAGCTAGTTTTTAAAAATATTTTTTTTATCTCTAAATTTATTTTATAATTAATTTTTTTTTTACAACTTTACGTCTATACGTATGTATGTATATTAGCTTGGGTGGGTTGGATATGAGAAAGTTTACTCAATATGTTTGAGATTCTACTCGCCCTTTCATTTGATACCCATGCCATGGTGGTTGTGAACAAAAAGGTAATTCGCCATCTTGGGACACCCATTATATTGAATTTAGAATGACGTCACTTGGCTAGTCTAATTCTGCTTGTCAATCCCTTTAAGTTGATACCCATATTAGGGAGGTCGTGAAGATAACGGCAATCCTCCATCTTATGACGTCCGCTATATTAGATTTACAAAGTCATAAAATATACTATATTGTTTGAGATTCTATTCGCCAACACTTCTATTTGATACTCATGTCATGCGGGTTGTGAAGAAAAAAGTAATCCGCCATTTTATGGCATCCACCATATTGAATTTAGAATGACATCACTTAGCTAATCGTATTCTACTTGTCAAACCCTTCCATATTGGATTTTTAATGACGTTTAAGCGTATTGTATTCTACTTACCAAGCCCTTTCATTTGATACCCATATTTAGGAGGTCGGGTAGTTAACGGTAATCGACCATCTTGGGGCGCCCGCCATATTAGATTTACAAGATCATGAAATATACTATATTGAGTTGTCACCGGATACGCAAAATTTCAGTATAATCGGATATCTGGAAGTGAGTGTAAAATCGACTCCCAGATTCCGCACTCACAGAAATGGAAAAGTTAAAAATCGTCCGCCATATTGGATTTACAACGTCACCAAATAGCACGTATTGTATTGTCTCCGGAACTATATACGTGTGCAAAATTTCAGGATGATCGGATATCTGGAAGTGGGTGTAAAATCGACTCCCAGATTCCGCCCTCACAGAAATGGAAAAGTTAAAAAGCGTCCGCCATATTGGATTTACAACGTCATCAAATAGCACGTATTGTACTGTCTCCGGAACTATATATGTGTGCAAAATTTCAGGATGATCGGATATCTGAAAGTGGGTGTAAAATCGACTCCCAGATTCCGCACTCACAGAAATGGAAAAGTTAAAGAAGCGTCCGCCATATTGGATTAACAACGTCACCAAATAGTACATATTGTATTGTCTCCGGAACTATATACGTGTGCAAAATTTCATCGGATCGGATGATCGGATATCTGGAAGTGGGTGTAAAATCGACTCCCAGATTCCGCCCTCACAGAAATGGAAAAGTTAAAAAGCGTCCGCCATATTGGATTTACAACGTCATCAAATAGCACGTATTGTATTATTTCCGGAACTATATACGTGTGCAAAATTTCAGGATGATCGGATATCTGGAAGTGGGTGTAAAATTGATTCCTAGATTCCGCCCTCACAGAAAGTGAAGTTAATATAAAGCTCGTAAAAAGCGTCCGCCATATTGGACTTACAACGTCATCAATTAACCCATATTTTACTGTCTCCGGACTTATATACGTGTGCGAAAATTCAGCATGATGGGATATCTGGAAGTGGGTGTGAAATCGATTCCTAGATTCCGCTCTCACAGAAAGTGAAGTTAATATAAAGATTGTAAAAAATACTATTCGGGATAAGATAAATGAAACCGATGTAAAAAGGCTTTATCTAAAAAAAAAGAGTTTAAGATATGCTGCCAGCTTTTATAATATCAAGAAAAGAACTTTACATTCACGAATCAAGCACACACCGAATCAAGTCTACCGCAGAAGAATACCTTATGAAAAACGATAAAGATGATTGATCACCGTGATATCGTTGCAATTCGCAATCAAACTTGCAGTCCAGGAACATCTCGCATTGCTTTTCTTTTAACTTTCAGCTATAATTTTCAAAACCTCATCGTTCATTCAATGTTAAATTAATTTTCAGTAATTTGCTCTATATTTTTTGTAAAAAAATTGAATGAAGTTCATACTTTTTACAAAACATTTTTATTTAATATATGAATTCAATTTAATTCATAAAACGTCTTTTTTTTTATATAAATAAAGTGATATTTGGGTGTTTTCTTTTCTGTCCATATCTACCCCATCTCGCGTGCGAATCTACCCCCGGGGTGGGGCACATCTAGACACAAGAGAGTGTTATTTGAAATAGCTTAAAAAGATAACAAAAGGTTATACTGATCATACTCCCCAGATTACAGATATGTGGGTCCAAGAGCATTTGAACGTGGCCAACATCGTAATAGACGAATTCGAAATTCTAAGAAAATCAGTTTTCGAAATGATTGTTATAACCGAAATTGGTTTATGCCGCAACATTGGTCATACGGTCCAGATCACAGATATGTGGGTCCAAGACTATTTGAACGTTGCTAGCGCCCTGCCAGACCGTTTTAAAATTCTAGAAAAATCACTGAGGTAACAAGTATATACATATATGTATATGTACATTATATATAAAAGGGTTTTCAATAAGAGCACTACAAAAGTTTTTTTAAATAAAACAAAAACGGTTCTGGATATCAATGAAATTCTTTATTCCTGTGAAAGTACGTTCGATGCCATTATGTATGGAACTCGATTTCTTTTGCATGGCCACCACGGGCACACTTGCAGGAGTCCAGACGCTGAACCCAATTTTCGACGGTTTTCAAGCATAAATCGGCCGATACTGCTGCAATTTCACGTCGATATTCGTACGAAGTTCATCAATCGTCGCTGGCTTGTTGGCATAGACCATAGACTTAACGTAGCCCCACAGGAAATAGTCTAACGGCGTCAAATCGCACGACCGAGGCGGCCAAGCGACTGGACCATTTCGTGAGATAACACGTTCTCCAAACTTGGTTTCCAATTAATGGATTGTGACATTCGCTGCGTGGCTTGTGGCGCCGTCCTGTTGGAACCACTTGTCCACCAAGTCCATATCATCCAATTGGGGCCAAAAATATTCGGTTATCATTGAACGGTAGCGATTCCCATTCACAGTAACGTGCCGGTCTTGATCATCACGGAAGAAGTACGGCCCATAAACCACACCAAACCGTAATTTTTTCGGGATGCAATGATGACTCATGGAGTACGTGTGGATTGCTGCCTGACCAATACCGCATATTTTGTTTATTGACGAAGCCATTCAGCCAGAAATGAGCCTCATCGCTGAAAATGATTTTTCGATGAAAATCCGAATCATTTTCAAGTTGTTGCTCAGCCCAATTCACGAACATACGACGCTTCTGGTGGTCAAGCGGCTTCAGTTCTTGCGTCAATTTAATCTTGTAAGGATGTAGGCCAAGATCTTTTCGCAAAATTCGCCACAACGACGTCACAGAGATGCCCAACGCTTGAGAACGACGTTTGAGAGACACATTTGGGCTTTCTTCAACTGAAGCCTCAGCGGCAGCAATATTCTCGACACTACGGGCACTTCTTTATCTCACTGGCACGGGAACATTTTGTACTGTGCCTGTGGATTCAAATTTTTCCACTAGACGCTCAATTTTTGATATGCTAGGACGATTATGACGACCATAAATTGGACGTAGCGCTCTTAACGTTGAGGCCACTGACTCCGAATGCCCAACGCTTGAGAACGACGTTTGAGAGACACATTTTGGCTTTCTTCAACTGAAGCCTCAGCGGCAGCAATATTCTCGACACTACGGGAACTTCTTTGTCTCACTGGCACGGGAACATTTTGTACTGTGCCTGTGGATTCAAATTTTTCCACTAGACGCTCAATTTTTGATATGCTAGGACGATTATGACGACCATAAATTGGACGTAGCGCTCTTAACGTTGAGGCCACTGACTCCGAATTTCGGTAGTAAATTTTAATAATTTCGACTCGTTGTTGGCTCGTATATCTTTCCATCATGAAATGGCAAACCTTACGTACTTGAGATTTTTAATAAATTCGGACATTGTGTTAACTATTACTATGTGGAGGAAATTGAAACTGAGTTAGCTTTCTCTGCCGACAATTTTCAATCATCGTTCCTGGAATGCCGACAGAAGAAAAAGTTTGCACAGGTGTGGCCTTCGACAACTACGATTGCTTCGTAGAGACAAGTAATGGAAAAAACACACTTCATGATACAGTAGGAATAGCGTATCAAATTATTGATCCACATTTACAATGTAAAATAATACATTTTTTAAAATGGAAATTATTATTAACTGACTACATCATTATTTCTAGCCGAAAATGCAACGCAAAAAGATTTGTCAACAACAAGGGTTAAAAAACGGCGAGCAAATATCCTACAAACCTAGAAATCGAACCTTACTAGGCGTGTTTTTTTTGTAATCTGTATAGGCTAAATATGTTTCAGCAGCATGTTTACCTATGATAAATACAACAAAACCTTAGCCTGGATAATTATCGAGTCTTATTTTTACTTTGAAAGCTTTTTCGAAGTCTATATAGGTTACAAAAAAAACACGCCTATTATAAGAAGCCTAAAATGCATTCAACCCTCTCCAGCACTAAAATATCTGACTTACATCTTTGTAAACTATCACAGCAAAGAGCAAAGAGCAAGACAACTCGATTGTAAATGGCTGATATCTTTAAGCTGTGGTATTGAAAATATACCAATGTGGACTGTCTGGAATGCAAGATATACTAGAGAAAATCTTTCACAACAACAGGTTTTCTATCTGCCTCCCATTAAGGCGACCTTCTGGTCTAGATTTTTCAAAAAATCGATTTTTTTCTTATATTTCAAAAGTATGGGCTTTTAAGAGTATACTGTTAAATTTTCGTATTAATAATTCCAGTATTTTGACTTCTACAGCATATTTAGCAGGTCAGCGCAGAAGCAGATAAAAGAAGCAAGTAAAGTTTAAACTCATTTATCTCGAAACTATATTTTTCTGCACGGTGTGAGACAAAAATAAAAAACTACACGACCGATTCCTCTCAAATTTTAGTATGTTATTCAGTAAACCAGTGCTTATCGTCGGAACTAAAATGCATCACCAACAAGTCATTCTGATGTTTTGGAGACGCTCAAGAAATCGATTGAAATCGCCAATGGGTGCTATCAAAAAAATATTTTTGTTACCTATGACTTAGCAAGAGCTAAAATAGCCTTACAAATTCAACACGAAGAATCCCCCCAATTTGATCGTGCTTGTGTTCTACTGGGAAACTTTCATATTGAAATGGCGTTTCATAAGGCAATAGGAAATTTTTTTGATGGATTCGGGGTACTTGCGCAAGGTTCACTTAATGCTTTTATGGCTGGTAAGTTTATATTTCTCACATCACTTCGACATTTCGTATTTCTTATTTACAAAATATTTTCTGTTGGGGTAGGAACTCATTATAATAGATGCAAGCGATTGCATATCTTATTTAGTGCAGCTGTACAAGTTCTTTAGAGTATATAAAAAAAAATGCGGTTTCGTTATTAAAAGAACCAATAAAAATTTCTCAATGTCTGCTGTAGATCTTACCTTAGAGCAGAATATTAATGCTGATGCTGCAAATCGGCTGACTGGAGTATCGTCATTCACGAACTCCATATCTGCGAGGCAAAAATGGGTAAAAACACATACTGACAGAAACGCAAACATTTTATTGCTTTACACGACACTGGGAATGTCGAAAAAAGACTATGTAACTCGGGACTTAAAATCAAGCCAAATAAAGCAATTTAATGCAAATTTAAAAACGATTACTGACAATATTTTGAGCTATAATAACCCGTCCACAGATAATGCAAATAAAAGCAATCTCTTTAATATTTGTACCGGGAAATGTGTCTTAAAGGATACCGAAAATTTCTTGCTGAGTTAAAGAGAAAGTGGTGCAAATAAAAGAGATAAATTTAAACATGATTGTCGAATCGATGAAAAACAATTCGAAAGCAGAATTTCAAGAATTGAAATAAAAAACTTTGCATTTGAAAATAAAATAAGGCCAAAAAATAAAATATCTCTATTAAAAATGGAAAGAAATTTAATAGGACGTATCTTATGCATTGCTACCGAACATTTGGTGGGCATCAAGGACATATTTAAATATCCATTAACACCTATACCTCAGGTAATTGGTCATTTAGATGGATCAATGGTAAAAACTGATAAATCCATGTTAAGAAAATATTTGGAAAATGGTGGCGCAAGCCCCCCTCCAAATGATATTGATGCCATTGTTGTCGATGGATTTTTTCTATTACATACCCTAGGTGAATTGCCTGCAACGTTTGACAAAATTGCAATGCACATTTTAAAAAAAGTCTGCCGAATGAATGCAAAACGTATTCATATTGTTTTTGATCGAATGATATCACCATCAATAAAAGATATTGAACCAGATAGAAGAAATTGCTTACAAGATAACGCTGAGTATACAGTTTTGACAAGAAACCAGAAACGACCTGCTGACTTTTTGAAAGCATTGCGGAATCGCTCGTTTAAATTAAAGATTGAATACATTTGTAGTCACTGAATGGCTTCAAGACGAGTACTTCAAGCTACTATTGAAAGTAAAAAAGAAATATATGTCACTGACGGTGACGATGACAAATGTTTTCTTTTTAAGACTGATGGAGAAAAAGTTTTGGGGGAAGAATGCGGGGATTTAATTAGCTTCCAAGAAGAGTCAGATACTCGCATGATATTACATGTGGCTTTTTTGCCAAGTAACAGTTCAGTTGTGATAAAGCCTTCAGACACAGATGTGCTTATAATTGCACTTTATCATCTCCCGTATCTTAAAAATAATCCGAAAGTATGGATTGAAGTCAGTACAACTACTAAGAACATACTTAGATACATTGACATCAAAAAGTTGTATCAAGAACTGGGACCCCCGCTTTGTGCTGCATTAATTGGATTTCACAGCTTTACGGGATGTGATTATGGTCCAGCTTTTTTTAAAAAAGGAAAAATCAAGCCTTTCTCCATTTTGAAACCTTTGGAAATCTTCGTAACGGATTTATTGTTCACAAAGAGGATATATCGAAAATAGAAAAATTCGTCTGTGAAATGTACAAAACCAAAGCCTCGTCTGTGGATGATGACAGATAAGAAATATTTTACAAATCATGTAAGCCCACATCACAAAATATTTTTAAAAATATTAAAAGTAAGTACTACCTAGAAAGATTAAACTACATACTATAAATGTACGTATTCCAATTTCCTATATTTTAGATCTTCTGCAACACAACTGCAACAGAAGTAATTATATATGCTCAAACTGGAAAAATGCCATAAAGAACGAAGAAATTCAGTTGACACCAGCCGAAAATGGTTGGAAGCTCAGCCAGAATTCATGTGAAATTAAATGGTTTGAGGGAAATGAAGCACCGGATACATTACAAGAAATTTTTGTCAATAAAGAAAACGAAAGGGTTGAAAGTGACGAAGAAGTAGCTAACTGCGATTCTTCAGATGAGGATAAATATGATATGCATATAAACATTATAACGTTTAAGAAAAAATTAAATGTGAAAATGTCTTTTTTTTTTTGTTTGATTGACAACTTTTGAAATGGTCTGTTGGTAGAAGAGCCGCATCCAAATGGTCCTGAACTTGCAGATTAGTAATCATTTAGCGTTAACCTTTGTGTTGAAGTATATTTTATTGGGTTATATAGATGTAGAGATATTTTTTTCCATTGTTATGTTAACTCTTCTTCGAAATTACTAGTGTAAAGTGTTTGAAATAGCAGAATTGTTTTGTGAATGCATAAACTATCTGGGACTAAAAATGTATGGCCTAAAGACTTATTTATAGGTACAATATATGTATATGTAATATATATATATACTTGTTACCTCAGTGGTATATTTTTTTTTATATTTAGACGTATTTAAATGGGTATAATAATTATTTTGAAAACTGATTTTTCTAGAAGTTTGCAACGGTCTGGCAGGGCGTTAGCCACGCGCAAATGGTCTTGGACCCACATATCTGTGATCTGGACAGTATTACCAATGTTGCGGCATAAACCAATTTCGGTTATAACAATTATTTCGAAAACTGATTTTTTTGAATTTCGAATTCGTCTGTTACGATGTTGGCCACGTTCCAATGGTCTTGGACCCACATATCTGTGATCTGGACAGTATGACCAATGTTGCGGCATAAACCAATTTCCGTTATAACAATTATCTCGAAAACTGACTTTGTTAAGGCCTTTGACAGAGTTCACCATGGATTACTACTATAAAAACTTCGAAAGCTTCGAAACTATTTAGCCCAATATCTTCCAATCAGGACTGCCTGAATTTTCAATGTGATATTAGCCGCGTTTTATTATCCCCGTATTCTGATCCGGATCAGATCAACAAATAAGTTTGTGTGCATTACAACAACAATCCGAGATCTTGCTTCTTGTCAAGATCAATTTTCGTGATCCAAAAATTAGTTCGACTATTTCTCACTATGGTACACTTTCGTTTGTGAATGTTGCTGTATTATCGACAATTTCCAAGGGTAAATGTTGCCAGATTAGAATATACAAATATTATTGGCAATCCAAATATCATTAATGTTATTTGGTTAAAATAAATTAATTTTTCTGCTCATAATGATATTAAAGCGACGGGAAACTGAAATTATAGCTGCAAAATATTATTTTCATTCGGTATCTGTTAATCAAAATGTACAATTTCCTCCTAAAAAATAAAACAAGCGCATTCAATTTTCATTTAAAAGAAAATATTCATTCGCATGGCAACTTCGCACTAAATGTCAAAATGAACTTAGCTTGTACAATCACCACAACACAGAACTTTGATCTGGTTTGTTTTATTATTCTGATCTGATCCGGATCAGATCACGGGGATAATAAAACACGGCTATTGACTTCAAACATCAAAACACACTGCGCTATTTGTTCTGAGAACCATGAAACTAAAACATGTGACTCTAAGAACATCAAGTGTGCAAACTGCAAGGGAACTCATAAATCAACCGATCCATCTTGCGTTAGTCGTCAAACATTTTACGAATTAAGAGAGAGGCTATCAGCGAGAAACAAGACACAACCTCCGCAGAGACAGAGAGTTGTGCAGCACCAACATGCGTTCACAACGAACATGCATGATTTCCCCGCTCTCAAACCGCAACGTAGAAGCATGAGCAGCACCGTGTTACCCACAGCAACTGTCTGCACAAATATTCCAAATCAATGGACTAACAACAACAATAACATCAACACCGGACCGAAAGAAGTCAATGCACTATTTTCTCTGGAAGAGATTAATGCGCTCACAGCTGAGATGATCACACTTCTGGGCAACTGCACTACAAAAGCAGAACAATTCAATACAATTGCACAATTAGCTATTAAGTATCTCTATCAAGGTAAATAATGAATACAAATCTAAATATAATTTGTTGGAATGCTAGAGGCATTCGAAATAAAGCTTTAGAATTTTTTGCTTTCCTAAGCAAGTTTAATATTGATATATGTTTAGTTACTGAGACTTGGTTAAGTTCTAATGTAAATCTTTCAAATAAAGATTATAAATGTTATCGCTTAGATAGAGAAGAGAGAAGAGGAGGTGGGGTTGCCGTAGTTGTCAAGCGAAATATAAAACATAAAGTCCTTCCAGTAATAAAAGCCAAGCTAATCGAAAACATCGGTATAGAAATTCCATTTGCAAATGGTCGATCATTAAAAATATATTCGGTCTATTTTCCTGGTGGCTCTGCATCAGCGAGTAAACGATGTATTTTAAAAAATGATTTGCGAAAACTTGTAAACTTAAGTGAAAACTTTCTTTTGGGTGGGGATTTGAATTGTAGGCACAGAAATTGGGGATGCCTTAGAGCAAATTCATGGGGTAACTTGCTTGCTGATCTAAATGCTAGGCACCCATTTCATATCCTTTATCCTCCTCATCCCACCTATATCCCTACAAGCAGACGATCCAATCCATCAACGCTTGACCTCTTTTTGACAAATTTCCCAGAACTCTTCAGCCAACCCATGGTTATAAATGAACTTAGTTCTGACCACTTACCAGTGTTATGTAGTGTCCTGTTATCACCTGTACAAACTAATAATTTAGTTTTCGATTTTAGAAATGCCAAGTGGGAGTTATTTAAAAGAAATATGATACAGAAACTAAACGACTTTGATGTAGTTACTATTGACCGAATTAGCGTATCACAAATCAATCAGGCTATTGATAACTTCACGGTTGCAATACTTGATAGTATTGACCAATCAGTTCCTAAAAAAGAAATGACTCGGGACAGTGGGAGTATACTACCATCATATATACTCACGCTCATAAAAGTGAGGAACATGTACAGATCGTATTGGATAAGGACTAGAAACTATAGTTACCTTTCCGAAATGAAAGTTCTTAATGCCCACATAAAAATGTTGATCTCTAATATTAGAAATAATTCTTGGAATAACAAGCTCCAGCGATTAGAGAAGGGTAGCAAACCTTTCTGGAATATCGTGAAGATAATTAAGAAAAAACACTGTCTTATTCCAGCATTAAAAGAAGGTAATTCTGTAATATTGTCAAACACAGAAAAGGCAAATACTCTAGCTCGTGAGTTTTTTGCTAATCATCACATTTCAAATAGCATCGTTGGCAGCAATAGCACAAATTCTGCAGTTGAACATTCTAAGAATCTCTTGCATTCGCTCGCTTTAAATATAGGTGACAATATTGTATCCTTCAAGGAGTTGAAAGATATATTATCAAGCTTGAAACCAAACAAAGCTGGAGGTTTTGATCAGTTAAAGAACTTATTTATTAAACATCTTCCAAATCAAGGGATAAAGTTCCTCCAACGTTTGTTTAATGGGTGTCTTAAGTTAGGATATTTTCCTCATCAATGGAAATCCGCAAAAGTTATCCCGATTTTGAAACCGGGTAAAAATGCTGCCTTGGCTTGTAGCTATAGGCCTATTAGTTTGTTGAGTTGTTTAAGCAAATGCTTTGAAAAAATAATTAAAAATAAATTGGTAGCTCATTTAAGTGCTCACAATATACTTCCACCAGAACAGTTTGGGTTTAGGGCTCATCACAACACTATTCACCAAGTACATCGTATTACCAATATCATAAAAAGTAACCTTGTCCTAGGAAGAAGCACAGGTATGGTACTACTAGATGTTGAAAAAGCGTTCGACACTGTGTGGCATGACGGTTTGCTACACAAATTAATAACACTCAACTTTCCAACCCACCTGATTAAAATGATTGAATCGTTCCTATCTGGTCGAACTTTCAAGGTATCCATAAATAACTGGTTTTCAGATAGCTTTTCTATTGCTGCAGGTGTACCCCAGGGTTCGGTGCTCGGCCCAATCTTATTTATTATTTACACTTCAGATTTTCCACAACTTAGACACTGTGAATCTGCCTTGTTTGCCGATGATACCTGTATTCTTTCATCAGATACAATTGGTCTTAATATTGAAACCAATTTGCAATCTGCACTGAATACAATCCAAACATATTTCAATGATTGGAAGATAAAAATTAATGCTTCAAAGACTCAGGCTGTCTTTTTTACTAGAAAAAGAAAAGCCTGTTTTCTACCAAGCAACAGACTCCAAATTAACGGTATCCAAGCAGAGTGGAGACACAGCGCTAAGTATTTAGGGGTGCACCTGGATAAAACACTGACTTTTAGCCTGCACATACAGCAATCTATTAATAAGGTTAATGCAACAATAAGGTCGCTTTATCCGTTCATCAACCGCAAGTCGCAATTAAGCATAGAGAATAAGTTACTCATATTTAAAGCTATATTCCAAGCAATTCTTTTCTATGGTTCTCCTGTTTGGGGTAAATGTGCAATAACACATATTAAAAGAATGCAGATTACTCAAAACAAACTCCTTAAAATGATGTTTAACCTACCTTGGCATTTCTCCACTGATGACTTACATATTTTGGCAAATATTGAGAAAGTGCCACAAAGAATTTTAAAACTTAATGATCGTTACAATATATCGTGTAGTTCTTCTGACAACCAGTTGATTTCCAACCTAGTTGCTTAAATAAGTGATCTATCCTATGTTATTTATCTTATTTGTTATTTATTTTACTATTTATTATATATTATTAGTTGTTAGTTATACATATTTGTTATTTATTATATATTATTTATTATTTGTTATTTATTATATAGTATATATTATTTATTATTTGTTATTTATTATTTATTATTTATTATTTATTATTTATTATTTATTATTTATTATTTATTATTTATTATTTATTATTTATTATTTATTATTTATTATTTATTATTTATTATTTATTATTTATTATTTATTATTTATTATTTATTATTTATTATTTATTTATTTATTATTTATTATGCAAATTTGAGAATTGAAAAAATACAAAGGAGGTTCACGCGTTTTGCATTAAGAAATATGAGATGGTCCGATGAAATTGTTATCTTTCAAGATGCGCGCTAATAGATTTGAAAACTCTAGAAAGCCGGAGACAAGCTCAATGCGTTATTTTTATAAAAGATATTTTATGTAATAACATTAAATCTCAAGAGCTACTTGCACTTGTTAATTTGTACGTTCCGGAAAGATATCTTAGAAATAGAAGCGATCTCTTTTTTATCCCCACTCATAGAACTAATTATGGTTTAAATAACCCAATAACTCGTTCTTTAATGCTTTACAATTCTGCTTGCAATGAAGTCGATCTTTCAATGAAAAGGGATAGTTTTAAAAATATTGTTCTAAATATATTTAACTCTAGTTTAAATTAGTTTAGTTTTAGCAAATATGTACTTATTTATATGTTTTATATGTACTTTTTTTGAAATCAACAGATTGTAATCCATTGATGAATAATAAATAATAATAATAATAATAATAATAACTGATTTTTTTTAGAATTTTGAAACAGTCTTGCCACGGTTGAATCGTCTTGGACCTACATTTTTGCGATGAGATAAATGAACTCTATACAATAAAACTAGCATTGACTGGTTATATCAATTATCTTATTTTATCTCAAACTGATTTTCAATATAGTATTACTCACTAAAGCCGCGACCACGAACTGCAAGACTTTCGTCTATAGCATTAGCCTTACCCCAGTTTTGATTTTCAATATAGTATTACTCACTAAAGCCGCGACCACGAACTGCAAGACTTTCGTCTATAGCATTAGCCTTACCCCAGTTTTAATCTCATCTACTTTTTTTCGGTTATATTTCACACACAAAATTTGCTGTGGGCTCTTGGTCTCATAGCATTCACAGTGCGTTGAGATTATATGTATTGCAGTGCACTTTAAATAACGTAACATCGTCTTTCAAATAACTGTAGAAATTGAGGTTTTAAATTTGAAATTCATATTTTTTAGGTTTGATTAGACTTAAAACAAACACTCAAGAGGAACATGAAATGCAGAACCAAGCCTAGCTTCCCGCAACGATTTGTGTGTTCGTGTTATATTTTTGCACGAATGGAAGGGACCTACAGTTTTTTTCCGACTCCGAACGGCGAGTTAAGAAGCTCAATTGTGACAAATGATACTCTTTGATGCTTGTCAGACATTCGAAAGAGGTGGGCACTGTGAAAAACTTTTAGGTGTTTGCGGCGGGATTCGAACTCAAGACCGCTGGCTCAGTAGTCCGACGCACTAACCACTTGCGCTACGGTGTCCACTAAATGTATTAGAAACTAAAATATAAAATATTTTCAATTAAATTTCTAAACATCAATTACTATTTTTCTTATTTAAGTGACTTATTTAAGTGACTGACTTCATGCTAGGCAACGAGCAAAGCGATGGCATTTCTCGCGAAATAATGCTGAAAATGGCTAGTCTTATGACTGAAAATAACCAACCTCAACCATCGACTTCCAGTATAATACTAAGGACATACATTATTTGTTATGATACCTACATTTGTATACATTATAGATAATACTACATACACTGCCGATCACTGGAATAATGCAAAATTTTAATATCAATTAAAAACTTTTTCCGCATTTAAAAAGCTTAAGGAAAAGCTTTTTGTTGTTGTTTTCCTAAAGAGTGCCTTATTGTCTACCTAAGTAGGTACCTATTTGCAAGAAGAACATAAACATAAAATCTTCGTTACAGTTGTTTGTTAACGTTTATCAATTACATTGGAAAAAAATACATTTTGTAAATCGTCATTTGAATAGGTTCACTCGCTTTTATTAGGAAAAATCGAGAACTGAAAAGGATTAAATCAATTTTTGTCGATTAATATTTTATTGTAGAATATAACTATTACATTTTTTTCGCGCACTGTAATGTAAACTATATACTCGTTTTAAATAAAATAAAATAAAAAAAGTATTGCTGGGCGGCACTGAGTTGTACGTTTGTAATAAATGTAGTTAATAAAATTGAATAGAAAAGGAAACGCACGTGTATTTATTAAATTGTAGAAATCCTCAAAGATCCTCTAAAAACTAAATAAAATTTAAAAATCATATGTGAGGTAGATCTACCTCCAAGTAAGTGTCCAAACAGAGTGGAGCAAAGAATAAATCTGCGTAAATTTCCAGAGAAAAGAGCAAAGACCACGAGAGGAGAGCAACGATGTAGTCACTATATCTAGTGGAATTTTCACTCGTTTAGTGACAAAATAAATTTCCATGTCACCAGATTTCTAGTGCTTTTTCTAGTGACTTCTCAGTTCTCAAGCAAGCATTTTTGTGGCATGCAAGAATTAATTTTTTTCTTAATATTCCTTCTCTTTTCAACTAACTTAAAATCAAGCTGTCTGCTGAACACGACTTTGAAGTTTCAATTTCAATCTCAGGAACATGCAGCCCTCTATTTTTGTCACTGAGCTGATTAACATTTTATTTTTAATACAATATTTTTTCCTGGTGACTTTTCTTCAAAATTTCAGTAAATCTAGTGACTTTTGGAGATTGGCCTAGTGACTTTTTATTTCAGCTAGCGGCAATACTGTGTAGGCTACCCAGATTGAGGAGCAAAGAGCAAGGTGCGAAGCAAACAAGTAAGATTTCATTCTTTCACATTTGAATATTTTCATTTTGTGTATAAGATGCACCGCTGATGTTTACTGATGGACTTGAGGTTACCATGGATAGGAAATCAGAATTATTCATTAAATCATCGCAAAAAGGAGTATCAACTGAATCCGTAGTCACCTCAAGCAAACTTCGCTTAGAAAGTCGGGGGTACATTGATCTCGCAGGAAAACAGGGCCATCAACATATATCCAGGGAGTCTGAGTAACCCACCGTCTCCAGAGCGAGGACGTGGCTTCTTCTGTAGTTCTTTGCGGAAGGTGTATCGAAAGAAAAAAGTACCGAACCTTAAATTTTTTTAAGATATCTTTACTATTGGGGCAACAGTCGCGAGTAGTTGGTTGGATCCTATACGAAACAGTAAACGCTATGTGGGAAGTACTACATCATATTCATATACTTACAGAAGCAATAATCAAGGAAATATCCCAGGATTTTTTTGAGAAATGGAATTTCCCTGTTGTTGCAAGAGGCTGGTATCGATTTCCTTCAGACATCCTCAGTCAACACATCTATACGAAGCGATTTCAAGTACGAGACAACCATCACTCACCATCACCTGTATTTCAAAACCATCTGCCCATCAGATTAGTGAATCAACACCGGAGCTTCAATCTACTGAGAACATCAAGCAGGGCTGAGCATTGGCTTCCGGTCGAGTGGACGAAAGGGATGAATTAATTTTGCCCGCTGGATGATGGAAGGAAACGCTCATAATTTCTTATCACCATACAAACCAGCGATTGGAGTTCACTGAAGGAGAAACTAATCTTCGAATTCAAACAGAGCCATTTCCGTTAAGATGTTGATGCATGGCTCACAAACTGACTCTTCCGTCGGAATGAAACCATTCGCCAATACATTATCAAAGTGCAGAGCAACGCTAGCCACGCCGATAACACCGAATTTGAATTAGATTAATTCATTCTTGATAGGCTCGGCGACGAAGGAACTAGTGGATCTATGTTATATGTGGCACGCACCATGACTGATCTTAAGGAGTTGCTTATCCATTGTGAGCACCGTCGTATTTGAGTCTCAACTCTCAATCAACCGAGCTAATATCCAGAGCCACACACCGTACAACAGTTCGTCGATCCATGCAATAAACCCGAATGTACCAATACTGTTAATAACCTGAGACATCTTACTTGCCAACCAAATGATGCTAACTGCCAACCGAGAGACCCAAACCGCTGTGCCAATTGCCATATTATTGTCCACCAAGAAACAGAGTGCCCGATACCACGGCGACCACTAGGCAGCTCTTTTAATTGCTGGGAAATTGGACATTAGTATCGAGATGGCCCGAAATGCCGTATCGGAGCTGCCGTCATTGTTACTGAACATGTCGCTGAGCTAACGGCAAATCCGGGCATACGAAATTAGTAATGGGCTTGCCACAATTTAAACGCGGCACTCTTGAAGCTGCGAGACTAAAACCACAGATCCATGTCCAAACAGAGCATTCGGACGAGCATATAGTGAGCGATAAGGAGATACTAGATCGGGGCTGATTTATATTTGTCAGATAAAATAAAATGAAAAAAACTATGCATTGATTTGTACGTTTGTAATAAATATAGTTATTATTATATTGAATCTAAAAGGAAAACTACGTGTATTTTAAATTGTAGAAATCCTCAAAGATCCGCTAAGTAAATTTATAATAAGAATATTAATTTTTTAAAATAATAAATTAAATCTATACAATGTTTTTGATTGGTTTTCGTATGTTTAAGAAATGGCGGCAGCAAATGAAGATTCTTTGGATACAGTCTTGATTCGAACAGAGATCCACAACTTGGTATACATTCGGAATTAATTGGAATAATTGTTTTACAATTATTGTTAGCAATACGGAAAAAGGCAAACACGTTTGAACAATCAGGATATATATTTCGGAATGAGAATTTCATAACCAAGCGTAGGTAACAAAAGTAAAAAGAATAGATAACTATAAGCATTGTATATGAAACTAATAGTACTATCATCAAGCAAGATTTTTTTTGGACTAAAGTAAAACCGGTTATGCTTGCTTAGCATTTCCTTCTGATGTTCACTCAAAAGCAAGGAGAGTTAACTAAAAAGCCAAAAAAAAAAAATGAGATTTGAGTGTTGCGACACGAGTATGAAAAGATGAAGAAGAAGATGAACTTTGAAGGATTTATGTCTTTTTTCAGGTTTAGTAGAAATTTCAATGAAACCATGAGTAAAACCAATTATATGTCAATGGTTTACTATGTTAAATTGCAGTTAGTATTATTTTGACTGTCTAATTCAAACTTTTGAATACACTATTTGATGTTAGTTCTGTTTAACACGGAACAAAACATATCAAAAACTATTTTAAGTGCACTTAGTATTAATGTGGCTGGAAATCTAGAGAGAGAAAAAACTTTTGAAACGTCTGTCAAATCTGTCAAATGTGATAATTCGGTTTTCAATTAATCCAATATACGCGAGTTATTTGAGGAAATTGTTTACTTTTGATTTTAAATTTGATATTTAATTACAAATATGTCAAGTGATAAAATAAACCTTGTGTTTGAGTTGATGGAGACTTCGAGTGAGTCTGAATCTAACACCGATTCTGAATCTACAACCGAGTCTGAATCTGAAAGTAATTTTGAATCATCTGATTCAGATTATTCAGATATCATGCTTGCAATCGATGATTTGGACAATGAAGTGAAACTCATTATGGGGGAAACTAAAGAATCACGCAATTGCATCAAAAATTATTTTGAGGAAATAGTGCCTACATACACTGAAGAAGAATTTCGCCGACACTTTCGAATCTCAAAAGCTTTATTTGAGCAAATAAGTGAGAAGTTTGACCAGTCGGAAGAATACACTGTGCTCCGGCCAGAAATACGTTTTTCCGGTCGCAAAAATTTGGCAGTGTTTTTGTGGTAATAAGTTTGATTTTTTTTTTTTTAAATTAACGAAAAAATTACAAAACATATTTAAGGTTTGCTGGACATGAGGCCTCCAGCTATCGTGACTTGGCTGATCGTTTCGATCTGTCACTATGGACGGTATGCCACATGATCAATAGAATCACTATGTTTATCAGTGATATGAGTCCAGATATTATTAAGTGGCCAACCGAGGACAAAAAAAGGGATACGAGCGAGTTTTTTAAAAATAAAAGTTGAGTTTTAAAGGCAAAGGCACTTTATACTTTGAAATATTTCTGTACCAACATATGATTTCTTTTAACACAGGTTGTATTGACGGCGCTCATATCGTCATTGATCCGCCAAAAACATATATTGACCGGAAAGGCAACACGACTCTCACCGTGCAAGCTATTTGTGACGAAAACAAAAAATTCATAGATGTATTTATAGGATTTCCTGGCTCTTCTCACGATAGCTGGATTTTCCAAAACTCAGCTATATATCAGAGCCTAGCAACTACCTGTGGAGGTAATATATATATGTTTAATTTCATACATACGTAATAACAATATATGTTATCCTTTCTTTTAGAATACTACTTACTGGGTGATTCCGCCTACCCTCTCAGTAGCTATTTGATGAGACCCTACAAAGACAACGGGCATTTAACGAGAAAACAGAAATACTTCAATGTTAAATTATGCCCCTATTCCATAACACAACTCAATTTATTCGAGTTGGCTGTCATTCAACTCCACTTTCGCGCAACTCAATGAATTTTTCATATTACATAAAACAACCTTTTTCAGTTGTGGTTGTTAAAAAAATTGCATACTTTTAGATGCGAGTGACAACTACAAATTGACTACTTAACGTCAATGTGACATTTCTCTGGTGTTCGAGAAAAAAGTTCTGTGAAATAAAACTGATAATATTGAATGAAAACATTATGGAAAGCAATTTTGATTTATATTTTAATGATAGGGTTGATGAAGAGAGTGCAGTGAATGTTGCGCGCATACGAAAATCTATTCGTGACTATTCCAACCCATTAGAGCTACCGAATGCAAAGTAAAATACATTATACAATGTTTTTTAAAAGTGTACATATGTACATTTATTATTTTTCAGATTTATAAGTTATTTTAGATTAAATAAAGAAGCATTTCGTTATGTACTAAATGAAATTAAAGACTTCTTAAAATTGCCTGGGCGTTCGACTACAATACCACCAATTTTAGAACTTGCAACGGCTCTCCGTTGTTTCGCCGATGGTAGTTATCAAAAATGCAGTGGGAATGATTTTAATATAGGATAAGCACAACCAACGGTGTCGAAAGTTTGAAACGGAGTACTAGAGGTATTAGAAAACCATATTTGTGGAAAATGGATCAAGTCCCACCTCACGGAAGGAGAACAAAGCGCTTCGAAGATGTTCTTTTTCGAAAAAACTGCGTTTCCGGGAATAGTAGGATGCGTTGATGGAACCCATGTACGCATAATAGCACCGAGCACTTGTATCTTAATAGGAAAGGATATTACAGTTTAAATGTTATGCTTGTAAGATGAATTATAAAAATCTACATTTTGATAATAATAATATGTAATTACTCATTCAGGTTTGTGATTATAAAATGAACATTCGTTACGTCGACGCAAGGTATCCTGGTGCAAATCACGATTCCTTTATCTGGAATCACTGTCGTTTTAAGGAATATTGTCGAAGAAATTTCTCTATAAACACATGGATTTTGGGTGATGCTGGATATCCATTTGAGCCATATCTGATGACCCCCTTCCGAATGGCTGAAAGAGGCTCTGCAGAAGCGCGCTACAACACTATTCATGCGAGAGCAAGAAATATTGTTGAGAGAACAATTGGTGTTCTAAAGAGCAAATTCAGATGCTTACATTCCGAAAGAGGTTTGCACTATTAACCAGTGTTTAAAACCACAACCAACATATCCACAACCAACATATATTGCTACCTTATCTTACGCACCACCATATACATCCTCCAATATCACCATTCTGCTGACATATCAAATCCGATTCACATGTTTTCCCAGACGTAGGATTGTATTCCATATTCTGATACAATACTACGTCTGGCGAATATACGGGAATCAAATTTGATGAGTTGCAGTAATGGATATCCAAAATATATTTCCCATAGTTATTTCCCACCATCGTATAGATTATAATTTAGTATTTAAGGAAAACATTATGACAATAAAAATCACTTGTTCTACGACTGCGGTCAAATCCACTTGTTTTAATTAGATCAAAAGAGATCTAACATTTTTGGTGACCCCCCGACGTGATCTTGCTTCCCCCCACCAGCGGTAAGGGGCAAATCACAAGCATACAAGCGTAAACCAGGGCTTCAAACACTGGTTTGGTTTAATCTAACTTGATTAAAGCCTAAGACGTGAATTTGCTTCCCCCACCAGCGGTAAGGAGCAAATCACCACAAAAGCGTGTACCAGGGCTTCAAACACTGGTACAGTGTAGTTTATTAGCTACAAGCATTCCCTGGTAGAACAGTAAAATATGGAATCCCTCATCAAAGAGCAAGTCGGAGCAGCAGAGAAGATTACAAAGCTGCTCTCCAACTTCAAGAAGACGGGACCAAGCAGACGAACGAACGTGTATTTAAATTCGCGACTAGAGCGCTTGGAATTCGAATGGAGCGAGTTCGAGAAGCGCGATATTCAGCTACAACCATTTAAGCTGGAAAGACCAGATAGTTCCTACTTTGAACGGAATTACTACAATCAATTGAGAGCGGTATATGAGGAGTACAAAAATCTCATATTGAAGGCTCTGGCAGATTTTGAGGAAACAAATGCCGCAACTCAGGACACCGAAGTTCAGAAGCTGATACGGCAACAAAAGGCCTCAATTACTGCTTTAAGCCATTTGTGTTCCACCACGGAAGAAAAGTTGGAGAACCAATCAAATGCTTATTACAAGCAGAAACTTCAGAGTATTAGAGAGCAGTGGTCGCTTATTACAACCCGACACTTAGAAATTATTGGGGAAGAGAAAATCTTCGACTATGGCGTGAAAGATATCAACGCGCTGGAGGACCGCTGTCAATCTCTCCTCATCAAGATTCAAGAACATTTAGATAAACAGGTGGCCAGCACCACCAAATCCAGCTTCAACACTAACCTAAAACTGCCAGAAATAAAGCTTCCCATATTCAGCGGAAATTATCTGCAGTGGAAGGAATTCCATAATCTATATAAACAGCTTATTCATAACCAAGCAATGAGTCAAGCGGAAAAAATGTTCTATTTAAAGGCAAACTTATCTGGAGAAGCAGCCAAGCTAATCCAGCACCTCCAAGTGTGCGAAGACAACTACGAATACGCGTGGTCAACGCTCGAGCATCGCTACAACAATAAGCGATTGCTTCTTGCAGCATTACTCAACAAACTATTGGGTCAATCGATAATCACTGGAGATTCGGCCGCTGCAGTCAAGAAGTTGCACGATGTTACTAACGAGTGCCTACTCGGAATTAGCAATCTAGGAGTATCGATCGCAGACTGGGACCCACTTCTGATTCACCTCCTCCTTCCAAAGGTAGATAAAGATACTCATAGACTGTATGAGCAATCGCTATCTAAGCCTAGGGAGCTCCAAACAATGAAGGATTTGCTCAAGTTCTTAGAGGGTCGCTTCCAAATGCTGGAGGCACTAGGAACTAAACAGAGTGAACCAAAACGATCATCCAAGGTCTTCTTGGCAATCACAGATGATGGAAATAAATGCCTCATTTGCGATCATCCAAATCATCCCATCTATAAATGCCCAAAGTTTCTCCAGCTTTCTATAACAGAAAGAATTAAGAAAATTAAATCCTTAAAGAGATGTGTCAATTGTCTACGATTTGGCCACCAGGCTTCAAATTGTCAAGCTGGACATTGCACAAAATGCAATAAATTTCACCACACTCTGCTCCACATTTCGGAGTTTCAACCGCACGCCGATGCACGCACTCTTCAAATAAACAACAGAGCAAATTTGTCAGCCGTCAATTCAGCCAGAAGGGATTCAAATTACGTGTTCTTAGGGACGGCTATCGTTAACGTACTCAATCGAACTAACAGCCCGACCAAGGCAAGAGCACTCTTGGATTCAGGCTCTCAAATGAATTTTATCACAGAGAGATTAGCCAAACAACTACAGCTGACTCCAAAACACGAACCACAAGAAGTTTCAGGAATGGGAAACAACCCAATCAAAATCTCGAAGAAGGTGAATATTTGCCTGCGATCAAGAGTTACTGGTTACAGCACGAATTTAGAAGTATTCATACTGAACACCATAACCTCTCGGCAACCAAATCAGCATATAAATACGAGCCATTGGCACCTGCCCAAGAAAATTAAATTGGCGGACGACACATTCAATCAACCTCAAGAGATCGACTTACTAATTGGAGCAGAACTATATCCAGAGCTTATGTCTGTGGGGCGAATCAAGTTGAGCAAGAAATTCCCAACACTTCAAAATACCTTGTTAGGATGGGTAGTGATAGGAAAAGCCACATTCGAAGTTCCATCTACACCGTTTGCTGGCATCGCAGAGAAGTCCCCACCCTTGGAAGATATAGTACAACAGTTTTGGTCTATGGAGGAAGCCGCCATTGGAACATCAACTAATCAAAAACGATTTACTAAGGAAGAACGTCACTGTAAAGAACTATTCAAGAAAACGACAATACGCACAAAAAATGGTCAGTACATTGTAAAATTGCCATTTTCACACAGTCCATCTAGCCTTGGAGGTTCGAGAGCAATAGCTACCAGAAGATTCCTCAATTTGGAAAAAAAGCTACGGCAGAAACCAGATGTCCAGCAACAATACATTCAATTTATGAGAGAATATATTAACTTAAACCACATGACAGAGATTAACTACAACGCAGAATTCAACACAAAACCTCACTATTTCCTTCCACACCACTGCGTTCTTCGTCCAGATAGCAGTTCAACAAAACTACGAGTAGTCTTCGATGGATCCTCAAAGACGTCTACAAATATATCACTTAATGAGATATTGCATTCCGGACCAGCTTTACAAAATGATCTTTTTTCTATTCTGCTGCGCTTTCGAATTCATGCATATGTTTTTACGGCCGATATCTCTAAAATGTACCGCCAAATACTTATGGATGATGACAGCAAGCAATTCCAACTAATCCTATGGAGAGAGTCTCCGGATCAACCCCTGAAGGCTTACCAACTTAACACGGTCACCTACGGTACGAAGTCAGCACCGTATTTAGCGATTAGATGCCTCCATGATCTGGCGCAAACAGCAGAAGATACAAACTCTCTGGGAGCGACCATCCTCCAGCGCGATATCTATATGGATGATGTATTAACAGGCAGCAATAACTTACGGGAGGCAGTGCAAATGCAAGCAGAACTCAACAGCTTACTAAAGAAAGGATGGTTTCATCTTCGAAAATGGTGTTCCAATACGCCATCACTTCTGGCGGGTATTCCAAAAGAAGATTGCGAAACAGAGAACATTTTACACGATCAAAATGAAGGTTCAATTAAGACTTTGGGGCTCATATGGATGCCAAAATCAGACCAATTGATCATCAAAACAAAATGGCAACAAATCACAAAAGTAACCAAGCGATCCATTCTAGCAGACACCGCACACATTCTCGATCCTTTAGGAATTGTTAGTCCAGTTATTGTAAGAGATCGTTGTCTTACATAACAGACACCCTGTACTTCATACAGCACATCGCCCTTCTAGTACAATAAGATGTCTCATGTAAAGTTAGCATTTTAAGGACTGTCAGAAATAAACAGATATCCAACGAAATCGCCTCATGTCTTAATATATAACATGGCGCTGCGGACAAACTAAAAGTGCTAGAAAAGAAGAAAAAACGAGTTAACAAAATAAGAGGCAGCTAGTAAAAAAAAAAAAAAAGAAAAACAAATAAAAACCACAAAGCAAATTCCAAAGAAAATAAATAGTTGTGAGAAAAAAAAGGTCAAAAAGGTGGAACACTAGTTAAAACAAGCGATACACGAAATCGCCCACGTGTAAATCTCAACGGGAATGGCTGGTGAGGAACAAATACAGGAACAAAAACCAAATTCAACAACAATGGTGCCCTCAAATCTTCCTACTCCGAGTCCACTAAATGTTGAAGGAAGTCTCGCTGATAATTGGAAGAAGTTCAAACAAAACTTCCAGATATACCTAATCGCAACTGGCATATCAGAGTCTTCAGCTGAGTCACAAGTGGCGATTTTCAAGCTTCTGGTGGGTGAAAGTGGAATGGAGATATTTAATGTCCTAAATTTAACGTCAGGTGAAGAAAAGTCACTAGACAAAATACTGAAAAAATTTGACGACTACTGCATTCCAAAAAAAAACGTGGTCTTCGAGAGATATATCTTCAACTCGAGAACGCAAAAACATGGAGAATCATTCGAGCTGTATCTCAAGGATATACGTCATCTGGTAAAATCGTGTGATTATGGAGCTGCAGAGGATTCCATTCTAAGAGATCGTATAGTGATGGGTATATACGACAAAAAATTGCAAGAAAAGCTGCTAGCTGATCGGGAGCTGTCCTTAGCAAAGTCGATAGAGGTGTGTAAGCTGTTTGAAATAAGTAAGGAACAAACAAAGGTAATACAAGATGGTCCATCCAGTGAGATGAAAAGTTCCATAAATATTGTAAAGAAATTTTCAAAATTTAAAAATAAATATAGAAACGTAGAAAATACCAACAAATATAGTAGTGCACATAAGTCAAATTTTAATCAAAGTTTATTAAATTGTAACAAATGTTTACAACGTCATCCGAGGCATAAGTGTCCAGCATTCAATAAGATTTGTTTTTGTTGCAAAAAGCCAAATCATTTTGGTGCTGCTTGCAGAAATCGCAAGCATAAAAAAGTAAATGCGGTTAATGTTGGTGACAGTTATGACTCAGATGATGGTGTTTATTATACGGATGTTGTGGCTGCTGTTGGTGGTGGGTTGAGAGCGTGGTACGGTGACGTTGGAATAGCGGGTAAAATCATTCGATTTAAATTAGACACGGGCGCAGATGAAAACATTCTCTCGGTAGATAATATTAAGAACATTAACTTGTTAGACAAAGTGGAAAAAACCTTTGTGACGTTGAAAGCTTTTGGTGGCTCGGAAATAAAAGTTGCGGGAGAAATATATTTGACATGTGAAGCAAACCAAAAAGTCAAATCATACAAATTTATAGTAGTGAAAGGAAGAGTGGGGGTTGTACCATTGCTAGGTAGAGAAGCATGTGAAGAACTCAATTTTGTTAAAAGAATTAATGAGGTTAGGAAAATAAACAACAATGAAGTGTGTACAACAGTTGATAGTTTTGTGAATAAAAATAAAGAAGTGTTCAGTGGTATAGGGAAATTTTCCGAAATATATTCACTGAAAATTAAAAATGGTGTAGATCCAATTGCAAAACCGGCGCGAAGAGTAGCACAAAATTTATTACAGCCATTAAAAAATGAGCTAGATCGTCTTGAGAAAATGCAAATAATTAAAAAAGTGCTGGAGCCTGTGGAGTGGACCTCTAATATAGTCATAGTCGAGAAACCAAACAACACTATTCGCGTTTGTCTAGACCCAAAAGATTTGAACAGTGCTTTAGTGGTGGAACAATGTAATATTCCGACTTTGGAGGAACTTAGAGCACTATTAGCCGGTATGATGGTGTTTTCAGTGCTTGACTTAAAGGATGGGTTTTTCCATGTTCAGTTGGATAAAGAATCTAGTTTTATTTGTACATTTAGTACACCACATGGAATGTACAGATACTTGAGGCTAGCTAGATTGAAACCAGCCCCAATGATTTTTCAGAGGTACACTTCTCGTGTTTTTGGCAACATTGACGGTGTCTTCGTATACTTCGATGACATTCTCATCTTTGCAAGAACGAACGAAGAACATGATAATATCATGAATAAAGTAATTGAAGCTGCTATTTGTCATAATGTTAAATTTAACAAACAAAAGTTACAATATAGAGAAACAAAGGTCAAGTATATGGGATTTGTTTTGTCGAGTCTTGGCTTATCGGTTGATGAGACAAGAATAGAATCAATCGTAAAGATGAAAGACCCAGATTCTAAGGTAGGATTACAAAAAATACTAGGTATGGTCAACTATTTAAGAGATTTCTTGCCTAATCTAGCAAAAGAAACCGAGCCTCTTCGAGAGTTACTACGAAAAAATGTAGTTTTTAATTGGCTTCAAAAACATTCTACATGTATAAGCAAAATAAAAAGTATGCTAGTTAATGCTACTTCCTTGCAGAATTTCGATCCAAACAAGGATATTGTCATACAAACCGATGCAAGCTCATATGGTCTGGGTGCGTGCCTTCTGCAAAATAAAACGCCAATCTCATGGGCTTCACGAGGGCTAAGTGACACAGAAAAAAACTATGGGCAAGTTGAAAAAGAACTCTTAGCTATTTTGTACGCATGCAAAAAGTTTCATTTTTATTTATACGGTCGTGAGATTGTGGTCGAGACCGATCATAAACCTTTGGTTCCCCTGCTCGAGAAAAGCATAAATAAAATACCATCGATGAGACTTCAAAGAATGCGACTTAAGTTGGAGAAATACAAGCTAAGGCTTTGTTACATTCCGGGCAAATATCTTCTTCTTGCAGATGTTATGTCAAGGTACGGAAATGATAGTTACGATAAAAGTGAGGAAATAAATTTAGAGGGGTGCGTGCATGAAATTAATATGTCAAATGAAAAACGGGAAAAGTTTAGGAAGGCTACATTTGAGGATGAAGATTTGAAACGAGTTTTAAAATTCTAGCTAAAATCTTTCTCCAAGAATTGTGGATGTCGAAATTGGATTGGGATGCTGCGGTACCAATGGAAATGCACACAAAATGGATACATTTCAGGAAAGAACTGCTTAACCTGAACAACTTGAAGGTGCCAAGGCACATATTATGGCCGGATGCAAAGGATATTCAGCTTCATTCCTTTTCGGATGCGTCGCAACGGGCATATGGAGCTGCCGTATATCTACGATCAGTAGATGAAGAAGGAAAGATAAAAGTACTACTGGTCTGCTCTAAATCTCGAGTAGCACCAATAAAACAGCAAACGATTCCTCGCCTGGAGCTTTGCGCCGCAAGGTTGATGACGCAGTTAGTAAGGTTCGTTAGGGAAAGTTTGCCTATTAAATTCGCGGAAACTACTTATTGGACAGATTCTCGAATTGTCCCAGCATGGATAAACACCCAATCACCATTACAAACTTTCGTAGCTAACCGCATTTCATTTATTCAAGAAGAATCAAAGCGAAGCCAATGGAAATATATAAATTCAGAAAATAATCCAGCTGATCTCCTATCACGTGGAGTCTTCCCTGAAAGTCTACTGAATTCAAGTCTATGGTTTCACGGACCATCATTTTTAGAAACCGCATAGACCGATTGGCCAGCGCAACCTTCAGTTTTAAGTGAACCCAATCTACCGGAAGTAAAAGTTATGAAAACCGTATTGACTACAGCGCGTCAAGGTGACCACTTTCTGGAAAATATAAATCACAAAAATTCATTTACAACGTTGCAGAGGATAACGGCGTACATCATACGCTTCATTAGCAATCTAAAGCGAGCACCAAACTACAGGTTACGAGGCCAAATACTCTCTGTTAAAGAATTAAAAGCAGCGCAAACGGTAATAGTTCAGTTTATTCAAAACTCTGAATTCCCAGAAGACATAGCTGCCTTACAGAAACGAAAAAGTGTAGCTGAGAAAAGCCGTTTAAGCTCACTAACACCGTTCTTGGATGAAAGAAACATTATCCGTGTCGGAGGCCGATTAGAAGCCTCGAAGTTGCCGTACGAAGCCAAGCATCAAGTGATACTAAAAAATTCACATATTTTCACTAGGTTGTTGATGAAGCACTTGCATTTGAAGAACCTACATGCAGGACCCCAAGCTTTACTTGCGATATCAAGGCAAACTTACTGGATTCTAAGAGGCAAGCAACTTGCACAAACTATTGTCCACAACTGTCTGCAATGTTTCAAGGCAAAACCAAGGGGCATTGAACAGCAAATGGGAAATTTGCCAACAGAACGAGTTCAACCTTGTAGGCCTTTTGTAAACGTGGGAGTTGACTTTCTTGGACCCGTCTACACTCATTACAAAATACGGGGTAAACAACCAACAAAGGCATACCTGTCAGTTTTCATCTGTTTCGCCACAAAGGCGGTCCACCTTGAGTTAGTTACGGATTTAACTACTCAAGCCTTCCTGGGAGCATTGAAGAGATTTGTTGCACGCCGTGGTCTTCCGGCAAAAATCTTCTCCGACAATGCAACTAATTTCATAGGAGCTCGGAATGAGCTGTACGACCTCTACTCAAAAATCTTCACCAAGGAAGGACAGAATCTGATTAGCAGTCACTGCTCTGAAAGGGGTATTGAATGGAGACCAATTCCACCTAGATCGCCACATTTCGGAGGTCTGTGGGAGGCTGCGGTAAAATCTGCAAAATACCACATGAAGCGAATATTTGCAAGTGCATCATCAACCCAAGAAGAACTAACAACAGCGCTGGCTCAAATCGAAGCAGTCCTCAATTCACGGCCACTAACACCAATGTCAGCCGACCCTAACGATCTAGAAGCCCTTACACCAGGACACTTCCTAATTGGTGCACCCTTAACAGCAATAATTGATGCAGATTATCGGCCCAAAAACATTTCCAGCCTAACCAGATGGAACTTAGTGACATCTATTCACCGAGAATTCTGGCGTAGATGGACCCAAGAATATTTACAAGAAATCCAAAATCGATATAAGTGGAAGCACCCTCAGGAAGAAATTCAGCCAGGATTACTTGTACTAATCAAAGAAGATAACCTCCCACCGTTGAAATGGCAGATGGGACGAATTTTAAGGACTATCCCAGGAAAAGTCAAATTAACCAGGGTGGTGGATATCAAAACATCCACTGGAGAAGTAAGAAGATCCATCTTTAAAATATGTCCTCTGCCTACCGAAAGCCAACCAAATACGCCAGCATCTACAGCTCTACCTTCCAAGGAGGACCAGCCGAATATATTAAAATCAGGTACATCTTTACTTCCAAAAAATTTGGCTGGTCGTCACAAAATCAAAGTAAACCATCCACTCAAGGGACAGTTTCGACCGATACAAACATCAAAGCCAGTTGACTGTCACAGCCCGCAAAATCTAAAACGCAAAGCTGAGAATTCTCCTCAAAAAACCCAAAAGCTTAAGGTGAATCCACTTACCTCGCTTGTGCTGGGCCTCCTGCTACTCGGCACTGCATACAGTCAACCAACAAAACAACAAAATCCAGTGGAAGTTCAACAATTCACGGACAACCCTGGAATCTATTTTGAAGATTTAGGCCAAGTAAATCTGATGACGGATGAATGGAATTTATTTGTTTACTTTAACATGTCCAACTACTGGCACGAATATAAAGGGATCAAAGAAAGTGTTTTCGGACTAAGACAAAGGTGTGATAAAATAAAAGGGCAGGCGTATAACTTTTGTGAAGCAGTGACCGACCAACTTCAACAACGTTTCACGGATACAGATAGCCTGAACGAAATTTTAAAGCATCGAAATGGAATCACCATACGTAACAAAAGATCTCCGTTCGACTTCATTGGCACTGTGGCAAACAAGCTCTTTGGAATCCTAGACCAGGACTTTGCTCATTACATGGAAGAAAGCATACAAAACGTATCTACAAATGAAGCTCATCTTCTCCAGTTAACTAAAAACCAAACATCAATAATTGAGTCAACCGCCAATGTTCTCAACAAATCTATTGCAGCAATCACAGGGCAATTTACTTTAATAAATCAACAACTAACACAACTCTACAACGTGACCCATGCAATAGATGAAGGACAAATTTTCAACTACATTTCTATATACGTGTCTCAGCTAATGGATAGCTTTCAAAGAACCCAAATTGCAATACTGGAAGCCGTTACCGATACCCATCATGGAAGACTAAGCTCACTTACTTTATCACCAAGCCAACTGCTGAAGGAACTCAGTAAGGTTCGCAGAAATATTCCAACCAGTGTAACACTTCCTGGGTATGATGAACATAATGTCGCAAAGATATATGAACTTTTAAGTGTCAAGGCACGGGTTACGCCATCTTCAATCGTATTTTTGATCAAACTACCGCTCCTGGGCATCCAAGACTTCCAGATATTCAAAATTATACCATTACCGGTCCAACGAAACGATTCCTTCATATTTCTTCAGCCATCTACCGCTTTTCTCGCCATCAGTCCATATGGGGATCAATACTTCCCCTTGTCCAGAGAGGAATACAAGCAATGCCTGGAGGTAAATGAGCGCAAATATATCTGCAAGCAACGGCATCCTCTGTTTAACACTCACTCAACGGAAAATCAATGTGAAATACATCTACTAAATCATAGGAAGCAATTATCACCTTATTGTCATATTCGAAGTAATAGTCCAGAAAGAATGTGGATCCAGCTCCATAATCCAAATCACTGGATATTTGCCTTCCAGCAAGAAGACGTCATTTCCATTGTTTGTGGGGCTAACACTCTAACTACCAAACTTCAAGGCATTGGGCTATTAAAATTAGCGCAAAACTGTGTCATAAAACAACCTACTATGACAATTAATGCCCACAATTTCTACTTATCCGAATCCACTGCCTCAATTGTACCAACGCTTAATCTAAGCCAACTCGCGATGCAACAACTACAAGCACCAAGGGATAAACTCATCACCAAAGACTTTTTAATGCGTGGTGATGACGATATGACGAACTTGGAAAGGAGGATTGCAGACATTAAAAGCAACCAAATATTACCAAAACCTATCACAAATCATGACGTACACCAGTACTCCATTAGTTACATCGCCCTGACAATGGTTGTCCTACTTATCATCTTTTTGAGCATCAAAAAATGGAAAACAAGGAAGTCACAAGGACCAGAACCAGAACCAGAATTTGAGCTCCAGGATCTCAAGGTCGGGGAGGATGTTTAAAACCACAACCAACATATCCACAACCAACATATATTGCTACCTTATCTTACGCACCACCATATACATCCTCCAATATCACCATTCTGCTGACATATCAAATCCGATTCACACGTTTTCCATATTCTGATACAATACTACGTCTGGCGAATATACGGGAATCAAATTTGATGAGTTGCAGTAATGGATATCCAAAATATATTTCCCATAGTCATTTCCCACCATCGTATAGATTATAATTTAGTATTTAAGGAAAACATTATGACAATAAAAATCACTTGTTCTACGACTGCGGTCAAATCCACTTGTTTTAATTAGATCAAAAGAGATCTAACAACCAGAAAAGGCAAAAATTGTAAACAGTACATAAATTATGTGTTTTCTACTTCAGACTTTTTTTTAAACAAAAATGTTCTTAAAACTATATAAAAACAAAATAATAATAATTACACTTGAATGAAACTCGAAAAATTACATTTTTCTTTCCTTTAGCATATTTATTTTATGCCTTCGTCTTGTTGCGCACTTTGCTTTATTAGCAATTCAAGTTTCCTTTCTTTAAGTTCGTAGGTTTTTTGGATTGTTTCTTCCATTTTCCTCATTGTTTTCAAAATTTCCTCCTGGTTGCTGGTTTGTTTTACTATTGCCTGCAGTCTTTCCTCTTCAATGCTTTTTATGGTCTTTTTTTGTCTGCGGTGCGATGATAGTAAGTTAGTTGGAGGTGGTAGTACTGTTTCGGGTACCACTGGTGGCGGTATATTTTCACTCATATCAAATGGAAATATTTGTTCTTCAGCTTCATCTACCATAAATTGGGAGAGCGGCTCAGGACTTGGAATACCGAATGCCCTTCCTGCGGAATTTACTGATTTTTGTAACATAACTAAATTGGCAACGGTTTGTTCTAAGGGGTTTAAACTTTTTTCCTCGGATGGGCCTCCTCCCGTAATTTTTAAATTATTCCTATTATTGGCAAGTTTTCTTTTTAAATTCGCCTTGTAATGAATCCAAACCTAAAGTATTTCAACATTAGTTATTTATTTATGTAAATTGATTCTGCTACATTTACCCGTTGCCATTCTGGTGTTGTCCTTTTTGGTGGTCCCATGCTATTAAGCTCAACAGCAATTTTGTCCCACGACTCTTTCATATGTGTTTTGCTGGAACCGAACCGTCCTTTTCCCGTGGCCAAGTCTGGTTGCTGCTGCAGCAGTAGCACCAATCTCTCCAGCTGATGTGGAGTAGATATTTTTAAACTGGGAAAGTATTTTTAATAATGTTATTTGTATTGCTATTCTATTATTATATTATTTTATTTGTCATACTTACGCTTTTTTTTCCATTTTTCTGATTTTACGCCTCAGACAAAATCAACCACAGCCGCCAACAACTACTAAATACCAGTTGTTGGTTTTTTGACAGCTCTAGCAACCAAAACATAACTGCGTTGTTTACCATAATACCACAAAATATACACACACAACCTAAAGACAATTCGCCATCTTGGTTTTCTGTTGACAGGCAACTCTTTTTCTCAGAGTTGTGTTCAGTAATACCGAATTTCAAATTTCAACCAAATTTCAACTCAACTTAACAAAAATTGTCTTACGGAATAGGGGCATTAAGCTCCAGTCGTGTTGTAATAGAACATACTTTTGGAATTTTAAAACAACCATTCCGACAATTGTACTATTGCAAGTTAAAGGGTATAAAGAAACTTTGCCACTTTATAAAAGCATGCTGCGTTTTGCACAACATCGCAAACGAAGATGATACCGAGTTCTTATTAGAGGTTGATTCAGATACGAATTCTGATCCCGATCATGATTTCGAAATCTCTATAACAGGAAACGCCGCAAGAGATGCCCTTTGCGAAGAAATGTGGATCAATCGGCAAACTTTATACCACGATGGGTGCTGATGACGGAGGTGGTTTTAGTGGTGTTAGAGTCCCACACTACTATGGTAATCGAGTACCACCATAGTGTCTATTGAGATTTACACCTTCGAAACAGAAAAAAAAAAAAAAACATGGTAAGATTGTTCGCTTGTTTACCTGTTATATTTACTTATACTGATTTTTCTGACTGAAAATTTACAAATTATCTGCAAATTAAAAATTAAAAAACACATTGCTCCGTTTTTGAATATTTATTTTTAGTAGTTAGTTTGTTTTTAGTTGTTAGTTTGATATTAATAAAATATAATAAGTAATAGTGAAAGTAAAGAAGAAGTAATAGTCAGTAAAAAATAAAGGATACAAAATTATATACATTTATATATTATATACACTTATAATTAATCTTCTTTAAACTAAAATTATAATAAATAAAATAAAGGCATGAAACAAAAATTAATCAAAACAAGCATTATAAGATATGTACTTACTTATTTTTTTCGATTAATTTTTCGAGCAGCAGCAATTTTTGCCTACCTCGCTCTTCTCTTTGTTCATCACGCTCCCTTCGTTGCTCCATTCGCTGGCTAGCGTATTCCTCTTTGTGAGCAAGTTTGCGATTAAATTGCTGTGCTCGATCTTCTCTTCTTTGTTCTTCTTTTTCTTTTGCAAAGTCAATAAGTTGTTTAGTCAGACTTTTTTTTTCATTTACAATTTCCATTAAAATATAAAATATATCATATCAAAATATAATACAAATATAATAATATAAAAAAATATAATAGTATATAACATAAAATATAATGCAATGTAACATGTAAAATATAATAGTATATAACATAAACATCTTCTTACCAACACATTTCCAGCGACTTTCCATCTCTACAAAGAAATACCTATACATTATGCATACATATATTTTTATTTACCTGATGTAGATGCCTGTGAAATATTTACACTTGCCTCGGTTGTGCCAGCAGCAATTATACGTTCTTCCCGGGATACACCTCCACCATGCTCATTAGCAACGGTGTTTTCCGGGAACGTACCCCTCCGGTGGCCAAAAACTGCATCCAATTCACTGAAATAGAAAAAAAAAACCATTGTTTTTAATTGAAAATATTTTATATATACATGCACCCTTACGTTTGGTGGACGCAGGACAAGCTGTTCCGTCCAGTTTGTGAGTTGTACAATTTCACTCTCTTGTACTGTCTTTCCAGGATGCGGTACTTCCCCTGGATCTGATCCTCGTTGAAGGGGTATCCATGGAACTGCATGGTTTGGCTTATCAGCCCCCACATTTTTATCTTGGTGCTCACTACAAATTTTTTCCCAACTTGGTGTTGGTACTTCTCGAGGAGCGTCAAGAAAAGTTTTGTGGGCGCTTCCAGCCAAACCAACTTTCCAGCACCCCCTTCATTCAATGCAGCGTCTTCATTTTCAATTTGATCGATTGAAATGTCGCCCTGCTCCTCCTTTTCCTCATCTGAAAAATAACAATTTGTTCGTATAGGTGCAAATTGTTATCTGAACAGAAGAACAGAAGTGCTTTCTACTACCTCGTATCGTGCGCCGATAACGCCGGACATGCAACAGCTAATCTATACATAAATAAAACCGTACTTACTGACTTCAACCGGAGCTGCTATCTGGAACACGAACTCGTCATTAGCTTCAAAATCGTCTCCCATTGATTCTTTTACTCGCTGAACCAAGTTGCTTTTATATTGTTCATCTGCAAATATATATATAAAAATGAAATTTCATTTGTTTAATCTTGTAGGAAAGCGTACTTACCCACTTGAGCACGATAAAACGTTTTTGGGGAACATTGCACATCAACCTGTGTATTCATTACGGACCCACTTTCATAATTGGAATCCATTTCGTGCATACTAAAAATAAATATTTGATATTTTTTAACAATTAGTCATCTCAAAATTGAATCAGGATGGATAAAAGCATCCAACCAATGTATATAAATCGAAAAGAAACAGAATAAAATTAAAAAGAATAGGTAGGTACTCACTTCCAAATAATTGTTGTTTTTGAGTTTTTTTCTTAATCTCCAGAACCTCTTTCGCGCTTTTTCCACTAAAAATAAATATATTTTTATAAACAATTGGACATATATTTGCACAATGAACTCACCTTCAAAGTGTCTGCGATCTAATAAATTTTTAATCGTTAGATAAATAACAAAAGAACAAAAATAATGCACAATATACCAAAAACTCCTTACAAACAAAAATGAAGATTGACATTTCACGAATTGTCAGATGGCTGTTTGATAGATGTCCCGGGACTACTACATGGATGTGGTCTAGCACGATTTCGTAGAAGGGGAAATTTTTTGACACTCTCATTTGGCTCTCTATTCTCTTGATTTTTGACCGGTTCAGTAAATTTACGTAAATTTACTGCACACCAAACAGACCTAGTGTTTACATAAGACATTATTCTAAGTGCTATTATAGCTCTATTTTCAAGGTTTTTGGTTCGATTGACACGAAAAAAATTTGAAAAATAAAAGACAATATGTGGATTCTTATGGTATACTTAATTCAAAACTATACTAAGTGCACTTAGTATCTTTTTGAATGGGGCCATCGATGTGTATAGGTGTGTTTGTGTACAAACACATACAGTGAATAAGCCAAAACAAAAATCTTAATCATTGCGCAGGTTATATTTTTCTTTTCCTGCATTTGGGGAAAAGATGAATTTTTTGCTTTAGTTGATCTGTTCTGTACCAAAAATGGAAAGTATACATTGTTTATTGACTATATTTGAACGAGAATAGAATAAAATTGCTGTTTAGATGTAAGATGGTTGAAAACAATTTTTATTTTTATGAAATATGTAGGTATTATAGTACAGTACACAGTCTATTATAGTTTTGTTCAAATTGAAGCCAACAACGTTAATATTTTAAATATGGAGTTTACGCATGCGGTTGAAACGCATGCAGTAACTTTAATCTACGCAGGTAATGCGATCCCCCCGAAAATTAAATTTTAAAAGTACATATAGTAGGTGTATCAGGGCATCTATCAGACCTGAAATGAGTTATTAACCTGTCTTTGAGATAAGGTTTTATCCGATTCAAATATGGAACTAGGGTAAAAAGTTCGTCACAGAGAAGCTCTTTTATTTCGGAACGAATGAAGCTTTGCTAGACGGCTTCAATAAGAGTGTTGTGATTATTGCAATAAGGTGTCCAAATTTTGCATATTCGACCGGAGGACGGACAAGACTGTTAAAGAGGGAAAGAGTGACACAATGACCTTTAAATACCTTACACTATCATCACAAAGCCTAACATTGAATATGATTTACTCATGTGGTTTATACCTATGCTTTGTTTCAATTTCGGGCGAAATTACATAAATACCGAGATCTTTAAAACCATTGCCCCAACAGCAAAATGAACTTGAACTTGAATTAGGTACTTGATATGAATTACTTTAACACTCGGTACCTTTTTCGTGGGGAATGTCATGTACTGGCACTTGATTAGAATAAGGACTAAACCATTTTTACTGCACCTGATGAAGAATGTTGATGAATCCAACCTGAGGAACATTTTGAAAATGAAGTTGGCTATTCCGGGAAATTTTTGAACAAAGTGGTAGTTGGTAAACTAATGCACCTACATATGTACATGTAATATATATATGTACATATGTACATGCATACCTCAGGTGGTGACATGGAAAGAAATATTTGTTTTTGATTTCTATTATAAAATAGGTATTTTGATTTTAAAATTTTTCAAAAAGTATTCGTACCTATTTCGGCTATAATTTCCGTTAAAATTTTATTGAAAGTAGACACTAATTAAAAGCTTCATTCCATACCAAATATGATTAAAGACGCTCAGAAACTAAACAGTAGCATTATACATATACATACATACATGTATGTACATGTTCATACTTTATGTACCTACATAATCTATCGTCATTTGACCTAATTATGCCTGTATGTACAAATATACAAAAATACACACATGACAATTAAATCCTCTGAAATCAGTGAAAAAAATCGCTTTCAGATATCGGGCTAATAAATACATTTCATCCTATATTTAATTTTATATTGAAGAAACCTCTGTTCTTCCCCTCTCAAAAAGGAATATTTCGTCTCTGGTTTCACCCACAAGCCACAAGGTTGGGTATGAAATGCGTTTTCTTAGTTGGTATTTTATTTTACTCAAATCCGAAAGTAAACACAAACGCATTTTTACATATATGTAAGTACATATGTAAATAATAAATTAATTTACGAAAATCGTCCCATAGTTATGAAAAGGGGTGAAGAGTAAAGGGAACATGTCACAATATGCGTACACAATATTATATGGAACGGACTCCAATAGCCACTACGCTTAAATTTTTTCATTGTTTTTTCTCACACAGAGTTACGTGAGATGGGAAACCGAATGAAAAACAGGGTTACCGATAGACGATAAATGTCACCAAATGGAAACTCTTTTACGGTTGGTTCCGTGGTGACTATATTTAGCAAATAGTGGATTCTTTACCCCCTTTGCCAATAAAATATTGTAAGACCAATTTTTAAATTAATTCATTTTTTAGTCCACATTATATTTCTTAGATTCTTTGATTTACATCTTTTTTTTCTAAAATTGATCTAAATTATACTAGATTCTTAAAGTTCTTTTAACTTATAAAAAGTTATTAAATATCAATATATTTCACTGTGTGTGTGTATATTTCATTATTTATTTAGCATGTTGTTGTACCGAAGTGAGTTCTTCAATTTACCCATCGGTAACTCTGGAAAAAATTGGCGGAGACAATGCAACCTCCTCTGACAACTGCCATTTTGGCAGACTGATCTCTCGAGTGGATTCGCATGTAGATGTGAGAAGAAATCTGAATATTCTTGTTACTCACGGTGTAGTTGTTCCTCGGTACACTAGGGGCACCACCATCGATTTGCCCAAGTGATAGTACTATTAGTTTTATATACAATGCTATAAGTAAGTAATATCGAAGTAGTAAATTCAATTTGCAAATCAAAAGATATTTTCACTAGTCCTCCTCAAATAAAATTTACTTTGTTAATCCTTACACTTTTATATAATGCACATGTTTCAATTTACTCAAGTTTTTCGTTAATATATCAGCAATCATTTCGTTTGTTGAAATTATATTTTAATTTAATATAATTTTTTTTTTGTTAATTTCTCTAACATAATGAAATTTGATATCTATGTACTATGTATTTACTTCTGGCAATATATAATGGATTTTTAGTTTGTCCCCATATAAAACAACAGGATTCGAAACTTTACTGTCAAAACCAATTTCTGCGATAAGATTTCGAAGATACTGCAGTCACCTCCCCAATCTGCATCAGCATAACCAATCAATTCCACCTATTTCTTTCTGCAAAAGCTTTAGGTTAATTGTATTACTCAAGTACCTAAGCAAGTGTTTTGCCGCTACCAGTTGTTGCTGGTCTGGGTTCGTGCTGTACTGCGATAGCTTCATAGCCGAGTGGGAGGTGCGTGACCGGGTTATCAAACTTATGAAGTTCAAAGATCCAATATGTGACTTTTTTTCTTTGTGTACACCTTCGAACAATTTGAGCAATCCGTGCATCTAACGAGCTTTGTTCCTGGATTCAACGGTGTATTAACACTCATTCATTTGAAACTCGTTCAGCAAATGTTTGATCGATTTATTTTGACCCAGATTGATTGCACCTCTTTCCTCATCTCGCTCAAATTCCATCCCTAGAAAATAGTTTAGTGGACCCTTGTCATCGGTTTTGAAAGCTGCAGCTAGCTTCTGCTAAAAATCTGACAAGTCATTCTTATCTTTAAAACTAATATAATGTCATCAATATATACCACCAAAATGTTGACGACTCTTTGTCGAGTAATTGTAAATATATAAACAGCTATCGTACGATGATCTTGTAAAACCATTGTCTTTTAGCACGGATTCCATTATCGCCAAAGCTGTTTCAGTCCATGACCTTTTTAAGTTGCGTACCTTATTTGGGTACCTTTTGTTCTGGAAATATTCTGACCGGTTCATATTCATTTTCCACTGTTGATCTGAAGAATCCGTTTTCTGTTCCTGTGCCCAATGTTGGTGTGCTGCATTTGTCTCTTTGGTTTTGCCCTTTCTATTATTTCTATTGTTAAGAAATAATACACGTTCACGTTCTGATGACGTCTCTTGCCGTTCATTTTCTCCTCGACGATGACCTTCATCAAGGAGTTTAGCTTTCAAATTCTCTATAAATGGAAGCTGGTTGCAAGACTCAATCCCATAATACACATACACCCCTATCGTGGAATCCGCCGGGGGGAAGATTCACTATAATTTGAGCATCAAATTCAGAGAGTTGACAAATTTAATGAAGGAGGTTCCGGACATTGCCAGGAATATAAGCAAATGATCACCAGAGTATGTGAGGGAGTTTTGGAATACCTACGCTCCAAGAGAAACTAAATAGCTTAGAACCGCCAACCAAAGAAGTGAGTGAGTGGAAAAAGGTAAATGAATTTAAACATACAATTTATTTAAAATCACTAACAATCGTACTCTTTATCAGGTGTGGAGCGACTATAAGACGTAACTGAAAAAAAACTGTCACAGAACAAAAAAGAAGCCAAAGCAACAGGTGGTGGCCCATTCACATAATAGGTCTGTTCATTGAGGCTGTTCTGGGCAGAAAAGTACAAGTTTTTCTGTTCAGTGAGAAAAATTTCTGTCCGAATCTGATCTCGTTTGTGTTCAGTGAGGTTGTCAGAACAGAAAAGTACAGGAAATCTTGCACCTCCTCTTGAGGTAGAACAGACTAGTGTACAGATGTCAAAATTAGCTCTGGCTGTCATTTTGATTTGTTTTCTGTAGGTAATTCCAATTAGGTATTTTGCGCGTTTTGTAAAAATAAAAAATGTAACAAATTGAAATAAAAGATAATAATTGCGGAAAATCTCTAGTGGTTAATTGTTCCCCAAAAACCCGACAAAATATGGAAAACAGTAAATACGAATTTAATGGTTTTAACATTTTTTACATAGATTTGGTGTTATGTTTTTAGATGAAGAATTTCACCGCCAAGTTTTCAACCAGTCATTTGGGGCGGAATCGTCACAAGATCAGAATTTCGTGGAAATTTCATCGAATAGTGAGGATAAGCAGAAGGCTTTTTGGCTGAAGAGGGACTGCCAACTCCTCATTACTCTTTATAAGGAGTTCCAGCCAAAGGTCGGAAAAAATTGTGACTTCCGAACTAAAAAAAAACTATGGGAGCAGATTGCTGACCGCATGCAGGAGTTGGAATGTAATTTCACGTGTCAGGTTGAAGGGAAATGGAAAAGCCTTGAACCGGGGTTCAAGATAAAAATTGAACATAATTCAAAAACGGGCAACGATAGGGCCACTTGTGCTTATGAGAAGTATGTATTTATACATTATACTTTCTAACATTATAAATCTAAATCTATTTCTATAAATACAATAGGGAACTCTCAGATGTACTGCTGCAACGACCTGCAATGGTTCCAGCTTATCGGTTTGACAGTTCTACTAGTAGTGGAAGATCAAGGGAGGCAGTATTGGCGGACGCTGGCCTCTCTGCAATTGAAAGTAAGTGTATAACAAGATATGTCTCATACAAAACCTTCATAACCTTTCAATTTCATTTTATTAAGAACCAACCGCAACCAGTGTAGGCGATAGCAATTTGCCTCCACCAGCTATTGAAACCGTGCCAAGGCAAAGGGCGAAGACAACTAGCACGGTGGCAGAAGAGCTTCAAAGGTGGAGGGTACAATTTTTACAAGAAAGAAACGCCAAAAGTGAGTACCGAAATGTGAAGCTGGCTGCTTACAACCGGAGAACGGATGAGCTGGCCAAGCAGAGCGCGAAAAAAATAAGAATTGCTGTCGGCTTTAATAGCCGAGATTAAAAAATAAAAAATTAATTTATAAGAAAATAGATAAGAACCAAAGTGCAAAATAAATGTATAAGATAATAGATAAGAACCAAAGTGCAAAATAAATGTATGTATTAGAAAGTAGATAATAATCAAAAATAAAAAATAAATGCATAAAAATTATTTTAATTTTTTTTTTTTTTTTTTATCTCTTTCAATGGAAATTGAGAAAAACTTCTTAACAGAGCATATTTCGGAGGCTGAATCCTTGCTGCTGGTCTGGTGAATCGCTACTTTCGTTTTCTACAACGATGTCGTCAATGTCAAATGGGAGATCATCATGATTGCGTAAATTGTGCAGCACAACACAGGCTCGTATAAAATGACATGTGTACATATTTTTTTATTCCTTCCAGCTTGCAATAATAAAGCTGTCGAAATCGCTGCTTAAGAATACCAAATGAGTGTTCTATAACTATTCTACCCGAACTAAAATTCATGTTAAAGTACTTTTGTATTGAAGATAAGTGGCCATTATCGCGATACGGCATTATTAAGTACTGGGTGCACGCATAAGCGGTATCTTCCAATAGAAACCCGTTTCCAAATAAATTTGTCAGTTGTTCTCGTAAAGCCTGTTGTCATGAACAGATCCTGGATATCCAACGAAAATGTCTGTAAACTTCCTTTTCTCGTTGCATATTCCTTGAAGAGATGTACTTGTAACGCCCTTTCGATCAATGTAATCATCTTTTCCATCCTTAGGTGGGTCAATTTTAATTTTTGTACCATCTATGACACCTGCAAAAGTAAGAAAAAGAGGTAATTTACTATGTCGTTTGCCAAGATCAGATGCAATTAATTTAGTACCTATAACACCTTGAATACCGGTTTTGTTTTTCATATACAAGATGGTTTTCATTTTTTCCTCATTAGTGGGCCATCGACTGATTGAGTCAGAAAGGTTGCTGATGAATTATAGTACTCTGTTGATAAGACTACATACAATTCCCAACGCAAGGTCAAATCTATCGGCAATAACTTCATTGTCATTGTAATAACTGAGACCTGGTTGCACTCTCATTTCAATTCAGCTGAGATCTTTGATGCATTTTATTGTGTATATCGCCTGGACAGATCACCTAATAGCGGTTTCTCTCGTGGAGGCGGAGTGCTGATTGGGGTCCGCTCTTCGCTAAAAAGTAAACAATTAAACTTGCCCAACAATGCTGATGACATCGAACAGCTGTGCGTTTGTGTTGACGCATCGTCTGGCAACGGTGCAGAGATAGTCTTCATACTAAGCTACATACCGCCAAATTCTACCGCTGCTGTTTATGATTATCACCAAAGTGATAAACCATGATAAACCAAGTTCCTATTATTCTCGGTGATTTTAATGCAGGTGATATTATTTGGAATTGGTGTGATGATGAACAATTATTATTACCATTCAATTTGAAGAAAGATTTTGAATTTAATTAAATCGACTCTTTGTATGCTTTGAATTTATTTCAAATTAACCCTGTTCACAATTCACTTAACAGATTATTAGATTTAATATTTGTAAACAATGAAGTAAATGTAAAAATAAGAGGTGCTGTGCCCGCTTCTTAATAACTCATTGCACCACATCGCTATTTGTATAAACATTAATTTTTACACCTTTTTTAATGATAAAGTAAACAGTAATCTTCCCGTTTATAACTTCAAAAAAGTTGATTATGCCGCTTTAGATTCCTATCTAAGTAATATTGATTGGGAAACAATTTCTTCTGGTTCTACCTTAGATTCGGTTTATAATACGTTTCTCAATATATTAAATAACGCTTTTTTAATCTTCGTGCCAAAATTTAAAGAAGGTAATGGTCTTTATAGGTTACCTTGGAGTAACAAACGCCTTATTAATCTCAAAATGGCTAAAACCAAAGCTTTTGAATTGTTTAAAAAATCGAATGCAGATACTGATAAAGAATATTTTAAGAGATTACGACGGGGTTTGACTTTCTGAATAGTTTTTTGTACAATCAGTATGTATTTCACACTGAATCTTGCATTAAAAATGACTCAAAACATTTTTGGAAATTCATAAGATCTAAGAAAAGGTCAAATGGATTTCCGTCGAGTCTTGAATATAATGGTAAACATCAGCCAATTTAAAAGGAATTTGTGACTTTTTTGCGAGTTTTTTCCAGTCTGTCTATCGCAATACAGACACCTCAGATTTAATTGATAGTTTTGAAAATACACCCAGTAGTCACTCCCTTCATGTTAACCACTTCCTCCTCTCTGACGCCGAAGTTTTCAATGGTTTAAATAATTTAAAAGCCAATTTAACTGCTGGCCCAGATAATATACCTGCTATATTTCTTAAGAACTGTAAATCTTCTCTATTTACTCCTCTGAGAATTATTTTTAATCTTTCATTATCCAGCGGAAGATTTTTGCACACTTGGAAAAAGTCCTTTATAACTCCAATATTCAAATCTGATTGTAGACAAAATATTGAGAACTATAGAGGAATATCGAAAATTTCGGCTATTCCAAAACTATTTGAAAGTCTTCTCAAAGATAAATTATGGTTCGAGGTACAAAACCATATATGTCCACAACAGCACGGTTTTGTCAAAGGGAAATCAACCGTTATAAAACCTTATGATATTCTCTAACTACATTCTAGATGCCCTGGAATCTGGTTTCCAAGTTGATGTTATCTTTACGGACTTCTCAAAGGCCTTCGATACCGTCGATCATAATATGTTAATTTTGAAATTGCACCATTTGGGGTTTAGTTCTATGCTCCTTAGGTGGATTTCAAGCTACCTAAAAAACAGGCGTCAAATAGTAAAAATTGACAACTGCTGTTCCTCGGGTATTGAAGTGTACTCGGGTGTCCCCCAAGGCAGTCACCTGGGTCCAAATTTTCTTCATTTTGTTTATTAATGATATTTCAACGATAGTTCGTCATGCTCAGATTCTGCTATTCGCTGACGATCTTAAAATATTTCTCAAAGTCTCTGATGAGATCGATTGTCGAAAGCTGCAGACCGATTTAAACTATGTAAATGAATGGTGCGAAAATAATTCACTTACACTAAACATTTCTAAATGTAAAGTATTTTCAGCGTACCGCTCTTTATGTCCCGTTTCATGTTCATACTTCATTGAAGGAATGAAACTATCTTTCTCAAATGAAATAAAATACCTTGGTATTATCTTTGACACAAAAATGACTTTTAACTCTCACATAGATTATGTAGTGACTAAAGCAAACTCTCTGTTAAGTTTCATTAAACGAAATTGTAAAGAATTTTATACCTTTAAAGTGCTATATACTGCCATAATTCGCTCCACTCTTGAATATTGCTCTATTATCTGGGATCCCTATTATGCTATTCACATTACTAGACTGGAAAAAGTTCAAAAATCCTTCACAAGATTCGTGTTTAGAAATTTAGGCTGGAGCTTTATGCCAACATATACAGCTAGATGTGCATTAATCGATTTAAAACCCTTAGAAATAAGGCGAAAAACTCAAGCCATACTTTTTGTACATGATTTATTTTCATTTAAAGTTAAGTGTCCTGAAATTCTCTCATTATTCAATTTATATGCGCCAGAAAGAAACTTAAGAGAACGTGGCCTTTTTTATATCCGAACCTTAAGGTATAACTATTCTCGTAATGAACCCATTTCAAGATGCTCGCGTTTGTACAATTCTGCAAGCGGCATAATTGACTTTAACCTTAATAGAGACCAATTAGAACGACTTCTTGAAAATGAACTAATTATATTAATTAAGTGTACACATTTCTTTTTATAATTAAATTTTTTTCTGTTATCTGTAAGAATTTTTGTTCAGTAGATAAATAAATAAATAAATAAATAAATAAATAAATAAATAAATAAATAAATATCACTGTAGGAGCAAGCCTCATGCCCAGCAAACCAAAGAAAGAGTGCTATATGCATTTCCGCAGAATATGTGTTGATAGTCTCTAATTTGGCGTAACTATCCGATGTGGCAAACGTGTCTACCAACCGTCCATAAAGTGTGCGAGATATGCAGAAATGTGTAACGAACTCTTTGTCGTCGTACGAAGGAACTACTTCTTCCAAGAAACGAGCGATACAGTTTCTTGAATCTTGTCCGACCGAAAAAGGAATAGTGCTCAATAAGTTCTGCATATCTCTGGGATCTGTCGTCGAATTGCTCGATAAACTGCTGTCACTGCTACTGTCTTCTAATTCTTTTAATATTTGTTCAATTACATTTGAAGCCATTTCAATAATTAAATAAAATCAATCTTTTTCACTTGAAATAAAAATTACAAATGCCAAATGTCAACATTTCTGACAACTAAGATGTGGGCTCTACTTTTCTGTTCTAACTTTGATTTGACATTTTGCTCGAATCTGTTCTGATCTGGTTTTGCCTCACTGAACAGACCTAATATCAGCTCTCAGCGGATGAGGAAAAAGTTGTTGCTCTAATTCATCTGAGAGAGTCTGCTGAGGGAACAAGAGACACTTTGTCCTTTGGATTGCCAATAGAAAGAGCACGAGCAGTCGAAGCCCTCTCAACAGACTTGAATTTAACTTCAGACGAGCAGCCTTCTTGCAGCATAAGAAGACTTTCCTTTGAAGAGCAGCCGGAGAAATAAAATGCCCAGCATGAACCTCTTAATTATAGCAACACTAATACTACAGGGCGAGAAAAAAAAGAAAATATCCTTAGTTTTCCTGGAGAGACAAATTAACATACAGGAGAACATGTACAAATAATTGGTAAATTTAGCCAGAAGGAATACATGAGAGAATTAAATTCCAACACCAGAAAAATGCATAGGATACTTGACAATATCCAGCAACAACATAAAGAACATGTTGACGATATTAAAATGTTCTAGTGTGCCCCTTGCGAGAGCTCTCGCAAGAGAAAATCCAACCCCCAAAATCCAAACATCCCATATGATTTCGATTTGTCAAGTCATAGAAATCCCATGGAAATCATACGGGAATGTTTATTCTTTTGGGAGTTCATTTAAGGTAGAATATTTGTTTTGATGGGTATTTTAATTTGTTAAAATTTTAAAAAGTGAAAGTACAATTCGTCACTGCTGCAGGAAATTATCTTTCTTTTGACACATCACTTATTAAGATCGGTCAAGTGTGAGAGCCGCAAATGGTACCTATACTACAGAAATAATATTTATGATTCCAAAGAAATGGAGCAGGTATCTTGCAAATGAAAAATTGAAAACCAAGGAAAGGTTGTTGGAGTTTGAACTTGAGCAGAAGGGCCTTGATTATTTCGAACTAAAAATGAAGTGCGTTATGTGTGATAGGGACAGGATGTTAATGAACTGGAATACGAAGTTTTACTTCATTGTGTGCATTAGTTTTTGGTTTGTCTAATCGTAAGATTAACAGGTAAGAGCGTCACACTGAGATTTATATATGTATCTATTAATTAATTAATTAATAAGATAGTACACACGGCGCCGGCGTCAGCAGTCCTATACAGAACCAAGCCTAGCTTCTCGCAACCATTTGTGTGTGCGTGTTATTTTTCCACGAATGGAAGGGACCTACAGTTTTTTGCCGACTCCGAACGGCGAGTTTAGAAGCTTCTCATGACAAATGATACTCTTTGATTGCTTGTCAGACATTCGAACGAGGTGGCAACCCTGAAAAACTTTTTTAGGTGTTGGACCCGGGCCGGGATTTAACCCGAACATCATGCGTAGTAGTCCAACGCATTAACCACTACGGCGACCAATAGTACACACATTTGATTTATTCTTATTTACTTTTAAAAGAATTGCAATACAGCTGAAGTCTGTAAATATCTTATGAATTATAAAAAATTTTAATTTGATTTTATTCATTTTTATTAAACAGAAATTAGAAATCTTATTATATTATTTCGGTTTACAACTGTTTCATTAGCATATTGTGATGGCGGTGTATTTTGGTCATGTTGATAATTGTTTTCTGTATTGTCATCTATTTCGTCTACCTGTTGCCACAATACTTTGAAGGGCATACAAACATTATGCAAAGCACAACAAACATTGATAATTTTAGCCACTTGTCGGGTGTGTAGTGTATTGCTCTTGCACCCTATAAACAACGAAATGTTTTAAAGAACTCCAATCGTCATTTCTACTATATTTTGCACTCGGATTTGATGTTAATTGAACTTGCTTTCAGGAGAATTCAGTGCTACAGATCTGTACGGTGTCAATAGCCATGGCAGAAGAGGATATCCCACATCGACTTCAAATTACTTACTATTATAGTTAGACCATAAAAGCCTTTACGATTTTAGAAGAGATATGGGTTTTCCGATGGGGTATCAATAGCAGTATGAGTTCCATCAACCCACATTGCCACTCCATGAATTCGACATTTCTCGTAAAAATAACTCTTCTATTTTTTCCTGTTCAGTCATTTTTAGGCCAATCCATTTAGTACTAATTTTCTTTCTAGAATATTCAACACCACAAAAAACGTTGATTGGGCTATGCAAATGTGAATATCTTTTCATACAGCAAGCTGGTAATTTCCCGCAGCAAAAAATCGTAGGCAAGCTGCTAGTTTCACTTTCGGAGAAATTGAAAATGTTGTGATTATGTCGAATTAAAAAGCAAATCCTTTCATGAAACAATTTAATTAATTCAGGATAACTTATTCTAATTTACAAATTACAGGAAAAGGTTAAGCCAACCGCAACCTCTCAGAACGTCTCGGTGTTGAGGAACTCGGCGATGTTTCAGGAACTATGAGCTCCAATGGTGGCTGTCGTGATGGTGGTGCTCGAATTGTTGCACTTCCAGGCCGGCTATGGTTAACTGGTGTTCTAAGCGGTGATGGTGGCTCGGAAACAGCTACGGCAGGTGAAGTCAGGTCAACGTTTGGTGGGCTATCCACTGGGTTCAAGAATACGTCAGAATCTTCTAAACCAGGTGATGGATTGCTGGTCGGTCTCACACTAGAATTCGAAAAGCGATTAGAAACTGTACTCAAACTACTTGCCTGTGGTATCTCCTCAGGATCTTTGCTGATAAGTGATTGTTTAGCCAGATTCGGTGTTCGACTTCGTATTTGGTTTTGATGTCGACGCCAGGTACCTTTGCTTGTCTCTACCAAGTACATCCTTCTTCCCAGCGGTTGCTTTATGATGCCTTCCAACCACTTACTCTTCTGGAGGTACTGCCTTACGAAGACTGATTGCTCTGGACAGAACTTTGATGCCATCAGTAACTCCTGCTTTGGAGTTTCGGAAATCATAGTGGACAATGTGTTTCGGTGACGACGTCCATGTAACTTCTCCGCGGGAGAGATTCCGCTGTCATCCGGAGAAAAACGATACGTTGACAAAAAAATAGATAATGCGTCATCGCATTTTGGTGTATCTTGCAAAATTTTGATGAGTGCAGTTTTAAACGTTCGCACCATCCTTTCCGCGGCCCCATTTGATTCAGGATTGAATGGAGCGGATCGAATGTGACGAATGGAGTTTCGATCACAGAACCTCTTAAATTCTTCCGATGAAAACTGGGTGCCATTGTCTGACACCAACGTCTTTGGTAGTCCCTCCAACGAAAATATGGATCGCAAAGCGTTGATGGTTGCCTTTGAAGTTGTTGAGCACATTCGGACTACAAAAGGGAATTTGGACTTTGAGTCCACTAAGATCAGCCACGAAAAACCTTGGAAAGGTCCTGCATAGTCGATATATAACCGCTCCCAAACACCATCAGCGATCGACCAACTTGTGTATTCCTTGGGAGGATTACTGGCATTTAACTGGCATATAGTGCACTTATTTACTGCTTCCGAAAGAGCTTGATCGATGTTTGGCCACCAACAGAAACGGCGGGCTAATTGCTTTGTTCGTGTTACCCCCCAATGTCCCTCGTGGAGAAGTTTTAACACCTTATCCTGTAGCTTTGCTGGTACCACCACCCTCGGATTTTCGCACTGGTAAATTAAAACTCCAGCAGTGATACACAGGCTGAATTTTCTGCGAAAATAAGGTAGTAAACCGTCTTCTGCTGCGGGTAACTGCTTTGGCCATCCATCATGCACATATTGTGATACCTTTCTCAAAATTTTATCTTGATTCGATGCTTCGGCTATGCTTGCTGCGTTTATAGGAAAATCGTCGACGATGGTTGAATAAACCTGCTCCATATAATGACAAGAATCATCCGACTTGTCAAAATCATCATCCGGTCCCACAGGTAGACGAGAGAGACAATCGGCGTTTCCGTGCTGCTTGGTTGGCCGGTACCGAATCGTGTAGTTGTACTCCATTAGCGTAATAGCCCAACGCTGCAGGCGCTGAATCATCATTTGTGGCAATTTCTTATTAGGGTGGAAAATTGACACTAATGGTTGATGATCGGTTATAAGTTGAAATTGTCGACCAAACAAGTACTGGTGGAACTTCTTTACGCCGTATATGATCGATAATACCTCTTTCTCAATCTGACTATACCTCTTCTGGGTTTCATCTAGTGTCTTGGACGCAACTGCGATGGGTCTTTCGGTTAAATCTGGGTAAAGGTGAGATATAACAGCCCCGATCCCGTGAAATGATGCGTCGGTTGCCAAAGTGATTGGCAAATCATCTTGAAAATGAACAAGCTTAGAGACATTTGCAATACAGTCTCTGAAGTGCTGGAAAGCTTTCTGCTGCTCATTTCCCCATACAAAAGGCTCGTTGAATGCGCGTAATTTGTTCAGAGGAGCTGCTAATTGGGAAAAATTTTCGATAAATGAGTTGTAATAGTTTATCTTACCGATGAAGGCTTCCAACTCCTTTATGTTTCTCGGGTAAACATTGAATGGCTTTGATTCGAGACTCAGACGGCCGAATCCCAACTTCATCGATAACATGTCCCAAGTACTCGATTTCGCCTTTAGCAAAGTGGCACTTATCCATTCGGCAGCGTAGCCCATGTCGCTCCAAACGCTCAAGAAAAATTTCCAGATTTTGAATATGCTCCTGGTTCGTTCGGCCAGAGACGATGACATCATCGAGGTAAGACACACAGAATTTTAAGTCCGCCGTAAGCTGCTCCATATAGCGTTGAAAAATGCCTGTTGAGCTGGAAGTACCAAAAGGAAGTCGCTGGTACTCGAAAAGTCCAAATTCTGTGTTCACTACGCACAGTTTCTTTGATTCATCGTCAAGTGGAATTTGCAGGTATGCGTCTGACAAATCCACTTTCGTAAAAAAACGTCCGCCTTGTAATTTATGAAAGAGTTCCTGAATCCGGGGAACAGGATGTCTGTCAATCTCGAGTTGGGGATTTATCGTTATTTTAAAATCGCCACAGATCCGCAGAGCTCCACTTGGCTTCTTAACAGCGACAATGGGTGCTGCCCACTGGCTCGTTTCTACGGAACGTAGAATTCCCAACTCCTAATGCAAATGGCACTGGTCGGTATTTGAAATAGCGTGGCATGCTGTTTGGTTTAAGTGTGAGGTGCGCTACGAAAAACTTACTACAACCAAGTTCGGGGCGAAAAATTTGTTCATGCTTTTCACACAATAACTTAGCTTGGGACTCAAGCTCTTCCCTAGGTTCCAATACGATTTGCAATGCAGTGTCTTCTTTAGCACAATCGACCTTGAATTGGAAAGCATCAAACCAATCCAGTCCCATGATGTTAGCTCCTCGGTCACAGTTAACGATCAATAAAGGTAAATGATATGATTGATTTTTCCAACATACCTCAACGTTGCTAACACCTTTAACGGGCACTTCAACATCTCCATAAGCTTTCAAAGTACGTGTTGTTGGTGAGCACTGTGGCTTTCCAAGGCTTTCGTACCCTGGTAATCCGATGATAGAACAAGACGCTCCAGTGTCTAACTGGAATAACAGTGGACGATTGTTTACTTCAAGCTCGATTAAAATTTTTCGATTGTGACGCTCGGTTGGCAACTGCGCTTCGGACACTTCTTCTATGACTGACACGCTTGGCTCTCTGCTCTCTTCGACCAAATTAATATTGTGAGCGGTGTCTGGTTGTCTGCGCCAGGTATTACCTGAAGAATTTTCCCTTTTCGATTGACGTCTCCAACGGCTTTTTGATGGTCGTCGAGATTGAGAATTGATAATGGTCGATTGAGAATGGTCATCTCCTCTCTTCTGTTGCTTGGACAAACACACGCTCTTTATGTGACCTCGGCATTTGCAATTGTCGCAAATGGAGTCAAAGTGTTTACAATTATTTCGCTCATGATGCACGAAACATCCGGGACATGACCTTCTATAAGAGAAAAATGTTGACTTACTTGCTTGGGTACTTAGTTGATGAACATCAACGGCGGTGGCTGCTGTGGTGGAAGTGCTGCTTCCTTTTATGATTTCAGACGCGGCTTTAGTGGACTCATAAGCTGTAACGATCTCTTCCAACTCCTCCAAAGTGGGATTTTTGTTTTGAGTCGCAGCGATTCTCACTGACTCATGAGGAGTGTAGAAAGTGACCATGTCTCGAATCATGAAATCTGCGTACGACTCGTTGCAACCCTCTTTGGCACACACAAATACGCAATCTCTCGCTAGTCCACGTAAGTCAGCTATCCAATCAGCATATGTCTGGCCAGTCATCATTTCTTGACGTAAAAATTTGCACCTCGATGCCAACACGTGTACTTTGGTCCGAAAATACTTTGTCAGCTTTTCTGTCAGCTCCTTATAAGAGTGAATACTCACGTTTTCCATTTGAAAAAGCTTCCGGAGTATTTAATTTATGTGATTACCGCAGGTTGATAGAAAATGTGCTTTTCGCAACGTGTCATCAGTTACAGCATTTGCTGAAAAATGCTGCTCCAGTTGAAAAAGATAACTTTCCCAGCTTTCTTTCTCGACATCGAACATACGAAAAGGAGGAACTGCTGCAGGTTCAGCTGCCGCACAAAATCTGCATTTGATTTAAACATTTTCTCCATCCATGCCTGCTGTCTGTCAATCATCTCCTGTAGTGCTTCGTCCATATCTCCAAATTCCTCGTCGCCAAATTGTTGTGATTATGTCGAATTAAAAAGCAAATCCTTTCATGAAACAATTTAATTAATTCAGGATAACTTATTCTAAATTACAAATTACAGGAAAAGGTTAAGCCAACCGCGTGTGCGTAATTCATACAAGAGAGTGACAAGTGACAGATGTCAGCTACATATTATAATTTACATTGTTGCCACATTTATATTGAGTAACAACTTGCGGCGTTGCCGTAGTTACAACAGAAAATGACTTTGAGTTCGGAGCAAAATCCATTTGCTCCAAATCATACGAAAAAGCCGCTTCATTCAGTCGAACATTTTTGATAGATCTGCAAGATTAAACTTCTTTAAAATTTATTTGAAAGGAAAAGTGTAGGTATTCGAAAACGTACGTTTCATCTGGTAGTTCCATTATATCTTCTACTTCTACTGCTCCTCTTAGTCATGCGCCTGTTTTTCTTTCTGATATATCTTCTTCATCTAACGAATCCAGAAATTCTGGATTCTATCCATTTTATTACTTTTTTATTTATAATTCTTTTCTATATTGCAAGAACCAAAGAACAATTCCAAAACACAAATTCTCTTTGCTGTCATAAATTCTGCTTGACAGAGACACTTCCTTTTCGACATTCACGTATCTAAGGACGCGGTATTTAGTTTTGTAAATTTAGACTTCATGCGTTGGACAGAAGTTATCGCAAAGTCGATATAAAGCCCATTAACGCGAGAGCGCCCGAACGCGACATTGTGATTTGGGCTTAAATCGAACAGGTGAAGGAGAATCTCCGATCCGGCGGAGTCACGATAGGGGTAATAATACAATAATTACTAAAAGCTCATCGTGTACGTATATGTTAAATTTTTTTAGATAAAAAAAAAAATTATTAATACCTATGCTGCTAGACATTATTACATTAGATTTTCAATTGAAGTAACTCTTTGAATAGCGTAACTTTTCTGGCCGGTCTTTTAGGTTGGTGTATTTTTTCCAAATGGCCACCGCAATGCCTGGACAGTTTCGGCCACAAAATTGTTGCCAGTAGTCGGACATGTAGAGCACTCGCCGTCGCCGTTGACTACACGTTCTCGCAGGCAGTCTGTCGACAACGTATAGGATATAGGGCGACCATCGTACGATTTATGTTTGTGATCATTGTCCACGAATTTGCATTTTCTCGGCTATTTCTGCCAAGTTTTCCTTCAGAATATTAAGGTAAACAGCTTGTTTTGTGGGAAGTTCATTTACGATAGTATATTTGATGAGATAATAACGAATAATTCAAAAATGCTGTACATCCTTCTAAGAAATCTCGGATTTCAATTTGTTTCTACCAGCTGGTCGCTCCTTCCAGGGTCAATTTTTTCATTGAAGATTTTTCAGAAGATGTCTCACATTAATTTTCTACCATCGGAGCCATGAATATTCGACTTGCTAACATCGAAAAATTCCACCTTCTTTCCAAACCTGATATCTTTTTAGTGTTCCGTACCCTAAAACGGAACACTAATGGAATCAGTTCGCTGTCTGTGACAGGCTTTTTTCTCAGAGACTATTTGACGTAGACTATTGAAATTTGGAACAGTTGTAGCAATTAGTGGTCCAAACAATGATCTGAACTTAATAATTTGGGTTTCGACTTTTTGTCTAATTTTGAGGTCAGCGTGTGGGATGTCAAAGAAAACTCGTTAACCACGAATTCAAAAATGTATGAAATATTTTTTTGTGTAAAATTTACTTAACACTTTGCCAAAAAAAAAGTTCAAAAATAGCTGTCCCCGGCTTTATCTCCAAAAATGTCGATCAGAAAAATCTGAATAAAGTCACAAACATTGAGAATAAAGTGTAGATGGAGAAAAAATTATTTGGACTGCATTACGTTCGACAATTTTTTTCTTATTAATTTTGTTGTAATTTCTGCCTCCCAACTGTTAACATATCCTGAAGTGACGTACCTACATATATCACACTTATATAAAAATGAATACGTGAAGGGAAATTTGTATGTGTAAAAATTGAATGGTTGCGGCATTCGCTTCCCAAAACTTAACTTCCGGTAAAACCTTTGAGCTTAGACTTAAACCAATGATTTTTAGCACCTAAAGGAATCTTCATGGTTTCCTGTACATTATAGTAGGTGTCTCTACTTTTACTACATTGAGAAAAATTGAATTTGTGTAGGTACAGACACGAGAAGGAGACAAATTGCAAAATTCCACGCATTGAATACGATTAATTAAATAATGAAATCTGATGCGTACATTTCTTGTACTCTTTATTTGTTGTTTTGTTTGGATTTATAATTACTTTTCTGAGCAGATAAGAAAGCGGATCAGAAACGTAATTTTATCAAGTTGCTTACATTTGTGTCCATACATCCAACATACATACTACTCGTAAATCTGTTACATACTTAAACTTATGTATGTATCTAAAAATAACACTTATTGCGCAAGTACGATTTTTATATACGTTTCCGCGAATTTTAAACGCTTGTCAGTAGTATGGTGGCTTCTTACTCGCGATAAGAGACCCATATTGGGCCCGATGTAATGCCTTTTCAACTATTGATTGGCTTTCAACTTTATTGGAGGTCGTCTGCGATTGCGTCAAAATTGCTCTTAACCTAATTGGTTGCGCTTTCATTACGATTCGCTTCATACAATTTTTCCCCATTGATCCAATTTTATGTGGTCGACCACTTCTAGATATCAAAGATCTTTTGCTAAATCGCCTTACAACACTATATATAGTTGCATGTGTTCTATCTACCAAGAACCGTTGTTTGTTATACTCATGTCTGCTTTGTCCTGATTTTCTTAATTATAGTTTTTCTTTAAGGAGACAATTTTTTTTCTTGCTTAGAACTTTTAAAATTGCGATCTATCAGTTGCCAGGCGTGGTACAAACTGACAAGCTTTTAATCCTGTCCTGCCCCGACATAGAAAATTTTAAAATTACATCAAAAGGTAAAACATTTGCCTTTTTTTTAAACGGTCTAACATATATGTTTTGTGGCTTTGCTTCGCCTACTGCAACCATGTGACTCTTGCGTTGCATTTTACATCATTGGGTACAACTTGCAAATATCTTTCACGTAACCAAGTCGTCCATTCGTTGAAGTTCAAGAATTGGACAAGATGAGCGATTAAAAACAAAAGCTCAGAAATACTTAATATTTCTGGAACTCTCCGGCCCCAATAAATTTGGTCACAAATTCTCCTACACAATGATATCCGAAGACAAAAAACAAGAAATTCAACCAAAAATCCTTATGCAGCATCCTTCCATACGGAAAGACATCATAATAAATTATGCTCCCTAAAACATACCCAAAATGGCTCAGCATACACACAAAATTGAACACGAAATGGTTTATGCTAATATACATAAATGTATGTACTTCCCATACTCATACATATATTTACTCGTACGAGCCATCATCACTGCGGAAAGTGTCGAAAATTTTGCAGGTGCAATAAATCTCTTCGAAAAGTAATTCTCAGTCAAATCTCTCTGCGAGCAAGCAAACTTTCCCAGACGAATCATTTCATGCGCCATCCTCATAAGGATTTAATTATGCAAGCGAAAGCAAATTACGAAATGTTCCCTATAAAAAGGAAGACCCAAAAAAAGATTAATGTCCGGCAGCACACTCAAAAAATTACCATTTGCCCTTTTTGCAAATCGTTCTTCTACCTCGATTGTTTTGGAAGTCATCGTTTTGTGGTTTCAGTTTGAGCACACTTTTATGTTTTCATAAATCGATTTTTAGGGCGGCTAACTTTTATCGAGCTAGCAAAGACATAACAGGTGTAACCAGTGAAGCTATACGTAAAGTTGGGTGGCCGTGGGGAGTAGATAACTAATTTAGTCTTACTTCAGCCAGTATAATTAACTTTAAATTGTATTAATTAGGCTCTGTGATTAGTAGGGACAAATATTTAATGAGTCAATATAGTGCCTCAACAGCAGAAGACCTGTGTGATGGACAAGACAGTGCATTTGCAAACGTGCAAGCCGGCAGCACTGGAATGGAACATCACACTAAAATCCATCGGCCTCGGGTTCAAATTAGACGGTATCCTTAAAATGTGTCCCGAGAATAAGTTTCTGTAGGAAAATTTATTATTTTCCAACAGAAAGTTTCAAATTAGTTTTGCAAAAACCCATTACCAACCGAAAAAGTCGATTTTGATGAAACTCCTGCAATGGTACTAGGATAAGGGTTCGAGAAAGTGGCGCACCTTTACCTTTATTGGACGCATTTCGGATGCAGATGTCTGCCAAAAGTTTTCAACTCTCAACTTTGAAGATTTCGGACCGTAAATACACTCTTGGTTCAGATGCTCTATTTGCATTTTCATCTGAGATGCCTGCCTGCACATGATTTTGAGAGTATACGTACGTAGATATGTATGTCTATCTACTAACGACTACGACAAGTAGTAATGGATTTGCGCCGTTTTTTGGTTCCTTTTTCATTTTGGGTAATTAGAGGGAAACACCTCGGAAGTGCAACAAACGAAACGAAATTTCTTGTGACAAATTTACTGTTGTTATTCGAGCGTTAACGGAAAGTTGGTTAAGATGGATGAATACTTTATTGAAGGAAGAAAAAAGCAAAAACCGCTAAGTGTGGCAGAAACTTTAAATTCGCTTGAATAATTCATTAATCTGGTTGAACTACTGTTGTTTAATTGAGAACGGTAATTTTGTTTTACTTAGGTATCTACTACCGCTTTAAATACTTAAAGGATGTCTACAATTTGCAGGATTTGAATGATGCTTTGATGTTCGCGTAAAAAAAGGTCCGCATATCCGATGCATATTATCCAAGTACCTACTGTTAATATTTCTAGCGGGCATCTTTATAGTCATTGTAAATCCTCGATAGACGCAACAATTTATCCAAATGGACATTAACTATCCGAATGGATGGAAATGTTTTACTCGATTTAGACGAAGAGACTCCATGCACTCGCCATTCAGATGATAGAAAATATGCTTCAATCTGGCCCTTTCAGACTTCCCACACAGTCGGCTTCATATCGTAGACCTTTGGATATCGACACCAGCACTTACATTTTTTTTTTAATGACGTCTCCTGGAGTTATCATCTAAGAGTAGGTTTGCTCCTGTAGGCATAGTTATTTTACGATTAAGAAATACATAAGTACTGAAAGACTTTCGAGAACTTTCCAAAGAGGTCCAGGCAACAGACGGTTCCCAAACTGCGAACCGAAAACTTTGGCAACAGCACAGCAGTAGTCGCACAAGAATTTGCAATATGATTTAAGAACCTTCAAAGGATCCTGTAGACCAGCCATACTCAAATTGTGCTCCGCAGAGCCCTAAAGAACGAAGCACATAATGCCTTGTATCATAATAGCCAAAAGCGCGACGATATGCAGTTTTTCACGTGTATAAGTGTAAAATATAGCACATGTATTATATTTTCTATCATTAAATCAGGAACATCTTTATTCAATTTCTTACAAGTCGAACATCATACATTGCTAAATAAAGAGAACATGCATAATATATTTTCTGTTTACACAAATCGCTAGCTCCTTGGAATTTTCAAAAATTTGTATTCAAAAATATTTCGTAAACCTATGAAAACTTTGTTTTTTTCAAGGGCTATTACGTTCTAGTTTAGTCATTAGCCGTGTTTTTTTGCACGCGTATAGACGCTTATTTTGCAAATTTACATGTAAAATACAACAAAAGTAAAATAAGCGGCGATAGTATCCCCGCTTAGCGAAGCGGAAATAAAAAACAGTGAAACCAAACGCAAAGTTCTTCTTTTGCGATGAATTCCCATGAAAAAATTCATTCTTTTGACAACCGGAGAAACCCAAACGTAAACAAAGAACAATCAAAAATAATTCTTTCATCTCTTATTTATTCTATTACCGACGATTGGTTATGTCAATGAGCAATAAATTGATTATTTAAGATAATGAATGATTTCTTTTATCGGGATTAAATATATTTGGATGTGCATTCCCTGAGTTTTCCATCTTTATAATTTTATTTCTTCAAGTGTCATTTACCACGTTTACATGCAGGTTGAGAAAAAGAAACTGAGCTGAGATTGCGACCTGAGTATTTCTACACACGAGTTGAATAGTTGAAATTCTAAAAACGTTATTTAACAAAAGATTATTTAACATACTTTAACCGCAAATAGCCATAAACGCAATCAACCCAAATGATTTCCTGCTCCAAACAAAGGAAAAGAAAAAGAGAGATCACACATTCACAGAGACTACATGTCAGTTCAACGACTCAACCCAGGTATAAATGCATTTTTTCAACACTGGTAAAATGTGAAAAGTGCCCAAAAAGGTGTCCCGGACTAAAAAAAGACTCCACATAATAATTCGAATAAGATATTTGAATTTATCAAAGGAAAAAACAAGGAATTCATAAAAAAAATACCGGCGCAAATTCATAGCGAGTGCCTATAGCCAACTATAGTTACAACTGGCACTAAATAAAAAACCGGCTATAACTTTTCGTTATTCATAAACACGTTTTTGCCTGTGTATTAGTAAGTATCGACTTTGGTATGTTTTTGTTAAGTGATTTGAACGAACAAACCCAAACGTCAAAATATGATATGAGAAATATAGAGCCGACTATAATTATTTAAAGTGATTTTTGGGTAATTTTAAATTTCGAGCCAGCTATATGTTTGAAGTCGACTATAAGGTGACTATGAATAGCAAAAAGTATATTTTAGGCTATGTAGGTGAATAAATTCTTTTATTGCCGGCTTTATCTGACTATGAATTTGCGCCGCTTTTTTAAGGTACTACATATTTATTAATAAAAAGAAAAGCGTCAAAAATTCATAAACAACAACAAACAAAAAGTAAAGACATTGAAAATAAATTATTTGTGTTAGTATTTAATAACATAACTCAAACTCATGCATCATTTTTAAATGATCATTTACCCCATAATTTTATAACCAAAACAATATAAGTTCAACTCTTTATGTAAACGTTGTAATTATCTGTCATAAATATGTCTGTGCTGCTAATCGTTTGTGATGAATTCGTTAAGCGGCGATAGCCGTTTTTTTGTGCACTTTTATATACGCGTGCAAAAAAACACGGCTATTGTGTGGTGCACTCTTTTTGTATATCTGTTTTTTGTTGAAAGTGGTTGTAAAATTCCATATATCGAGCTCGGTGATACGTAGTTTTGAACGTTTATGTGTAAGAGAGAGTAAATCTTTTGATTTGGGACGGTAGAATGAAGCGTTGGCTTAATAAAGGTGTTGCAACAAAATCATTCATCAAAAGCTCAAAGGGGGCTCGCACGGAAGATGCGGCATCAACCTCAAAGATCTCCGATAAAGATTGTGAGATTCAAGAAGGTGATATGACGCTTTCAAACTCAATGGTTGATACAAGTAAAATATCTAAAGACTCAATAAAGGCGAAAAAAAGAAAATATGACGAATCGTACGTCAATCTCGGATTTGTTGATTGTAGCAGCTCACCTCTTTGCATGTTGTGTAACAAGCTGCTTCCGAATAGTTCCATAGTACCTGCTAAGATCCGCCGACATTTAGAAACTTGACACCCCGATTTCAAAGACAAAAATGAAGATTTTTTTTATTCGAAAAAAGAACAATTATTAAGAAGTCAAAAAAATATGACGTATGCGACCAGAACTGTGAATGAAAACGCCACCGAGGCATCGTATTTGGTCAGATATCGCATTGCACAAGCGGGAGAAGCGCACACTATCGCCGAGAAATTAATAAAACCATTTGTGGCAGACATAACGCAATGTATGCTCGATGAAAAGTCTGCAAAGCTTCTGTCTACAGTGCCGCTTTCGAACGATACCATTTCTCATCGAATTACGAATCTCGCAGGCTATATAAAACAAAAACTAGGTGCTCGCGTACAACACAATAAATTCGTCTTACAAATGGATGAGCCGACTGATGTTGCTGGACTGGCCATCTTGCTGGTAATTGAGCGATATAAACATTCACTGGAAGAAGACTTGCTTATGTGCGCATCGCTGCCAACTAACACTACCGGAGAAAACATTTTTAACACGATGAACAATTTTTTTCAAGTAAACCATCTCGATTGGAACGATTGTATCGATATTTGAACAGATGGGGCAAACGCAATGACAGGTAAAACAGCAGGAGTTGTATCACGAATAAAAAATAAAGCGCCAAATTGTAGTTTCAGCCATTGTATCCTGCATAGACAAGCACTCGCGATAAAGGCGATGCCGCCAAATCTAAAATCAGTCCTTGATGAAGCAGTAAAAATAATCAACTATGTCAAATCACGTCCTCTTCAGTCCCGATTGTTCTCAATTCTGTGTGAAGATTATGGGAGCAGATATAAAACACTACTGCTGCACACTGAAGTTAGATGGTTATCTCGGGTTTTACACCTTTTTGGGCAGATATATTTGGGAAAATTAATGAGTCAAATCTGTCTTTGCAAGGAAAACTGACAACAATCTAATGCTTAATAACAAAATAAATGCCTTCAAAAGAATATTAGATTTTTGGATTGTTTGTGTTGGCGAGAGAAAGTTTTCTAACACTGAGTGAGTTCGTTGACGAGACAGCAGAACTACCAAATGAAATATTTGAAGAGCTTGTCCTCTGTCTCCATGAGAGGTACTTTCCTGAAGAGCAGAACTCATAACTGGAAATTGATTCATGGGTCCAGAATCCTTTCAAACCGAATTTGCAGAAGCCAGCAGATGTGTCAAATGAAACCTATGAATACTTCCTGGAAATGACATCAGATTAAAGCATGGAATCATTATCCAAACCAATGTGTGAGGAATAATCGAAAGCAATAAAGGCTCTGACTGTTCTTCTCCCGTTCCCAACAACGTACTTGTGTGAAACAGGATTCTCAGCATATGCAGCTACAAAAACAAAATACCGTAATAGACGATGCTGAGGTTGACATGCGTCTTCAACTACCCCTCATCAAGCCTAATATTAAGCAAATAGTCAGAAATAAACAACAAGTTCACACCTCACATTAAATGGAAACAATTAGTAGTGCGGTAGTGCGCCAACAAGTTCCACGCGTCACTATCAGTTACCCAGTTACTTTACCCGAAGCGCTTCCCGGCTTCCTAAGTTACTGCAATCCTCATTTTCTGGTTGCGAGTAGAAGAATGCATTGAAATTGAAATTGAAATTTGGGACATACAGTACTCCCCGGTTATTTGCGTCCCGCTTAAGTACGTTCCCTGCTTAATGGCGTTTCAAATCAAGCATACTTAAAATTTCACATGAAGTATACTGAAGTTTTCCCCTTTAAATGCCCCCCGCTTAGTTGCTTTTCCCGGTTAATTGCATTGACATTTTCTGTGACTTTTTTCTGAATGCATAAATTTTTCCCCGTTTAGATGCGCATTAAAAAAAAAATTCATCAAAAGTGAGTTAATCAAAATGTTTGTATTGAAGCACATTTTTAATGATCGCGAACAACCAAATGAAAAAATAAATGTTTGCGCAAGAAATATCGAAAAAATAAGTCTGGTGAGTGTATTCAACGTTTTTCTGGCTTATAAATTATAATTAATTATAAATGATTTTATTCAAAAATATTAAACACACAAGTAAGTAATGTTTTTATTTGTGCAGGTAATTCTGACGCGAAAAATTGACTGAGTTCGTTGCACTTTGGTCGCCTTTGAAAAAAAAAAATTAAAAGTGAATTCTTCAGAAAACAATGGAGGAAATTCGCAAGGACTCAGCCATTGAATGTTCCCCTCATACATTCCGCTGATTACAAAATGGTAATTATATGAAAGAATTAAATTATATTTATAAAAGCAAAATATTTCGCGGACGAGTACAGGGACCAATTTACGAAAGATGTGATGGAGTCAGAGAGCACAGACTTCATCCCAAATTTGTTTATATCGGAGGTACCTGCTGCAAATATTCCGATGGAAAAGCTTCCGCCGGGGGAAGGAACTACCTTCCAACTAAAAAATAAAACCAAAATGTGGGAGCAGATACGAGAAAAGCTGGCTGAAGAGGGTTACTTCTTCAGTATAATCCAGGTGCAAGGGAAATTCCGCAGCTGGAGCGCTGGTATAAGCACAATTATAAGACAGGAAGAAATAGGCGAACCTGCCCATATGAGAGGTAATGCTATTAATAAATACATTTCTTAAAGATATCTTGTATGCACATGATTAATGTTATCATTGTATTTTTTTGCAGTGACTTGGAGAGATTACTGGGTGAAAGACGAGGAATTTATCCCGATTTGATTTTGCACGTTGACGCGTGTGAGGGCAGTTCAAGGGAAGAGTTGGTGTCGAGTCTTGGTCCAGCAACCAAGTCAATGCACCGACAATTCAAGGTTAAACATACATTCATAATATATACATACCTACATATGTAAATATATGATATAACTTTCATTAATATTTTAGTTTTTTACCAAATTATAGGAGACCCGAACAACAGTCCGGCTATTAGAAGGCCAACCGCTTCCCAATCCGCGCTGGAGAGGAATTATAAGAGACTGGACGAGATTGAAAAAAAAGGGCTGAGTACCACTCGAGAGTCCTCAAGTTCTTCGAAAGCTCGGAAGCCATAGAAAAAAAACGCAACGAGTTGCTTGAGGGAATATTAGAAAAGCTGAGCAAATGAAAACCTCGTCTTTCAACCAGTAATTTATCCAATACACAGCAAAAGAACACAAATAATGACATCATGTGCACATAGGCTTACCACCTTCTGGAAAATCTCGTGGAGGAATTAAAAAAATGAAACTTTTTTTAAAACTTAAAATGCGTATATTGCCCAATTATAAAAAAATAAATATGTGTAATAATAAAATAACAATTCAATGAAAAACGGATAAATAAATAGACTAGAAAGATAAAAACAAAAATAAAAATGCTTCTTCGATAGCGCAATAAATAAAAATATTACTTGAGTAAATAAACATGTCAGAATAATAGCGAAATTAATGTTTGAAAACATATTTTTCATTGGCTATCGATAATTTGAGAAGCGCATTAATTTAATAATTAAAACAAATTGTGCGTTGAAAGCTGCGCGATAGAAGTGAAACTTGACTTGAAAAATATAGATCACCTAGCTTACTGTTTGTCTTGTCAAACCCTTCGATTTGATACTCATATATTGGAGCTCTTGAAGATAACGGTAGTCCGCCATATTGGTGGACCACCATGTTGAGTTTCAAATGACGTCACAAAGCGTATTGTTTGTCTTGTCAAACGCTTCCATTTCATAACCATATTAAGGAGGTCATGAAGATATCGGTAATCCGCCATATTGGTTGTAACACCATATTGAATTTCGAATGATGTCACTTAGCTATTGTTTGTCTTAACCCTTTTATTTGATACCCAATAATTGGAGGTCGTGAAGATAACGGTAATCCGCCATCTTAGAGGACCGCCATTTTTAATTTCTAATGACGTCACTTAGCATATTGTTTGTCTTGTCAAACCCTTTCATTTCATACCCATATTAAGTAGGTCGTGAGTAAATGGTAACCCGCCATCTTGAGGTGTCCTTCATATTGACTGTTTCTATAACGTCATATAACTTAAGATATTCTCCGGGTCAAATCGAATCCAACGACACTCTTTTTGTTTAAATCGGTTAAGTAGTTTAGAGTTTAGGCTGTAGCGGTAGCAACGGCAATCCGCCACATTGGATTTCGACTGTCTTCACTTAGTTTATTATGTTTTTCCTGTCAAACTCTTTCATTTGATACCCATATTCAGAAAGTCGTGAAGATAACGGTAGCCCGCCATCTTGGCGTTTCTGCCATATTGGATGGTTCTACGACGTCGTATAACCTAAGACGGGTCAAATCAAATCCAACGACACTCTATTTGTTGAAATCGGTTGAGTTGTTTAGGTTTTAGGCTGTAGCGGTAGCGCTATCCACTTTCTTTTTCCCGCTGTCTACCATCGCTTAACCCTCCAAATGTGTCCCCACCACCTCTGTAAATATTTTCTTTTACATACTTTTGTCAATAAACATAATTTGTCATTGTCAATAAACAAGTAGGCTGTTTTTTTTTTTTAATTATTTATTTTATTTGTATACCCCTTTAAATTTCCCATCTGTGAATATTTTCGTTTCATTTGAGTTTCATTTTACTGCCCTAGCGACATAAGAAGTTTCGCTTCAAAAAAACATTATTTGAAGTAAAAGGTTATATCTTTATTTCAACGGTTATAGAATTAATGGGAACAAATCGAGGAGAAAATGATTCATTCAATGATTTTGATGTTGATTTCGATGTAACTGTTCGCAGACTGCATCTCTTACAGTATTTCTTCTAGAAACTTCTCAATACTGTAAACTTTCAGTGCTTTCCCTTTGAGTATTCTGTAATAAAAAAAACTCCAGGTCATCTTCCTCTGCAATATTATGAAGGACACAACAGGCTCTGACGAAATGGAATACTTTTTTCATACCTCTCAGCTTGCAGTAATACAATTGGCGGAAACGTTGCTCCAATATGCCAAATTAGTGCTCAATAGCAACACGACAAGAACTCAGTTTGACATTATACTCTTTTCGTGCATCTGTTAAATGTCCGTTGTCTTTATAAGGCGTCAATAAATGGTTGGTACCTAGATGGATATGCCGAGTCGCCTAAAATGTAGTAATCTGAAAGCAATATTTTTTTCGCAAATTATACTACCTCCTAATGCATTCAGTTTCTGAAATACAGGCGAATTTTGGGACACCCAACTGTCATGTGACGATCCAGGGTATCCAACAAATATGTCAATGAACTTTTTATGTTCATTGCAAACAGCTTGCAGAGAAATGTTGACGTCACCCTTTCGGCCTTGTAATCGTCCTTGCATGTATGTGGTGGATCAATTAATACGTGAGTCCCATCGGTGCAACCTACGTTTAAAAAAGAATTAAACGGCGAATAAGAAAAATGTCTGTATCTTACCGATTGCCTTAGAAAATCCGGCTTTATTATCAAAAAATGTACTGGTTCGCTGCTTTTTCTCATCATTTGGCCAAGTTATTATGATTGGACCTAAACTGCTCAAGAACATCATGCATATATCGATCGATTATACGATGCACTGACGATAATGAAAGGTCGAAACGGTCGGCCAAATCCCTAAAGCTACATGCTTCGTGGCCAGCAAACCACAAAAAAACTGCGCGTTTTCTTGCACTGCACCTTTTGTCCGGACGTAATTGTTTATAAATATCAAACCTTATCGAAAGGTTTTTATGCAGCGATCTTTTTATGCGGAAATTTGTCCTAAATTCGTTTTCGTTGTATGAAGGAAGGACTTCTTCCCATAATTCCTCACGCAGTTTCTCTCAGCAAAAATTCTTCCTCATGATCCGAGTCCTCAAGCAAAACACTCAATAAATTTTTCTTTGTGCCTGTTGCGCAGTGCACACTCACATAAAACTTTTAAATCGTCATTATTTACTTCATCCATTTTTAAAATATTTACTTAAAAAAAACTTTTATTTGTTTTCCCACTTCACAACAGATATTTTTGACGTTTAAAATATGGGCAGCTTTTTTTGTTCGATGCGTTCCTGTGCTTTTGCACACTTCTCTCTCTCTCTCTCTCTGACAGATTTTTACCCCCAATCCTTGAAATTTGAGAATCCATATGTAGTTTTTATTCATAAAAATTGTAGCTTATTTAAAGGCTACAAAGTAATCTTTTATTTTTTAGAAAAAAAAAAACAAGTTCATATTTTCATATTTTGGCTGTATGGCCAAGTTGAAAAATGAAGCTGCAGGTGTCACCAAAAGCTCTGCCGCGGAGGGCTCTAATTTATATCCTAGGACTCGTAGATGAACTACTTTAGTGTCTTTCGATGCTAAAGAGGCCATTAAACATTCCCCATCCACAGGCCACCACACCTTCAGTTTTTCAAGCATCCGTAAAAGGCATTCCGAGCTCAGTCTTTCCATTGGTTCTCTTCGCGCAGCAATCCTCCGATCTCGAGCATGCAGCTCAAACTTGGATTCGTCGGAAAAAGTAACATTGTTCAACATGTCTTGAATCGAATAAATATGTTTCTTAGTCCAAATTAATCGTTTTTCCCTGATTCTTGTTGGAAAATCCGGCTTTAGTACTGGCTTGAGTGCTCTAAGTCTACCTTTTCGGAGCCTTTTTCTCCCTGAGCGTGCTTAAAATATTTGTCAAATTTAGACCTGATATACACAAAATATTAGATTTGCACTCCGAACTGATCGTTCCCATTTTTTTTTTGGTTTTTAATTACTTTGGTTCATCTTGGACGGCTATCACGAGCTAAATGCACCTCTTACACATAATTACATCGAGTTATGTGCACTAATTCAACGACATTTTGCTACATAGTGCAAAAAACATCGTAGTTCTCATCAATTCCAAGAACTGCCAACCCAAAGAGTAAGAAAAAGTTTGAGCAAAAAATTTCCGAACAGCACTGTATGTATATTAAAGTCGTTAACATATGTAGGTAAAATACATAAGTTAGTTCAAATTTATAGAAAGGTCGCCCCGTCTTCTTCAATTTATGGCGTGTTGTATGGGAAACAGCGCAATGGCTTCAAATTAACGAGTGTATTGTAGATAAAAACATAGTGTTGCAATTTTTGTTGCTGCAACAACTGTCCCACCCATAAAACGATAGTTCACCCTATTAACACAAATTGTGTAACACTAGATTTCATCTTATAGCTATACAGTGAACCAAAAAAAAAGTTGGACAGCAGCTACACTGCAATTGTAACTTGAGTATTTTTGCAGTTTGTAGGAATATTGAAATCAAATAAACTGCAAATGAAGCTTAATTCTTTATATTTTCCAAATAATTTTATATCCTTTTTCTAAATTATTTCCTGTTATTTTAAAACAAATAATTAACCGAAAATGTAATTTTGTTGAACCAAAAAAAACTTGGACTTTTTCCTTACTCTAATAATTGACGCATTTTCCCATTTTAACATGTTTTTGTACGTTCTTTTAAGAGTCACTGTTTAATTTTTCTATTTTTAGTGATAAGACGTATTTCCAGTATCTACCGATTTATTAAAAAAAAAAAATGACAGAAAGCAAACATCCATTGACACGAAGGAACTCAAGAGCAATGAGTGAAAGTGCATAGACGTCATTAATTTCGGCTCGGGATCTGGTATCTAAATCAAGTGTTATAATTGCTAAAATAAACTAAAAAGTGCATTGAAGAAGCAACAAAGTCTGTTTCACCTCTCAAATTTGTTTTTATTTAAAATACTTCATATAAACTCAAGTAGAAGTAAAAATAAAATTTAAGAACAAAGTGCGCCAAAAGTGATTCAATTCTTTTTTGTTTCTTTCTGCCACATACAAACATACTAAACACATATACTTATAATACAAACATGCCAAGAGAAATGCGAAACAAAGCTAAAAACCAGCTCTCTACACCACCACTTACAAAGCTCCATGCTGCTGCCGCAAAACCTAAGCTGAACCGCTCTTCTTCAATTTCCACAGCCACCGGCTCTGACCCAAATACCACCAAAAACAATATCGCTACCCCAAAAACATCATTGGAGGGCTCTCTATCAATTCCCGTCACCTCTAGCCATGCCATCTCTCTCGACGATTTGGATGACCGACTAAATAAACAAAGCGCCGCACTTATAGATTTTCTAACGACGGAAATCCAAAAACTTCGGGATGACTTTGAATTGAAACTTGCAGAACTTAAAAATACTTGGTCTACACAGCTAGAAAATGTCTCCTCAACAGTATCCGATGTCATGAAACGAGTGGAGAAAATTGAAACAAACACCAAATCAGCTGCAATTATAAAGGAAATGGAAGTAATCAATCTAAATGTTGATGCCATTCAAAGAAAACAACTTGCTGCCGATGCTGTTCTCTTTAGTGTTCCATGCTTAGATGCAGAAAACCTTATTATGACATTTCACCAGCTCTGTCATACTATCCAGTGTAATGCACCCGTCATGAGAGACATTTTTCGCATACAGCCGCATAAAAACCAAAACAGCCGCTCACCACCAGCGGTAATATTGCAACTCGCCGATCAGCGCAATAGAGACTCTGTGTTACGCGCTGCAGCTCTCTATAGGAAAAAACAAAAAAAAAGAACTTTGTCTCCGTGACCTGGGAATCGATTCAGATGCCAGCTGCTATATTAACGAAAGTCTAACGGAAAAAAATCGTGATATTCTTCGCTCTGCTATTCAGCTTAAGCAGAAGAAAAAGCTTTTTTCGGTACACACCAAGTCGGGCCTAGTCTACGCTAAGCTGAAAATCGATGGAAGTAGCTTTGTAATTCATAACCGCGAAATACTAGAAGGAATCGCCGAACTAAAACAAAATAATAACATCATTCCTACCAAAAATGCAGAGTTGCCATCGTAGCTTTTTGCCTCAGTACTTTTTTAATAATACTTTTATCTACTTTTTTCTTATGTTCGATTGCCTTATTATTTTTTTTTTTCATTTATATATTTTTTGAAGTTTAATAATATATCAAACAAAGTTTCATTGGCCATGGTAAGTTATTTAAATTGCATAAATTCTTATTTATTTTTATTTTTACAATCAAATAGTGCTACTAAATTTTCTAATGTATGCGCACTTAATGAATATGGGTAGTGTACACGGTGATTGTGGTTCCGCGCTTAATAGTGCTAATGAGAATCTGCGTAATATGATTCGTATTCTTCGGGCACAACAGGACGGTCTGTCAATATGCCACATAAACGCCCAAAGTCTTTACCCTAAAATCGATGAACTAAGATACATATTCGTAAATTCAAAAGTAGACGTCATCTGCGTCTCCGAAACATGGTTTCATTCAGATTTATCGAATGAAATTTATAAACTAGAGGGTTTTGAGCTCTTTCGATCTGACCGACTAAACCGCGTTGGAGGTGGAGTTGCAATCTACGTACGTAATACGCTCAGATGCAAACAAATATGCAAGTCGGATTCGGGTTGTCCTATCGACTTTATTTTCCTAGATATAATATGCAGCAAAGATAATTATTTAGTAGCGGTCACCTACAGGCCAAATAATTCAATATCTTTTGAACCAATATATAATGTTGTACAAAAGGAAACCTGTAGTGCTAATAACATAGTGATATGTGGCGATTTCAATTGTAATCTCCTAGACATTCAGCGCTCTATAGACTTTGTAGAGTATATGAAATCACTTGATTTGAGCCCCGTAAAGACATCTTCCCCTACTCATTTTACGCATACTGCATCAACCCTTATTGATGCAATCTTCGTATCCAATAAGAAAAAGGTTTTGCTTTACAGTCAACTTACTGCAACAGGTTTTTCTAAACATGATCTACTTTTTTTAACTTACCAATGCGAAAGCAAATATATGGAGTCTAAGGTCACGTTTAGAGACTTCAGAAAAATACGCTATGCAGATTTGCAATAAGATGTTTTAAACACAAATTGGGAGCATATTTATCAGCTTGCAGTGGTGAATGACCAAACTCACTTCCTGCAAACAAAACTTGTTTCACTTTTTCATAAGCACGTACCCTTAAAATCGAAAATTCTGAAATCTACATCGCCACAGTGGTTAACTGCAAACATCCAGCAGCTCATAACAGCCCGTGATGATGCTTTTAAAAGCTGGAAAAAATATAGAATTGACGAATTTTATACTAGATATCGCTCTCTACGTAATGAAATAGTTTCAAAAATCAGATCTGCAAAACGGGTTTCTTATAATAGCAAATTTAGTGGTTGTTCGTCAAGTAAGGAAGTATGGCGACAAATTCGCGAAGTTGGATTAGGCAAACAAAAGCCGAAAACTCCCGATAATATAAATTGTGACCATCTAAACGCCAACTTTTTAGTACATAGTTGTCCCTCATCAGCAAATCTTTCAACATTTGACCAGTCACCGGACGAAGCCAGAGAATCCTACTTTGATTTTTATAGACTTTTTGAAGAAGACGTGGTTAAAGCCATTTTGTCTATTAAATCAAACGCTATGGGACTCGATAAAGTTCACCCAAAATTTGTCAAACTTTTGCTTCCATACATACTGCCATACTTAACATATATATTCAACTCCATTCTAACAACATCTGTTTTTCCTTCGCAGTGGAAAGAGGCTAAAATTGTTCCTATCCCCAAAAAATCGAGTGGAAATGCTGTAGAATACAGGCCAATTGCAATTCTGCCTTTTTTCTCAAAAGTTTTTGAAAAGGCTATCTTCTTACAAATGCAAAAGTATCTTTTAGTTAAAAAACTTTAGTCGAAAACCAATCAGGCTTCCGTCCGAACAGAAGTTGCAAGACGGCCTTATTATCGGTGGTGGATGAAATAAGAAAGGCAGTAGATAAAAATGATGCTACAATTTTAACCCTACTCGACTTCTCAAAAGCGTTTGATACAGTGAACCACTCCATACTATGTACAAAGCAACCAACGAGTTGTAGCAGGAAGTCGTTATTCATGTTCGTTGCCTGTAAAGTGTGGAGTACCACAAGGCTCCGCCCTTAGACCGTGGCTTTTCTCTCTGTATGTTAATGAATTGCCTACGATTGTTAAACACAGCTCGATACACATGTTTGCTGATGATACTCAAATTCATTTAAGCAGTCCTCTGAGTTTGACGAACGAAGCAACAACGTTAATGAATGAAGATTTACAGCGTATCTTTGATTGGTTAACGCGAAATGAGCTACACCTTAATGCACAAAAATCGAAAGCTCTTATAATACATAAAAGGAAGCTAGACCTATCTATTTTCCCAGCAATACGACTAGACCAAAGTCCCATAGAGTACGTTGACTCCGCCAAAAATCTTGGTCTGATTTTTAATCGGACCCTTTCTTGGTCTACCCACATAAATGCCGCAGTCGGCAAAGTATATGGTGGACTCCGTGCTCTTTGGATGACACAGCATTTTGTGCCTATAAAAACAAAGCTCTTGCTAGCGAAAACTCTGCTATTACCAACGATGCTATACTGCTGTGAGGTCTTTTGCTGTCCGGACTATAGCTCCAAACAAAAACTTAACGTTCCATATAATAACATCGCACGCTTCATATATAATTTAAAAAGATATGATCATGTCTCTTCTTACTCCAAACAAATCAGTGGGTGTTCTTTCAGTAGTCTTCTTAAATTCAGAGCAATATGCCTGTTTCATGGCATAATGCAAACAAAGCAGCCGGGATATTTATTCGATAAGCTACGTTTCCTTCAATCAGTTAGATCATGTATGCTAATACAAACAATCTATGCTTGCTTGACTTCTGAACGTCAGTTTTTTGTTAGTACTGTTCGGCTGTGGAATTCCCTATCTATCAACATTAGAAAAATTAGAAGCACTAGTAATTTCAAATCCTCTCTCTTAAAATATCTGGCCACTGAAATAAATACATTATAAACATTAATGTTCAATCTTGTACATATATATATTTTTTTATTTTATTTTTTTTTTTTTTTACTTTTATTTATATTTTTTGTTCTTTTTGTCTAAATGTTTCTTAACCTAAATCAAGGCTTTCATAATTAAAAAGATGCTTGTTATCTTAATATTGTAAGCAATACCATTAAATAAATTGAAATTGAAATTGAAATTGAACTGTTAATAAAGTTGTGGAAAAAACCAAAAGTGTGAGAGAAATTTCCAAAATTGGGAAAAAACCTAGATCTACAGTGCATTATGCCATCTGAAATTTCTGCGGTAGACATTGCTAGAGATCTACAGGAAAATGCAATTGTAGAAGTGCACCCACAGACAAATTTATTACATTCAATGGGTTTGAGAGCCTACGCCCCCCCCCCCCCATCCCTTTATGTCTGCAAGAAACATTAAGAAACACCTGGAATATGCCCTAATGCATGCCCGTCAACCTTTAAGTTCTGGAACATGGTAATTGTCAGCGACGAGTCGCAATTCAACATTTTTGGGTCTGATGGATCCCGATTTGTTTGGATGAGATGAGATACAGCTATCCGGCGCATGTAAATGCCACTGTTAAACACGGTAGATTAAGTGCGATGGTATTGGGTGCAATGGGATCGAATGGAGTATGTAACATGGTGTTAGTTGAAGGTAATATGAAGAAAATAGACTACCTTAACAACTCCAAAAACAATTTGCTAGCAACGGCTACTAAGCTAGGCATGAGCGATAGTTATTGCTTTGCTTATGATAATGACCCAAAGCACGCGTCCCATATTGTATGGGAATGGTTGCTCTATAACGTGAACAATTTTCTTCACCATCATCCACAAGGCCCGGATTTAAACCCTACAAAGTACCTGAGAGCGCACATAGAGAATAAATTGAGGGAAAGGCCAATATGCACCAAAAATGTCTTGAAAAGCGCTCTTCAGGTTATATGGGCCAATTAACCGCCCAATGTAACAAACAATTTAGTTATGTCTATGAACAGAAGGCTACAAGCTGCTTTGGAAGCCAAGGGCCACTATAGAAAATATTAAAATGTATAGTTTTGTTTATGTATTCGGTTCTTATAACGAATTCCCTAAGTGGTTTTGAAAACTACTGTTTTTTTCTTTTTGTGTGTTTTAAATAAAAAAAAAACATATACTAGAGAATTAAATTAAAACTATTTGGAAATTATGTTTCATTTGCACTTTCATTGAATTAAATAGCTTTACAGGTTGCGATTTGTTTCAATTTTCTAATTGCATCCTCTTCCTGCCCAACTTTTTTTTGGTTCACTGTAGGTACAGTCATAAGCATTCAGTTTCATACGGCAACAATTGTTTTTATATTGTGCTCAATTTTATCATGAAAACTCAGATTTTAATTATTTAAATTTATCCATTCATTTATTTACTATATTTATATTTACAATAAGAAAAAAATGTAAGCAAACATGAAACAATTAATAATACAAAAGTAAGCGAAAAAAAAAATACAGAAATTAAGGGAAACATTCACTTTCATACGATAATAGAAAATAATATACGTATTTCATTGATTTAATTTTTTAAAGCTATTTTGAAAAATATTTTTGATGTGTAGGTAAACATTCAAGCGCGTGTTAGCAAAATTTCTATCAGTACATTTTGTATGGAAAGCGATTTGAATTGCATTTATTCCCGCCTTTTTTTGAATTTCACCAATTTTTCAATCCCAGTAAAATCACTTAATCGATGTAGAGCAAACGAATAAAATAAACAAAACAATAGGTTTATTGTATATACCTGCATAGTATTATAATGTTGTATTTTCGGTGGCTTCATTGTTCGGTTTGATATTCGTGGGTAAAATTTGTGCAAAAGAAACATGGATAGCAGAATAATTTATTTGGCAAATATTCGTCGTCAAATGACTGATGAGGAACAACTAGAGCTGGATGATTATTTCGGCAAAGATAACGATGAAGATGATAATGAAGTTAGTGAAGCGATTGGTGGACGAGATCATCCTGTAGCGTCTTTATTTCTGGACGATGCCGATGCTGCTAATGAGTCTGCTGAGGAAATCAATTCTTCAGACAGCGATTTTGATGGCCCCCGTGCTAGTAATGAACCGCTTCAAGATATCCGTTTGGTGGAGCTCGTTCAAGAGATGGAAAATTAATATGTTGGCGAAGAAGAAGAGTTACTGCCAGTACCAGATCCAAAAATTGCCGTCCAAGCAAACCGCGGCGAGAAATACTTGGGTCAAGGCAAAAATGACCGAACTTTTTGGTGGTCGATGCCTAGTATTACAGAGCAGGTAAGAAATTAAATTATGCAAAGGAATAGATTGGAGTCTACTGCTTGTAGCACTGAAACCTTCGTCGAAAAGCAATCTGCTTTCAAACATCTTTTGCCAACTGTCATCGTACAACCGATTGTACTGGAAACTAATAGAAAAGCTAAAAAGACAATAGCGGAGAACCAGCATCAAGAGAATCCAAGAAGACTTCGAGCTTGGCATAATACTAATGTAGGCGCAATGTACGCATATATTGGCATTTTGCTTAACGCTGGTGCTGAAAAATCCAATTTAGTGCAAGCTAAATACTTTTTTTTCCAAATCGCATAATGCCATTTTATAGAGCAGTGATGTCTTTGGAGAACTTTGAGCAAATCTGTCGGTGTTTGCGTTTCGATGACTCCAGAACTCGTATAGCTCGATTGAGAGAAGATAAGCTGGCTCCATTTCATCACATATGGACCCTCTTCCAAATGAATTTGAATACAGGTTTTTCTCCATCCAAAGAGCTTACGATTGATGAGCAGTTGGTATCATCGAAAAACAGATGTATTTTCCGTCAACACATACCATCAAAGCCAGGGAAGAATGGCATCAAAATATTTTGGCTTGTGGATTCGAAAACGAATTATCCAGTATCTGCTAAAATGTATCCAGGCACACAGTCAAACGAAGAAAGGTCCACTGGAATTTCACATGCCTTGGTCCTTCGTCTTGCGAAACTTTATCTTGGCGCGAACATTACTATGGATAACTTTTTTATAATTTATCTCTTGGCAAAAGATTTGTGTGCCTGCAACACAACTCTAGTTGGGACAGTAAGATCAAATAAACGTGAATTGCCAAAACTGTTTGCTTCGATCGAAGAAGCCAAGAAAAGAGGTACGTTTACTTCAGTTTTCTGCTTCTAGGATGAAGTGTCGTTTGTGAGCTACACAACCGATTCCAGAAAAAATGTGCTTCTAATATCAACGCCCATGCGTATACCCATGACCAAGTATAGCCCATACGCCAAGTATAACCCATGACTACAATACAATGAAAGGTGGCGTCGACACATTCGACAAAATGGTGCGCGGCTATACATGCAAAAGGAAAAGTAACCGCTGGCCAATGGTGATTTTTCACATCATGGTTGATGTGGCTGGACTTGCAGCTTTTCGATTGGCCCCAGAACGCTTCCTTGCGGTATGCCGGCCAACATTTCTTTGAGCTCTGAGTATTCGTTTCTATTTCTAACACGGAAGAGTCTATTCCCGAGATATGAATTCAGAATCTCGTATAGGTATACGTGGAGTACTTGTCGTAATTTGCATTTCAAGCCATCGTGCCACACCTTATCAAAGGCTTGCGAGACGTCAAGAAATACGGTTGAGCATATCTTTTTTTCTTCTAGTGCTTTTTCGGTTACGTTAGTAATTCTATGCACCTGGTCAATCGTCGAGTGCTTACTTCTGAACCCAAACTGGTGTTCAGGGTTTAGATTATTTTCTTCTATAACCGGTTGGAGACGCCTTAGTAATATCCTCTCGAAAATTTTGGATACGACTGGCAGAAGCGAGATTGGTCTGTATGATTTTACTTCATATGACGGTTTTCCTGGTTTTAAAACCATAATGACTTCCGCAACTTTCCATTGGCTCGGCACGTGTTTTAATCTGAGTGCAGCATTTATAATATGGAGAAGCTTAATGAATGCTTTTCTAGGTAAGGCTTTGAGAATTTCTCCGGTAATCAAATCATAACCAGGAGCTTTCTTAGGTTTGAGTTTCGCGATCTCACGTTCGAGTTCTCTAAACGTCGCAGATCTGCGCGTTAAATCGTCAGATGGCGGAACTACCATCCTTGTGAGGTTGATATTGTTATGAACCACTTGACCTTCGTTCGGCTTAAAGGTTTCTTCCAAATGGGCGGCAAAAATACCCGCTTTTTCTTTATCTTCCCTTGCCCATTCATTTTGATTTATTTTTAGTGGCGGCGCGGGGATTTTGGGCCTTTTGGTACCTTTTACGGCTTTCCAAAGGGAATAATTGGAATCTTTTTTCGCTGTTAAACTTTCAAAGTAAGAGCCTATCGCACGATTTTTAAAATCCATAATGCTATTCTTTAACAAATTGCAGAGACGATTCAGATATGTTTTATGCTGTGGAGCACGACTCTGTTGCCATCTTTTACGCGCTTTTCTTTTTTCCCTGATTAATTCTTTTATTTCGTAGACCGTATTTGTCCGGCGTTCTTCTTGGATCTCAACGAAGCGATCGACTTCAACCTCAAGTTCATAGGGTGTCGTAAGCGGTACGCTCAGTTCAACATTTATTTTCTTATTTATTACTATAATTACTACCACTTTCCATCTTTCTATGTATAAAATATTTAATACTATAATTACAACTACTTTCCTTCTTTCTCTATATAAAAAAAAACATAAAAATTAGTTTGTTTTATTTAATACAAAATATAATTACTACTTATTTCCTTCTTTCTATGTATAAAATAGATTTAAAAACGAATAAAAATTTTGGGTTTTTTTTAAAAAAATATACCAAAACTGGGGTTTTTTTAGATTTGTCTGGGGGAAATATTTTGAGCATCTGGCAACGCTGGTGCTGCATTTGATAGTTTGCTCCAAAGTTGCGATCAATGGGTTGCCTAGAAATATGTTTATTAGTACGATTCACACCCCAACTTCCTTTCTCAGAAAGTGCTGTAAGCCCCGGGTGAGTTTTTTCAATTTTAAGCAGAATGTCAATATGAATGATAGAATGTGAAAAACTGATTGCCAATTTTTGGCAATTGTAACGAGTGAGAAAAATGTTGACTAACTGCGTTGCATTGGCAGCACGGGCAGATGTGGAAAGGTTGGTTTTGCATTGGCAACACTAACAGATAGTGACAGGCATTCAGAGAATGGGGTCGAAGAATACATTTTAAGTGAATAAGATTAGATTAAGCGAATGTTTGTGTTTAATTAGTTATAGTTCAGAAGTGGGATACCGTACTCAGCTAAGTGTGCATTGATTTTTTTTAATTTTATGTAAAAGTCGTGCGAATATAGTCACCCCTATCATTAAATCCGACGGATCTGAGATTCCCTTCACTCATTCGGTTCACATTCACCTATCGTCGTGATCATCAAATCCGCCGGATACGCTTCTTTATCTACATCCTTTCTTATGTTTTTGAAATCAGCTGTTTCCTGATTTGACACTTGAAAAGGCGAATGTGGTGTGAAAACAAAAATCTAAGGAATAAAAAAATATAAATAAATACTTTTTTGGGTTTTCTTTAAGCTTTTGCTTTGCAATATTCTGCATTGCAGTGGCGTAATATGGCCCGAAGAAGTGCATATGCGTTTTCAGTTTACGAAAAAGTGTTTGATCATCTCTGTCTGGTTAGTGGAGATGTATATGGATAAAGCTTGTAATATTAAAAAGACTAAAGGACGAATACTTTGTTGAGTATTTGCAGAGGAAATTGTTATGCGTTTTCGGTATACGAAAGAGTATAATATGATCATCTCTGGTTAAGTCAAGATGGGTAGTGTGTACTCTGGTATAAGATTAAAAGGAGAATACTTTACTGAGTAATTGTGGAAGAAATTGTTATGCCTTTTTTGTAAATGAAAAGCATATGATCATCTCTGATTAAGTCGAGATGGGTACCTATAGTGTGTGCTCGGTTATAAGATTAAAAGAAGAATACGTTGTTGAGTATTTGTGAAAACACCCAATACTACGAGTATTTTCAAGTTTCTTTTAAAAAAACATGTAGGAACTCACCATTGAGCATTGCTGATTGATTTGCGCCACCTAAGATTTTGAAAGAGTTTTTCTTAGTTAAAAATGGCTGAATCTTACATTATTCTATATCAAATAAAAGCATGGAAAATGCACTTTCATATACATAACTGTTAAAAAAGGTATGTTGTCGCTGAAGATTTTTCAGAAATTGGTGATTTTCAAAAAAAAATACTTTCCTTTTGAAGTCTACAGAGATTAATTGATTATTTTAAAACTAAAAGTTCTAGAACGATGATTTTTAGGTCATATGAAAGATACTAAAATCACCTTTCATTTAATACTAAACACATGTATGTGCGTCTTACGGTTCTTATGATATTATGATTTTATATGCATCTATCCGCAACACGAACTTCACACACAAAAATCTCAAAATCCCCACATACGATTTTCATAAAACTTCAGAGTTTTAATGTACTAAAGCTCAGCTTTATTTTGATAGGAATTTCATTGATGTACGCTCATGGTGTTATGGTACTTTCGTCGACTTCTATATTTTTTTCCTATTTCAAGAATGGCTCTGAAATGTAAAATTTCTTGACCTAAAGAAATTATCGGATGTAGCCACTTACATCTGTTGAAATGTTTTCCGCTAATAAATCCGTTTACTGAGTCACTTGCAAGTAGTTTACTCTCCACCATAATATGCGACAGTCCACAATCATCGATAAACTTTCCAATAGCCTTAAAGTAAAATAAATAAAAATAAATACACAGCGTCAGCAGTCCTATACAGAACCAAGCCTATCTTCTCGCAACCATTTGTGTATGCGTGTTATTTTTTCCACGAAATGGAGCCTTAAAGTACGCCATCATTATGTGGAAACTGCCTAGGTGAATAAAAATATTATTAAATCTGGGCCTCTCAATTGCCTGAATTTTGAGAGCAACATTGGCAATCGAAAGATCATAAGTTACTTGAATGTAAGGTTGTTTACATTCTTGGGCAATCTTCTGAGCTTGAGCCATAGTTTCAATCACAGCGGATGTATCTGTCAGAGTTACATTGATGGGCGTTGAATATGTAACTTTTTGTTTGGGGGTATCGTCTTGAAACCCAACCCACACTGGAGTGTTTGGTATTTGAAATGCATGCGATAGCATCCAAATTAAATCAAGTTTAGTAATCGAGCTTAGATTGCATGGACGCGTTTCGCGCATTTTATCATAAAACGGAAGTAAAACATCACGCATTCTCGGTCGTTTTGGATATGCTTCTGATTCCGGAATTATAGCTTCGTATGATCTTCTTTTTCTATTACCCGCTTAACCTAAACTTCCTGCATCAAAGTTTGGTAAATCTGCGTCTTTTTCAACTACCCCGTCGGCAGTATCCTTCGCATCCTGATAAATAATACCTACAGTATCATAGAATGTATCCTTGCCACTGAAAGTTTCAACATATCGGTCAAAATTGTAAAATGCCACTCCAGTATTCAAGTCGCCAGATAGTATAATACCTTGCGGACAAACATTTGAACTATTAGTAGATGAAAAAGTTGCCTTCGTTTCAAACTCTTCTGTCGTATTATAGCTGCAGCAATGACCTAGCCTATTTACAATGTTAATGACCTTCCGGCTGCTTGTCAGGCTTTTCAATGACATACCTAAAGTAATATGTTTTGATGTCGGCCATTTATAACGGCATTAATGATATCCTGGGCAAAAGAATTAACTTTCCGCAAACAATCTGCACTTTTTCTGCGTCGCGTCGGGGATTTACGCCACCGAGTAATATAAGCAAAAAGTCGTAAAGCTCTTCAGGAATACAACATTCTCCATTCATCAAATCACGTACTGTTAAATTTCTGGGCAATAGTACTTTTTCAGTTCTAAAAATTTTCTCTCAGAGCAACGGCTGCATCTCGAATTACATTCTTTCTTTTAAAGATGAATATAGGGAATCGTCTATAATAATATCGGGATGTGTAATTATATTCTAATAGTGCATTAAAATAATTTTGATTTGATTTCCAAATGTTTTAATAATTTTATCTTTTAAATGCTGTGTAGTTATTCAATTTTTTTCATATTTGTCTTCTTCTGGTATAACTTGACGTTAAGTACTCTTGTAGCAGTTACAGAGAAAATGTAAAAAATAGCTATTTGTATTTTTCAGAATATTATCACTGTTGAAAGTACACACTTCCTCATAGGCTATTTTATGATACTGTCTTTTTGTGTGCCAATAGGTTGGAACTTTTTTAGAGCCCTTAACTGATTGGAACCTATTGCGATAAGTTACCTTACAGCCAATGGCGACGCGTGAATAAAAAATGCAGTCGTTCAGTTTATTTATTTTCTATTTTTTCCTATATTGCAATTTGACATTTTGATGTACATTGCTATTACTTATGTATATTCTTAGTCAAATCTTCTTGATTTATTCAAAAATATTTTTTTTACACTTGCATTTCTTACAACTGCTTTTCTTGTCAAAGGATTTTTTTTTCAATTGAAACTTCTGTTAACCTTCTTTGCCCAATTACTGTTCTGTAATATGGTTTTAATCTTTTAAGTATGGAAAACGCTAAAGGAAATGTATGTGAGTTCAGGCAGTTTATACATGTGTAGCTAACTTAGAACGAACTGAAACCAGATCATCGCTCCGAAGTTTTTCAAAAAATTGCTTAAGCCTAGTACGCTACTGATGCGAAACGAAAAATCCCATACAAAAGTGACACGACGAAATCGAAAACGGAAAATTTCGTCGTGATTTTCGTTTTGCAGTACGCTGTTCCCCTGCGAAATTATGCTGATGGTGATTGTATTAGATAAATCTCTCCACTCAGTTTTCGCACAGAATTTATTGTTCGTTACATTAATTCCTTGCGAAATTTTGACATTTGTATTTTTTTGTATTTTATATTTTCTTCCTCGTGTTTGTGTTTTGTTTTTTTCGTTTGTTTTGTGCGGGATAATTTTACAGCGTCGAGCATGGTTAGTGCACAAGAGACTGCATTATAATTCTGGACGAAATAGACTTTGTTAAAAAAAAAGAATAACCACCAATTCCTCCGCAACCACATTTTGGTCACTGGAAACCGGAGGCGTCGCGGGAATGTGATTCGCTATTTATTTGCAGAGCTTTGCGATTTCCTCCAGAAGCATGTCAACATATTTTGTTTGTTTTGTTTTTGTGTTGTGAATAAAATATGGGAATCCTACGAAGTTGAATTATGCAGTTTTTTTTATCATTCAATGTATTTTTTTTTTTTTTGTATGTATTTAAATTATTGTCGCCTGTCACTATTGTCAGTTGTGTTTTTCATAACAGCTGATTGAACTCTACAATGTTTATTTTTCGTTGATATTTTGCAATCTTTTCGCACTCAATTTGGAGACCGCAGGAAAATTTCGTTTCGCATCAGCAGCGTACTAGGCTTTAGTATTAAAATTTGAAAAAAAAAATTCTTGGTGTTCATAAATAACAAAATGTATTTTTTCAAGCTAACATATAAAATGTTTAGTTCGTTTAAAAGAGAGATGGTAAAGTTTAATTTAAATCTAATTAAATAATTAATCATTTTCATACCTCCACTCAAAAAAAGCTCAATCCACTGATCCATTCTTTCCCATTTCGTTCATATTCTTCTAGCACGAAAAAAAAAACATAGGCAACATACAAGAAACAACAACCATCATACAATACTAAAATACTTACCTTCCCCATTATCCGTACGAACACCACTCGAACACAATTTGAGTGTAAAAACGTGAGCAAAACGCACCGCTTGCTTGATTTCGTTCAAAGCTAATTTGAACGAATCGGTTAGTACGAATCTACGACTTTTGTTTTTGTGTGTGCGAATCTTCTTAGTAGGGGTACATTTCGTTTCCAAATCATTTGAACGAGTTGATGGTCGTATGAGTGGGAAATGTTGCTGTCGCAGGTATTTTGTTGTTGTTTTGATTTAAATTGAGTGCACGAAAGGGTTGCATGATTTGGAAATTAAGAAAAAAAATACTGTGGAATTGACTCAAACTTCCAACTAGGCTATTTAGTAAAAATATTTTGTATCTGGTTAGGTTGATTCGAAAATATATTAAATATCTATTATCTGATAAATATTATCTGATAGTTAGGCGTTCATGAACGAAATGAACAATAGGACGCCTCGCCACTGCTTACAGCTGTTGTGATACATTAAAATATTACTTTGCTCAACTTTCTCAAGGAATTTTAAATCATTTAACCCTTTAAGTATTTTGATACCATATGGTAACATGGTTTCTTGTAGCTCCCAAATCCCAATCATTCTCTATGAGAATATTTTTTTGCTTCAAATTTCTTCCTAACTTTGTGCTGTATACGTCCAAGCATTTGATGCTAACAAAATTCGATCCTATAAGCTCTCAGGGCGCATTGAGCACTCGTGCAGCAAAATCCTCCAAACTAATATTGATTTTTTTTACAGTATACAATTTTTATTATTTATTTTTTATTTAGATAATCGTCGAATTAATTAACATTTCTGATGACATTTTGTAGATAGATAATGGGCGCACAGTTTTAAAATAAAAATAATCTTATAAGTCAATTCTAGTAAATTTGAGATCATTTTTGTGTTTTTAGGACATCATTTCCAAAAACCACTTTAGAGCTAAAATTTAACAAAAAATATTTTTCATTCTTGTTAGTAAAAGCCTCTGTGACAATAAAAAGAAAAAAATTAATGTTTAACTCTTAAAACAAAAAAGTTTCACTGAAAGGGTTAATTCTCTTGCCATATCGGTTCAATATTCCCTTGGAAATATTTTTTTTTCAGCGGTATCTTGTGGGGATTCTTATCCCTTTAATCTTTGCCTAGCCTTACCACAAAATATACATACCTTTTTATGAACTGGTGACCTAACTGTTTTTGGATCTTCAAATAACGGTGCCTTTGTACGAGTTTCAACAATATCGCCAATTTTTACTTGGGATGAAGTGGAAGGTTGGGGTAAAAGTATGCTAGAGTTTTCAGCAGCCTCTTCCTCTACATATGTATCTGCTTTTTATCGCAGTGAAATTTTTATAGCATTTGTAATGGTACCCTTCCGTATTGCTTACACTGGTCGGTAAATTAATATTACTATATTTCAAACTATACTTTAAACGCTGTTTCTTAATATTTTTGCATTTATTTAAACTATTCTCAGTGTAAAAAAAATACTTTATCACTTTCGCAATGGCAAATAACACAAATTGGCATGGTTTTATTCATACATATATTATTTAACAAAATAGGACTGAATAAACTTCTTCGACTGCTTGTAAACCACTATGACTAGTGCTTGAAAATATGAATGTGAAACGTGGTAACAGAAGCCTAGGAGGAATGGAAATCATAATTATGATGAGAACAGTCAAATGGCGCAAAGCTATTGTTGAGAGAGAATAGTGATAACATCAGCCAGAGATAAGCGTTTACTGTTATCATAATACCGTCCGTATGTGTGATAGTAGTGCCCCGTGGCGTAGTGGTTAGTGTGTCGGGCTATTGCTCTGCAAGTGCGGATTCTTTGAAAAGAAGCATTTTCTCACTTGTTTTTAATTTTTAACCAATAAAAATTAATTACATTATTGCATCTGCCAGGGTGTTAGGCTCTAAATATTTGTCTGCCTTTTTGATTACAGGGTTATAATGGTATTTTAAAAATGTTAGCATTTTCCCAACCTTAATAAAATGACGTAATTTGCCCCTTATTTTCTCGACCTTCCCCGCAGTCTGCCACTATCTTCGTACCACCTAAACTGTCTGCCTTTTTGATATGCTACTTAAAACATTATTGTGCGTCATCAAACCAAAAATCAGCTTTACTAAAATCACGTTTTTATTCTAATATTTTTGAACCCTTTAGCCCCATACCGACAGCCTCCCCACCATCGGAGAAGTGGCAGACAATGCATTTAATGTTTATTTATACTCAGACTATAAAATGATACCAACTGTTTTCTTAATGAAATGGCGTTACCATTTTTGTCGCTGGCTCTTAGACTACATATAATCTATGTATGTCTTGATATTACCAGATATTTGACTTTTTTGTGATTAAGATGAGACCATTTAAATTCGACTAATGTACAATTTTGTCTAAGTCTTCATTAACACTTAAAACACCATGCACAATGAGCCCGAGAGGGCAGCATAGGTACAATTGCACGCCATCTGCAGACATAAGTATATAAAAGCTTATTTAGAAAGGTATTTCATTTACATTGAAAAGACTTTTGTGCGAATCATTATAAATTGATTAATAATTATTTATTAAAAATTTTATTAAAATTATATGTATGTGATTGAGCAGTTCTCGACAATGGATGGAAGTTCTTAACGTAAATTGAAAACAATAGCGGACCAACTATTCAATATTGAGGGACAGCTTTAACATTCGGGACAAAATTAGATAAGTTGTCACCAACTTGCTTGCTTTCTATTACTTAAATAGGCATAATTAACTTAGTAGGTGGTAGCGCTTAGTGAAAAGTTGTATTGTTGTGTACGCTTTTTATATAATTTCGCATGGTTCAAATGTTTTCATTTTTAAAAATAGAATAATTGTAAAAAAAATGTCGACGCTCTTAAATCTTAATTTTCAAGTGCCATGAACTATCTCAGCGAAATGTTTACGAGTTAATTCGCAATAATTTCTTCAATTGCCTATCGTTTCTACTTGACAGCTGTCAGATAGTCCCAGCTTTATGTTTGACAGTTCAAATGGAACTAATGGAAAATGGTATACCTTTTTTTTACTACAACATCTCCAAACTCAGTTATTTTTCTCCCCAATACACTTTTTTTTTCTTTTCGCAAGGAATACGCACACAATACCATCTTAATAAAACCATTTTATCCTCTTAACGGTGAGAGAAGGTGTCTGTCATCATCGATGTCAACGTTCATTTTATCACAAAGTCGCATTCAATTCCACTTACTCGTTCGTACACTGAGTTGTTTTTTTTTCCGTATTTGTAAACACTTTTTTCTCAAGTGCGAGTAAGGCACTTTCAGAGCTTCGTTGATGAAATTTACTTACAGTTACAGCATCCCTTATTGCCAAATGCAACAAAAAGGTTAGACGCACACACACCCGTGTTGCGTTGGTTTGTATCACAGTAAGAGCTAAATCCTTGTCACGTATAAATTTAAATTAGGTACCTGCCACAGCAGCAAACACCACAGGTTCTGGTACTCAACCCACTTACCCTTCTATCCACATATAGACTAATATCAGTACACACATATTCGTATGGAATCAACAACACCAGCAGCGATGTGACTGTTTCAAATGTATTCACGCCTCTAAGAACGGACTTAAATATTCATCTGAACTGAGGAAAAAAATTCACAGGAAAAACCCTCCACTGATGGTGGAGTCGAAATACGCACGCACAGGATATTCGTAAATACAACGATGTTATCGTTAGAAGTTAATAAACTGTAACTCGGCGTGGTGGTGTTTGCTGTTCAAGCTTGCGTTGACAGTATGTGACGCATTAAAATCCTCTCAGAAAAATCCTTCTAGCTACAATTATCCTTGAGTAACTCCCAGACCTTAGTGTCGTTTCAGCTTCTTCATTTTCCACTTTCGCCTTTTCCACTTTGATTTGGTAGTACCGTACGGTATTTTGTTTAGTTATTTTTTCTGTTTTTTTTTGTGTGGATTCTCCTTTTGGTTGGTTTATGTTTGCATAGGCATTGTCGCCTGTCGTTTCCATATATGTTGGCCAACATAAAGGATACATATGCACATATATGCCGATGTCGCCAAGAAGTGGATGCTGAGGGCGTTTGTGCGATGATGGGGTTAGAGTGTGTGTGCTAGTTTGCTTGTATTTGTGTACACCAAAAACTATATGTACATAATATGTAGTTGGCGGGTGGTAATCATCAACCTCGGATTAAGTGGTTTATATGGGTTAAGTACTTGGCTTTGGGTGCAGATATATAAAAAAGTGATTGAAGTGAAAGGTGTTAAGGTATATGAATCGTCAGTTGTTATCCCCAAATTTGTGCGTCAACTGGCAGGGAGGTACTTTACTTTAAAACTATGTTGGTACTTTTAAACTTTGAGAATATTATTAATATAATAAACTGGTATACATTCTGTCCTTTTATTTTAGGGTCCCGTATCTCAAAGGGAAAAAATTAAAATCTTATTAGATCACCCTTGTGTCTGTCACGGTCGTTTTTATGGAAAACCATATGACAAGTTTGTTTGAGAAGTTTTTTGATGATTCAACTATTGAATATATCGTACAACAAACTAATTTGTATGCATTGCAAACAAATATGCCATAGCTTTCCAAACGAAGTTAGGAGTTTTTTTTTTTGTATACTATTTTTGAGTGCATACCACAAACTCCCACGAGAGAGGTTGTACTGGTCAAATGATGATCACTTACGACTAAGAATTAACTCTCATTGTATGCCGAGGAGCCGCATCGAGGAATTGAAAAAAAACATTTTCATTTAGTAGACAATTCAACTGTAAGTAAAATGAGAAGGACGAGAAAGAGAAGAAAAAGTGCAGTTCGTGATGAGACGTAGTTGAGAGAAGTCGTAATTGTTCGGGCTGAAAGTAACCAAAACAAGAATAATAAAATAATACAATTTTAACGTTTGAAATCGTGGTGTTATAGAAATCTATAACAAGATGTTCAAAGTGCGTCCTGTCATGAACATTTTGAATAAGAAATTTGGTCAGTTCGGAACTTTTAGTGAACAGCTCTCTGTAGGTGAAGTGAAGTATTATGGCAGATATCCTTCAAAGCAATTTATACGAAGAGAGCCAGGGCGGTTTGGTTTAAACCCTAGAATGTGTGTAGGTTTACGTGTCTTTTTGGTACAATAACACATATGGGGTTCCTCAGTACCCCGATATATTGGGTTACATAACCAGTATCTTAAGGCACAATTTTAATAAAATTAATTTATTTAATTTACAAATAAAATATTTATTAATTAAATAATCAAAAAAAAATTACATTTGCTTTACGGCCGCATTAATCAGAAAAAAATGAAGTTAAGATAAACTAAATTTTCAAATGTCACGATAAGCTTCTCAACTTGCCGTTTGGAGTCGGCAAAAAATTGTATGCCCCTTCCACTCGTTCAAAAATATAAGAGGCACATACAATTGGTTGCGAGAAGCAGGCGGTGGTTCACCCCGAAGTGTAGCGCCACCTAAAAGTAATATGGTGCTTCGAAAAATCCAAGAAAATGCCGCTTTTCGAATTCAATATGCTCAATTTTTTTCCTGTTTCTGAAAGAAGACATGTAAGGCAACATTACAATTGTAGGCGTGTTTTTTTTCAAATCTATATAGACTTAAAAAAAAGCTAAGTCTAACGTTTTCTTGTATTTCACATGGAAAACATGTTCCGGAAACATCTTAATCTTTAACTAGTTAGGTGGGGTGCTGACACCACCTCAAGCAATTTTTAAAAAAAAAATAAAATAATACTTTGCGACTGTCAAAAGCTGTTGTCGGTACAGTACCTTCCTGCTGTTTTCTGAATTATACAGATTCAGATGGTTTTAACCTTTAGAGTAGATACCGAGTGGGGGACTTAAGGACTTTTCGGTCATATGAAATCAGCTGTTAAGTGTGAACTGTCAAAGTATTCGGCGTTCAACTAAATTGATTTTTTGTTATTTGTTGTGAAAACAATTAATTTCGAGATAATTTACAAAAAGAGGTATGAAATTTTAACATAGTTGATTATACATATTTGTGAAACATCATTTAGTAATTGAAAATAACGAGTATATAATGTTTGTTTCGTTAAGTATCAAGAGAACAGAACATGTGGCTGCACCGACTGTGCCACAATCACCATTACCAACGACTTCGTCGATAATGGCGGTAAGGCAGAGTGACGATATAGAGTTTTCATTTTTCCCTCGATGTAAAGATATTGGAAGAAGCTATTAAAAGAAACTATATATATTGCTTATATTTGAAAATTGTTCTTTATTCAAAAGCTTTGCATGAATTTCAATCAGATTCCTGAAAACTATAATTGGTGACCCCGACTAGGAGCATTTCGAAACAAACGCAGCAATTAACAATCGCTATCACACCACGCCCACGCGACCGAAGCTTCTCGAATTTAGCTTCCATTGACATAACAATAATTTGTCTATGTCACCTCCTAAACTGCGACAAAATCCACCAGTCGATTACAGGGAAGTGGATTCAGACTCTGACTCAGACAATTCTTTCAAAGATCTCGACATGGCTCAATTGGACACAGGAGAGCTACAAGCTCAGATGAAGGTTATTCAGGACGAACTTAACCAGCTCAAAATCGTACAACAGAACATACCATCTGCACCAGTAGGTTCTGAAATTCATAGGCAACGTCTGCGCATTCCAAAATTTAATAAATCCAACCCACAACTATGGTTTGCGTTAATTGAAAGGTCCTTTCGACTTGCCGAAATTTCCAATGACACAGATAAATTCGACAATGTGACAATTCATCTTGAAGGCGATGTTCTATCGGCAGTCGAGGATCTCATAATTTCTCCACCGAGCACCGACAAGTTCCCCGCCTTGAAAGAGCGACTTATCAATAAATTCGCAGAGGCATCTGAATCAAAGCTGCGTCGCTTACTTCAAGGTGGTGAAACCCAAGGCATGAAACCAACGGAGATCCTAGACCACCTGAGGAGTCTGGCTCCCGAGTCAGGGAGTGAAACAATTCTCCGAACGCTGTTCCTCTCAAAGATGCCCGAATCAATTGGACCATTTCTGGCAGTTTGGAAAGAAGGAGATGATCTCAGCAAGCTGGCTCTCACTGTAGACAAGATGTTAGATGCAAACAACTCCAACACAATTTCATTTGTCTCCTCAGTATCGCCACACACTAACGAGTCTTCTTCAACTTCCGTACAAGCTATTTCACGTGACACTACTTCATCAATTTCTGAGCTGCATCAGGCTGTTAAAATGTTATCGAATAAAATCGACCAAATACAGTTCAACAACCAACAGAAGATCCGATCTCGGTCCCGAGAGCGATCTCCAATTCAATCCTCGAATCGTTCCCCAAATAGATCACGACGAAACGAGCCCGGAAGCAGTAACTTGTGTTTTTTTCATGCCAAGTTCGGAGACGCAGCCGCAACTGTCGGCCAGGATGTGCGTATGAATCATCACACCGAAAAAACTAAGTAAGCTGCCGTCAGTCAACACGGTTGCCGGCAGCAGCAGTATTTACAACATTACTGAAGGTCGTCTGCACATCTATGATAAAATACAGCGCATACGTTTTTTAATTGACTCTGGATCTGTGGTCTCAGTCATACCACGATCTACGATCAAACGCAAACTCTACCCATCTGAGCTCAATTTATTTGCAGCCAATCATACCAAGATTGAAACGTTTGGAGAGGTCATCGTCCAACTCGACCTGGGGCTGCGACGAGAGCTAAAATGAGCATTTGTCATCGCTGATGTGCAAACGGCCATTATTGGTGCAGACTTCTTAACCAATTTCAACCTACTCATCGACCTGAAAAATCGGCGTCTCATTGATACCAAAACCCTCATGACTACATGTGGAGAAGTGTTACACTCCCATGAGTTTGGCATTTCAACAATCGACAAGTCTGAGGAGTTTAGCGACTTACTGGAAGAGTTTTCCGAAATTACCACATTTGCAAAAAATTTGAAGTCCATCAGCAGAGATATACCCGTGGCTCACTACATCGAAACAACTGGCCAACCAGTTGCATGCCACCCGAGACGTCTTTCTGGTGACAAATTAGCTTGTGTAAGAGCTGAAATTGAGTTCCTTCTTCAGCGAGGCGTATGTCGACCATCCAGCAGCTGTTGGGCGAGCCCTATCCACATGGTACAGAAGAAGACTGGCGGATGTCGTGCCTGTGGGGATTACAGGAAGTTAAACTCACAAACAGTTCCTGACCGATACCCGATTGCCCACATTCACGACTTTGCAGAGAGGCTACGTGGTAAAACCATATTTTCAACGATTGATCTCGAACAAGCCTACCATCAAATCCCCATGGCAAAAGAAGACATAAGAAAAACAGCTCTCTGTACCCCCATAGGTCTCGTCGAATTTCTATACATGCCTTTTGGGTTAAGAAATGCCACGCAAACCTTTCAAAGGTTCATGGATTCGGTGCTCAGAGGACTAGACTTTGTTTGCTGTTATATCGATGATATTCTCGTATTTTCCGACTTCCACGAAAAACATCTTGAGCACCTTCGAATTCTCTTCGAAAGATTACGACAAAACGCACTTACTATCAAAGTCAACAAATGCCACTTCGGAAAAAGAGAAGTAAAATTTCTTGGTTACATGGTTAACACAAATGGATGCAAACCACCAGAAGACCGGGTATCGGCCATTGTAAATTACACGAAACCAGAAACAGTCAACGAACTTCACCGATTTTTGGGGGTCGTTAACTTCTATCGACGTGGCATTCCGCACGCTGCACAACTGCAAGCACCTCTCAACGAATTTTTGCGAGATTCAAAAAAGGGCGACAAGAGAAAGGTCCCTTGGACCCCCGAAGCGTTATATCTGTTTGCTGTTATATCGATGATATTCTAGTATTTTCCGACTTCCACGAAAAACATCTTGAGCACCTTCGAATTCTCTTCGAAAGATTACGACAAAACGCACTTACTATCAAAGTCAACAAATGCCACTTCGGAAAAAGAGAAGTAAAATTTCTTGGTTACATGGTTAACACAAATGGATGCAAACCACCAGAAGACCGGGTATCGGCCATTGTAAATTACACGAAACCAGAAACAGTCAACGAACTTCACCGATTTTTGGGGGTCGTTAACTTCTATCGACGTGGCATTCCGCACGCTGCACAACTGCAAGCACCTCTCAACGAATTTTTGCGAGATTCAAAAAAGGGCGACAAGAGAAAGGTCCCTTGGACCCCCGAAGCGGACGCAGCTTTCGATGCTTGCAGAAAAAGCATCGTCAATGCCGCACTGATAGTCCATCCGTCAACAAACTCACAGCTGGGACTCGTCACTGATGCATCAGACATCGCAATCGGAGCGGCATTGGAGCAGAAGGTAAATGGTATATGGGAACCATTAGGATTTTTCTCTCGAAAGCTTTCAAAAGCCGAACGCAACTATTCAACCTACGATCGAGAGCTACTTGCGGTTTACGATGCCATAACATTTTTCCGGCACATTCTCGAAGCACGACATTTCATCATCAGAACGGATCATAAACCACTTGTCTTTGCGTTCTCTCAAAAGCCAGAAAAAGCATCGCCAAGACAACTAAGGCACTTAGACTTCATCGCACAATTTACTACCGAAATCATTTACTTGTCTGGTCGAGAGAACATCGTCGCTGATGCTCTTTCCAGGATGAATGAGATATCGATGCCTCTCACCACCAACATGGACGAATTACAAGCGGCTCAAGAAGTTGATAGTGAACTACATAACATTCTCAACGGTACAAATTCATTAAAGCTTCAAATTGTCCACTTCAAGCCAAACAATGCGGTCTACTGCGATGTCTCCACCGGGATCGTTAGACCATATGTACCTAAAGAACTTCGCAAACAAGTTTTTACATCAATGCACGGGTTATCACATCCAAGCGGTCGAGCAACTCTCCAACAAATTCGGCACAAGTACGTCTGGCCTGGCGTTAAAAAAGATTGCATAGACTGGGCAAGGAATTGCATGGCGTGTCAAAGAGCAAAAGTCTATCGACACAATCGTCTTTCACCGAACAAGATTGACATGCCTGATAACCGATTTGACCACGTGCACCTGGATCTCGTCGTTATGCCGCTCGTCCAAGAATTTCGATATTGTCTGACAATGATCGACCGGTTTTCTCGATGGCCCGAGGCGGTCCCACTCAAAGACATGTCAGCAGACACAGTTGCAACGGCCTTTTGGACGCATTGGATTGCCCGATTTGGGTGTCCAAAAACCATCACGACGGATCAAGGCACTCAGTTTGAAGCGACACTCTTCAAAGCTTTAACGAATCTCACTGGCACTAAACGAATTCGAACTACGGCATACCACCCACAGGGCAATGGTCTCATTGAACGTTGGCATCGTTCCTTTAAGGCGGCGCTTATGTGTCATCCGAATGAACCATGGCCGAAATTGTTGCCAACAGTTCTCCTGGGATTAAGGACATGTTTCAAAGACGATCTGAAGACATCTGCATCTGAACTTCTCTATGGCACAACAATCAGACTGCCGAACGAGTTCTTCACCAATGAGGACATGCCTGCAGATCCACAAATCTTTATTGAGCAATTTCGAGAACATATGCGCATGCTTCGCCCGACACCAGCTGCACACCACATCAAGAAAAGAATGTTTGTACTGAAGAACCTGTACGACTGTTCCCATGTGTTCCTGCGAACCGATGCAGTGAAGTTGCCTCTTGAGCCACCATATACCGGGCCTTACGAGGTCATAAATCGAGTGTCCGATCGAGTGTTTACATTAAAGTTAAACGGGAAGGAGGTAAATATTTCCACGGACAGACTAAAACCTGCATTTGTAGTTACAGAGGAAAAAAACGAGCAACAAATCACAAACGAAAAAATCAAAATCAAAACATACATAAATAAAAAAAAAGTGACATTTAGCAATGACAATGTCACTGGAGGGGGAGTAGATGTGGCTGCACCGACTGTGCCACAATCACCATTACCGACGACTTCGTCGATAATGGCGGTAAGGCAGAGTGACGATATAGAGTTTTCATTTTTCCCTCGATGTAAAGATATTGGAAGAAGCTATTAAAAGAAACTATATATATTGCTTATATTTGAAAATTGTTCTTTATTCAAAAGCTTTGCATGAATTTCAATCAGATTACTGAAAACTATAAACAAATCGCTTTCAGCGCCACCTGGCCATGAGATATCGTAAAATTCCTAGCCAGCTGCTTTTGGGTGGGGATAAAATCAAGAGTTGTAGCCAGCTGGTTGTTATATTTGTTTTACGTGTGCAATTTGACTTAGCTAGCAGCTACTGGCTACCTACGTTTCAAACAAAATACGGCTACAGATTTGAAAAAAAACACGCCTTATATAACAAGCTTTGATTTTTTAAACATTACCGAAATATTTTTAGTCTTGTTTGTTCTTTGTTGCACATATAAAGGCAGCTGATGTTGCCGGGTCAGGGCAAATATGCCTTTGGGAGGTAACGCACGTCGTTATTGTTTTTTTCTCGTGTCCTAGGACATAAGAAGCATCTAAATCTTAAGGAAATATTCTTGCAATGCACTTTTTCGATGTTACCTTATTGTTCCAACCGCTTTGGATGAATTGTATGACCTCGGGTTTTTTGTCTCCGAGTCAACCTTCTTATTTTTATGAAGGTTGGCTAAGATGGTGAGACTCCAACTTTGTTTTTACGTAATGTTCCGACTACAGTTAGATTATGCTGTTATGGAATTGTTTGGACTTACTGAATTGATGTGAACCAGTTGTCCATAGTTAAATTACCTCCCGAACTTCTTTCTGAACTAACTTTAGCGGAATGGGGTCAGTTCTTTTCAATGTAAGGAATCCCAGATACCATATAATATGTGCGGGAGTCAAACGTTGTTTTAATTTTTATGCCGTACTTTTCTGGTTTCGAGGGAATATAAGTTTTGAATGAACAATTACCTGTGAATCCCAAAAGCTGCTCATCAATCGTGCAGTACGGGGGGGTATAATATTTTGTACAGTTTGAAATAAATTGTCGCCAAATAAACCTGGAGCCAGTTTATCCGAGCGGTTCCCTGTTTTCCTGTCATCGAATCGGATACAATTCATCAGGAATTCAAACCTGTTGACTCCAGTTATAACCCAGGGATGGAAAAGTCGTTACAATTGTATCGAATTCGATACAAATGAGTTTGTTTGAGTACAAAAGTACAATTTGCCTTATTTCGATACAATTTATCAATCTGCATCTTTCAAATTATTTTGCAATCTGTATTTTTCAAAAACGGGCAAATCGAATCAATTAATGAACGACACATCTATTTGTTTTAAGTTTTAAACACAGCGTTGACTAGATTCTACTTTTTATGACACACCTCTCTAAACGTAAGAAGCAATGTATTGAACACAAATAAGCAAAATAAGAGCATAAGCCTGAAGATGAAGATCTCAGAGACTAAACTATGAACTGAACATGTGTGCAAAATAAAGTAGTTTTGTTTGTAAAGTTTTGTTATGTAGTTATTTGTGTTTATTTATATTCATTATGTAGACGGCAGGCAATATCAGCATTCTATAAGAAGGGCTCAGTCAGTTTTGTCAAAACTACGCTTGCTTTGCTTTTCCAAGAAAACTTTTACACTTGAAGAAGCTTTACAAATTCTTATCGGGTTACGGGGTTGGAAGCTGCTTTTTCGGTACTGCAGTTTCGATAGCTTAAGGCTTATGTTTATAATTGTATAATTTCTCATGTAAATATATAAGAGTTATTACATTTGAATTTTTTATTTTTTGGTGTTTTTAATTTTGTAAAAGTGAACTAATGTCAATTTCTTACGACACTTTTTGGCCATGTTATTTTTTTTTCTTAACATCACATTTTGTTATTAACATTATACAATAAATAATAATACTAATAAATAATAATAATAATATATTATTTTTTCTGTTTGTTTATGTTTCTCTACGCGAAAGATAGTTTTCAATACAATTGGCTGCATTTCAGTACAATCTTAAAATTGTTTTAAGTACAACTCAAAAATGTCATTTTCCATCCCTGTTATAGCCTGGGTGTGGTCCACATTTCACGAGTGTTTCTTCGGCCCTGCTTGTGCACTCCAGCAGTGTAGTGTAGACCAGTCAAATAACGGCACGAAGTTCTTCTTCGTTTGTGTCAACCATAATTCCTGAAGTTGAAGTTGAGGTCGATGCAGAATCGGATGGTGGAATCCTTTATTGCCGTTGGTTGCTGGTTTCGGTGTTAGTGTTTCTAACCGAAGCCTCTAGTACAATATATTGGGAAAGAAGATTCCATGCTTGAGCCTCAGATGTTATAATTTTAGCACTATCTTTGCAGCGCTGCATTTTAAGAACAATGTTTTTCGCTGCTGCCCAATCACTTGATATGGCTGTATGGTCCAACGAATTCCCGTTTTTTTAAGGAACTCCTAAGTGATGCCGTTCTTCTGGATTTATATCATCCTCACATTTACTCGCGGAAATTGAATAGTCCTCTCCGGAATCCATCTCTACGTCACCTAGGAAAGCTACATCTTCTTCATCCGTATCGCTACCGACATCTAAAAGAAGTTGCCTTATCTCATTCTCATCATAGATGGCCTTATGTACTGCGAGACAAATTGTGCAGATAGTGGATTATTTTTGCACTTCTGCAATAAGGGAGCGTTTTGTTATCCAACTCTGAAATGATTTAATGACTAACCTCTTTAGAGCTCCAAAAATTAACTTTTTTTTTATTCACTTTCAAAAAATTGTTACGTTCACAATGGGGTGCCATTACACCCCAGTCACCACAATATCTTTAATACGGAGAGAGAAAATGCACTAAAAAAACTTTCACAAATGAAACTCTAACGAAAAAAAAGTTTTGGCATTCTACGAAAATAACGGCTTTTATTTTAAAAATTGTATTGGCCAGCTCTTCGACACCTACCGGAGAATCCTTAAATCCAGAAGAAACCAGAAAACCACTGGGATCCCGAGTAGTCCCTAGTTTACTAGCCGATATTGAAATACCAAACAACCATACAATATATTTTTTTTAACATCTTTGGTAGCTATGATTTTTTTGCTGAGTTAAAAGAAAATGGATTTCGAGCTACAGGAACCGTGCGTCAAAATCGATTAAAAGGCAGCAATCTCATGGCTTCTAAAGAAATGGACAGACATAATCGGGAAGAGTATGATTATTTCTTTGAAAAAAAAAACAAAGAAATACTCTTTGTAAAATGGAAGGACAATAGTGTTGTAACAATGGAGACCAACTATTCTAAAATAGAGATAGTAGGAAAGGTTAAAGGGTGGTCTAATCAACAAAAGGAAAAATTGATATTCAACAGCCACATCTATTTTCCGAATAAAACGCTGGTACGGGAGGTGTGGATCTTCACGACCAGTTTCTAAATTTATACAGATAAGTATTCAATTCATGGTAAAAATTAATGGTGAATATTATTCACAAAATTTGCTGGCAGTGACAAATTCCTGGAAACTACATGCATCTGCTTTCAAATGAGGTAAAAATGGACCAAATATATTACCTACAATACAATCTGGGCAGATTCCAATTGGTCTGACATATGATAATATCCAGTTAAAACTTAAAATCGTTTGTTATTTGTCCATCCCTAATCCGGTAATGCAAGAAATGTTTGAAAACCTTTGGGTACAGCTCTCTAAAAACATGAATAAAGCAAATATTTTAGTATTTTATTTGTTTACTAGCTGACCCGTACTCGCCTTGCTTCGCCCGCCTCCCATGTTTTTTCTGATTTTCAAAACTTGGCCTACATATTTCCTCGTATTTAAATACTTTTTGTGGTAAGTCCAAATGATTTTTCGAAGCTGAAGTGTTAAAAAAACATATTTTTAACTTTCTAACATACCAGGAAATCAGATGCTGACTGGTACCTACTTTGTATCACAAATTATTCTGTTATTAATTAATGTTCATTTAAAAGTTTGTTTTCTTTCTGTTTTTTTTTTGTTAACTTCCACTATGATCTATGAATAAATGCGTTTTCAATAAAAAGGGATAATCGTTCTAACTCGAATTTTATCAAAAATCCCTCTAACTTGCACCAATTTTAATCGCCCGTGAAAATTCGACATGAAGGGATTCGACTGTACATAATATTACTGTCTCCACCGAGTGGAAATTCGAGATCATGATGAATGCGTTTGCTTTTGGAAAAAAATAAAAAAAATGGAATTGCAATGAAGTGGAAACCCTCCCCCAACGTAGAAGGAACCTTCCCCTGGGTGCGCACAACAACAATGTTTTTTTTTTTGCACATGCCCCAAGTTTTATCGCAACGGATGAGCGATGCGCGAACGCATAAAAGTCGAACACACAAAGATTACTTTTAATATACATACGACATACCTATATAGGTACATACTTATTGACGTCACCCACAGCCACAGCTGCACGGCTGTTGTCTACGGTTTCCACTGATGGAATATTATTGGCGAACATTTCATGAACTATTTTGAGCATAGCTCAGCTCCAGTATAACGCAGAAGGATGATTTATACCTCAAATGAATCAGTGGAAAAGTAACTAAATTCACCTATTTTTTTGTTTTTCAATCCGATATGTTACAGATATACAGTGCTTTTCAATATTTTGCTAAAATCAGATCATTTTGGGAGATAAAAAGTATAAAAAATGTTGACCAAGAACATAAGCAATCACTACGTCAAGTTTCATCAATCCGTCCATTAGTTGCTGCGTTATGTACATTCAAACAGTTCCAAAATATAAAAAAAAAAACCTGCGCACACACGAAATTATCTCTACTGGTCGTCGGTAAAATCCAACGATCTAAGCTTTTCTTGAATTGTATGTCATTTTTAATTGATCGTTAATTTTAATTTAATGCTTATTGTTCAACTTCTGTATAACGCACGAAGATGATTTATATCTTCAAATGTTTGTAGAAAATTGCAAACTTTATAATAAAAGAAATTCCATTCCCATCGGCCAAGGCATTCTAAAGCTAGGAGCTTGAAGGTATTCATAAAAACAATCTCTGCCCAGATATCAGCTTAGATTTCCGCTTCTGGATAGTAGATAACGAAAAAAAAATCCTATGCCTGTATTCCAGACATTTTGCAATCCAACTGTGAAAACCGGATTTAATTTCTTGCAGTAGTTTTTTAGACAAATGGGAACAAAGTCTTTGCAGTCGAAAAAAAGTTACATTTTTATTATAGTAAGGATAGTAACTGGTGCGAAGCACACCCATTGAGAACAGTATAGTATTTATGTCATAAAATGTCATGAAATTTTTTGAGTGATTTCTGGAGCACCGAACGATGTCATCTGGAAGCACAAAGAAGTGATTCGATTCGGATGTGTAACCTAAATGTATTTGAACGAATTTAAATGTCGTCTGTTTGATAACGTGAACATAATTTTACACCATCTACGACATTTTGGTCATGCACTTCGCCTGTTTCATATGTTCATGTAAGGCAGGGATTACACTTGTAAGTTTTACTTACGACTTAGGTAAGTCTTACAGGAGTAACTTACAGAAGTGTTAACACTATAGATGAACTTACGGTAAGTAACACTTACGTAAGTTAAAAGTAAGTGGAACTTATGTAAGTACCATTTATACTATCTTAGAGTGCTTACGGAGTGGAGCGTAGAGCAAAGCTGTGAAAATCGCTCGAGCAAAGAGCAACGATGTAGGCTAGCATAGGAGCAAAGCACAAATTAGAAGCAAACAACCAGAAGTTCATTCGAATATTTGAATAGACGAAAAAACAAAGCGATGATAGCTGAGAAATCAAACATGTTTTAAATCTATGCTATGCTATGCTCTACTATTGTCGACGCTTTGCTCTATCTTCGAAAAACGCCGCACTCTGTGCTCTACGCTTTAATTGAACATGTTTGATTTTATCGCTTTGCTCTTTGCTCTTGCTCACTCCTTCTCCACTCTGTAAGCACACTTACGATTACGAGTAACTTACACAAAAAAAAAAAATGATGCGACTGTATCCAACAGTCCCGAGCTATGTGTAAACATCACGCTGTTGGAGTGTGTAGCTCCACTTCGTTGGAAAGAAAATAAATTGTAACTAGTCTATGTACGATAAAATTCAACCCAATCATTTATTGATTTTGTTCTAGAGTAGTTTTGGTAGGATGGATACAATTGGATTATGATAGCTGAAATAGGATATACATGCGAGATTCTAAAGAACCGAGATTACGCTGAAACACAACATCTATGGTTGTCCCATATCGTGTCGTTGAAATTTTCCTTCTTAAGTTCATTCGAAGATTGAATTTATCTTGCATAAAATCGATCAATGGTTGAGCTTCCAGAGTGGCAGACTTTATGTTGAAATCTCCACTCACGATAAATGGTAATAGATGGTAATCGCCTTGTAGGATCCTCGAAATTTCTTTGGAGTATGGTGCGACAACAAAATGCAGAAATTTTATTATGTTTTCTACTGAGTTTCTTGGTGAGATGTACACAGCTACCAAAATTATTCTGTTCCCATCAGAAAGCTAAAGTTCAGCGGCGCATATGCCACCAATGGACTGTGTTGTTACGATCATTCCAGTTATTTGACGACTAATGGCTTCCATGTGTGGAGTGACTGCGTAACTGTAAGCTGCCTTTTGATATATGGCTACCCCACCAGCTCGCTGATCTTCTCTCTTAAACTGGACGCAGCAGTGAAAAGTGGGCAATCTCACATGCTCATCATTACATAGCCAGTACCCATGTTCTGTAACTCTCGCATCGAGAAATTTTTCGACGGAACGCTGTGAATTGAATGACAAAACACTTTTTCGCATTTTTCTGTTTCTGTAACTCTCGATGTCGAGTAACTTTTCGCATGAAACATTTTGAAATGAAATTTCTGGAAAAATGCGAGAAAACTTGTTTCTGTAACTTTCACATGCGAAAAGTTTTTCGATTTTATTGTCAAAATTTCTCACTAACTGTAAGGCATGCGAGAAAGACAGAATGGCCGAGAATAACTCAGAAAAAGTAAGTAAATACCAGATTAATACGAATGTAGTTTTAATTCCTTTTTTTATTGATTTCAGAAATCATCTAGAGTTTCTAAGGAACAAAAAAAAAATTGGTCAATTACATGGCAGCGAATACATCTTTCGCCCGAGGACAATTTTCAGGTCAAGCTTCGAACATTGACAATAAATTGAGATGGGAGGGACTATGTTCTCAGTTGAACTCCTTAGGTGGCTGCAATAAAACTGTTGAACAATGGAAAAAGGTATGTATTTATTATTTTAGAATGATTTCATTTATTCTTAATTATATTTGTTTTTACAGTGTTGGATCGACATAAAAACTGCGACCAAGAAACAACTTAATTTAAGAAGGAGTTGGGTTAACAAAACCGGTGGTGGTGGTGGTAGTAGTAGTGCGGATGCACCCCGAGAGCTTAATGATTTTGAGGAGGAAATTCTCAAAATCATTACGATTCATGCGGTTGACGGGGATTCTTCTACCCCTGAGTCAGGAGTGCCTGAAACAATGGTGAGTCTACAATTACTAATTATTGTACACATTGTATTATGCTAACAATATTTACTAGGCCTCAAATAAAAATTTGAACATACAGCGCCCTGAGAGGCAGGAAACCGATAAGGTGCTGTCTCCTCCAAAAAAAAAAAAAAAGGACTGACACCAGCAATTCGCTGTACAATAGTGCAATTGACGAGGCTAAAGAGATACAAGAAAAACTAATAAAAAATATGGAAAAAATTCAAAAACAAGTGGATGAAATTAAGGAACAAAATAGGGAAATATTAGATAAGATAAATAAATTGCTTGGACTTGATAGAAATGAAAATGATATATTCCATTAAGCAATTTCAATATTATCCTATCACTTATTTGGACCCAGTTTGCTCCTGAAATGTTATTTAATAATTGTGATAACGTTCTTTACTGAATGACTGATTTTCGTTATATGTGTTTTTTTTTTGTTTTCTGTTAGTTGTGATAACTTTTTTTAATAAAAACTTTTTTTTTCATAAAACATTTATGGCCATTTATTTATTTAATATTTATGAATGTTTTTTTTTTTAATAAAATGTTGAAAGCATGTACATATGGTGGTTTTAACATATTTTACATATCACTCCTAATGAAATTAGTTTTTATTCTGTCTCTTATTCTGATAGCTTCTCGCAATTGACGCCTTGAACTAATTGTATCCGAGGGGTGGTATAATTCATCAGAACCTGCTGGTTCTCCACTAAATACGTCCTGCTGAACCAAGCCATGGTTTAATCGCATATTATGCAAAACACAACATGCATTTATTATTTTACCCGCAGCCGAAGGTGAATTGTGCAATCCAATATGCAAACAGCGAAAACAAGACTTAAGCACTCCGTTTAATCTTTCGACGCAGTTCCTAGCTTTTGCGTGAATTAGATTAAACTTTAATTCATCTCTTCTAGAAGCAGATTTATATGGTGTCATTACCCAAGGTCGCAACGGGTATCCGGAATCACCTGGTAAAGTTTGTATCCGTAACAAAATAGAAAATAATTGTAACTTAATACAAACCTAATAACCATGCGGAAAGCTCTTTATTGGATTCATAGCGCATCTCCAAAAGCGCATTTATTCTTGATGCTTCCCAAATAAAAGCATCGTGTGTGGCACCAGCAAATCTGGCATTCCCTGCCAAAATCTTTAGATCATAGTCACAGATCTAGAATGGAAAATTGTACAAAGAAATTTAATAAATCAATGTGCGAAAACATACCAGTTGGACGTTTTTTGAATGAAATCCCTTGCGATTTAAGTAGCAGCTTTCTACGTCACGATTGGGTCTTTTTATTTTAACATGTGTGCAATCAATTGCTCCAATTACTCCACCGAATCCGGTTTTTTCGTAAAATCTGAAGTAATTTACACATAATACCTATAGTCGATATGATTTTTATAGTACAAAATAGTCTCACCTTTGTTTTATGCTATCATACTCTTCAACATTTCCACTTTCCACTTTGCCATTAATTTGTTTTGAATAACTTCAGCCACTTCATGTACAGCACGGGAGATCATGGTCCTACTCAGTGGTGTTATAAAGTCCTGTCCAATATCTCTTTGAAAGGACCCAGTGGCAAAGAAATTAAGAGCGGCGCATACACGATTGGGGACTGGCACAAACGTATTTCTTTGTCCTTTAGTCATATGGGGACTTAGATCTTGAAGCAATGACTGTGCTGACATCCTGCTGAACCTGTATAGTTCCCGAAATCTTTCCTCCGGCATTTCGAATGGATTTCCCGAGTCTCTTAAATACCTTCGTTGAATCCTCATCATATTCCGCGCGTCATGAGTTTCGGCAATTATAAGTGCAACAAACATATTTTTTGCACTTCCAAAATAATAATAATGATACTACCGACAAAATTTAAGGAATAAAACTCGATTTATTTTTTTTGTTTTGTTATGTCAAATAGATTTTTCCAGGGGAATACAAAACTTTTTTTTCAGCTTTTCGACCTCAGTTACAGAAACACTTTTTTTCCAGAGGCGAGAAACACCGGAATTTTTTGTTTCATGAGTTCTCGATGCGAAAAGTTTTCGCATAAGTTACAGAACATGGGTACAGGTTTCAGAAAGTAAAATTATTGAACGGCCCTGAGTCACAGTGTATCCTTCAGATTACGGCGGTGTGCTTTCAGACTCTGGCAATTCATAGTGAAGATGTCTTAGCATTTAGTCCTACTAGGTTAATGATTATATCCTGAGTTGTGCGTAAAAGGTTGGTTGTGAGGCGGGTGAACTCGTTTTGAAGGGAAACCATCGTACTGGAGTTTTTCAATCCATGGTGGAAGACATGGTCATTCGTTGGACTAGTGATGAAAAGCCCTTCAAGACTTGTCACACGCGTTAATGCAACATATACCAGTTGTTGGTTATGCTTTCTGTCATAGCAGTAGACAATCTCGTCATAGGTTCCCCGCTGAGATGCATGAATCGTGGTGGCACACACAGCAATGATTGGAAATGATTCCGCCTAACGTTCATGGTTCGATTGTTGTTATGATAAATAGTTAGTTAGTGCTGTGTTACTATAATTTTCCTGAATACCAGCACCAGCGCCCTCTCAATGTGGTATCCAGACGTCCGTCCGCTGATCAAAGTAAGTAAAAAGTAAAAAAAGTGTGTACATTTTTTGGCACGATTTATGTTTTGTTTGTGTAGATTAGTTGTTTACGGGGGGCAAGAACCACCCCAATTCCGGCGAGCGGAGCCGCGCATCGCAAGCATGCCGCGCTCCCCGTGAACAACCCTCTTTCCTTTCCTGTCATTTCCTATCCCAAGATCCCTTCCACATCCTCACTTCCTGTCAACTTTCAAATTCCTAACTCCTCCTACATAACATAAGCAATCACTATGTAAATATTTCATCGCACTGCTATGAAATTTTAGTTGCAAATTTCGTAACTGTTCGGTATTCCGCAAAATCCCGGAATTACTCCACTAGAAATTTTGCTAACGCGCGCTTAGATGTTTACACATCAAAAAATTACAAATTTGAAAAAATATATATATTTGTGTGGCAACAAGGAAACACAGCATAAGTAGTTATTTAACAATTTTTAGGAGAGTAGTGGATAGGTTTGACTTGCGTTTACAAAAAAAACTAAAGAGTGAAAGTTTCCTTAGCCCTTGGAGTATAAGAGCATTATGTCAAAAGATATATGGATAATTTTTTTTTATTTGAATTTTTCCACAATATTCGAAATGTTTAAGAGTTCAGACAAGCCAAACTGTTAATCAATCCTTATACCCCTCACAGGGAACTTCTCAACTACAATAAGAAGGACATCAGGTATTTAACAAGCTGCCTCTCCGGACATTGTAAGCTACGTATCTATCTAAACAAGTTACGACTGTCCAGCGAGACCGAATTTCGAATCTGTTTAGAGGAGGTCGAGACGGCCGAACATATCCTTTGTGAATGCCCGGCATTTAAAGGTTAGCCGGCTTAGCTTCAAAGAATTTCTCAGACCTCACGATTTAACAAATGCGTCAACCAAGGACATACTAGCCTTTGTCAGAAAGATGGTTTGTCTCTTGAACTAATTAGAATTCCTAGGGTACAATAGAGATTGCAGTACCAGCCTTCCTTGGGGCAGGATCATTATTTTAAAAAACAAAAACATAAAACATGCTGTCTTCATATATTTACAGGAGCTTAAGTCGCATTATTATTTCAAAATGTTCAATATGTCTCAAATTTCAACCAAAATCTAGGAGCCATGGCGCTCGAAAAAAAAACACAAATCTGACAGCCGAAAATAATTTGCAACGCAAACACGATAAAATTCTATTTACGTAAGCGAAAAACTTACAGGTGCTGTTTGCGTAAGCTGTGAGAATTCCGTAAGTGATTGCGAATGTGTTTGTGCCCTTTCAGTTTTCTCTCAACTTACAGCTTACGTAAGTTGGTAAAATTTACTGTAATTTACTTACAGAGCTGTTTACTTACTTACTTAGTTGGCGCTACAGCTCGAGGTGAACCTGTAATTCTGGCCTTACAGTCATATGAATTCGTAAACTTTCAATGCGCGCTGCACTCTATTCGTCCGTTTCGGTGGCTCGTGCTGTTGCATGCTGTCTGCGAGAGGTTACTTTACTCGTCGTATTTCACTTTGTTCGCGAATTTGGTTGGCTCTTGCATAGACTATTCGCATAATATTTACACAAACAATCCTCTCTTATCAAACTCACGAGTCATGATCAATGACAATGATTCACGTACGAAAATTTGAGTTAAGGAATTATTTTTTTCCCAATTCACATATTGGTGTTCAGCACCATCTATCGGAAAACTTATACAGTGTAAGCTTCAGTTTGATCGGCTGGTTAGTTTTTGAGTTTTAAAGGATCAAACGAACAGCTAATTTTTATAGAGGGTGGTTCAGTTTGGGCTACAGATATTTTTATAACTTCTAGTGTATTAAACTAGAACTACATTGGCTGAATTGCAAGAACGGATAGCAGCAGCGGCACAGCATATCAGAGAGTCTTTACCAACAATTAATATTACAAGAACAATTCAAATGCGAGCATTAGCTTGTATACAGTCTGATGGATGACACTTTTAGCAGCTGCTGTAGATTGAAGATTATGTGATTTACTATTAGAAATAAAACAATTTGATTAGAAACATAAAAAAATGCATGACTTTAAAAATGTATGAGATAAATGCGATTCTCACAAAAATTGGTTAAAACAAATTATAAAAAATCTGTGTTTGAAGAGCAATATCTCGAAAACGAAAGTACAAATGGTAATGGTTTTTGCTTGCGATAAACATTAATCAATTGTCTATGAAACGAGCCCTTTTTGGTGGTTTTAGGTTTAATACACTACAAGTTATAATATAATAACTGTTGGTACACCATGTAGCTTAGTGGGTGTTCTATATTAACCCATTGGTTAATGCTATGGAAAAAGCTCCCAAAATATTATAGGCTTTTTTGACATTTGGCTGAAGCACATCACATTTCTTACATTCACTAACAACGTATCTACTTGCAGTATGCACTGGGTCACTTCCGTAGGCATTGGATAACATTGTGACCCCCTTGTTATCTTTCCATTTAGTCAACATAAGCCGTGTTTTATTATCTCCGTGATCTGATCCGGATCAGATCAACAAATAAGTTTGTGTGCATTACAACAACAATCCGAGATCTTGCTTCTTGTCAAGATCAATTTTCGTGATCCAAAAATTAGTTCGACTATTTCTCACTATGGTACACTTTCGTTTGTGAATGTTGCTGTATTATCGACAATTGCCCAGGGTAAATGTTGCCAGATTAGAATATAAAAATATTATTGGCAATCCAAATATCATTAATGTTATTTTGTTCGAATAAATTAATTTTTCTGCTCATAATGATATTTAAGCGATGTGAAACTGAAATTATAGCTGCAAAATATTATTCTCATTCGGTATCTGTTAATCAAAATTAACAATTTCCTCCTAAAAAAATAAAACAAGCGCATTCAATTTTCATTTAAAAGAAAAAATTCATTTGCATTGCAACTTCTCACTAAATGTCAAAATGAACTTAGCTTGTACAATCACCAAAACACAGAACTTTGATCTGGTTTGTTTTATTATTCTGATCAGATCACGGGGATAATAAAACACGGCTATTAGCTCATTTATTTACGTCCACGAAACATTCTAATTCACCTCGGGGTTTTTTTGTTGTATTTTTTTTTTGCCAATCATCCCGATAATATTCTTGATTCGATTTTCTCTTAGTGTTCCTGTTCCAGCATAGCCCATTCTAGTTAGTATTGCAACTAAATTTGGGCTTGTGAAAAAATTTTCAAAAAAGAATGAGAAGTTGAGTTCGGGACATTTTCGTTTTATAATATCAGCCAACATTAGCACTACGAATTCATTCAAACCCATGAGTGGATTCCGATTTTCAGAGCACCCCTGGTAAATATCCTAGAACCTAGGGGATGAGCAGCAACCCAAGCTTTGTATCCAAATCTTACAGGCTTATTGCGGATAAACTGCTTACAGGTATTTCTGCCAAAATATGGCATCATAGTCTCATCTGCAGATACATTCATTTCTAGTGGAGCGTAATTTAAAAATATTATGTTTAAATGATCCATAAATGGCCTTACTTTCCACATTTTATCTGTAGGTTTTTAAGGTATAATTAGCAGTGAAATGAATATTTATAAAAATGGAATCAAATTTGTTTCGACGCACAAATTTTGAAACTTGATTATTATGGGTATCTTCACGTTCCCCCAAAAAAAATCGCCGGCTTGGAAGTGGCACGTACAAGATGAGAACACCAAAAAATGTATACATGACATTTCTATCAATTTCCAATTTTTTATTTTTCTTTCCTGCATAGAAAATTGTTTCAGCTACTACTAAAGAAACAAAATCTTCCGAAACGAACAGCTCAAAGAAATCAAAAGGATGAATATTTGCTGAAAGACTTAGTGGCGGACGTGGAACCAAAGTTTCATTTCAATGCTTATGGCTATATTTAAATGATGATGGAGGTATACTGTCCTCATTTCCACGACACAAGCTTTAAATATTTTTGGAAAAATCTTCCAAACCAACTTGACAAACTGAAACAGGAACAGATGATTCGCAATCCATAAGTTCCAAGTCTTGTTCATTGCCTTCACCAATTTCACCATCCAAGAATCCAACATTAATTGACATTGCTACTAAACAAAAGTATTAAAAATATTATTTTTTCCCAATATTTATTAACCACTTTTAAATTTAGTATATAACTCAAATAAAATATTGAACTGCACCAAAAAAGATAAATAAAGAGCAAACTTACCAGTAATTAACATTATTTACATCCATGATTAATCTTCGTTTAATTAATTAACTACACTAGACAAAAAAAATTCAAAAACGAAATCACCCACTTTTTTTTCAAAAGAGCTTCACCGTTAGTGTTTCTAGAACAGTATCACGAGCACAATATTAAGGAATTTATGAAAAATGAACATTTTACGCGCGCTTTATGACAGGCGCCTACTTTGGTGCATTAATGCACCAATGGGATGAAATAGGCTAATGCGAAGAGAATTTACGAAACAGTTTGGAAAAGCTTCAGCTTTCTGATCGTTATTATATAATAGCGCTAGTGCTATTATATAATAACCGTGTTTTTTATGGAGTGAGTACAAACTCAGTTTTCAATTTACCTGCACTACAAAAACAAATTCACTTGCCATAAAAAAATATAGGGCGTCAGCAGTCCTAATACAGAACCAAGCGTAGCTTCTCGCAACCATTTGTGTGTGCGTGTTATTTTTTCCACGAAATGGAAGTGACCTACAGTATTTTGCCGACTCCGAACGGCGAGTTGAGAAGCTTCCCATGACAAATGATAATCCTTGATTGCTTGTCAGACATTCGAAAGAGGTGGCACCGTGAAAAAACTTATAGGTGTTTTTGCTGTGATTGAAACAAAGAGAGAAATCGTTTCTTCTTATTTCGTAATTAAATATGTAAATACGACTTTTTTTATAGTACCTAAACATATCTGTGGTCACAAGGAAAAACCGCTAAAGTCTGTGTTTTACTCATTTTTCAGGAGAGCAGTCTAAAATTTTTTCAAACGCGTGAAATTACAAATGGCTCTATTGGGCGATTGGAAACTCCGATGGCGTTGAAACAAAAAGTCAAATAAAGATAATTTACTCTTTGTTAGCTGAAAATTATTTTTTTTTGAAAAAAATGACTGTAAACGATTTTATTGACAAAAATAATACTTTCGTCGCTAGGCTTTTTAGGTTTTTCATCAGAAAAAATCCTTTCTGGAGTTTAGTTGTTTTTCCATTTTAAAGAATCACAATTTAATTTTGGAATAAGCGGCTGAGTTTCAAATCGCAGTACTACCGCAGTGCTGCAACGTCAAGCATTTCAAATCGCCTATATATAGCAGTGATGCGATGTATCGCGTTCTAAAACGCGAAAATAATAGAACACGAAAAATATATAAAACACGATTCAATGCAGTAGAATATTACAATGATGTAGAATTTAAGAAAAAATATAGGTAAGTTCAAAAGTTTAGAAGCATTCACTTCATATAAATATGTCTTTCTATAAGATTTGACAAGGAAACCGCAAAAATAAAATTCTTAAGAAGAATTTGTAAGTAAACTTACCACATTAGAATTTGCCATTTCAATTTCAAATTGAAATTTGAATATTTTTATCTGTCAAGGTCAGCTGCCTCAGTTCACAATAACGAAAATGTTAAATTGAGTCACAATGATTACGTTAAATGTGACTGTTGTTAAATTTGATTTATTACTACGGAACGTTAAAAGTAGCTTAGGTACAACCCAGAATCTCCTTTTTCGAAAGATGAAATCATCAGAAAATTTTTAAATACTATGGTGAAATATAAAAAGATAAAAGGGAGAAATAGAACGTTAGGCGAAGCCACAACCTAGGTACTGGGAGTTTTTCGATACTTTTAGACGAAAAGTATGGAAGGAAGCATTCGATTTCAGTACCACCTATGTATCTGGAAGCTTCTATTACTGATGCCGAAGAATCTGTGAAGGAGACTGATACACAGACTATCGGACCACCACCACCGAAGAAGCAAAAAAAAAAAAACGAAATGTTGGATTTCTTAAAATCAGAGGCTGACAAAGACCGGGCAAGTTTAAATCAACTAATAGAAATTGAACATGAGAGACTGATAGTGGACAAGGAGATAGTGGAAGTGATACGAGACATAAAAGTTTATCTGAAATCTATACTGGAAATGTGATGAATTTTGCTGCCACTTAACTTTAAATGAAATTAATTGTGATTTGATTTTGTAATGAATTTAATTTTTTTTTCTTTATGTTTATTGATAAATATTATATATATTATAGATATAAATATTATAAAACTGTAGAGGTTTTTCTGTTGGTTACCAAATGGCGTGAAAACCGCTGGACAGATTTCGATGAAACTTTTTTTGAAATGCTTCTTAAGTACCCGGGATGATCACAAGCTATGTAATTTTTTGCTCAGCCTACTGGATCTTACATAGTAGTTAAAATAACTGTATATCGGAGAGGAATATTATCATTATACAGCCCTAACTCAATAATGGCTTATCGGATTGAAAATCAAAAAACAGGTGAAATTAGTAAATCTGTCGCTGATTCATTTGAGATATAAAACATCCTCCTGCGTTTTCCTGAAGCTGAGCAATGTCCAAAACAATTATTCAAAACATCGCCCACAATTTTCCTTCAGCGGAGACCACCGCCAGCAGTCGTGTAGCAGTGGGGATCGTTGCAATAGTGTGTGTGTGAGTATATGTGCGCGCTCTAACATGATCATATGCTTTGTACTTCAATGTGCTACAATCATTATCACCATTTGCGGCTCTCACACTCAACCAATCTTAACAAATGAGGTGTCTTTTTAGAGCAGTAAATTGTATTTTCAGTTTATAAATATTATTAATAAATTAAAAAAAAAAAAGATCAAAAACAAATATTCTACCCAAAGTGAATGAACCTCTGTTGTTTTAAGAGTTCAATTTGGTTCATATATGTATGCACATATGCATTTGCTATGTGGAAGTCATCTGGTTTACAGTGCCATTTTGCCGAGACTTTAGGCAAACGTTATCAGTAGGCTCGTGGCACACGAGGCACACCCGAACGCACAACATTTCTCTGATTTGTTATTTAAAATTGGTGGAGGAACGCTTCCGGAAGAAAATGGAAAAGTAAATTTATCACAAGGTTTAAGGTGATATATCACAACTAAAAAACCGTAAGAATTCTTAGCTTTGTGAGCGAGCTATTTTGTTGCCTCGGAATGATTAAGCTCCAGCAATTAACAGCGAGATATTTTCACGTGCTGATGGTCAAAGTGCAGAATGTATTTCAATCACCCGGGTTGTGGACCAAGAAGTGGGGTACATAATAACCAGATATCTGGTCGAATTTTTAAACTCTCGCTTTCGCTGCCATCACGTAAATTTAAACTAAAAGTGGGTTTACCTACTATTCTTCTAAGAAACTTGAGCCCGCCTAAATAATGTAATGGCACCCGACCTAGAGTAACAATTTTGCAATGACATCTGGTAGAGGCGGAAGTGTTGACGGGCTACGGTGCGGTGCGCTTTTTGAGAACTATGAAATCTGCAGTTAGGGGCTAAAAGTTACACATTGAAACGTTTTTGATAAAACGCAGTTAATCAACAAAATTTACTAAACAATTTTGTGGACTTAGACAAATACTTTAATGTTTCTACGCTCCCATTGAAATTGCATATTTGTATGCATAAGAAAACCCTTAGAATGCGAAGCAAGGCGAGCATGGGTTCAACTAGTTGATAATAAATTTAAATACAAATAAAATAAATTTTCTTTTATTTATGTTGTTAAAAATATTTTAAGCCTAAAAAAGGGTAGTTAACTGTTACCTTTTATGTTTAGCTTCATTGTTTGCAACAGGAATGTTTTCGTTTTCTGAATAGTCTTCGCTTGGTACGGAATCTACGAAGTTGTAATCTGCTGTTTCATGTTTAATTATGTAGTTATGAAGAATCACACACGTCATAATGATTTGCTTGGCAAGAAAAGCATTTTGCACAGGCACAAAGTTCAGAATTCGAAATTTCTTTTTTAAAATCCCGAATGCCTGCTCAATGAAAACGCGAGTTGAACTATGAACATAGTTGAATCGTTTTTGTTCTGCTGTTAAATGACCATTATCTCTGTGTGGGACCATTAGGTAAACATCAAGAGGATATGCTGAGTCTCCAAGCAGATGACATTATGTTTTTTTTTTTTATATCATGAGTTCGTAGAGCCTTTTGCAGTGGACTTTCACGCCATACATTAGCATCATGGCACGAGCCAGGATAACTAACGAAGGCATCCAGAAAAACCAGTTTGCTGTCACATTCGCCCTGTTGAGAAAACTTCATTAAAAAAAATTCTAGAATATTAAAAACAATGTACCTGCATGATTATTGAGTGTGTCCCTTTTCTATTGTAGTAACTCGAAGAATCTTCTTTTGGGGATGGAATTTTCAAATGAGTTCCATCTATACAACCTAATATTTACAAAGGGGAATGGATTAGAACGTTTTTGCTCAAATTCTTCAATAGTTCTATGTTGCGATTCTTCACTCTTAGGCCATTTGATTATACGATTCTTTAATTTCAATATGCTTGCTATTGTGCTTTTAAAAACTCTGTGCACTGTTCCTTTCCCTATCACAAATCGATTAGATATTTCTAGGAAGCTGCACTGATTTGCAAGTTTCCAGAGCTTCACATATAACCGTTGCTGCTGTACGTCGGTCTGCCAGTTTCTGAAAATTTACTCACGGCTTGCAACATCTTCGCAACTAAGTAAAATTTTTTTTTTTATAGGCAAAGCGAACTTACAAAAAATGTTCTTCTTTTCAAACGAAAATGGGAGAAAAATACATCATCGGGATAGGATTTTATAATTTTGAAGAAACGCTTACACTTCGGAATATATCTTGTTTTATTTATCAATGAAGAAATCTGCAACATTTTATAGTTTACTTGTTTCTTTTTTGTGCCGGAAACATACGTAAATATACTTCCATTATATGAGCCTTAATTATTATTTATTAAACCGTTTAAAGATATCACCGCTGCTAATTTCTTCGTCATTTTTTATTGTTTGCACAATCCGTTTCAAAACGTCAAAAATTGAAAAGCATCGTGATACATCGCAAAATGAAAGCATCGTAACAACGGCAATGGTGCGTTCGTGATGCGAATTTTTTTGACGTTTTGGAACTCAGCCAGCGCTAAACTGCAGATAGGAAAGTTCTTTTAATTATTCTTCCTTCAAAAAAAATTAACAAAACAAAAAATATTAACACGGAAAAACAGCTAAACTCAAGTTTATTTTAAAGATAAAAAGCTGAAAAAAAATTTCAAAATAGATTCGAGTACGCTAAATCTAATGGCATCAAGATCTCAATTTCATCTGAAGTCGACTTTAGCGGTTATGGCTTATATATCTATACATAGATATATCTCAAGTTATTATTTGTTCAGTTTGTTTGTTAATATAAAATAAATAAATATGAAATTCTTGAAATAAAAGCCATAACAAAAATCAAAATTATTTTTCATTTCATAGAAAATTCGATGACGGTAAATGCATAATGTATCATATTTGATATATACAAAGAATAGCCTATAACAGTCTTAATGAAGACGTCCGATTTTTTTTCGTTATTTTTTTTAGCATACGAGAGCTAACAGTATGTAAAAAAAATATTTTTTAAATTAAATCCAAGATTTCATGCGTTTAAGGGTTAACCGTAAGTGAATTAGATATAAAACAAAACAATTGTGTCTGCTTTAAACATCAAAGAAAAAATAAAATAAAACAAAAAAATTAAGAGCTAACATATCAAAAAGCTAAATATTTGAATATTTGAAATTAATATATTAATAATTATGTATTTAAATAAATATCCATGTATCTACATTTTCAAACTATAGAATAGACCATCAAAACGTTGGACAAAAGAGGAGGCGAGGGCATTTTTGCGCTTCTACAGTGCACGAAAAAATTAATTTTTGAGTAACCGAAAAACATGTATAATACAGCCCGTATTCATATCTTAGGCCTTAGACCTGTTAGAGGATATGATATCCGCAGGCTTCATAGGTACATACTAAAATAACATTTTTGTTTAATTATGCAATTGTTTACATCTAAAATTTTGGATTCGGATATAAAACCAATCCAACTGGAAATAACAATGCAGACGCTGATGAGGGCGTACAATGCCAACAGGACTGGGGATAGTCCATGTCCACCACCCTTTATGGAGCAAATGGGGGAGATTTTCGGGGATACATTCAACCAATGAAGCATTGAATGTTGGCATAGAGAATTTGCCTTCAGTTGACAAAATATTTTGTTGAACTCTGTTTTTTTTTTTACAGAACTGCGAAAACGTAAGCGCATGCAAAACGCACTTTAAGTTAATTTTGTTACGGATTCAAGACTTCGTTGCTCTGTGAATTTATCCAATCTTCGAAATCTTCCTTTCAGGAATCCAAAGGCATTTTCAACTACCATCCTTGTAGCTGGGTGCAGGTAGTTAAATGCTCTAAGGTAGTCAGTAAGTTGGCCGTAGTCTTTTTATGCAGGGACTAGCCACTTCGAAGCAGCGTAGGCTGAATCACAAAAAAAAAAAGTGTTGTTTGGCAACAACTGGGTGTAATTGCTATGTGCTCTACTGTACAAAGTAGATCTTCACCGAACTCGACTATAGTGCAAGGATCCTGGTTCGCCGACACAAACGTCGCCTAACTTTTTGTTAGCATCAATGACGGCTTGGAGAACGATGGAAAATGTTTGCTGTTGTAATAGTACTCTTTGTTTAGCTTAGGAGCAGCTATTGTTATTTGTGTACCATCTATAGCACCAATTACACCACGCAGCTTTGCTTTGAACTGCTGACAATTTGCAATAATACGGTCTCCTTGCGGCGACTTAATGAACTCAATGGCTATGGAAACGACCAACTGCACCCCAATTTAAAGATTTCGGGACGCCGAACGAATTTCCCCGTTGCCTTAAAGTAATGGTGTTACTTATGTATCACAAGTATATATAAAAAAAATGTTTTCGGCTCCGATTTTAGGTCTTCCAAATGTAGAAGTTGTTGTGAATTCGGACTGAGAATATATTGCTGAAATAAAAATAATAAAAAGAATCAGGAGACGAATTTACTTACTTATTAATTGGCTTACAGTTGAGCGGTTAAGTCGAAGATGCGACCTAAAATCTTCTTCACTATACGCATCGATAGTCCTATCTTATGTATGTATATCATATCATATCATTCTAATATATAAATCTCAATGTCACGCTTTTACCTGTCAATCTTCTGCCACGATAAACACAAAAACTAATACACACAATGAAGTAAAACTTCGTATTCCTATTCTTTAACATCCTGTGCGTATTATTGGCCGATTTAAAAATTAATGTATGCACAATGTTATTTAAATTATGTAATTTAAAATAAAAACATTAACGGATGCCACTTACTGGCGAAATATCAGAATATTCAAAGCTCAAACACTATCCACACTTCTTTTGTGGATTGTATTTGTTGGTAGTTTGCAAACCTTGGTGTGCGATCGCACTGTCTTTGATTCTTCGAACTAAATGACAATGTATGTATTGTAAGTAACACTATATTCCTTAGACACGAGCGAAGCCGGGCGGGACAGCTAGTAGTATATAAAAATGAATTGGTGTCTGTTTGTACAAGCATAACTCCGCTAAACATCATCCGATTTGCATGGGGATTTTTTTGTTGGATTCGTATTGAACTAGGTAAAACCATAACGGAGATTTTAAAGAAAAATTGGAAAATTCAGAAAAATCGTTGTTCCATACATTTTGTATGGGGAATTTTTGATTTTTATTTTTTATTCATTTTGACGTAAAAACACAGTAAAAATAATTGCTTGAGCTCCATTTGAAATTTTGTTCATCGGAATAACCCTTTTTCCACAAATTTACATGCAACAAAATTGCCCATACATTCGTCTGCAATAATTTTTCGTTTGCAAGATCAATAAGACATGGCGCTATTAGTCAATTTGAAAATTGAATTAAAGAATGGTGTACAAAACCAACTGATTTTGCATTGAAGTAGTGATTTTCAATGTTTAATTTTGCATAATTGTACCTTAGCACTAATTAGTAGTGTATATATATATTAATTAATAGGTTGACAGGTGTCATTTTTGCTTCGTGATTTCACCATAGACTAAATATACTAGAGAGAAGCGGAAAATCATAAGCGCACAAAATCACTTTGGAAATTCTATGCATACCCACTAGATGTACATACTTAGGTACATAGAATTTTGTGAAATTTTCTGTATAAATAGGTGGGACGAAAAATCATTCACTAAATCAGTTCAAATTAAAACGTTAAACCGAGAAGAGACTGTTTATGTACACGGGCGAAGCCGGGCGGATCAGCTAGTATAAATATGAATGCTTTCTTTTTTTTAAGTCTTGTTATTATTGTACTGATTAGAGTTAACTTGTGTATTTTTGTCAGAGAAGACAACTATTCTTGTAATTTTTCGTTAATCCTTTTTGATCGACCAGAGAGACAAAAAGTAAATACAGTCGAACCCGAATAATATCACATCGCTTAGAAGCACAAATCGCTTTATATCACAAGATGTTTAAGCCAGATGTCTTTTTTACATAATTCGTAGGGGAACCTGGGGACACCTGATCCCCCCTTTTTAATTTGTCATATATCTTAAAAAGTAAAACATTAATTGCCTTTTTATTTTAACGATATTATAAACAATTTAAGTGTTCATCATATTGTACAGTTTAATTAAGAAAGTATATAAGATAAAATATATTTTTTGCCGTTTTTCTAATACTATCCAAAATAACCAAGTGTCCCCCATTCAGGGAGACTTGATCCGGACTTAGGGCAGACTTAATTATGGGAGGATACAGCATACGGCCCTGCAAATTTTTATGTAGGAAGATCATAAAGGGGGAAGATAGTTCCCCATTGCGTTCAGGTATAGCACAGCATGCAGTTTCCCGTTCACCGCGCTCACCTGACGTCATTTTGTTTACTTGTTTTTCCCCTTGGTAGCAACCACTCTTTGGTTTATGGACTGCAGTTAGCCTAGTCTCGTCAATGTTCCATATAGATTCTGCCCGAAAATTTAAACCTTTTCATCATAATCCTATATTTTCGAAAAACTGCGAAATATTGTGCTTATTGAAGCACAGTATCTTGGGAACAAGTCTCCCCTACCTTATAGGGATCAAATCTACCCTGGGGGCATAATTTTCTTTTGAAAATGTTTCTAATACGTATCGATATTTTTTTTTAAAACAAACCTTCGAAGACCTATCTAAATGAACCCGTTTTCGATTATTTTCAGAGATAACTCGTATTAATTATCAACACCTATGTTAAAAAAACAGTAAAATTACTTATAAAAAAACAATTGGACAACTAAAATAGAAAAACACGTCACCACAATACTGCTATTTGCGCGCGAGTTGTAAATTAATATTTGTCGCTTCTAACCAACGGTAAATAGTGTGTTGCCAGTGAGCAGTAAAAACAAAAACATTCCCACATCGATATAATAGCCAGTGATCAGGTCTCCCAAGGGATCAAGTGTCCCCAGGTTCCCCTATTGAAACTAAACCTCTTTATAGCATCTCGTTTAATATCACAACCCGCATAGAGTCATTCAAAAATGAGCCTGAGAAAATAATTTCTTAGTAAATTTTTCCGCTTAATATCACGCATTATTATGGAAAATGCAGTTGCTGTATATATTGGCTTGGAAGTATAATTTTATGTGTTTGTGTAGTCAAAGCATAATAGAGATGAAACACGTAACTATAACTACATCCTCATCTTTTGAGCTTATTATAGTCCGTTTTAAACAGTGTTGCCGTTTCTCCTGTTACATAGCTCCGAAAAAGTAAAATCTACTGTTTCCTGTTCCCAGAAAATTTTTAGACCATTTATCCTATTGGTTTACTTTTTCTTTATTAAAAACAAAATTCGAAATCGAACGCCAATATAAAAAAAAACAGCAACAAATAATCTACGGTGAAAGCCCGAGGCAATAACATTCCTGGTTGTTGATTGGTACTACAAGTCTACAATGACCGTAGGTCCGTTCGCGTACGCTCCCAAGACTACAGAAAACTACGAAAAGTTAAGAAAAGCCGTTTGTTTGCGCAAAAATTTCGTAGTTTTTCGTAGAAGAAAGTGTAAAGTGTTTAGATGATCAGTTCAGTTTCAGTTTCAGTTGAGCTATCAGTTGAGCTTTCAGTTAAACTGCTATGTAAATGCAAAAGCTGAAACATTTAAGAATGCCACTTCAAAAACTTATGGAATTCCCATCAGTTTTCAGTTCAGTTGTTGGTTAAACTGCTCCGAAGTAAAATAAAAGCTCAACTGAATACCGAACTGAAGTCTAAATGGACTACCTCTTTGAACTGAAATGTCAACTGAACTGACAACTGAAACGGAAACTGATCATCTAAATGGGGCTTAAGAAATCTCCTCAGGCCCCGAACTTAAGCACAAGAAATTTCTTTTGGCAGATTACATGAAAACTGTCAAATCGCATACATTTTGCATTTTTTGTTGTTCAACGAGTTCGTTTAATTTTTCGTCATTTTCCTATATTTGAGAGAATTTCACCCCCACTTTTCGATATTTGGTACAAAAAGTACGCGATTTATTTATTTCACAATTTGAATAAAGTAAAGTTAGCCGTTGCTAATTTCCTTGATTTTAGTTTTTCTTGGCTATGTTAGCTAAACATAAGCACATAAATGTATTATGTATTTATTGTTTATTTGTATCTAATCCCATTTCAAGTTGAATTCAGGCAAAAATACAAAGTATGAACAAAAGTTTAGGAAGAAATGGCTAGAGGAACCTCTTTTTAAGAATTGGCTGAGTGAAAATCCAGACAATTTTATGGAATGCAAATGGGTTGTTTGCAACGCAACAAACATTTTTTCGACGAACCTGACAAAAGTGGACTATTATACGACATGGCTATGTAAGCTCAACATAAGCACAAGCCTTATTCTAATCAGAAATCAGCAAGATGAACTTGTTCCCGTCTCATATATTATTAAAAATTTAGTTACTGTAATCCCTCGATTTACGTTACCTCGGCTTACGTCGTCTCGATTTAAGTTGATTAAATTATGAACCTTGCCTCGTTTAACGTCGTCCTATCTCTCGATTTACGTTGTCTTATTCAGGGGTTTTCTTAACCGTTTAGATTTGAAATTGCTTCATTTAAGCAGTTTAAATTAGAAAATTGTCAGTTTAAATGAAACTTCATCGGGGATTTACTCAAATTAAAATTTGACATTGTATGTGGTTGAAAGCGCATTCACTTACAAAAAGGTTCCGTGGTCACGCGAGGTGATTGTCAAACATTTTATTTGTTTTTTTGGTTGAAACATTTATCTTTAATTTTTTTAGATATTTGCCCTCACTATAGATAATAGCGCAAATTCATAGTCAGCCCATGAATAGTGCCTATAGCCGACTATAGCTATAGCCGGCACTAAATAAAAAAGCCGGCTCTAATTATTTAAAATTACATTTATAATAATAATAATATTTGGCTTCAGCAGTCCTAGGTAGAACCAAGCCTAGCTTCCCGCAACCATTTGTGTGTGCGCGTTATATTTTTGCACGAATAGAAGGGACCTACAGTTTTCTGCCGACTCCGAACGGCGAGTTGGGAAGCTTTACATGACAAATGATACTGTTGAATGCTTGTCAGGCATTCGCAAGAGGTGGGCACTGTGAAAAACTTTTTAGGTGTTTGCGGCGGGATTCGAACCCAAGACCGCTGGCTCAGTAGTCCGACGCACTAACCACTTGCGCTACGGTGCCCATTTTCAGCTCTCATCCTAATTAAAAACAAGCTGAGAAACAGGCTTGACGCTTCTGCTGATATGAGAATTGCACTAACAAAAATTACACCCAAAATCTCTGAACTACTGAAGAAGATGCAGCATCAGAAGTCGCATTTAACGGTATCGCATAAAAACTCCTTCTTTTAATTACAATACTAATTCAATGAGCATTTGGAAAATTTATGCGACTGACATGGGATTTTCCAATTTGTGGTGAAAAAGGTTGGGAGCCACTGATTCAAAGACTCATTACTTTATTATGCCTTATTGACAAAGCTTCATTTGAATCCAGTTGTGTATTACAGGCTAATGTTTTGTTGTATTTTACTTTGAAAGCTTTTGAAAGCTTTTTTTAAGTCTATATAGATTTGAAAAAAAACGCTTACTTACTGGTTGCCTTTCTTCAGTGTTTTTATGATTTGCGATGCCATATTTGGTTCAAAATGCTCTTGAGAAGACATTAGACAACGGAGTCTATTTTTTAAGACTCCGATTGATCTCTCCACAATGTTTCTTCCTTTGTACTGATATTGGTTAAATTCGCTTTCCCGGGATTAGCTTGGCTGGGTTTGATATGAGAAAGTTTACTCGCCCTTTCATTCGATACCCATGTCATGTGGGTTGTAAGGAAAATGGTAATCCGCCATCTTGGGGCGTCCACCATATTGAATTTAGAATGAAGTCACTTCGCTATTCTAATTCAGCTTGTCAATCCCTTTAATTTGAAACCCATATTGAGGTCGTGTAGATAACGGTAATCCACCATCTAAGGGCGTCCGCCATATTAGATTTACGTCATAAATAATATACTATATTGTATAGTGACCGGACACGTGTGCAAAATGTCAGGATGATCGGATATCTGGAAGTGAGTGTAAAGTCGATTCCTTGATTTGACCCTCACAGAAAGTGAAGTTAATATAAAGCTTATAAAAATCACTATGCAATCAATCAAAGTCAGGCAACTGGCGCAGTAAATGAATCACTTCTACGAGTATGCAACTCGGTCATTCCAGGCCACCGGTATCCACAGCTGACTCCCACTTTCTGAGTCCGAATTGTTGTATCACGATTTATATCACTGGAGTTTGTAAATATTCTCTCAATTTTATTTATTTTTTTAAAGGAGAATACCTACCTTAAAACACAGTAAGAAACATTGTATACGACACATAAATATGTACACACTTTATGACCTGGTTATCAACAGAGACGTATGTAGGGCGGTTTTTATTAGCACTGTGGGTGAAAGGGAACCATTCTTTTGGAAATTTTGTTGGTTATATTCCATTCCAGATCAATTGGTTTTATTCTTGTGTTGTCTTTCCACGTAAGGAATGTGCGTAAAAGCGCACATAATCGAATCATAATATCAGTGAACTTTATTGGTATTGAGATGAATCCTTTGTTTTGAATCTTTTGTGCAATTGTCGGATGAAATAAATGGTATATCGCCCCGATTACGAGTACTACCATATAGATTACGCTGAGGTTGAATTTTTGTTTTTGTTGTTTCTTAACTATTACGAATATGATTATGTATTGCAGTGAAACTCAACAATTTCCAAACATATATAAATGTGTGTTATAGTATTGGATTTGATTCTCAATTCCTTTGCGTATCTGCAAAGTTTGGGCGCATTAAGGTTTACTATAACACATTACAGTTTAGAGGCAAAAAGTGCAAATAATTTCTTTATACAGACATACATACATACGTGGTATTCACAGTATTAGAAACGACAAGTACATATATATTAGTTTTAAACAAAATAAACTATTATTGAGAATAATGTTAAGCTATATTTTAGTCATGGGATAAGAAATTTGTATAGCACTTAATTTATTTTTGTTAATAAAGTATAAAGTATAAAGAAAGAATTAATTCAAAACCATTTTTAGATAAAATTTGAGTTGGTCACAGAGTTAGAAACGAAAATAAGAAAAATTAAATCTATGGAAATTTGTTCACAAAACTTATGGAAAAATTAGTATTAAGTGAAGCAGGCTTTATTATTTAAAACGGCATCCAATCTTTGTTGAAAACTTTCCACTAAAATGTGGCATCTTAATGGTGGCCTATTGAACCAGATATACTTAATGTTTTGAAAAAGCTAATCAATTTTTTTTAATTTTTTGGCTTTTAATACTCTTTCGAAGGCGGCCAACAGGTTTTCAATTGGGTTTAGGTCGGAACTTTGAGCGGGCCAATCTTAAACATCAGTTTTATTATCCGTAAGCCATTGCTTCGCAGTTCGTGAAGTATGCTTACGATCATTTTAGTGTTGGAAAACATAAGTTATTGGCATATTTTCGAAATAATAGCGTTCCATTGTACTTTTTAGTATGCCTCTGAAAAGGTTTTAATCCATTTGACCACTTATACACACTAATGGACCCACACCGATCCAAGATAATGCACTCCAAACCATTACGTTTCCTCCACCGTGCTTTACGGTCTTAAGGGTGTACTTAGGATGCAATTCTTTGTTTGCAGGACGCCTGACATACACTTTATCAACGGATCTAAAAAGGATTAACTCGGGTTCGTCACTCCAAAGCACTTTTTCCGGAATCCGAATGGTTTTCGGATATGCAGTTTCGCTTAATTAAGTATCTTCTTAATGTTCTTCGCTAACACATGCGGTTCTTTGCGGGTTATGCATTCACGGAGATTATGGTTCAGAAGGCGACGGCTAATGGTCCCAGCTGATAGTTCTTGGTGAATGTGAGGTTCAACAATCTCCCTAATTTTCGTAGACGTAAGAATAGTATTGGCCTTACTTGTTCGACAAATTAACCTGTCTTCCTTTGGAGTAGTTTTTCGGTTAATCTCCTTTCTTTTGGGGGTTTCAAAACTTCCGATCTTCTTGAACACTTATATTGCTCCGAAAACAAGCTTCTTTGAGCGACTAAACCTTTTCGCTATTGATGCTATCGACATCTTTTCATTTTGATAGCTCTGGACTATTAGCTTTCGAATTTCTGGAGTACAAGATTTATTCTTACCAATTTTTTTTACTGTGTATTAATTAATATTTACAAAGAAATCCAAAAAAATAAAGAGACATATTTTACATCACGAAAAACAAAGTATTTTGTACAAAGTTTTCACTTTAAAAATCGTTTCTAATTGTCTGTCCACAGCGAGTTGTAGCCATAGCCTAACTTTCTGCAATTGTGCCAGTTTGACAACCACCTGAGCTCATGAAAACACATTAAAAGAATAAACAATTGAACAGTAATCTAATAACGGTACTAGCTCATCAGAATATAGCTTGTAAAAAAAGAACCCATTACTTATATGCGTTGGCGATTATCGTTTCTAATTCTGTGGCCACCACTGTACATTATACATAACATATGTATGTACATCTGTCTCAGTCATAAAATTGAGTACCTAAATGATCTGACAAAATAAGGATTATGTTTATAATATTATGTTTTTCAATGACTTTTGCAAATTACTGATTTCAAATGCCCTCCGTGCTCGGTGACGCATTTGCGATATCTAATTAAAAAGTTTACATTACATTACATTACATCACGTCATGGTTCAAATCATTCAAATATGTTTTTTTTAGTTTGTTAGACTGTTTACAATAACCCTACAAAAAAAAGTAGGTCTAGTCAGGTAAGGAGACCTTAGCAGCCAACGAAATGTTAAGTTCCTGGAAATTAGCTTATTTGGGAATTTTAGTTTCAAATCTGTTATAAACGGCCTGGCTATGTGAAAAGTTGCACCCTCTTGCTGAAATCACATATAATTTCATTCTCTTTTGACATAGAATCCTTCAACATATTTAAATAATGGTCTCCTTGACCGTTCTCTTCAAAAATGTAGAGCCCCATATTACAGCATGATGAATTTTCACACCATGACCACACTGTGACTCGAGCTGGATGCAGTTCCATCTCCATATTCGATAAATTAACTTGTTTCCATTGCCGTTCAATTCAAATTGGGCCTCGTAGAACAATAAAACTGAAGTTTAACATGGTATTGTCCTCTTCCACCATTTAACTGATCTTCTGGCGAAATTCCAAGCGAATCGGCAAGTCTGCTGGGCTTAATTTGCTATGTACTTATTTGAACTTTGGAGAGAAATAAGCTCAAATCCTTGTGCAGAATTATCTGCAGTGATTGTCTACTTAGTCCCATTTAAGCAGATATGCAAGTTGCTGATTGAAACGCTAGGATTGGTATCCTGTATCCTTACTAAAGGATCTTCGTGATAAGGCCTCCTTGTGACTGTCCCATGGTCGGCAAAAGAGTTAACTAGCCTCATCACAGTCCATCTGCTCGGAGTAATGCCGCCAAACGTCCGCCTAAATTCTCTTTGGACTAAAATCACAGACTCCAAGGCATGATAGCGACGCACTTTCCAAATCCTAATGCCTTCGTCCCAATCGTCCACTTTTATTAAATCTAAATGCCAATCTGTATCTAATATAATTAAATTTTCTATTATTTTTTTCCTATGTATACTCTATAGCAGCGGTTACCAATCTTTTAGCCTTATTCCGATTTCTTGCATTTGGTAATCTTAAGCCTCGCACATTTCAGTTCAACTAAGAATAATCAAATATAAATTTCACGGAAAAACTGTCCAGTTCAGAGTCATTGAACACAAAGCAGAACATCGAGAAAGAGGCGATAAGCATCATAATAGTAGAGACGTTTCCAAAAAAATGGCTGTTTAAAGGCTTTTGTTGAAAATTTATACATTCATACAATCAGTTACCACTTTTTCAATTATACATAGTTATATATTCATACTGCACTACTTTTTTATTTTTCTGATTTGGATAAGCTTGTAATCTAAAGGAATCACCAGTTGTCTTTAAGATTCCGTCGAATAACGAACTAAATTGTAAAGCGTATTTAAATTTTGAATAACCCTACACTTTCTATTAAAGGAGTCTTCTATTTTTTACCGCGCGCCGGTTTTTCAACAGCCTCTTTGATATTGGCCGTTACATCGATTAATAAGGCTTCGGCCAAGCATGTTCAAAATTGGATCTGCTTTCATTCATCATAGCAATAGCAACCATATAAACCATTCCCATATCTTTTAGTTAATCCATCAAGCCGCTGCATAAGAACCACTTTTTCAGATATAACAGCAAGTTGTGCTTGGCTACATCACCTATATACGACTGCGAGTACCCAATCATACTAACAACCATTATTTAATATCAGAGAGCCTCCCAAGTCTGTAAAGTGTCTTAAGACGCAAAAGGCCACCTTGACAACCTACATGTCAAACTTCATATTGGTATTGGATGTAAAAACAGTTTTCTTAAAACTTTCTTAATTTTAAATTTTCCCCAAACTCTTAAATATTTTTAAATACAAACAAAAAAAAAATATCAGAACATCCTTTTATCCATCGATATTCGCGATGCTAACGCATGTGAAAGTTGATATGGTATGATAATTTTGACGATTTTTTTGCGCACTTGAAACTCCAACTATTTTATGTTAGGGGGCTCCTTTGCGTCTGTACGCCATAAAGTGATAAACGAATTTATCCTACAGAGTGTGTCAACAGCACGTATTTTCATCGAGCCCTTCAAATGGAGCTCTTGCCGCAAAGGAAAACAAAAAAGGATCAAATGTCTTTTGATATGAGTATGACAACGAACAGACGAACATCTCAGTAGACGGGCGGAATGGCGGCTTTCGTCTTTCAATTTTATTAGGGTGAATGATCTCGACGCAATATTTGATGGGTTATAGGCGAACATATATTTTTGTTTCCTTTTTATATTGAATCGCCTTGTTTCTCGTTTATGCTTGAATTTATCCATTCATTTTACGAGCATTATTTTCTACAGCATATTGGATGGATTGGTGCGAATATTTTTTTGTTTATCCCTGATAGCGATATGAAAAGAAATTACAGATTTGTAAGGAAGCAATATGAAAAATAAGCATGAAATAGTTGAAACCTCTTAAAATGAACTTGGGGGTGTTTGCAGCATGACAAACGACAAAAATACCTTAGATTTTTTCCCTTCTCAGAAAGATATACACTTACTGTATCGAAACATTTATACTCACAGCAACTTTGGTTTTAAATTTCATTAAACTTGACTTATGGCCGGTTTCACCAATACTTAAAGTGGTTTTAGCAAATAGGCGTTAAAATATATGTATCTAGGTACTAGATACATAAAAATTTACCATTAAATTCGAAATTATTCGTTATTTCAAGTTTCGGTTGCAAAATAATAACCAAAACAATAATGAATAAAGAAAATAATGAAAAACAAAGACAAAAAAGGGTCAAAAATTTCCTCGAAGATGAAAAGAACATTTTAGTGGTCATTGTGAACATACTTAAACGGGAATAATAGAAAACAAAGCCACTGATGGAGTTACGTTAAAGCAAAAAATGAGGCATGGAAGGAAATAACGTTAAGATACAACAGCAGCCTTGACCAAACCGGGAAAAGAACTTTACACCAACTGCGACAAACGTATGAAGCGGTGAAATACAAAAAAAGCAAATTTCGATTGGAAAAGAAAGATCTTTATACAAACATACACATATGAACATCATATATGTAAATATATGTATATGCATAGGAAAAAAAAAGCGCCTATCACGGTTAAGGATTTTCGCGATAAAAATTTGGTAAGTATGTAGGTAGGTAGCTAGCAGTGGCTTCCGGTAACAAGTACCAGCACACTTAGGCCTATAGAGGCCCATTGTGATACCAAGGATATTGGGGATATTTACCCCGCTACTCCATTTGGAGCTTTGTACAAAGCGAAAAAGGCTTCCTACATCTTTTTGTGCTAGATCACTTAGATCTTCGAAGAATTATTCTCATAGGTGTAGTTTTCTACTACGTGAAAGAGCTGGGCATGAGCAGAGGAGATGTGTTGGACTTTCCTCCTCCTCCTCATCCCTACAGCTTTTCCAGAAGCCATTCGAGATGACGCCAAGTCTAGTTGCGTGTTTGCTTATAAGGCAGTGTCCTGTAATGACACCGCTAATCGTACTAATATGTAGTCTTTTTAGTGGCAAAAGGTATATCGAGCGGTTTGGATCTAATCTAGGTCAGATTTGTTTAGTAGCAAGGCTGCAGTAATCAGGAAGGCGAAAGGAAAGATTTAGTGTTAATCCCTCGGAGAAAACACCTCCTCTTACACCGTCATTGGTTATGGATCCATCAGAGTAGAACTGTATCGACTTATCTGTTGTAGCACCTAGGTCATCCCAGAATGACCTATTGGGAATAGTAACCTTAAAGTTTTTGTCAAAGTTGGGCTTGGGTACAATATAGTCTATGTTTTCGGGAAGAGTAAGATTGTCTAGTATTTTGGAGTAACCAGCATAGTTACTTGACCACTGTGAGATGGTTTTGAGTCTTATGGCAGCACTGGCTGTGCTGAGTGATGCGCGTTTGCTTCACTTCCCATGATTAGTCCATCCTTACGCCTCTCCTCATCAGCGATCGCTTCCCACAAGTTGTTCGGAGGTAGGGGCCTATCTCGTCATGGGCGAAATAAGCCAAGACCAGCCAGAATTTGCCATGCCAGTCTCCAGTTTTACCACTACTGTGTCTCGATCGCTGTAAGTAGAGGGTAGGAAGATATTGAGATTTATCTTAGCAAGAATGCAGGCTCTTGGCTTACCTTCATTCCTCTTGTATTAAAAAGTATAATTGGGAGTCCTGAGTCCAAGTATCAAGTTACCATTAACCCAAGGTTCTTGGATCAAGACGACGTCTTCTCCTAGTTGTTGATGGCGGAGAAGAAGTGACGAGGATGCCGCTTTAGAATGGTGGAGATTACTTCGAACTAATCGCAGCATTGGAGCTACAATCAGGTGGATTTACCAAACATTTGGTAGCACTGTGTAGAATAACATTTGTATATATCACTAAAGGCAGTGCTAGAGAGATGGTATCGAAGTGGAGAGACTTAGGTAGCTGTCTTTGCAACCCTTTGATTTGTGTTTCCTTCCACTTCACATAACCTCATATATTTTTAGGAGATTGAGGGTATCCATAGAAAGTGAAAGTGATATTCTTGCAGCCGAGTGCAGACGACTCGTAATTATGACATCTTTGTAGTTTATTGACCAACAAATTTATTTAACAAAAACTAAGTGAATTTTACATATACCTACATACGTACATTATATTTAATTATATTTAATTACATATGTATAATAAAAAATTAATATAACAAAACATAGAAACTTGAAGTATGTTAAAACTATTAAAAAAGACAAGAGAATTAATTGTCAAAAAAAGAACCGTTTATTGGTCTTCGTATTTCCTTTTTTTTTTTCATTAATCTTAATTTTAACCTCTTTAATTCGTAGGTCTTTCTGTTGTATTTAGCGATCTCATCCATGTCCTCTTTTTTGCCATTTCGATCTTTAGCATCTCTTTCAGGAATGCATTTTGCTCCCGTATCAGCTCTAGCCGCTCAGACTCTCTGTTATTTTTATTTTTTTGGAAAGCTCTTGTAATAGTATCCAATGGAGTTCGTTTATGTTTGCTTACTCGAAAAACGATTTCTTCAACAAAGTTTTCCACAGTCACGGTGGTCTTCAACCACGTTGTCTTCCATTTGGGTCGTTCTAAGACATTGGTCTGAGCGGCTGGCGCTTACTCCAAAAAATTCGCCACTTTGATTGACAGCCTGTTGAAGGCTGAGCAGAGCATCCACAGTTTGCTCAAGAGGGGACAGAGTAACTTGCCGATATGGTTCAACTCCGGTTCTTACAATTATCTAAGCAAGTGGTCGGCAGATATTTTGTTCGTGTACCACCTTCGCGTACCACATGTGTACCACCAAATATTTGTTTTAAACTACCTACCATATATTGATTTTATTCAATCAAACATCAAATGTCACATAATTTTTTGGTCAATGAACTGATACTTGGTTCAATTTTCGAAATGGTAATTCGCATAGCGTAGTCAGCATTCAAACGCTTTCTTTGCTTATTTTTTATCAAAGCCATTGTCGAAAACGAAGTTTCATACAAATATTTTGACGAAAAATAAGGCAACATTTTTATAGCAGCTTGGCTCAATTCCTCGTATTCCGATTTCGATTATAATGAATTAGACTACTGAAACTTTGAACGATATAACTAACATAACTTAGTAGGTACATATACATAAGTACTTAGCCTACAAAAGAAAAAGAAACATTTTGGAAAAGTGGCGATATATTTCTCAACATTGTCTCGTTAAGCTCGATACACTTGATCCAACGATGCTCCAACTTCTTTAACCCCTCCAAAAAATAGGTTTTCTCGAGGTCTGCAAAGTAGGCCTCCGTGGCGGCGCGATGGCCTCCTCATTCGAAAATTCGCGGACAAGCTGGCTTCCACACGTGGTCAAAACAAAACTACGAGTCCGATCCGGGTGAAATTTTGACAGTAGCCGTCTAAAAGAATGTACTAGAACTAGATGATAGTAAATCTCTCTCGCGATACTGGCACCATCGGGCGGTGAGGCTAAATACTTATCGGACTGCCCTCGTACATTATGTATATGTGAAGGTCAAGGTACATATTATTACCTTATGCCACTCTTTGCCTTCCCGTATAGGTGGTCCAAGGGTATTTAGTTCCACTCCAAACTTATCCTATAGTTATTTAAAATTTTTCTTTGTGGAACCGAATTCTCCGAGACCTGTTGCAACATCGGGATTCTGTTCCATTAGTGCAAACTACTTCTGAAATTGCTCGCTGGTGGTTATCTTCATCTGCAAAATAATGTTTTCATGAGAAAATACATATCTACTAATAATAAAAATTAGCTTCATTACCTTTTTCAGTCTTAAATAATAGATCCGTTACTACAATATACCTTACGGCCTTCACAGTCACAAAAATATTCCAGTCGCAAGAATTTAACATTTTTGGCGAATCAATTTCAGTCGATTCTCCAACTATAGTACAAAAAAATTTCATTCGTTACTATTTGACTTTTGAGGCGAAGAAGTGAATAGCGGCCAACCATAATTGCAAATGGTCACATTCACCCAATTTTGTATGCGACTCGCCAATCATAATAGCCCCCTTTAGTCTAGTTTTAGTGCAATTAGGTTTATACCTCGGAACGCAGCTATAGTGAATGGATTTAGATGGTTCGGAATTTTTTGAGTTTCTTATGCTATAAAGTAAAAAGTTTACCTTTTGAAACCTTCCGCTGTTTTTTTTTTTTTTTTAAAAACTGTCCCATGAAAATGACGCTACTTCTAGTATAAGTACATTCCTTTTACAGGTCCTTGTGACTAGATTAACTTAACACCAGGAAACCTGTAAGCCGCAGGTAAAAACTTTGTATGTTGAATGTGTAGGTGACGTCAGAGCGCATGATATAATTTAAGTACTAATGTTTCATGCACTGTTTTTTGTACATTTAGGTATGTATATTAAATTTATATAAGTAATTTATAAGAAATAAATAAATAAATATATCCAAATAAATTTTCAACAAAAAAAAAGAGGAATTCTTGGTGTTTTTGGGGCGATTTATTGCATATAAAAATAAAAGCCCCAAAAGTGAAACTGTTTTACAGTTTTACAAGCTATAGTTGATGTTAATAAGCTGTTTATACACAAGAGCAGGAGGAAACTATGAAGATCTATTTCCTAATGGATATTTTTTACTTGGGGATTCAGCCTATGCGCCTTCAAGATGGTTCGTCCCACCATTTATCCCACGCCAACCCATACAATTTTACACATTAAAAAGCCCATAGGTGGTACCGGGGTACCACCCAGTGGCGTCTCATCAGGGTGTGCAAGGTGTGCATTGCACACCCTCATCGTACGTAACAAAAACATACTCAACCCATACAAATATTTTTTAATGTTTTCTCCGCAACACCTCCGACAAAATATACACAGGCACATACATAAAAACGTAAATACATAGTATTTACAAATAAAGACGGAACCCAAAATTATTGAGTGGTCCTAAACACACATTCCAATTATTTTAAAAATTGTGTTTGATCAAAATAACATAACTCCACATGTGCTGTTTTGACCGAGCGAAATCTTTAAATTTTCCAAATAATTGTGTTTGATCAGAATGACATAACTCCACATGTGTTGATTTGGCCAAGCGAAAATTTGAATTTTTTCAAATAATAACACGGTCAAAACAACAGGTAAGTCAACTGTTATGAAAATCATGAATAGTGTTCTTTTGCATGCATTTGTTTTTTAAAAACTTGTTACTAAAATTATTTTCAATCTGGATCTTATCTCAACCCTCTATCAAAAACAACATATATCTCTTTAAACATGTTTTTGAAACAGTTTTTTAAATTTAATAATTTGATTGTTGTGTATCTTATAATTTATATTGTTACAATATTACTTTAAAACGTAAAACTGGATTTAGAAGAAATTATTGAACTTTAACACCAAGATTTAGGACTTATGTCTTTTTGCCCAAACACCGCAGAATTTATTCGAAGATAAGAAGTGCTCGGACGCGTTCTGAGTACACTTAGTTCAGAGTGCGCTCGATTCGCTAAGGTTCTAAACTAAAAAAAAAAAACGCCATATAAGTGATCTCCAGCCAGTTTATAGTCGATTTAAACTAGTTTTCTTTGAAAAAATATCAAAGGAAGCTTATTACCTTTGGACACAATTTAAAAGTTTTTTTTAGAAAAAAAAAAAAAAAATTTTTTAGAAAGAAGATAATTTATCGGATATGTCTGAACTGCAGTCTGAGGCTAGTATAAGATATACATACAAACTTTGTACAAGGGCCGCCTTGAGATAACGTAAGTGAAATGTATGGGATAAAACTAATTGTTCCTTATTTTTTATATGCTGATGGTTTTTGTGTTAACAATCCACTTAGATCTCACGCAACCACACATTCTGTTTGCAATTTTACTATTCATTTCCATGCTTTCAAATACACAGTTCAAAATTGGATAATATTTTTTTAAACTGCTGTTATTGAATCTAAAGATATAAGCGAATTCAAAAATAATGACTGAGTTCTTCTTTACCGTAATCAGGAGGAGGTCCAAATAGTAACACGATTTTGGTGCGAATAACGTGTTTTATTTCATATTAAAATGAAGTATAATTTGTATGATAACAATAATTTAATGTGGATTAAAAACTTACGCTTTTGTGCGTCCTCCCGCAGTTGCATGATACCTATGAAGAAATGAAAGTTAAATTTAAAGCGCGGAAATCGAGACGTCAAATCGAGATAAATTCACAGTAGGCGTGTTTTTTTGAAACGTAGCTAGCCAGTCAGCGTTGCCAGTTTGGGGGTTTTCCCCCAGATTCAGGTTTTTTTTTGGTTGACGGTGGGAAATCTAGGGGGAACACACAAATTTTATAATTTACTAGCGGATACCCGGCGTGCTAGTGCTACGCTTTATTTCACAGTGATTTTTTTCACTTTTCGATTTTTCCAATTTCACGACTTTTCCGGAGGGTTTTCCCAAAATTTTCTTTCGTAATAACCTTCTCCTGGCAATTACGAACAACTGAAAAAAAAAAAAAATTGAGCCAAATCGGCCGAGCCGTTCTCAATTGATGAATTACTATACATTTTTCACACCATTTTTATATATAGAATATAGATATACATAGATAGATTTCGATTTTGGTTATCTGAAAAGTCTCGAACCGAAACCAATAAACAAACTAGGATTGTTTGTGTACTTATGGTTTTACATATGTACATACACTACACATGCCATTATGCTTTGCCATTTTCATTGAGCGGTGCTAGTGTGAAAAGTCCAGTACATTTACAAACCGATTTTCCTAGACTTTAAATTTTTTTTCAACCATAGTTGGCGAGGGAAGAGAAAGTAAGTAATAGGATGCCATGACTCTTGCCTCTTCTCAAATTGCATTTGAAATTTTGCATTTTTGTAATTGTTTTTCTTCGATTGTTGCAGTTGGTTGATTAGTTTCGTTTAAAAGTATGTGTTTTTAGAAATTTATATTCATTTGTATTTATGAGTGAAAACAATAATTAATTAAGTAAAGTTAACGTTATCAAAATGCCGAAAGATAGTGCTAAAGTGAGCTATTTGCAAAAATATAAAAAAGAGTGGGAAAAAGAAATCGCGTTCAAAGGTAAGAAAATACTGTTATGATTTGGTCGACTTTTAAGAAAAAATGAATTTTTGTGCGACGCATATACAACTAGAGATGTAACGGATATCCGTTTTAGTATACGGTATCACATCACACGTCACATCGCCGAATAGTCTCTTGGTATCCGGCTAGTGGCCGAATAGTCGATACAAGGTAAAGAAGTTAAGAAAAGGAAAAAATAATCCAAGAATATACTTCTAAAGTTTTAGTTTTGAGAATAAACAAGTAGTTTAATAATAAAAGTAGATTCATTATCTACTGAAAGTTTACTAAATACAAATTATAGTAGATGGAAACAATGCCTTTTTTTACATTGAAAGGTAATAAACGATTACGTTTCCTTTTGTAAGTGACGCTTGTTTCCGCAAATAGTCTCACGGAGTTGAAAGATAAATCTTGGCGAATTTAGACAAATTTATACTATCGAAAATAGTCCTAAAAAGTATTGTGAGTATCACCTTCACCCATTTTATTCTTCTGCTAAGTGGAGATCCGTTCAGTAAATTTCCGTGACTTAATTTTACCAGTAAATTTGTTCACTATGCACATTTCATTTCAGTCACCTACCTCACATCCTGTTAACAGGATAGTCGATTTTTTTTCTGTAAGTTATTTGGATCATTTTGATCTTTTTACGGGATTAAATATGAATATATGCATCGCAGTACGAATTTTGTTCGGCCAGATATCTGCTGCCGAATATCCGGCTATCCGGCCTTATTACATACCCAATATCCGGTATCCAGCTAAATTACTATCCGTAACATCTCTATATACAACAGATACACTAAGATATACTGGCGAAAGGAAACTATTTACATATACACTGAAAGAAAATAAAAATACTCACATCCGCTCTAAACGAATAATTTTATCTAAGACTGGCTTAAATCTCAATTTCAAATCAAAAGCTTATTGCAAGTATTGCAAATGTGTCCTTAAAGCACACAAGAAAGACCTTATTGCCCATAAAGATACGAAAAAACACAAGGAATCTATAAAAAGGAGCGTAACAATTTCAAGTCTTCAACCAATTACAAATTTACGCGACCAATAATCAGCAATAAAAGAAAAATTATCGAGCTGAAATTGGCTGCATTTGCTGCAGAGCATTGCTCAATGAACACCATTGATCATCTGGGCAGTATGATTAACGGATTAGATGCTGATTCAAATGTTTTAAGTGAAATTCGTATCCATCGAAATGTACCGCGCTTATTAGGAACGTAATTGCACCATGTTTCTTAAAAGATCTTGTAGCTGATGTTGGAGATAACTACTTTTCTTTACTGATTGACGAAAGTACCTCCATCGATACTAAAAAAGTTTTATGTCTTCTTATTCGTTACTTTAGCATTTCAAAAAAAAGAATTGTAACTAAATAGAGCAAGGAGATGCTGCTTCAATAGCAAAAGCAATTAAGCACCAGCTTCTGACTGACAGTTTAAATTGTGACAGACTTATTGGTATCGGCGTTGATGGTGCCAATGTCATGATAGGACGAAAATGCCAAGGCATTTAGATTTTATGGTCAAAGATACTCACAATTGGTTTTCAAATAGTACCAAACGGCAAGTGGAGTATTCGAAAATATATAACTAAATCCTATCCTATCCTATCCTATCCTATCCTATCCTATCCTATCCTACTAATATATAAATGTGAAAGTTTGGATGTTTGGATGTTTGGATGTTTAGATGTGTGGATGTTTGGATGTTTGGATGTTTGGATGTTTGGATGTTTGGATGTTTGGATGTTTGGATGTTTGGAGGTTTGTTGCTCTATAAGACCTTAACGGTTTAACAGACTTGAATGAAACTTTCGGGAATATATAGTCTACTTCCTGAATTAGAGATTAGGCTACTTTTTAAACAAAACATACAATTCCTTGATTCCATAATTCGAGTTATTCCAATTTCCGCTTTTATTATTTGGTCATTATTTTTGGGTACACCATTGTCATTGATCGTCAGTCTGTTGGGAGAGGGTTGTTTCTGTAGATGTTATGCTCTTCTCTTCGCCACAAATCTATCGCTATCGCTTTTTCTTTAATTTTCTTTCTACCCATACGCGCATTGAATGATGGGTAAACCATTGCCATTGATCGTCATTCTGTTGGGAGAGGGTTGTTTCTGTAGATGCTATGCTCTTCTCTTCGCCACAAATCCATCGCTATCGCTTATTCTTTAATTTTCTTTCTACCCATACGCGCATTGAATGAGGGGTAAACCATTGCCTTGCCATTGATCGTCATTCTGTTGAGAGAGGGTTGTTCGTGTTAATAATTAATGCTCCTTTTTGGGATTGTGACACAAAGTAGAGGAGAGATGATTTTGCTGATATTTGCTACCGACTTTAGTTAGTTGTGTTTCTGCTTCATCAGCGTACGGATCTAGATCTACAGAAAGGGGGAAATGCACGATTTTGTTTACTTTCTTTTTTTTGTCACTTTACAGCGGTATTTGGTTACCTTAAGGTTAAGTCAGTGGATACCTTAGAATAAAGTTTTTCCTTTTATTTCAATTCACAAATACATATATTGTAGTAGGGGTAGGCGATGTTGAGTCTTAAAATTAGTAAATAGTTGGTGATTTCAGACAAACCTCACCAGTTACTTCACGATCAATGCTTACAACAAAGCCTAATATCTTTGGCGTTTACATAATGCTATTGTACTTTAAATATGAATATTAAGTACAACTATTAGAGACAAGAAACCAGAAAATACCATTATTTGATGCTCATAAAATACATATTATGTACATATGTGTGTAGACATGTTTGTACAGAGGTATATAACATTTCCATAAATTTTTTATGCAATCGGTGCATCTACAGGGAACAACCACTTAGTTCAGATAATAATGTATTGGCTTCAGAATTCTTTAGAATCTTAATTTAAATAATATCGCTTCCTACTACTTCCTTTCTATCATACTACAATCAAATGACGCGACTGATTTTAAGCACGGGCAACAGCTAGTTGCAAATAAAAATCCCCCTAAAATTAATAAATTTTCTGGAACCCGTTGGCTGGCTAGATGAAGTGCGATCGAAAAAATTTTGGATCAATGGGACTCCTTAAAATTACATTTTCAAATTGCAGCTACTTAAGAAAGATGCTAAACAGCTGAAATGCTTAGCCAGCTGTTTCAAGCGGATGGAAACAAATTATATTTTACTTTTTTGAAACATATTTTAAGAAAGGTAATCAATGTAAACAAACTTTTTCAAAGAGAAAATGTTGATTTCTTAAAGCTCCACGAGGATTTGAATGAACTTATATATTCAAATCTGCAAATGATCGTCAATCCTGACTCGCTAAGGCGGTGCCCAAAAAATCGAGCACAGGACTTTGATTTCGAGCTCTTCTTAATGCCAACTAATTGTATTCATTTTGGATTTTATTTTATTGAATTATCATCAACAATACAAAAAGAGCACTTAGAAGATATAAAAGAACGATGCAAGACATTTTTAGTAAGCTTGTGCAAAAATTTAATAAATCGGTTGCCGGATAATTTGAATCTGTTGGAGAAAATTTCAATTTTTTCTCCAGAGAATGCAACAGCTCAGATAAAGCCAGACATTCACGAACTGGTAATGCATTTGCGACGAATCTGTGCTGATCCCGATGCTGCTCTTCGAGAGTTGACTTTGATTGCAATGTGTAGTTGGTCAAATATACATTCTTCGGAGAGTTTTTGGGATGAAGTTTTTCACAAAAAGGATGCTGCTGGTGTCAAAAAGTTTCATCATATCGGAAAATTGGCAACAACTCTTTTGTTCCTTCCACTTTCCAATGCCAGCGTAGAAAGGGCTTTTTCAATCTTCAATATCGTTAAGGATAAACTAAGAAATAGGATGAGCATCGAAGCGGCAGATAGTATTTTGCGCACAAGATACACTCTGCAAGCCGGATCTGGGTGTACCAATTTTAATCCATCGGATGAAATGATTAAAATGATTACGTCCGAACAGATGTACAAAACTAAAACTGAAGACAATGACGATTACATTTTGCTACTATTTTCTGAAACTTAATTCTTTTTTATTTATTAGCTTAGTTTTTCTTACTTATTCCTATAATTCTCTTTCCTTCTTTCTATATATAAAATAAATTTAAAAAAAATACAAAAAAAAAAAAACAAATAAAAATTTGGGTTTTTTTTTTATAAAGTATCAAATCTGGGGATTTTTAAGATTTATCTGGGGGGAAATATTTTGAGCATCTGGTAACGCTGTAGCCAGTCGTTCATTAGGCGTGTTTTTTTTTCAAATCTATATAGGCTTAGCGGAAAATGAGAAAAAAAACGCTGAACAGTGACTTGGCAGGGCTATGCTAATTGACGTTTGACAGTTTCAAAATTCATTAAAGTAAGGTTATCAAGCGCTCAATAATAAGTTGGTGGATAGAATTTTATTTCGTCAAATCTAGTTCAATTAAATAGTAAAATAAGGAACATGTTCACTTAATTCATTATAATTTTCTTTTCCTTTTCGGATAAATTCGTATTTCTTTCTTTTCTACCGATTTTAAAATGAACAGAAATATTTTAAATTTGAAATGACAGCAGAGTTCGGTTGATAGCTACCGGCCTTCATATTTCTCCCTCACTTTCATGTCATATTTGACATTTCGATAAAAATTTCGATAACTATCGACGAAAAACAGTTTGGTAGCACATATTTCTATCCAGGCTAAGCACCTAAGACTGGATAATTATCCAGGTTTCGTAAGCCTATATAGGCTTAGCTGTTAGTGTAATTAACATGGAAAAAATTTTCTAAGCCTATATAGTTTTGAAAAAAAATACGCCTATTAAAACGATTCCCAGTCAGCCGAACCCAGCTGACTTACCTCCAAGTTGGTGTGTGTGATTTCGGTCAGATGTTAAGTGTGAACTGTCAAAGTATTCGGCATTCAACCAAATTGATTTTTTTTTATTTGTTGTGAAAACAATTAATTTCGGTAATTTATTCAATGGATAATTTACATAAAGTGATATGAAATCATAATATAGTGCATTATTACTGTGAAATATCATTTAGTAATTGAAATTATATAATTTTCGTACACGGTAGTCTGTCAAATGTTTTACAAATCGTTTTCAGCGCCCCCTGACGATGAGTAGGCGTAAAATTCCTAGCCAGCTGCTTTCGGCTGAGGATAAAATCAAGAGTTGTAGGCAGCTGGTTGTTGTATTGGTTTGAAATTTGACTTTGCTAGCAACTACTGGCTAGCTACGTTTAACCCTCACACGGGCGACAATTTTTGCCCGATTCCTGCCTTTCTTTTAATTGTTCTTTGTTGTTTTTTGAATAAATTCTGCAAATTACATTTTTTGCGCACCTGGAATATAACAAGGGAAATCCCCCATTAGTACGATTTACATTGGAAAATTAAATTTTATGTGAATTGAACGAATTTCCTTATCAAATTTGTTTGACAATCATATTCAATCAGTACACTTGTGAATTTCATTTGTGTGGAAATGGATCAAAATAAAATTAAAATTTCTTTCAAGTGTGGGCATTATCCATGTAAAGTATTAACACATCACATACAATTAGATAGGTAGATTTAGGGTGTGCAATTTGATACATGATATGATTTTTCTTCAAGATTGGCACACGAAGTACAACAACAATACTTGAAATCGATTCTTGATACACTTCATTCTTATGATGAAGAAGATAGCATACAGTTTTTAACAAAAGGAGGTGTGGATGTGATTAATCAAATGCTTGGTCAAAACACAAAACAAGATGAAAACAAACCGCTGGCTCTATTTAACAATATCATGGACATGCACACATATTCATATGTAGCTGACTTAATCTTCTGGTCCAATAATACGATTGTCTAAGACAGTCGAGCCAACGCAGAGAGTTTCTTGAAGAGTTGAGGAAGCATTTTTGTACGCCTACAATAGCTAGAAGAGCTCGAATTCCTCGAAATGTGGGCAAAGTAACACTAAAAATCGCATTTTAGGTATTCCAATTGATCAAATTGAACACAATACCTAGACCTTCTAGCCACTTTTGCCTGATGATGCTTCTCAGGAAGAATCTTCAGGTGGCCAAAAAATTAGAGGTTCTTGCTTCATATTATGTTATCAGCAAAAAAAAAAAATAATTGAAAAGAGCAACACGAAAGAGTTGCATACAGTGAAGGAAGCCTAAGTGCGTAGTTTGACAATGACGAAGTTCGAAACTACTAATCTATAAATGTAATATGTACAATGTACTGTACATAGTACCTTACCTATGCATGTTAATAGAGGTACTGAAATGTAATAAACAACAAATTGGTTTCTTTCGTTCACAAATTTGAAGATGTAGCTTGCAGATACCACCCAACTGAAACTGTATGTGCAACATACTCATATGTAAAAACATCGGTATGTATGTACATATGTGCATATATATCTATATGTTTATATATATCCATACAAACTCGTAGGCATGTATGTATGTAGCTATGTTTTCCTAAAAAAAAGTAGAACAATAGGACAAATTCAGAATTTTTTCATACAAAAGTTTAAATATTAACCTGGGTTAATAAGGTACGTTTGCTACAATTTGACGAAAAATCAGTCGAAAAACTGTCAAAATTAATTTTTTTCTATATTTTTCGAAAAATATAAAATATTTAGTCACTGAGTCTGAATGAAAATACATTTAGTTCAAAAGTATCCAAGATATGATATAATGAAAGTGCCCATATTAACCCCGGTTAATAAAGAACGTGTGAGGGTTAAAAAAACAAGGCTATTATCGAATTGACTTTTGTGCTAACAATCATTAGATGGCTCTGCGAGAGTGCACAACAATTCTCAATGTTACTTTAAATAGCAAAATTGAAAAAGTATAATAAAGAATTTACAACAGACTGTTTGGATTTTTTAATTAGAGAGCTGAAATTCCTAGAGTTGAATGGCTTACAAATACTATCAAAAGATGGAATAATGGGTCTCTTCCTTGGTGACAATCCTCGAATTTTGTAAATCATTTTCAAGTGGATCCTTTTGTTTCGTAAAGCACAAAAATTAAGAACAGAAAGAGATAATGCGAACTGTAGAAAAGTACAAAAGTGACGTAGATGCTCAGGATCCAACAAAAACTGGAATAATAAAATATAAATGTTTCAATAAAATACCGTCGTTCCATGTCGTAAAAAACTTTTGTGTCGACGTTTTGCATGATATTTGTGAAGACATACTTTATTATGATCTACCCCAAATAATTTTGTATTTGCTTCAAGATGTTCACTACTTGCCTTCACTATCAACGCTAAATGAAAGAAAACAAAGTTTTGATTATGGATCAGCGGAAATTGGAAATTTTTCAGGAGAAATTAAACTTTTTCATTTAAAGAAAATGTCAGCAAGAGAAATGCTGACTTTTGCTTTGTACATGAACGTGGTACATACCACCAACCAAGTTAACAGGCGAGAGCTCTATTTTCAGCACCACCGCCCCGCCGCTATGAAATGTTGATTGCAAATTTCGTATATAAGATAAACTGTTTGCTTTACCGTCCCCGTATGGCAAAATCCCGGAATTACTCCACTGGTAATGTTGCCAACGCGCGCTTAGATGATAACACATCAAAACTTAAGTTAAATGAAACTAAAAATATATGTTTTAACAAGCAGATAATTTATTAAGGAATAAAGTACAAAGTTGGCCTCTATGTTGCAACACCTTTTATTATAAGATCCATTTTTTTAAAATCGTTGTTCAAACTGAAGATACAGTTTACCTTCTCTTTCAGCAACTGTCACAGTCAAATTTTAACTCTCATTTTTCAGCATTTGAAATAGAGAGTGAAGTTTTTGGAGAGTTTCGATTTTTTAAGTTTGAAGAACTGCTTGGACCTTGTAATACTCGTAAATAAACACAAGGGAAAAACAATTATCAAAATCAAAGAATAGTTTTTATATAGTAATAAGGTAACTGATATTATAAGAAAATGGAAAAGTCTGTTTGCGATTTCGATTCTGCCTTATTAGAAGTTCTTGGAGAAAAAGACACAACACTAGCAAATCAGAATACAGTTAATAGCAGATAATAGCCAATTTAATAAACGGAATTTGGGAGTGATTACTTTGACTGGAGATCAATGCTATCAACTTCCTACCGTAATAGCTGCTCCTGGTAGGTACTTCTAGAGATGTCTTTGATAAGGAGTTGCACGACATCTTGAAAAGTTGGGATCAAAAACATTTCTACCCATACTTAAAAAGTATGTTTATTGCCTAAATGCTTATATATGTACACATGTATGTAAATATTTTCTTTTTTGTTTTGTCTTAACAGAAGGAAAAATAAACATTGAAATTCTGAAAATTATTAAATGGTATCATATACAAGAAGTATTTAAAAAAATTGCAATAGGGGACCAAATACTTTTAGAGCGTAGTATTGAAAAGTGGAGAAATGATATTGGTATCCCATCGGTCAATATCTTCCCAATATCAAACCTGCAACATTAATTGCTTCGCTAAGTTCTTCAATTCGCAGTCGATCTCTTTCGCCAGAACCACCTGTGCATATTTATGTAAACTTGTCCACAATCCTGGAGCAGAAGATTAGAGAACTCGTAGAGTTTTACAAAAGCTATAATGATACTTTCCAAACAAGCCATCGCAATTTGTTAGTAGAACTAATAACTAACTATTTTGAGGAAGCAAGCTTCCCTTTCTCCTTAGATACAAGCCAAAGATTGGAGGATGAAATCACTTTTCCAAATGAAAGAATTGAATGCTATAGAATTGCAAATAGAGAAAAAATGAACACCAATTTTTTTAATAATACAATTTTAATAATTAACTCCTTAAAAAGGAAACTGGTTTCACCAGACGATCCTCAAGCTAAAATATTCAGTAATTATTGTATTCAAGGTTATCGTATACCAATAAATATATGCAAATGTTATTAATTTATTACAGATCCAGAACTCCAGAGCCAGATGCGGAAACCTGCATTAACAGTCTGAAATTCTACAATCTATCAATTGAAGAATTCGATAGTTTGTGGCAGTCACGCAGCCAATATAGAATTCAGGATATAATGAATGCATCGGACCAAAAGGCTATTTTTCAAAAATGGCCATACTATAAAATCCCAAATGGTTATAGATTGGTTATTTAACTTCTCCTTATTTTAACTTTTATTGATGAATATTAAAATCATAAATTTATTAAAACTTTTGCTTTTTTTTTTGTTTAGATCGATAAAGACTTTAATGTAATGCATCCACAGAGCACATCGATACTCTCTCTATGGAAGGGTTCTTTCAAGAAATTGAAGGACTTTCTCATAGAGAATGTCAGCGACAAGAATGTCTTGCATGAACTTAAAAATATAGGTGACACTTCGACAAAGGTAAATTTTGTAAATTTAAGGTTTTTTTTTTTAATTTTTTTTTATAAAATTATTTCAGGTGAGGCTGAGCTGTACACCATCACCTGGTCCCAACCAAGCACTGTACTAGAAAGACCAATACTGGTAAAAAATGCTCTGCACGATTTACTATAAAGCACTCGCAGATGGCCTTCGTTTTCGAGGACGAAACAATGCAGCAAATTGAAGACCAAGTTTCTTTTGTAAAAACTCATGGGGAAACAATTTAACCATTTATAGCTACTATCCGCGGAACTAGCGAATATTTTATTTTAATTGATAATTACAAATTAAAAGTAAACAATGCCTTAAGACCGGTTGATGTGTTTCAAATGGTAAGTGAGTGCGGCCATTTTGGCCGCATATATTTTGAAAACAAGTAGCGAATACGTCGACATCGGCCATAACGACCGATGCCAGAATCCCATCGAAGCACCGTGTCTGGAGAAAGGATTGATTGGGGCTTCGCGAGACGGAAGGGTTCTGTAATAACGAACCTAAACTATATCGGAATTTTGTATCCATGACAGCCCATCAATTCGATCATTTACTTGGTTTGGTGATGCCTCTTACGAAAGAAAAACGAAAAAACACCAATATGTGAATGTGCATTCCGGTTTTCGTCATCGAAACGACTGTACGCTTTTTGGCCACAGGCGATAATTTTCGCTCACTGCAGTTCCTTTCGCGCATTCTGCAAGCGACTATATTATTCCTCGCATATTATTCCACAAGTTTTGGACGCGATTTATAAAGTTCTTCTCGATGACATTCTGAAGTCAAGTATTTAATATGTATTCATATTTCATATATTTTCATATTAATTTCATAAAAGCTTATACAAAGTTAGATACAATATCTTTTAAGTTATTGCTAAGCTAAAGTTGAAAATAGTGATGGAGGTTACAAACTAATGATAACATATTATGATTTTATCGCTGTTGCTTACTTGCAGGGTTATGCGGTGGTTCTTTTCTTAGTTTTCCTAGCTTTAAGTATTGGTAACTCATAATTGGACAGCGAACAGTTGATTTGCCGGCAGTAACCGCAGCGAATGCTCTGATTTTGTTTGTGGAGTGAGCCGAGTTTTCCGCTTGACCTGAGGCGTTAACACTATTTTAATTCTTCCCTTGTAATTGCTTCCATAGGTATCGCGGTTATTAATGTAATTTCGCGCAGCATGTTCACTTCGCTCTATTTTACGGACTATTTCGCGGTTTGGAAGACCCTCCGAATGGTAAGCATCGACTTTTGCTCTTTCCACTAAGGTTAACGGTATTTTTTGCCCATTTCTTTTTTAAATAAAAGACAAACACTACATTTAATCACAAGTTAATATTTCACTGCAGTTTGCTCGACCACTCTTCGTCTATTAACTAAATCTTCCCATGCGTCTAATCAAGTGAACCAAAAAAATGCTGCTGTTTTGACATGTTTGAGAGAAATGAGAACAATAGTACCGTTAGGTGTCCTTCAACATATTTATTTTACAGAGTTATAATCAGCCTTTCTGCATAAATATGCACATAAGGGGGCGAAATCAAGATTAATGGAAATATTTTAAATGCGTCTTATGAAGTGAATCGCACTACATAGCTGTACATCGTCGGCATACAAGTGTATAGATAGAGCAATGCCGTACAATCGAAGGCAGTTGAGTTATATATAGTGAAAACAATAGTGGCCCCAACACAGCTCCCTGAGGGATACCTACGCTCACAGTAGGTAAGAAGTCTGAAATTGTATTGATCACTATTATGAATAACAAACTATTTTTTTGTGTCTTAAATGTCTTATCATCAAGGAAGGCTCCACCAGAAGGTGAAATGCAATATGGATTTGCTAGAATAGCTTGCAATTCTATTGGGGTATGTATACAGGCCTAATGCTAACATAAACACCTCACCGTTGATTGATGTCTTGAATGAATTATCCTATGTATCACCTTTTATTATTGTATGTGGAGACTTTAACAGCAATATTCTCGAAGAATCTCTTGTTAATAGTATGAGTGCACTTAATTTAATGCCGGTAAATACATCATTTCCTACTCATTTCACCATGATGATGTCTTTTTTGTAAGTCATTCATACAAAATCCTTCATTTCAATCAGCTCTCGGCATTTCGTTTCAGTGTGTACCCGTTATCTCCGAAAATAAGTTTAGTTTCTGCGATTTTGTAAACATAAACGCAGATCGGTTAAGGGAGGGCCTCCTAGGAGTAGAATGGTACAAGATTTATGGAATGCTCTCTGTTGATAGTCAAGTAACTTTCATTCAAGATAACATCACCAATCCTTTTAATACCCATGTCTCCCTTATAACCAAGTCCGTTAGAGCGATTGAATGCCCATGCCCATGGTTTACTAATAGTATCAGGAATTTGATCAACCAGCGTGATCAAGCTTACAAGCGCTGGAAAAGATTTCGGTTGTTGATATTGTGTTCTGAGAAACCGGGTTACTTGCGAAATACAAGAGGCAAAAATACGTTTCTATGCCCCACGACTAGGTCCTTCTTAAGCTAAGCATAAGCTCTGGAAAAATCTAAGGGATATTGGAGTAGGCAAACAAATAAGTACCACCACTAATATTCTTACAAGACGATCATTAAACCAATATGGACATACGTACTTCAGCTGTGGGGAACAGCGAGTAAATCAAATATTAACATCATCCAAAGACAGCAATAAAAAATATTAAGAACGATAATAGACGCTCCATGGTATATTTCCAATGACGACATCCATAAAGACCTCAAAATAGCGACAGTAATGGAAGACTGTGAATGTGAGGTAATCGATAGACTAGAAGAGTATAATCTTAGGCAAATTAATAGTTTCTCTAATAACCTTGAACGTATCCTCGATTTAATTTTTATTGACAATGAATTCCACGCTGATGTTAATATCTGTTGTTCTACACCACTATCCAAATCAGCACATCATTTAGCATTAAATATAAATGTTAAATTCTATAGTTATTTTAAACCGTCTTTTAATCCAAATTATAACTATGCCTATGATTATACAAGAGGTAATTTTGTTTCTTTATCCAATTTTCTTTGCTCTTTTGATTGGGTGTCTGTTTTAAGTAACTGCGAACTAACTACTGCTTACACTACCTTTTCCATTAAACTCAAAGAGGCAATTAATTTGTTTATCCCAAAGAATCGAACCAAAAATTTGAATAAACCACCGTGGTTTAATAAAGAACTAATTAATTTAAGCAATCGTAAGAACAAAGCATATAAATCGTTCCGAACTTCTAACAATAGTTTGTTAGTATTTGAAAAATTTCGCTGGTTCCAAAAACGATTTGATTTTCTCAATAATTTTTTGTACAAGAAAACTATGTTTTTTCTGTAGAAGCAAAACTTAAAACCAACGCTAAATGTTTCTGGAATTTCATAAATAATAAGAAAAAATCGATAGGCATTCCCATCACCATGCATTATTTGGATACCACTTCGTCCGATCTTCGAACTATTTGTAATCTTTTTGCTCAGTTTTTTCGTTCGGTGTACATCTATCCAACAAATAATACAGCTATCATTGACAGTCACAGCTTTTCAAATTCAATAAATATCGAAGGTTTGAGTGTTACAATTGAAGTAATCGATGAGTTAAATGCGCTGAACTCCGATAAACAACACGGAATGGACGGTTTACCTCCTATAGTCCTTAAAAACTGTGCACAGTCGATTGCCTTGCCGCTTAGTAACATTTTCAACCGTTTCCCTGATTCTGGTTTATTTCTAGATGTTTGGAAAAACTCGTTTATAATTCCCATCTACAAAGCCGGATCGAAGAATGGAATATCTAACTACCGTCCAATTTGTAAATTATCTACTATTCCAAAATTTTTGAGAAATTAGTTTATAATAAACTTATTATTTTGCTGAAAGAAATAGTTTCACCTCTACAGCACGGTTTTGCTAGGGGGAGATCTACAAACACTATCATCGCTATTTTCTCAAACTTTGTGTTGACTAATCTTGTAAAAGGTTTACAGTGTGATGTTATTTACACAGACTTTTCGAAGGCGTTTGATAGAGTTGATCACCTTATCCTGCTTCAAAAGCTTCAGAGATATGGTTTTCACTCTAATATGCTGAAATGGTTTGAGTCGTATCTATGTGAACGGACACAATTTGTTCGTTTAGATAATACTCTTTCAGATGCTATAAATGTAAATCCGGAGTTCCTCAAGGAAGTCATCTAGGGCCTCTCTTATTCCTGTTACTTGTTAATGATATTCCAAATGTTTTTGTTCATTCTCAATGTCTAATGTACGCTGACGATTTAAAAATGTACTGTTTGGTGAAAAATATTTCGAGATGCTTAAGACAGGCAAACGCAGTCTCTAATAATTGTAATATTGATTTTAACCAATTTTATAGTAGAGAAGTTTTTAAAGCAAATTTATTTAATGTTTTGTTCTATGGTGGTTAATCATGTTTATGTATATATGTATATAAAATTAATTGTTAAGTAATAGTCAGTAGGAGCCTTCTATACTCCGTTTGATGAAATAAATAAATAAATAAATAAATATTAAATAAATAAATAAATATTAAATATAAAAGACAAGCACAAAACACAAAATCCGGTTACTAATCCACGATAACAATGAAGTGAACTCTATCCCGCTACAAGAAATAACCAGAAAAAGAAGACTGGAGCGCCTTAGACCATCAGACCTAACTCAGGGGCTTTAATAAAAATTTTCTTTACAATTGTAATCTTCACTTTTTGAAATTCGTAAGCTAAAATTTCTCGAATTTTTTATCAAAAGGGGTACCCATCAAAAGTTGCGTACTAACGAGTAGATTCTGAATATGTACTTACTTTTTGAAGTGGACATGACTTTTGGGGTTCCACCGAGGCTTAAAGATCTTAAAAGAAAGTGAAAAACTATATTTTTTTTCCTTTTTTTCATTTTATTTGATTATTTTAATTTTTTGATTTGATTTATTAAATTAAAGTTAAGGTTAAGTAAGACATATTTTAGCGTCCTTGAAAAAAAAAAAAAAAAGTTCATGAAAGGACTTAAAATAAGGTAAATATGTATATGTATTTACATTGCCCAAAAGTTAAAAAAAAAAAGTATTTACATTGAAAACTGACCCTTGAAATTAAAAGAAGGCATTTTGCTTCGTGACTCTATTTTATTTCTTATAAGTCCTTCCATCGACTTTGCTCCGATAACACATTGGCTTACTTCGGTCACGAATTTGATGCATCTTTCGACACTTTACGCGTGACAAGAAATTTCCGGTATATTCAGTTCTTTTCTTTGCACCCGCAATGAAAGTTCATCATCAGTCAATTCAGCTAGGCAAGGTGGTGGAGTAATTTGACATATATGCCACAAAATTATCTCCATGTAGCGTTAAATTAAATGTCTGGCGGCTTAAATATTTGGTTTGACGCATGGGTTTGCTTCGCTTTTATAAATCGTTTTAGAGCAAGCTCTGATATAGACCATTTCGTCGAAGAGCATTGCCACTAAAATGTTTTCAGGATCAGCGCTGCCGAAGGTGATACTATAGTATCCTTTCGATACTATTTCAGAGCTGGTGATACTGTGATACCCAAAGCTTAAAAATGATACTTTAAATCAAAAACAAAAATAAAATGGGCTTTTTTTGCAAAATCCTACTTCAATAAAGAAATTGCACATCCCTAATCCCGAATCTCTATTGCCTTGGTGTATTGGCTTCTTACACTCTACGTTCGCAGCGCTTGGCTTCTTTACAAAAATGGGAAGAAGCTATGAATCAACTTAATCAAAACGGCAAAGCACATGGCTTTGCTTGCATCGCTGGGAGAAAGAAAGAGACAATTATGTGAAACATTGGAAAAGAGAATAAAAACAAGGTTAGGAAGAAAGACTTACAGTATCTCTGTCGTGCTCTATTGGAACTTCCATGACACAGCCCATGAACGTAGATAATGCAATATTTGCGTATTATTGGTTTTTAAAAGATGCCATTTCAAACACAGTTTCTAAATAACTGTTGCGTAACCTGGGCTTCAAAAATTAAACTGATAAATTGAATTTTATTTTCTAATCTCTTACACAATTTTTCATAGGTAAATTTTACAACTATGCCTGCATATTCAAGCCTAACTCTTGCTGTGATTTTAAGGGAAAATGGTATGGAAATTACGGCTTTGTCGGGTAGTCTAATGAATAAGTATGCTTTAAAACCTTTGTAAAGCCATAATACATTATTTAAAAAAATATTGCAAAAATACAAATTATTTGGAAAATCGCACTAGTTGCCGACTGTGGTTAGAAAAGTAGGTAAAAATCACCCGCTGCAGATTTTCCCATGCAAAAAGTTTGTTACAATTGTTACATTCATAGGAAAAAAATAATAAAAGGGTGTATTTATTACGCATTTTTTGTGGAAAAGCGATCTGAATGTCAAATATTTGCATTGGCAAGATAAATAAAACCGACTCAATAATAGAATATCTGCAAAGCCAAAAAAGGTATCAATTTGATTTAAAAAGAGTATTTTTTTTCCTAAAATTATAGCCCTAAATAAAGTTTCTGTAGCGATTAGCGAAGATGTTTGTGTAAGCATGGGTCAACGTAGGTATTTTCTTAAATATAATGATAAGATAAATGATGTCAACATTGGAGATAGACCCTTGCTGTTAAACGATTTTTTTCTTAGACTATACCCAAAAATAATTTCCCAAAGTCTTGACATTTAACTTGGAAACACTATTTACATATTTTTAAAAAGACGGAAATGTGTTTATAATTTTATGATACCCTTCGGTTGAAAATGATACCCAAAAATTTCAAATTCTGATACTCTTGAAAATTGGAAAACGACAGCACTGTTCAGGATGTGTAAAAAGCGTTTCTCTCAATGACGGGATCAACGATTGATTTTAAGTTGTCTGGTATCCATCTTGAAAAAGAGATGAGTCGAAAAACATGTTGCGGGCCATCTATCAATAACGGGTTGCTTTTTCATTCGAAAACCACACTGGTGCATACATTTTCATTATATACATCACAAGAATTTAAAGATTTTCAGATGGGTTACTCGAACTAATGTAAGGTCAAAGTAATCTATTTGCAGTTGTGACCCATCTTGAATATGCCATTTTCCCAGGCGGTCGATTTGCTAGTCCGGGAGAACAGTAACCTGTTTTTATAGCTTGACACATTTCGTGGTGGCAATTCAATCCGCATGAGGTAAGCATATTGCACACTGTAATGGTCGACCTAATTCCATTTCCCTGTCGCGAATTATCCCTCCTTTCCAGCCAGTATTGGTTACACTGCCGTCGCATCCAATGCAAATAATTTTTTTTTCAAATCAAATCCCTTGTTTTTGAAAAAATTAAGCATTGAGTTACTTATTTATTTTCCTGTACCAGATTTAGGAGTTTGTTGTACGGCGGTACTGCACTTTCTCGTGTTAGCGAGAGAAGGGTACCGTTTTGGACAGAATAAAAAAAACTAGACTTTTTATATTTATTTTTTCACTGGCCCGCTGTCACTATGCTGGGCTGCAACCAATGATAATTTATTTTAGAAAATATATATTTTAATATTTAAATTCTTAAATTCATAATATACTAAAGGTCCGCTGTCTAGGGCTTGGCTGCAACCTTGTCGTTATGAATCTTAGTTTTTTCTGTGCCTGCGTCCTTTCCAACCACTGCTTTTATACTCTCAATTTCCATTGCTTATTTATTACCACGTTATCGACAACAATAGACATAGTGTATTTCAAGGTCCTGCCAATGTTAATATGTGTTCAACGGCATCCGCTTGTAACACATGTTATTTTATTGACGGTCTCATTACCGTTGATTATTTCTTGGTATTTTTTATGACCGAAATGGCTAATGCCATGTATTGTGTACCTACTGTGACGCGCGCATGGATGAGGACGTGTGTGAGATGCAGGTAGTGGAATTCTACAAGTTATGTGTCCTGAGAATATGGATTCCGCTCTGCAAGAATGGAAATATGCTCTTCAAGAACCTCCTTCTAACAGTATCGTCCATCTTTCTCTTCGGAAGTAAGAGTTTTATCTTTTCACCTATCAAAATAAATACTGCGAATTACGATACTATCGCAGTGGTTTGATAGGCTTTCTCTTGATTTTGACAAAGCTCGATGTATTTTATTTTTATCAATAACTAGAGTCTTATTAGTGTTTTCAATTATTCCAACATCCTGGAGTACTGCTGGTGGGCACCGTAGCCGTAGCGCAAGTGGTTAGTGCGTCGGACTACTGTGCCAGCGGTCTTGGGTTCGAATCCCGCCGCTAACACCTAAAAAGTTTTTCACAGTGCCCACCACTTTCGAATGTCTGACAAGCATTTAAGAGTATAATTTGTCATGTAAAGCTTCCCAACTCGCCGTTCGGAGACGGCAGAAAACTGTAGGTTGCGGGAAGTTAGGCTTGGTTCTACCTAGGACTGCTGAAGCCAAATATTTTTTTTTTTTTTGAGTACTGCTGAAGCAACTGCTGCAGCAGATCGTACGGAAAGCCCATATCGATCACAAACTCTTGCTACGGATGGTAAAGTAAATAAATTCCGCTTACCTGATGATGTTGACGTTGAAGGCTCTGATTAAAAGAGCTGTGGCTGCACTACTTCGATTGGATGAACTGTATTGACTTGCTCTAAGGTTTCGTTTGAATCCACTGTATCGGAAAAAGTTGATACAGTAGTAGATTCAGCTCTTTTCTATCTAGTCGCTTTTGAATTTTTTGGGTTTCAACCTTGTCAATAGCACCGATCACAATTATTCTGTCATTTCTCTGGTCCACTTAAATTGATCTTTCACTAAAAGGTACTTTTTTATCATTTACACAATGACAGTCATTAAAGGAATCACACTTACACGATGCAATGCCAAGCAATTTTGTTTGAAAGTGCAATAAAATCTTCCAATCTGTTGTGATAGCTTGAATTTTTTTTTCGAATTTTGGTATCTTTTAAGTGTCATGTATTTATCAAAGTGGATTTTCATTATTTGTAGTATTCTACTATGGCACACAATTGGAATCGAAGCATTCTTCCGATTTCTGTTCTCACAATTACAAAAACTTCGGAATTAGATGGATTTCTGCCATTGTATTTTGTTTTGAGATCACTTTGTATGAAAAGTACATATTTGATTACATCTTTTACTGTTAGTAACTTATTTTTATTTAGTTCACTAAAAGGGCCGAAAAAAGGACACATTGTTTCTTGTCGACGAGGTACAGAACTAATTTTGATTTTACTTTTTAAATATTGAAAATGTTAAAAAATAAGAAGAAAATAGTAATTTCAAACGGTAGAGGCCCAAAAATATCATTCGATTCATTTTTATTTTTTTTTCTCGTAATATGCTATTCAATACGCAACTTTTGCGGGGTCTTTCGTTAAGATAATCTTAAAAAAAATAAAAAAAATTAAATAAAAATAAGGAAAACATTCCTTTTTCTTAAGATTTCAGCGGGCGGTAGAGGCCCAAAAGTACCCTCCGATTTTTTTTTTTTTGGTTTTTTGTTCCGTTATATGCTATTCAATACGCAACTATTGCGGGGTCTTTCGTTAAGATATTCCAAAACAAAAATTTTACGGGACAGCCTAATTTACACCCGATAATTTTTATTGCGGCAACACCTCGGTGAAGTGCTACCGCAATCGTATGTCGATTAAATTCAACCGGTGCGCTGTCGAGAATATTTATTTAATATAATTACCATATATTTTATGTAAATGTATATTTACCTAGATCCCAGCTCATACCCACTTCTCACACTTCTGGTTCAATATATATATTTTTTTAAAATGCTAAATTTTCGGTTTGATTTAAAAGTTTTAAGTAGGTACTATGTATGTACACTGCCTACTTCACCGAATTTAAATTTAAATTGAACGTCTAATTTTATTTTCCCACAATGGCGTATTTTCCCGGAGAGATCTTCCTTAGTTGTGGCCGTCTTCTGAGTAATTTCTCCCAGGCCTAAAAGAAACCGCTCTTTACGTTTTTGATTGGAAGTTTACGGCCACAACTCTGGAATTTACCGATGGTAACTCTCCCCCAACCATTGTTTGAAAGAATTCGAACATGGGCTCTCCTTCAAGAATCGAACGTAGCTAAATTAGGTTTGATTTTTCGAACAACCATTTGACAGTTTCGTAAAATATGGGCTTTGCGTATTTTTTACATACTTCTCAACAATATTCACAAAGGAGAACCCACGCCGGTAGTAACTTTTTATAATGAGAACAAAAGTGTTAAATTGTGCAGTAAATAGTGGATAAATTAAAACTTACGTGGGTGCCGAACCTACTATTTACATAGCCGGGCAACAATAGTCAAATAAGAATAGTCAAGTATATTTGTCTTCCAACCGATTCTTTGTTGTTTTTCTCATTTCCATTTCAGGTACTTACTACTGCCGAATGTCTTTGGCATGAAAGACACCTACTCTTTTTCCGGAAAGGTTTTCAAGTTCATACATGCAGTTGCCCACGATACGACAGACACGACACTTCAAGAATTTGGGGAGCAATTTCGCGTTTTGACCTTGAGCAATATTGCGACGGAAAACTTCCTGTCCCACCTTTAAAGAAACTGGTCTGGAGCGTGTGTTCTATGTGTTTTTCGATCCGTCGTGGGCTTTCAGCAAGTTTCTGGACAACTTCTGGCGTGCAAGGACCACACTGGCCTCGTGTGGTGTGACAACCATTTCGGCATCCTGCAGTGCCTTCAATTTCCTGAGAATTTTGTATGATCAACCGTGAGTTATCATATTCTGTCCAAACATGGCATTGTATGGCTGACATCCTATGGAGTTATATGTGTCTGTGCGTAAAACACACGTAATACTCGACAGATATGAATCCCTGTCCATCAGTGACAAAAATTCGTAATTTGTTAAGGATACTGCGGTTAACTCCCTCCGAAACATTGGCCTGTGGTGAGTACAAAGCTGTACGAATGTGTTGCACACCATAGTTATCCAGAAATTTTCTGAAATCCGCGGATACGAACTGCTTTCCGTTGTCTGAGTGGATGAATTCAGGTGTACCGAATGCATGAAAAACCTCAGACTCCAAAAACTTGACGATGCTGGTGGAAGTCGCTTTTGATAAGGCTTTCAGAAAAACGTATTTGGTGAAGTGGTCAATGACGATGAAAATGTAGATATTACCGTTTTGCTCGCGGATACGGTCCTAGCAGATCAATATACAACCTCTGAGATCAATATATTTGCTTCGTAATTGGAGCACGAAGAATCACATTTGGTGCTTTGATGGACTTACACAATTGACATTGACTCACAAATTCTTTGATATCATTAATCATCTTTGGCCAGTAGTACTTCTCGCGAACTGGTAGAGAAGTTTTTGAGAAGCTACTATGACAACACAACCTAGTTTTATGAGCCATCTCAATAACCGCCTGAGTCAATGTGTTTGATTCTGTGAATATTCGTCTTCAAGAGCATCACTTGTAAATCTAACTCTTTTGTATATGAATTTGTCGGATACAACTAGATCTGGAAGTGAGTTTTGGTTTTTGGCGATTTCCTCTCTAAGATTACTGTACTCCACAAAATCGAACTCAGGTGAGGTAAGTTCTACTTCCAATATCTGTAACACATAACTCTTCCATGCCTCGCGAAAGGGGATCTGGCACAACATTTATGGAACCTTTACGATGTTCAATAATGAAGTCGAAACGTTAAAGTTCCAGGCTCCATCTCGCAAGTCTACCGCTCAAATCTTTAAGTGACATAAGCCACTTGAGGCTGGAATGATCGGTAATGATGCGGAAAGGTGAACCCTCTATGTAGCCACGGAATTTCCTTACGCTAAGGACTGCGGCGAGACACTCTTGCTCTGTTACTGTATAGTTATTCTGAGCCTTGTTCAACTTTTTGGACATGAAAGCGATTGGCTTCTCATTGCCATCTGCATCGAGCTGGAAAAGCACACCACCTACTCCTTCGGACTAAGCATCACACTGAGCAGTGAAGTCCCTTTTAAAGTCAGGTTGTGACAACACTGGAGCAGAGGTAAGTTTTTGCTTCAACTTTTCAAAAGCTTCTCTAGCTTCAGATGACAAATTGAAATCCTTCCACTTTTTCAGGCAATCGGTAAGTGGAGCAGCAAGTTCCGAATAATATTTGATGAACCGCCTGTACCAACGAGTCATATCCATAAATCTACGCACTTGCCTGGGTGTTTTCGGAAGTCGGAAATCTAACATCGTGTCTATCTTTTCAGGATTAGTTTTTTGCGTGCCCTGATCGACGATGTATCCAAGATACTTGATCTCTCGCATGCAGAACTTGCTCTTAATGAGGTTAATGGTCAAATTCGTCCTACGCAGACAGGCAGCCACTTCCGCTAATACTTGAACATGTGTGTCGAAATTCGCACAATTAACAAGTCATCTAAGTATACGAAGACATGATCCCGTGCAGGAATTACAAGATCCATAAGACGACACATCCTTTGTGCGGCGTTGCATAAGCCGTTAATATGTAGAAGTGGATAAGCATCTTTTTTCGTGACGTTATTCAACTTTCGACTGTCCAAGCAAAGACGTACTTTACCTAGCTTTGTGACTAACACAATCGAGGAACACCATGGTGAGTTGCTCTCCTTAATAACCCCAAGATCTAACATGCAATCGAGTTCTTTATAGACCTCCTTCTGCCTCACCGGAGACAATGGATAGTGCCTAGACTTGATTGGCATTGTGGTACCTACAACGATTTGATGTGTCTCGAGTTGAGTTTGGCCGAGACCAAAATCAAAAAAGTTCGGAAATTGCCGCTTCACCGCATCTAATATTAATCTTCTTATCTGCAGTAAGTACCATGAAATTAATTTCCGAATGATTATCACCACTTTTCTCCAAAAAAGGTCGTTAGTCTATTTGGCTGATATGCGGTATTAAGTGGAGCTTCTTCCAGAAATTCATGCCAAGATAAACCTTCTGTGTCAAGTTAGGAATTACCTAGAAAGTAATGGACCTTGTTAAGTGTGGTGTGGACTACCGTCCGCGGTCTTAACAAAGTTTTTGTACGGGGTCATCTTTATTCAATTCCTTTCTATGAACTCAAAACATGATTCCTCTAAAACAGAGCTGGATGCACCGCTATCTAACAAACCAAGCACCTGTTCGTTTTTCAACTTGACGCTGGCATACATTCCACCATCTGTTTTTGAGGATAAGATGGCCTCGACTATGAGTTTCCGAAAGAAATTCCGGTTTTTAAACCTTTCCCTGCATTTAGAAATGCATTTGTTGACGGTTGCATTTTCCATAATCTTAGCGCGCAGCCGATAATAGTTTTGCTTCCTTTCGTGAAGCGATTTTAGAGAGAAGGTGGTAATTGGGTGAAAATCCGGTGTTGTAACTTCGCGTTGCGTAATTTGGGTGCCTGCTCTACCTCATTTTCAGCAACGGCGACTTGCCCTATTTCTCGGGGCAGTTCCTTTGGAAACGACTCTCTTCAGTTCTGTCGTTCCACTGACGGTTTCCCTGATGTTTTGTACATTCGGTTGTACTAACCTCTTTTTTGCCACAGAGGAAGCAAAAAAGTTTTCTATCCCGTGATGGAAACTGATAGAAAGTGTGACCTTTTTGGTCACAACCGCTCCAATTGCGCCTACCAAAATCCATACAAATCAACAAACATGTCGGATGTTGTGGAGCAGGATTCAAATTTTGCGCCAAGGCAATGCGCCTACCTAAGACGATGCGAACTTCAAATTTGGTTTCACAACCCTGTTCGATATATCAAAACGTTCGATTTGACTGAAGAGAGTCAAACTCAGGTCATACGTAGAAAAATGTATTGTTACACTATGTACATATGTACAGATCGCGACAGGAAGATAGCACATTTGCTTTTTGTTTTGGATCCCTTTTGCATTGTCGTGTTTTCAACCAATAAAAAAACATTTCCTTCTGATGTGTTGTGCATTTAATATTTAATTGATAATAAAAAAACAAGACTACATAAAAAAATTCAACCTGAGGATACGAAAACAAAAGATATTATTCAATTCAAAACATTAGCACTTCAAGTGGTAGATAGCACATTTTTAAAAATATTGAAAATTAGTATGTAATTATATTAAATTTTCCCGCGTTTAGTAATGCGTTGATTCTCCTTGGCTTCGATTACAGTAGATTGTAGGCTTGATATACATAAGTAGAAAGGAGCAATTAACTTTAGTAGTTCGAATAGTGGACCAAAATACGAAAAAGTTTAAAAGTAAAGAATATTTTTTTGGGATTGTTAGTTGCGAAAAAACAGCTGGGTCTGGCTTAACTGACCTAGTTTTGAATGAACTTGCTGATTTGGATATTCTATTAGTAAATTGAAGAGGACAAGGGTATGATAATGGTACTAGGTAATATTGTGGTATGCAAGGGAGAATTAAGGTTTTGGAACCTAGAGCTTTGATGATGTTCAATGCTCTTCTGCTGCAGTTGCATTCTTCGATACAGTTGAGAGTCTCTATGGTTTCTATTCAAGTTTTGTAGGCAGATGGTCGGTTTTAAAAAAATCATCTTAGTAGTTTGACTCTTAAGCAGAATAGATGCAATAAAACCACTAAAACTATACTTGGGAGATGTCTTGTTGAAATTTCAGAAAACTATGACCAAAAAGTCCAAAATATGTCTCAATCTCTTGGTAGTAAGCTTAGCGAATTTAAATTTATTTGTTGTGTTGTTATTTGGTACACAATATTAGACACAAAGCAATATTTGCCTTAAGCTTGCAGTTGAAATTTTGTGCTCAATGAAAAAGTTTTTAGTCGAACTAAGAACTAATGACAAGTTTTTTTTTTTGAATTTTTGGATAAGGCGTGACTTAGAGCAAATGAAATTAAAGTTCCTTGCACTTTTCCAGCAATTTCAACTTTACGGTCCCGAAACAAGTATGTAGTTCAGTTTTCCTATGATGATAGGGATTAGGTAATTTTAGACCCACAAAAAAGGTTTAGGGTTGAACTTTATGTTGAAGCCAACGCGTCAATTGCTCTATCTCTTCGGGGGATGCGGAAAAGACCAAACATTTTTTAAGTTGCTTTTGGGGCGCTTATTTTTTTTTCTGCGCCAGGCGCTAAAACTGTTAAAACCGGCCCTGCTCCTAACATTACAGCAGTTATACGAATTGCAAATAAAAAAAACTGTAACATGAAGTCAATTTACTAACGAAGATTTTAAGAGTTTAACCTTTTCTTAATTACACCTACAGGCTGAGAAATAAATAAAAAACTAATCTTAAAACATGCATTATTATCATTTGCTTACATCGACGACTTCGATTTGATCGCACTGACGCACAGTGGGGCAGCTTTATGTAGAGCCATGATACAAAGCTCATTCTCAGTTTAAGTGCGACTGTAAATTTGAATGACTTTTCATGAGCTGTATGGTATTTCTGTTATGATACCACTGTTAATTTTTCTTTCAGGCATGTTGTAATAGTTTATTCAAGCTCTCAAAGTTGACTGAACGAGTTCAGTTTTTGCCGTGTGAGAATTTAAGGAAATTTATAGTGAAAGGAATTAATTTGTGCTGTTTTCTTGTAATATGTCTTGTGTGGACAAAGGTTAGTACTTGTTATTTTGAGTTTAGGAATAATCATTTACGCTAATATAACGGTAAAATTAATGTATCAACTTGTCAGTGTTTTCTTTCTTTTTTGTGCCATATATTATTAAATATATCTTGTTTAGGCAAGAGTTTAGCAAGGCTGTGATAGAATTATATATTTAGAATATCAACTTAATATAACTGTGAAACTGAATCTGCTAAACTCTTGCCTAAAATATTTTTTTCTTAATTTTCTAACTTAGAAGTCATGATAACGATATTTTAATTTTTGAGTCAAATGGCAAAATCTACTAGCAGATTATTAATTATGTTTGCATCATATTTTAATGATATGCTTACAATACATATACATATGTTTTTAGGAACCGTTGACCAACAAATCGTATGTACGCGGAGAAAATTGGTGGATTTATACCTAACCAGTAAATCCAAAACTATGGACACAAAATTTTCTGAAGTCGAGTTATTCCTAATTAAAAAAACGTTTGGTAGTAAAAGTCATCTAAACGAGTTGAAATTTGCTTTAAAAAATTTTAAACATCAGTTTAAAATTAAATAGAATCGAACAAAAAATATTTTTCTGACGCATGAATCAAAATGGCTCAATGGATCCATTTAATTTAAAAAAATATATATTATCAGTCTGTTATTTTGATGTGGACAGTGAGCAAATCAAGTACAGTCCTTGAAAATAAGCTAAGGATACAAAAAGATTTTAAAGATTCGGCCGGATTAATTATGGATATCCCTAAACCTGGCTATGGTAACACCAAACAGGTAAATTTGCGAGACTAGGATTGATAATGACTTCATCGAAGGATTTTACGTTATCGGCAATGTATTTCGAGTGGTTTTAACATAAATAAAGATAAATTCAAAAGTTTGCATTATATCCATGGTATTACGTGAGCACTACTTTCCACAAAATACTGCTAAATGGCCATGAAATTGCTTCCAGTCGTCCTTTATCTATTGGACAATTAAACGCCGAGGCTTTAGAATGTCGAAGTAAGGATTTCAAAATATATAGAGAATAATACAGTCGGAAAACTTGCAGAAAATACACTTTAACGGACATTTGTAATAGAATATTAAATTCATCTGACCCCTAATTTCTTGTTTGAGAATTCAAAATGCAAATAAGAAATATTTTCATCCGAATGCCACTGAAATGTTTGAGGAAGTGATATCTTAAGATTCTGATTAAAATAAGTAAATTGAACAAAATAATATAAAAATCAAACATTCAATTTTCTGTCATAAGTGTTCTCTTCTTTGCATAGTAAGTTAAAGCATAACATAAATGTACATACGTTGTTTTATATTATCAACTATAGCATTAAACAACATTTAACAACATATTTGTGTTCTAAAATCGCATTTTAGATACTAAATAACAATTAATATCACAAAAGCATCTTTTCTGCCCCACTGTGTGACGAAACGAGGTGGTGTTGCTTCTGTTTCGTTGTTGCACTCGCACGCTCTCAATTACATGATATGTATGTATGTATAGTATGCTTTCTCTTATTTACTGCCTTCAGTGTTGCCGCGGGCTGAAATAAAAATTCACTAGGCCAACCTCCAAAAGTCACTAGATTTGCTGAAATTTTGAAGACAAGTCACCAGAAAAAAAAGTAGCAGAAAAAATAAAATAAAAAATACTTTTTCTCTTTTTTATTTTAATTTTTATTATAGTTAGACAAACAAAGAACAACTTAACAAAAATAAAGTATTATAGCTTATGGAGGGCTGCATGTTTATGGAATTAAAACTTAAAAGTCGTGTCCAGCGAGACAGTTAGCTTGTAAACAGAAGGAGTTCTCGATACAAACATCACTTCTTCTTCCAACTGCGAACAAAATCGACTTGACTTGCTAGAAAGGACCGTCAATTCCATGAACGTGTGTGTGGCCACAAAGGTAATTAAACTCGTATGTCAGGGATTTGACAGCACCAGTGCCTTAATATTAAAAAAAAAAATATGTTTGCTTGCCACAAAAATCTAGTGACATGGAAATTTTTTTGTCACTAACTGAGTGAAAATTCCACTAAATATAGTGACAAAGTCACCAGAACGGCAACATTGCCTTCCACTTCCTACCCTTAAAATATTTTGCACAGCGTGAGCCAATGGAAAAATTAAAGAGGACGAAATAGGAGATACCAAATCGCATTGATGTTTAAAAATCGAGCAAAACATCATCCGCAGTAAAGCATTCGCGATGAGCGGTAAGAAAGAATATCTTTAGATATTGTCACATAATGATTATGCTCCAGTCAGTTCCCTTAAGTATGTGACCTAAAAGGACAAGGAAGTTTTCGCCACGCTTGTCGTTTGCTAATCAAACAACAAGCGTGCAGAAGAGCTTCGCCGGAGTAAATTACTCTCTCCAACATTATCTTCTTGAGAAGATAAAGTTGGAGAGTTCTCTTATCGTAAGCTTAGATGGTAGCGTAGAAGCGGGGTTAGAGTTTGGCGGTCGAGCAAGACACACCTTTTGTAAGCCTGTGCTACGGTGATTATTTTACGAGTTTATTAATAAAAAGTTATAATACGTTAATCTATAAAAACGTGGTTTCATTTTCCCTTAAAACGATAAACAATATTACTGGCGCAGTCGGTAAACGGATTGGGTTAGACCAATATAATTACAAAATACAAACAAATAAAACAAAAAGTGAAACAAAGAACAGAATAAAAGTAAAAGTGAATAAAATTCTACTGCCGTGTTAAAGCAAATAAAATTATAAAAACAAAACTAACCATGCAGATAAGAATAATAACTTACTTTAAAAACCTAATGTGATATAAAAAAAAAAAAAAAAAAATTAAAATTAAAAATTGTTGCAGAAGTACCAAAATATGTACGTAGTGAAAATTGAAACATAGAACATAGAATAAAATTGAAGTTGTTTGAAAATTGAAAACCGCGTTAAAACCAAAAAAATAATAATAACAATAACGGTTATAATCAGTTATAAAGACGCGGCGTCCAAAATTGGTCGTAATTCGAAAACAACCCATCATACAAAAATCTCTCACCGCACGGCATACAAAAAAGAGTTCGAAAACAACCCATCATACAAAGTTTTCTCACCGCACGGCATACAAAAAAGAGTTCGAAAACAACCCATCACATCATACAAAAATCTCTCCGCACGACATTCTTACCAAACTCGACCATCGAGCAAAGAACTTTTTAGACCAATAAAGTAAAACCACTTCAGGCCCGAAACAGAAGCAACCAAGGAAGTAAAAACCTGCTATCAAGTCCATTCGAAGAAAATCGTGAGTACTTAATTCATCAACATGGAAGTCCTAAGTCCTGCTGATAGATTTAAATTAGTTTTAGACTTAATAAATAAATTACCTGAATTTAATGGAAATGTAAACTCTTTAATTGAATTTTTGGACAGGGTAGATTCATTGGAACCCGTTTTAACGACTTTTAATGAAAGTACATTATCGGTTCTTATAGGTTATGTGAAAGATAAGATTGTTGGGAAGGCTAGGTGTGAGCTTCAGAAGCACGGGAGATTAGGAACTTGGGAACAAATTAGGGACGTGTTAAAAAATAATTTCGGCGAAAGACTTTCTGCTAATACCTTATTAGACAAAATTCGAACAGAACGAGTTAAAACAACTGTAGAAGACTACTACAGAAGTATTAATAATTTTTTAAGCAGGATTAATAATTCTTATTTATTGGCAAATGAAAGTCAAAATGACGAACAAGTAATTGCGTCAAACAATAGGATTGCCTTAGATGCATTTAAAAATAATTTGCCTGAGCCAACAAAAACTATAGTTTATAGCCGCAATCCACAATCACTCAACGAAGCTTATAAAATAATTCTGGAAGTTAATCATCAGTCATTCGGACCCAACGTGTCTGGTCAACATTACCAAAATAGGTATCAAAATAATTCATATTTTGAATATCAGCCCCCACTGACAAGAAACTATAATTTAAACAACTCTTCCAGTAGAAACAACAATACCAACAATAATTTTTTGCAAGTTAAAAACAGTAACTATACCCCACGACAAATACAAACCAACAACAACTACACTCAAAATAGCCACTCACGTTATAACAACAACTACACACCAAATAACCATTCACAACATAACAACCACCCACAAAATACTCAAATACGACAAAACAATAATTATAATCAAAGTAATCAATCGCGACAAACGAACAGATATAGACATAACAATAATACTGCTGACACTGAACCTATGGACATAACACTCAATGAACGTAGAACATACAACAGATACCAAAACCAATCCCAAAATCGCCAAAATTTTCCAAGGCATCAACGAAACAACTACCCTATATAGTTATTAAGACTCGTCTAAAACAACTAAGATTCATTATTGATAGCGGCGCCGAATACAGTATTATAAACAAAGGAATCTGTAACCCAAATTGGCAAATACCATCCAAAAAACACACTCTTAAAGTACTCGATCGTAATATTCAGACAAACATCGAGTATAGAATTCCTCTATTCAATGAATTTAATCAACAAAATTATTTCGTTGATTTTGTTGAATACCAATTTCATGATTATTTCGATGGTTTAATCGGAAATAACATTTTAGTAAATCTCAACCCAACCATAGACTATAGAAATCGCTTACTAATAACAGAAAACGCAAAAATTCAAATGTTTCTAAACAAGGAAGAAGAGATTTATGGGAAAAATTTTCAAAACGGCTCATTAGATTTATTTTATTGTGAGGTCTTCGAAACTCAAATTCCCGACAAAGTTTTCGCAAAACATTTGAGCAACACGGATCTTTCAAAACTTAAGTCGTTGCTTTATTCATTCAAAGCTATTTTCTATAAAGAGGGAGATATTCTAACATTTACCAGCGAAATAAGACACCAAATTAGTACCAAAACAGAGATTCCAATTTTCAGTAAGCTCTATCGTTATCCGGAAATACATTCCGAGGAAGTTGATAGACAAATTACTGATATGTTGAGACAAAAAATAATTGTACCCAGCCAAAGTCCTTACAATTCGCCAATTTGGGTAGTTCCTAAAAAAGACGATCAAAGTGGACATAAACAATGGCGAATTGTAATAGATTACAGAAAGTTAAATGATCAGACGGTAGAAGATCGATTCCCTATGCCCAATATCGATGATCTTTTCGACAAATTGGGAAAATGTAGTTGTTTTTCGACCATAGATCTTGTGAAGGGGTTCCACCAGATCGAAGTTGACCCTCGGGATAGAGCAAAGACAGCCTTTTCTACTAAGACCGATCATAATGAGTTTCTGAGAATGCCGTTTGGGCTTAGGAATGCCCCAGCGACATTCCAGAGATTAATGAATGATGTGCTGAAAGATTACATAAATAACATTTTTGTGGTCTATTTGGATGACATCCTGGTATTTTCGACTAGCTTTGAAGAGCACCTCGATTCATTAAAGAAAATTTTTCAGCGACTGAAAGAAAGTAATTTGAAGATCCAGGTAAATAAATGTAGTTTTGCTGAATTGTCTACATCCTATTTAGGCCATATTATTGTAAACAATGGAATCAAACCAGATGAAAATAAAGTTAAATCAATAACCGCAATTAAGTTACCAACTACTTTAAAAGGTATAAAACAATTTTTAGGTATAACCGGATATTACCGAAAATTCAGTAGGGATTATGCCAAAGTGGCATACCCTATGATACGATACTTAAAAAAGTCCGAACAATTAAACGTATCTGATCCCCAATATGTTAAAGCGTTTAACAAATTGAAAACTTTATTGACTACAGACCCGATCCTTAAAAGCCCTGATTTCCAGAAACCATTTGTTCTTACCCAGTGGTAAGCAGGTTATGCTTTAGGAGCAGTGCTTTATCAAAACAACCATCCAATATGTTATGCTTCTCGCACATTTAACAACCATGAGCTAAAATATTCCACGATCGAGAAAGAACTCCTCGCAGTTGTGTGGGCTGTGAAATATTTTAGAACGTATTTATACGGTAGAAAATTTACTGTTAGGACAGATCACAAGCCCCTTGTTTGGCTAAATAGTATTAAAGAACCAAACATGAAACTCCAGCGGTGAAAAATTATGCTTAACGAGTATGATTTCGATATCGAGTACCTTAAGGGGAAAGAAAATTGTGTAGCGGATGGGCTTAGTAGGTATACTATTCAGCAGAAAATTGAAAATATGTCAGATATTAACGAAGATGTTAGTTTGATAGACATTTTTAATAATGAAGTTTCTGTTGGTGATAGTTTGGCTAATAACGATGAAGTTGTTACCGCAGTTTCAAGGCCCAGGAGTAATAACGACGAAGTTATGTCTACTGGTGCCACCATTCACAGTGCGATGGAAGATGAAACTCGCCACATCTATATTACAGAAAAACCTATCAACCTTTTCAAAAACCAAATATATCTGTCCTACGGCTCTAAAGAAAAATTTTCAATAAAAATCGTACATAAAAAAATACACAATCTTATTCAATTAAAGCAAAAGAGTAGTAATTTATTGAATATAATGAAACGCTTTTTAATAACTAAAGGACTCTTTTGCATATATTGCGATGATTTGTCATTATATCTTGAGTTCCAAGATCTTTATGTAAAATACTTTTCGATGAATAAAAATCTGAAGCTATTAAAATCCGGCATTAGACTAAAAGATATTGTAGATTTCAATGAATTATTAACAATAATAAAAAAAGAACATGAAAGTAAAAACCACAGGGGTATCAACGAAATATTTTTGGAGCTAAAAGGGTTGTATTTCTATCCAAACCTACAAGTGGAGATACAAAAATTTATAAACAATTGTGAAGTTTGTAATGTTGCTAAATATGATCGTCAACCACTTCAAATTCCAATGGAAACAACAGAAACACCTAATCATTTTAATGATATAATCCACATGGATATTTGGTTTCCTTAACGTGGTAGAATGTATCTAACAACAATCGATAAATTTTCTAAATATGCGACAATCCACAGTTTGGAAGACAGAAATTGGATAGCTATTCTGAGTGCAATAAAGCAACGAATACAATTCCTTGGAAAGCCAAACAAAATTATATCCGATGGAGATACTTGCATATTGCACTCAGCCGTAGAACAATTTTTAAAAGAAAACAACATTAGCTTCCATAGGACAACAGCATCACTCAAAACTGGTAATGCCGACGTTGAAAGATTACATGGTACTCTAAATGAACATTTAAGGATTAGAAACGCAGCCAAAGATAATTCTGAGATGGAAGAAAAATTATTTAACATTGTTGTTATTTACAATAATACCATACACTCGACCACCAAGTTAAGACCCATAGATTTCATTTCTAAGAATCTGACTGAGGACGACATTAGAACGTTGGCAGACAAATTCAAAAAAGACAAAGAGGCGAGAATAAATAACAGAAATAGAGAAGTAGGAACTTGCTTAAACCAATGCTTAGATATAGTAAGAAATAGAACGGTCGTCAAATGCCAACCGAAATACAAAAAATTGGGAAAATACACAGCACAGGGTAATTATATTATAGACAATTCTACAAAGCGAAACATAAAATATCACAAAAAACAAGTTAAAAGAAAATACAAACACCAACAATTATGAAATCATGTATACCTATTGTATGTGACACAGTCCGAATAGTTTTTTTTTCTTTTTTTCCAATAGGATAAGGATTATTGTCTTCTTTTTCCATTATTTATTTAAATGTTCAACGTCCATTTGTTACTACGTCTACTTCCTTTACGTTTTTTTTTGTAATAAATTTAATATTGAGCATTGAGCTGCGTAATCTGAAATGTCACTTTAATGGATACGGCCGGGCATGTCCATTAGTTGTGTATGTGTTTGAGGTAAAGGGGTGCGTTCAAAGTTCAGATTGCTGAGAGCGCTTGTTCAAACGTGTTGATAATGACACCAATATTCTTTTGTATTATAAATTTTGATTTCGATAAAATAAAGAACCGAAATGTTTCCGTACCGTTTATTTTAAAGATATTTTGAATAATAATTATACATAAATGGTTGCCAATGAATGTCCTTTGTTTAAGTAATAATAAGAGTTAGTTATTAAATAATAAGAACATTATTCTAAAAAGCTGTACAACACAAAAAAAAATCCGAATTTTGGACACAAATATTTAGTTGTAGGCAAATTTATTAAAATTTTAAGTTTTGGATCAATTAAGCCTTTAAAAATATGTAGAACTGAAATTAATAAAAGGAAATTTCTAAATAAAAAAAAAATAAAAAACCAAAGAATGTATACGAAAATCTTGTATTAAGCAAAAATATAACATGAACACAAAAATATAATTTAATAATACAAAAATATAACATAAAAATATAAAATGAAAATGACGTTTGTATTAAGCAAAAATATGACTACATAAGAACAAAAATATAATAAAAAAAAAAATACATGACAGAAAAATATAATATAAGAATGCAAGACGAACATTATGTATAATGCAAATATGTATAAAACATATGAACATAAAAATGTAATATAATAATACAAAAATGTAAAAATACAAATTAAAAATGTAATGTATTTTATAAAAATATAATAAAAACAGAAAACATAAAGTATCTTAATGATAGATGTTTTTGATAAATATTACAACCTAAATTTATTTGTTAATTACGTAAAATCTGTAATTTTTTTTTTTTATGTATACTCGTACGCTATACTCTATCCACCTATAATTTATGATAAGTATGAATGGTTTTTGGAGACCAAAAATACTTAGAGGGGGAGGTGACACATAATGATTATGCTCCAGTCAGTTCCCTTAAGTATGTGACCTAAAAGCACAAGGAAGTTTTCGCCACGCTTGTCGTTTGCTAATCAAACAACAAGCGTGCAGAAGAGCTTCGCCGGAGTAAATTACTCTCTCCAACATTATCTTCTTGAGAAGATAAAGTTGGAGAGTTCTCTTATCGTAAGCTTAGATCGTAAGCTTAGATGGTAGCGTAGAAGCGGGGTTAGAGTTTGGCGGTCGAGCAAGACACACCTTTTGTAAGCCTGTGCTACGGCGATTATTTTACGAGTTTATTAATAAAAAGTTATAATACATTAAACTATAAAAACGTGGTTTCATTTTCCCTTAAAACGATAAACAATATTACTATATTATATGTTTAACAGTACCTACATATACTTATTTGACCAGAACCAGATATGAGCATTGCAAAATGCATACCAGCTTGATGCTTAATCAGAGGGGTTCCCATGATACCTATTTTTTGTTTTTCTTTTGTTTTTGGTCAAACAAATAAAACAATAATTATTCGAAAAACTATAAGAGATGCAGATGATGAACTCAATTTCATAAGAGGGGAAATTCGTTTATAGTTTTTGGTTAAGTGTATGTCAGTGGAAAACAAACTACATACATATACAATTAAGTTCACTGAGGGAGGATCGCGCTGAAAGAATTAAATGAAAAGGGACAACAATATCAGATGCTCTGAACAAAATAGTAAAAAATCATCAAAATAGATCTCCATAAAGAACCAACAGAAGAATGAATTCTAAGGCGGAGAAGTATTAAAGAGGGGTAGAGAATAATAGATGTAGAGGTAGCAGTAGGTAGACTGAAGACTGTATTATTGGAGGGAGAATGAATTGAAGTATCTATAGATACGAAAGAAGTGCTGCCACTAAGAAAAAAATCCCGTAGCAAAAAAAAAAAAACAATTGAAAAAATAAAAAAAATATATTAATTCTATGTTTTGTCTTAAAAGTGACCTACCCCTTCGGGTAGGGGCCAGAATATACCCGAGGTAGGCATGCCTGTCGTAAGAGGCGACTAAAAATCCACCCTTCGTATACCGGGGATAAAATGTATACATAACATGCAATGAGTAAAACAAATAGATCTAGTACCCTAGGTGGCAGTCCAGGTTCTCTGGAAAATCCACCCTCTTCGGAGGTAGGCTCTACGGATTCTGGGGAGAGCCAATTGTTGCATTTAATAAACCCCTTTTTGAAGACATCAAGGGTAACTCGGTCTCCACCATCAAGACCGAATGTCTCCGGAAAAAGAAGTCCGCCGGAAGCGCAAGCGCAAGAGAAACGGGACTCAGTGAAACGTAATAGCATTGAGGAGGAAAACAATGAACTCCGAATTAAGCTAAATAAAATGGATTTACTCTACCAAGAGCTTAAGAGAGAGGTAGACTCCCTAAAAGAGGAAAACAAGGCCTTAAAGAATTCACTTTTGCAAAGAGAACGCGAAGTTACTCCACCCCGTGCACCTAGTCCCAAATATCACACGGATGAAGAAGAGTTAGCACGCGAAACAAATAGGGTCTCAAAGAAAAGACCCAGCAAAAAACGAAGAGCCGGTTCTTCACCTGAAATCGAGCCACGAAAGCAAGACAAAGAAAAAGACTCGAAACAGAAACAAACTCACGACAAATTACGTCCTCCGCCTGCAATAAACGTCGTCGGCATTACGGACTACAATAAACTGCATAGCCTTCTCAAGGGAGCTGTGACATCGGAATTTAAAGTAACGTCATTCCGAAACAATGACTGGAAAATTAATGTAGTTGACTCTGACGGCTACCGAGCAATATCTAAACAACTAAACGCGGAAAAGATCCAGTGGTTCACCTACGAAAATAAATCAGAAAGACCACTCCGCGTTATAGCAAGGGGTCTCCACCCCTCGTGCACTAAAGATGACATTATAAATGACCTTAAAGGAAAAGGCTTGAAAATTATCGACGCAAATAATATCTTAAAGAAGATAAAGCAGAAAACGGAACAAGGCAATGAAATCTTTGTCAAGCATGGACTCCCGCTCTTTATGCTAACCTTCGATAGAAGCGAAAATATAGACGATATTTATAATGTAAAAAGTATTTTGAATATCGTAGTTAAAATCGAGCCTATGCGTACGAACACACGATCGATGCATCAGTGCAAACGCTGTCAAGGTTTTAATCACACCCAGTCCTATTGCCAAAAAGAACCGAAATGTGTGAAATGTGCCGGGAACCATTTATCAGAAAGGTGTGACCTAAATAAGCAGGCTCCGGCGACCTGCATAAACTGCAAAGGCAAGCACCCAGCAAACTATCGAGGTTGTGATGTAGCAAAGGAGCTTCAAAAAAGGCGGGATACTCTCAAGAAACCGATAGACCCGAACCCAAGCTTAAGATATCGTAAAGCCGATAAGCCTAAGACCGCTAAGCCGGTCAAAACGACGAAGCCGATAAAGGAAAGTAAAAAAATTGCGCAAGAAAACGTCGCTGGTCCAAGCGCAGCGGAAAAACCACCACAGATTGACGCGAGATCGTACGCGCAAGTCGCCTCAAACGAAAACAAATTACGATCAGCTACAACAGACCCGGTCAGCCAAATATTTACTATTATATTGGAAAAATTTGAGGAGCAAAACAAGATTAACAAAACAATACTTGACAAATTGAGCAAGCTCGAGTTCAAACCTCGCAAGGCAATCCAAAAAATATGAATATGAAACAGCTACTTAAGATACTAACGTGGAACGCAAACGGCCTTCTGAAAAAAATCGACGAGTTAGAAGTGTTTCTACGGAAAAATAATATCGATATATGTTTGGTATCGGAAACGCACTTAAAAAAGGGACATAGACCCAAAATAAAGGGTTACAGCGATTACCATGCGAATCATCCTTCGGAAAATGCGAGAGGCGGGTCCTCTCTTTACATCAAAGACTGTATTAAGCATTCCGAAAACATAGAAATAGAATTTGATTCTATGCAAATAAGCTCAGTCTCCGTAAAAATAAGCCACTTAGACTACAACATCGGGTCTAGCTACTTCCCTCCGGGATATAAGCTAGCAGAAGACGACCTAGCTCGTCTCTTTGACTCCCTCGGACCTAATTTTGTGTTAGGTGGTGACTTTAACGCGAAACACACTTTCTGGGGTTCAAGATGTAATTCGACAAAAGGCAGATTATTGTACAAAGCCAGCATGAAACGTGGGGTGAATTTTTTTTCGACAGGAAATCCAACTTATTGGCCAATTGACAAAAATAAAATCCCTGACCTCGTCGACTTCTTTATCGCAAAAGGGTTAACTAAAAATTTGACGGAAATCGAAGAATGCTATGATCTATGCTCAGATCACTCAGCAGTCACTCTGAAAATAGGTGGAAGTTTAGTTAAAAAAGAAGGACCGCCTAGGTTAACGAGTAACAAAACTAACTGGGATACTTTCAGAAGAGACTGCAAGGAAAATGTTGCTTTAAATGTACCGCTAAAGACACCGTTCGAAATTGAAGAAGAAATCGACAAACTCGTCGAAGCCATCCAGAGCTCAGCGTGGAAAAACACTCCTTTGCGGAAGACAGCAGCACGAAACAATAAAGTCAAATACCCGCCTGAAATCGAAGACCTCATACGAGAAAAGAGGAGAGCGCGCAAGAGATGGCAACAATCCCGCGCGCCATCGGATAAAACTTATTTGAACCACCTTTGTAACAAGCTTAAAAATGTGCTGCATGACCTAAAAAATCACGAGACTTCTACTTATTCAAACTACTCTCTGTGGAAAGCCTTGAAGTCCATAAAGAAACCTGTAGTGCACTCGCCGCCAATTAGGAAAGCTAACGGGGAATGGGCAAAAGAAGACAAAGAGAAAGCAGAATTATTTGCCGATCACTTAGAGGAAACGTTCAAGCCGTTCGATGGGCAACCGTTGATCGAAGATCCGAATGATAATATGGCACCGGACAACTTTAAAGTAAAAACTGTATCCCTGTCTGAACTTCGAATGACAGTAAAAAAACTGAAAAATAACAAGGCTCCGGGATATGATTTAATCACTGGCGAAATTTTGAAAGAGCTACCGAAAAAAGTGCTGGTTAAGTTGCTCTACATCATAAATGCTTCTTTAAGACTATTATATGTCCCAAGGCAATGGAAAGTCGCCGAAGTTATTATGGTTCCAAAACCGGGGAAATGTGCAAATGACAAGAAATCATATAGACCCATTTCACTTCTGCCAATAATATCTAAGGTCTTCGAGAAACTTCTGCTGAAACGATTGCAACCAGTAATTGAAGAAAGACACTTAATCCCGGATCATCAATTCGGCTTTCGAGTCAAACATTCCACAATCGATCAGGTGTATCGAATAACGAACGAAATTGAAAAAGCTTTAGAAGGGGAAAAAGTATGCTCTAGCGCTTTTCTCGACGTATCGCAAGCCTTCGACAAGGTATGGCACGAAGGCCTAAAGTATAAGCTAAGGGTAATCTTACCGGAAAAGTTGTACAGACTATTGGAATCTTATCTTGAAAACAGACTTTTCCGTGTTTGACACGGGAGTGAATATTCGGATTTCAAAGAAATCTACGCCGGTGTTCCACAAGGAAGTGTTCTCGGCCCAATTCTGTTCCTGCTCTACACAAGAGATATACCACAAGATGAAGGGACCGTTGTAGCAACGTTCAAAGACGACACGGCTATCCTCGTAACGGATGAGTCAGTCGAATCATCAACGGGAAAACTCCAACGAGCTTTGAACAAAGTATTCGAATGGACAAAAACCTGGCGAATAGTCCTCAATGAGACAAAATCAACGCATGTAAATTTCACGCTAAGAAAGATAAACAACTTACCTATATACATTAACTCGGTGCAAATACCGTACGCAAACGAGGCAAAATATCTAGGAATGACCCTAGACGCAAAACTTAAGTGGAAACCACACGTTAAAAAGAAGCGCGAAGAGCTCGAAATCAGATTTAGAGAAATGTATTGGTTACTCGGGAAATACTCGAAGCTAAGCACATATAACAAACTGCTTCTGTATAAGCAAGTGCTAAAACCGTCTTGGACATATGGTATACAACTTTGGGGTTGTACCAAACCAAGCAATATGGCTCTACTGCAAGCCTTTCAAAACAAAATACTAAGAGCAATCGTGAATGCTCCTTGGTATATAAGGAATAGTGATATTCACAGAGATCTAGGAATTGCTACCGTGAGGGACGAAGTAACAAACTTTGCTCGCAAACTTCGTACCCGTCTTCATGTTCACTGCAATAACGAAATAATCCGTACTATGGACGTGACAATTCTTGAGCGCCGACTACAAAGAACAAGACCTTTCGACCTAGCGCCGTAAGGAAAACCGCATTTAATGACGGTATTAGTAGGTGCTTTCACTGGAAAGCTACCTACCTAACGCGATTAACACTACAGAAGCGTAAACTACTTGTTAAGGCAACTTAGTCGTAGTCAGCACAAAAAATGAAAAAATGAGAGGGACGAATTTCCTACTACTATGAGTACGCCAGCCGGTTCTCATAGTGCCTCTCTGGGGGGGGTGAGGTTTAGCCCGTAGGCATATACTGACTAGCACTGATGGCATTGTCAGATATATGAATCGGGCATAACCAATGGTACGGACCATTGGTATCTTTTGAAGATTCCTGCACCTCCAGGCGCAACCAAAAAAAAAAAAAAAAAAAAAAAAAAAAAAAAGTGGAAGGCGGGCGAAGCAAGGCGAGCACGGGTCAGCTAGTTATATATATTTATTTAAAATTTGCAGTCAAATCTGACTCACCTGTATTACTTTTCTGCAACTGACGATCCAGTGGCGACTGCATCGAGGCTGCTTCTTGAAGATTCTATTTCACTTCACTTATTCTTTTAAATTTGAAAAATTGTTTAAATATATACGTGGGCGGTCCGATAAGTACTGAGCCTACAAAATAAAAACAAACATTTTGGAAAAGTGGCGATTTATTTCTCAACATAGTCTCCTTTTAGCTCGATACACTTGATCCAGCGATGCTCCAACTTATTTAACGCGCCCAAAAAAATAGGTTTTCTCGAGGTCTGTAAAGTACCTCCTCATACTAAAATTCGCAGACAAGCTGTCACGTGACACGTGGTCAAAACAAAACTACGAGTCCGATTCGGCTGAAATTTTAACAGTAGCCATCTAAAAGAATGTACTAGAGACTAGACGATAGTAAATCTCTCTTGCGATACTGGCACCATCGGGCTGTGAGGCTAAGTACTTATCGGACCACCCACGTATATATGTATGTATGTGCACACTGTGCTTGCCGATTTTATGGTTTTCTTTTTCTATATATATATACATTATATAATATATTCTACAATTTTGGATATTACTTACTTAATTTGAGGTGTAAAAATTATTAAAAAAACACTATTCAAACTCCATCAAAAACAAGCAAAACAAAAAGGAATTAAAATAAAAAAACTAAATTTGCACTATTTCTGCTGCTGCTGGTGTCAGGGCTCGAACCGGTGTTGGTTTTGGTCACCGCAATTTTGGGCCACCGCTTTGCCGTTCAGGCTAGCCGTTCCTTTTTCTGTTGGCCGTTTAAACGGTGATTTCTTCGCCTTCAACTTCTGGTGGTTTTGTTGGCGAGAATTTATTATTTCTAGTCCGAATAAATTGTCAATTAATATTTCACCAGGGACTTACACCCGATAATTTTTATTGCGGCAACACCTCGGTGAAGTGCTACCGCAATCGTATGTCAATTTAATTCAACCGGTGCGCTGTCGAGAATATTTATTATATATAATTACCATATATTTTATGTAAATGTATATTTACCTGGATCCCAGCTCATACCCACTTTTCACACTTCTGGTTCAATATATCTTTTTTTTAAAATACTAGATTTTCGGTTTGATTTAAAAGTTTTAAGTAGGTACTTATGTACACTGCCTACTTCACCGAATTTAAATTTAAATTGAACGTCTAATTTTATGTTCCCACAATGGCGTCTTTTCCCGGAGAGATTTGCCTTAGTTGTGGCCATCTTCTGAGTAATTTCTCCCAGGCTCAGAAGAAACCGCTCTTTTTGTTTTTGTAGTTTACGGCCACAACTCTGGAATTTACCGATGGTAACTCTCCCCCAACCATTGTTTGAAAGAATTCGAACATGGGCTCTCCTTCGAGAATCGAACGTAGCTAAATTAGGTTTGTTTGTTCGAACAACCATTTGACAATTTCGTAACACTACTCTTCTCTATGCACGTCAATGAGCTTCCTAAATGCATTTTCAATTCCTCGATTGATATGTATGCTGATAATGTGCAGGTGCGAAAGAGCTTTTGCTTGGGTCTTGTGGAAAATGCTGCATGCGAGTTAAATGAAGATCTGGATAGGATTTTAGGCTGGTCTCGAGCTAATTATCTCCGTTTAAACCCATCGAAGTCAAAATGTTTGGTTATATCTAGGAAGCTATTTGATACCTTACGTTTGCCAAGAATTTGTCTCAATGGCTGCAATATCGAATTTGTTGACAACGCAAAAAATCTTGGTATCACCTTTAACCGAACGCTTACCTGCAATAACCACATCAGATTGGCTTTAGGTAGTGTTTATGGAGGTCTACGCATGCTTTGGGCTACGCAAAATGTTACTCCTCTAAAAACAAGAATAATTTTTGCCAAAACGCTTCTTATTCCTATTATGTTGTTCGGCTGTTAGATTTTTAACATTTGTGATTATGTACACAGGCGGAAAAACACTATTACGCGATATATTTATGAACTACGAAGATATGACCACGTCCCCTCCTACTCAAAATCGATTCACGGCATCACGCTTGACAACCTGTTCAAGCTAAAGACATTGATCTCGCTCCATAATATATTTCAGACGCGCCAACTATCTTACCTTTTCAACAGGATCCGTTTTACGCGCTTAACTAGAACTTTGGATCTCATACAATTGCGCAACAATTTCTTGGTATCGGAGCGACAATTTTATATCCATGCGATTCGGCTGTGGAATTCCCTTTCCCGACATATAAGGTTGATAAGTCGCAGAACGCTATTCAAATGGAACTCAGGCAATACCTGCAAGCACTTCGATCATGATGATTGGTTATTTAAGTCCGTTTTCTCTTGTTTTTTTCTCTCTTTTCTGTCTTCTTTTTATTTTATCCCTTGGAATTTAAAATTATGTAACAATTAATATAACTATTTTGATTTTACTTCTGTATATTAAATTTGTAATCGAGCTAGTACTATTCTGATCGAAACACAAACATTATGCATTAAACATTGTAATAAATTTTTCTCTGAAGCTTGCATTACTAAATGAGATTGTATCTTACTGTGTAGTAAGACTATTAAATTAAGATTGAACTGAAATCTCATAACAAACCTGTATAGTATTAACACAAATTAAATCAATTTTATGATGGTTGGATGTTGTGGAAATATGGTAGGCACTGATTGGCTTTAACTTGGCAAAGCCCAGTGTTGTAACTCGGGCTCGACTTGCTAAACTTACAAGTGCGAGTGCTGATCGAACCGCCAACCGAATCGAACACGTGCTAATAGATGCGAGGCACGCATCCAATATTCTGAATGTGCAAACCTTCAGAGGGGCAAATGTCGACTTTGACCATTATCTTGTTGCAGCTAAATTCAGAGCTCGACTATACAACGAGAAAAAGCTGCAAACCGCCCAGAAAAATAAATTCAACGTTGGAAGCCTTAGCACGAATGGAGAAGCCAGAGTCTACAGAGAGCGTCTGAGCGAGAGACTCCCCGCTGTGCATTCACTATCCACAAACGCCAACAATCTGTGGAACCGTTATCGCAACATCATCAAAGGCGTAGCAGAAACCACTATAGGCTACCTGCCACCACCCAAAAAGAGCCCTTGGTATGATGATGAATGCGTGCGTCTGAAAATTGGAACTTTTTTCACATATTCTGACTCCTAGGATCCCAGTGCAACTTTTGAGAAAGTATTAGATTAAAAAGAAACTAACTTTTTTTTGTACCATACAAAATGACACACGCTAATTAGCAATCATTCATAAAATTATCATTTGAGAGAATAATTGTTTTTAGATTGATTTAAGAAAGAAAAAAAAATGGCTTGCGCAGAAGATTACGATTTTCTTTCAAAATTGATTAGTCTGGTTCAGCAAAATAAATTGTTGTACGAAAAAAAGGATCATTTTTATTTTAATCAGATGAAGAAGGAAAAGGCGTGGGCAGATATATGTAGCTAAATAGACGAACAGAACAGGAACTAAATGCATCCAAATATTAATTATTGTTCTTAATGTAAATGCTTCTTTTGGATATTTTTTTAAGCTTCTGAATGCAAAAGTATAAATGGACTCACCTGAGAAGAAGTTCGGCCGAGCACTGCGAAAGGAGGACAGGCCTTCTGGTAGTGGAGGCTGCGAGGAGTCTGAGTGGGCACTATTCTCAGAATTGCTCTTTTTAAGAGATTCCATGAAACCCATACGGTAAATTTGTGTACCTATTGATGGTATTTGAAAAATTATGTTGTTTCGTGTTTGGTACAGAACGCGATGTAAAGAGATGTTGGAGTACGCGACGGATTCCAACTCTGCATCGCCTGGTGAGTTCAATAGCGAGAACAGTGGTCTGGAACAGGCCTTCACTCAGCAAAACGCAGAAATATGGGAATCGGTGCTTTATGCGACCAATTTGGATCTGCAATCGGGAGGATGGAGGAACGCTTCGCCACCACCGTGCCGGTACTGTGAGCTATAACATATGATAGTGACGATCTGTTCATGAGGACAGTATTAGTATTATAGATGATGAAAGATCTGCCTAAGATAATTTAAAGGAGCAAGTCATTTTAAAAGTATTCGAAGAAAGAAAAGAACACCACGTTTAAAACAGTTTTTTATTATTATTCTTTTTTTGTTATGATCCATTATTATTATTGTTATTATTATTAACAGAAATAAAGTGCAATTTTTTTTTTAATTACCTTTTATTATCTTTTAATTCTTATTTCAATGATTACTTTAAAAAAAACAAAGCGTAGTTCAAAAATTCTGTGAGTATATTTCTTATAGCTGTCGATGATTTTCCACCATAGTGATGAATATTACCTGATGGTAGAATTGACGGAATGTTGTTTCGGACTTCACTTCGCCACAATTCATCGTGATGTTGGCCATCCAAGTATTCCCAATCCACACAGTTGTTAGGACAATAAGTTGAATCATTGCCCTTGTTCAACATTTTAAAATTGTGTAACACCACACAAGCTAAAACTATTTATTCGGTATTTTCTGGGAACATGTGCAGTGTTGTGAACAATATGCGGCAATGTGAGACAAGGATCCCAAAACTACTCTCAATGGTACGGCGAGCTCTCCACAGCCGTTTATTGAAATTTTCTTTATCAGGTGGCAACAGTACACCTGAGTGTGGTCGCATTAAATTATAGAGGAAAGACAGCATCAGCAACAAAGTAATGGAGAATTCTCGTTTGCGTGTTTGGCAAGTTTTTGCTGGAAGGAATTGGAAGGTGATTGCTCGAAAGCCTCTTTCCAAATCGACTTGCTTGAAGAATACCTGCATACAATTTAAATATACAATTAGAAGTGATTGAAAGCTTACAGAAATATATTTCTTACCTCCGTCACTTTGACTCCCGTATGCGCCAACATCTACGTATGTGAACCGATATTCAGCGGCACATACATACGGCCATTAATACGATACTGAAGTGCTTCTTATAAAATTGGCTTCCACTGTTTGGAGGACACCTTATTGCAATGTGCTTGAGATCAATTGCGCCGATACAGTTGGGCATACCGCATACGCATACGCCACATATACCAGAAGTCGGAAGAAATCTGCCTGTAATCGGCAGCGTTTGGCTTTTCCGCTGTTTCTGAAATAATACATCGTACAGTTTCTTTTCCCAGCTTAAAAGGCCAAGCGACCGACTGTATCGATGTACCTTGTGATAAAAAGCTGGTGAAAGAAAACGAAATTACTAATATTAGCTCATTGACTAAATAAGCACATTCACATTAAAAATACAGCCAGTCGACTATTCAGGACTAATTGATTCTCTGATTGATGTTTTTGTCAGGAATGGTTTTATTAGATTAAGCAACACAGTATAAAGTTCTTTGTTCATCATTGTATAATAAAAAATTAAGCACTATCTAACTCTTTAATTTTTGTAAATGTAACCATAAAGAAACCATTTCGTTTTCTGTCCGGATTTATGCGGCGCACAAAATATTATCTTTACTTTCTTTTGTTTTTTAAGTCAATAATATTAACTGTGTATTATTAATTTTTTTGGATTTCACGAACCTTGCAAAACAACACACAAATGAGCTGCCCCGGTGGCCTATCCTGCCTCATAACAGGCAAAATGTCTAAATTCTGACAATCGTCACTGACAATCGCTTCTGTTCGCATACTCCTTTTATGGGCAACTTGAAAAATTGACATTTCGGAAGAAAACTTAACATAGAATTTTGACAGTAGCCTCCGATTGCTTTCGACTATTACATGCCGTCTCCACTAGCGATAAATTTATCGCAATAGCAAAAGCAAAAGCAGAAAGCAGACAGCAGAAAAAATGGCAGATTTTCTTTGGTGGGCATTTCATCGCATACTTTTTCAGTGTAGTGAGAATGGCTTCGAGTAGACATATACGGAGCATCATTGCACTAAAGGCATTAAAGCAGTTAGCAGAAATGCAGAAGGAGAAGTAAAAACGGTGATATTGGGTAAATCCCTTCTTGGAGCGAAGAACGCTTCATGATTTGGAAGCACATTTACTAAAGGATTTATTGTGGGAAGATGGCACCGATTTTCAAAATTTTTGTAGAATGACAATACATCAATTTGACGAAGTTCTTGAAATTGTGAGAAATCCTGAGGAAAACATTAATATGTATACACTTTAGTCCTTATACCTAAAATTAATTTCATTATCAGTTAAACATTATTATGAAAATTTAAACATGAAAAATTCGACCAAGAACTTGTCGAATGAAAAAGTTTAAAAATGTCGCCTCAATTAGTATTCGATTACTTCCTTACATTTCGTTTGAATTGGTTTTGCGCAATACAATAGCCGACTCCAAGAATTTGAGTTCCTCGCAGTAAAATAGATTTGGGCGATACACTGAGCTTGATGAAGTCCCAGATTTCCTGGAACTATCAACTCTTTTCTTTTCAGAAACGTAGGTTTGCATTCCTTAAATATTTAATTTTTCTCTTCAACTCTTCCACAGTTTTCCCGAATTCGTTTGATAATTGCATCCAGGCATTTTTTTTAGATCGATCCGCTTATAATCGACTTCTTCCTTTGATTTTAAATCACACATTTTGAGAAACAAAAAGCAACTGAACTACGAAAAACACAAAACTTCACGAATATAGACATATAAACAGACAGCAAAGTGACAGCTCAGTTGGCGATGAGGTGTGTGATAGATGGTATGCGATGAGAGCATGCTATCTATCGCATGCTATGAAATTATAGCTGCTATAATGGTCTCCGTGTGTGGTCGCCGTGGCCGTGGTGGTTAGTGCGTTGGACTACCACGCAATGCTGCCCGGGTTCAACTCCTGGCTGGGTCTAACACCTAAAAGAGTTTTTTCCACGGTACCACCTCTTTCGAATGCCTGACAAGCATCAAAGAGTATCATTTGTCACGATTAAGCTTCTCAACTCGCCGTTCGGAGTCGGAGTAGCAATATATTGCTATCCAAATGCGATAGCGAAAATACACAAACACTCGAGCAGTATAACCGAACCAATGAGTCAGCTGTTTTTGACGGTTAGTCAAGATTTTCTTAACTAAGGATCCAGTCCCCGACCTCAAAAAAATTTACTAGCTGTTCTGTCAATTTTCGGGCTCTCGACCAATCAGAGGCCGTTGACTAACTGTCACCTACGTTTCTGAATGCCCCCATTATGCTTAGTTAGACTCTCTCGTACATAGAAAACGTTTTTCGAGTTAATGTCAATGTCTTCCAAGCAAAGTTCTTTGTGTTGTTCTTTCCGTAAAATGGATAATAATTTTAAAACAAAGTTTCGGTCATACGGTGAACTGAATTTAATTATGATCGGTGTATCTTTGGATTCTAACCGGCCGCGCGGGTGCGAAAAATGTTTTTTATAGCTGGCGGTTGAATATTTAGTGTGCGGCAAGTTTTGTTAAATATGTTATTTAAATTCTCTTCAGATGAGTGTGGGATACCAAAGAATAAGAGAAGTGCGTCGCTTGCCACTGTTTGGTTTTCTTGGGTGTTAATTGTCTTTTTAATTGCACATAGGTCAGTCTGAAAGATATTGTTTACCTTGATTATTTTCACAAGTGATGTTTTTAGCACTGATATTTGTGAATGTAGAGAGCTCATTTTTGGCGCTCAAGAGAGCCGATTCAAACTTATTCACTTTGAGTGTTGCTTCTTTCACCGTTTTTTGAAGGTCTTTAATTATATTGTTCATATTGTCGGTGATTCTTTTTTCTGAATCAATAATTTGTTGCCTTAGTAGATGTGGGCACCGTAGCGCAAGTGGTTAGTGCGTCGGACTACTGAGCCAGCGGTCTTGGGTTCGAATCCCGCCGCAAAAACCTAAAAGTTTTTCACAGTGCCCACCTCGTTCGAATGCCTGACAAGCATCAAAGAGTATCATTTGTCACGATTGAGCTTCTCAACTCGCCCTTCGGAGTCGGCAAAAACCTGTAGGTCCCTTCCATTCGTGCAAAAAAATATAACACGCACACACAAATGGTTGCGATAAGCAGGCCCACGTTCACCTCGAGCTGTAGTGCCAACTAAGTAAGTAAGTAGATTGATTATGTAATCACCCTTTGTCCTTGCGTTCTTCCTTACCGCTCGCTTGTGCAGCGGAAGCGCTGAATGCAGCAGGTGAGTTCGTTTTGGATGTCGGTTTGCGGGAAGCGGAACGTAAGTGCTGATGGGACATGATTAAATTAAATAAATGCTTAGCACAAATGACAAAATCAAGCACTTTTAACGAATTTATTCGATTAGGGGAATTTTAACAGAAAGTCACTCTCAGAAAGACGTCTACTCGGTAGTTCTTATTACACTTTTTCGATGATCTGTTAATTTGCTTACAGAATTACAATTTAAAACTCCAGGGGATTATCAGAATATTTTTTATTTCTAAAAATTATTTCTAAAATTCTATATTTCTATACACAGCCAGTTTAAATTCTTCGACAGTCGCCGGTCGCCCAGGTTACATGTCCCGTTACACTTTGTTTAAGTTTAATAATTTTATGACAGCTTTGATGTTTTTATTGAAATATTAGAAAAACGTTCAAAAGTGTCCTAAAGTGTCCACGTTTTCAAACCAGGTGTCCCCATCGTCCAGGTGTCCCCATCGCTAAAAAGCGTCCAAATGGACACCTTAGCGCCCCAACGGCAACGCTGGTTCAAAGCTGCACTGCGTTCAAAGGTGCCTCCCTCCACTTCTTCTGATAAAATAACAGAAACCGTGGGCTGTGATACTCCTGGATCAAAGTCATTACCGACACAAGTCTGAAAGCTACCACTCGCGAAAAATCGGTGAAAAAGGTGAAATGCCCGAATTGCGTTAAAAATGTAAATTATCTTTTATTTCATTCAGGAGAAACACAAACCCACCTTTGTTCAATCGGACGTACATGATAAACCTAAAAGAAAAGTATTATAGATCTTACAAGCTATGCTACTCTAAAGGATTTGAACTCTCTCGAATTGCTCTGCGCAATCTGATCATTTGCACATTTCTCTCTGCATCGGAGTCATCGGTGTAGAAGAGCTCCAACGAACTTATGATATAATTTTTTTCTTCTTTAACCACCGAAATCATTGTAAACGTTGTACTTAAATTAAATGTCAGTTTTTTTCACAAAATATCTAAACAATTTTGCTTTTTTTTCAGAACTGACATTTTAAGTTTTTTTCCTCTGACAGCCCTGATTCTTTACTCGAATAAAAACGTTCGCTTACCGTTATATCACGACAGAAGTAATTCGCCTGGGAGTTTTACTCGAGTCGAACGTTCGATTCGCTAATAGGGGTAATAATGCAGTAGAATCCGCTTAAGACGCTCTTCAAGGGACCGAAAGAAAATAGCGTCTTAAGCGGGAAAACTAAAAAATAACAACCAGTTAAACAAAAGTTTTTTTTTTATTGACAAAAGTTGATATTATACATATTATGTATGTATGTATTAGTACATTTCTTTTATATGTGTAGTTATATGCATGTGTATTTGAAGTGGCCACCGAAGGTTGCGGTAGTGATTCTTCTTCACCCCTTACTCCTCATGATTCAACCGTTGAACCGCTATCATTGATGAGTTTTTCTAAATTGCGAGGACCAGTTGTAACTAGGTCATCCTCAACAGAAGCATAATCGGGAAACTCCTGTAACTCTTCAATATTTTCCGATGGGATATCAGAGTTATCTAGGATCATCTGCCCAACAAAAGCCAGCATTACGGAAACAGCTTTTGATCACGTCTTGCAATGGAGCCGAACACTGACAAAAGTAACGACACGCCTTATATGGTTTGTTTGCGAAAAACAAAAAAAAAAAAACCTATAAGAGCGGCGGTGACCGTTGCCCGTATATTCCAATGCACTGAATGGTTTTTTCTGGGAAAAACATGCAAAAATAAGAAAATACGAATTTTGGCGAAGTATATCGTGCCGCTGTGTGAGCGTATTAAGCGGGAAATAGAGCGTAAACTCAAAAATCTGTCATGATAAAAACATCAAGAACCCTTCTTGCTAGAAACTTGAAACTTGGCACACTTATACATTACGGTGATCCACATACATGGAGAACATATTACTCAAAAATATTATGAAACAACTATACAGGGTGGGTAAAACGTAATCTCAAAAAAAAAAAAATATTCGGAAAAAGATATCATGTGGGACATCATTCGAAAGAGCTCAAAACAAAGATTCCAAAAATATTGTTCTTTTCCGTTAGAAACTTTGGGAGTGGAGTTTTTGCCAAAGAGGTGTGAAAAATATCATACAAAAAGGACCATAGCGTTTTCGCGGAATCTACTGAAGTCAAAAATATGAAAAAATCATAGTTTGACGGTTAACTATATTTGTAAAGCAAAATATAACGAATCTCGTAATTTGGTTTTTGAGAAATTCACGTCGAAAAATGCAATTTTTTGTCGAAAAATTAAATTTCACAGCCGATTAACTCGTAAACTACTGGACCAATTTTAAAAAGCAATATTAGCAATATTCGATTAAAATAATTTTGGGAAAATTAAAGGCTATCCAAAATTGTGCTGCCATGAAGAGTGAGGATGGTTTCCCAACTCGGGAACACGCCACACATATGTACATAGGTGGCCGTGCGAAAAGCATGACATTTCCAGATTTGGTTCCGCGGAGAAACATTGCGAATGAAATGTTTTTTTTTGCTGAGATATCCTTGTTACAGTTGGTGCACTACAATTGAACTACGCACAAATGGTATTCCGTGATTGTCCTTCTTCAATCCGTTTTAATATTATTAGTTTGTCTTTGATAGACAAATGCCCTGTCGCGACTCGAAACCAATGCCAAATGTCTTTTGCGATATCATTTTTGTACGTATTCCATAATTGACGTGGGTTTGAAGTCTGACATGTCGAAATTATCAACCGAAAGTAGAAGCAATCTTTGTTCTTTGGATGAATTTTGTAAATTCGTCCGAATGCATCGGTTGAAAACACACCTAGATATCCATCTACTGGTTGGCCTTGCTTTCTGCGTAACCATTTTTACGACGATGCATTCCATGTGTAATATCGGGGCATTACCGAGTAAAACAATATTTTCGCACTGGCGCAAGTTGAAAAGAAATTCGTTAATGTTATTGCTGGCGGTCTTCCCACTCGCTGTGCTGCGTTCTCTGCATTCAAATACACTCTTTGGCCATTTTCCAAAATGAACTGCCAGATGCACTACAGTCGGATGACGTTCATGAATCGCGAATGCAAATATTCTCCAGAGTACTTCGTTGCAGTTCACATATTGGCCCATTTGAAACATACTGATTTCATCTCATTCAACGATGGTCTCTAGAGCATATTGGTCTTCACCACTCTGGATCTATTTCAGGATCAGAAATTTCGGCGGAAAAGGATGTCATCAATGTGGTTTAGTGTAATTTTGTCCACCATCCAAAGAAGAATGTATGCGTGCAGTAAACCTCTTTTCTGCCACTCAACTGAATACATCCAGCATCGACCAGTACCATATACAAGCTGTGTCGCAGTGAAGTCCATCAAACCTCTGAGTTTTTGTTTTAACACTCGTGCTGTAACGTCGTGACGATCGCTTGGTGATTGACCGGGACGCAATAACTGCATAATCTCTGCCCATTTGGATTGCAAGTAAACGTCACAATAGAGTTTCTAGGTCGCGGTGCCCTCCGCAACTGGCGGGTCAGTATCCCTTCCAAAAAAAAAAAAAAAAAAACCTCACGAACAAATCTGGCCATCCATAATCGCGCACGTAAGTCATCGCTTTCTAGGAGTACTCGTACATGTGTCTCGGACTGCCAATGTATGTCGATGGCAAAATTGTGAGTCGACCAACATCTGTAATATCTACGTCGCGATTGACCGCTTCTCACAAAAGAATAAATTCTTCAGATCGCAACTTAGCCTGATTGAATCGAATGTAATTGAGTCGTTCTGTCTCAACTTTAACGTATCTACATATCAACTGCATACTGTTGAAACAATAGGCGATATCTCAGTGGATGGTTGTCAATATTTTGGTGCATCATCATTCGATATTCGTAAAAATTCATTGAACTGACCTTTTTATTTGTTTCGACCTCTTAACACTTTCAATTTATGAAGTGACAATCAAAAGTGTATTTTTTTTGTTGTACTAACTATTGGCCGAATTTAGCATGTTGTATCTCAAGTGATATCCGTCTTCACCGCGGCAGAACATAATCGGATATTGCGGTGCGTCATATGATCGATGTGTCTCACTTCTTCGTTCTACTGCGTTTCCGGTTCGACGTTTGATGACTATATCACGCGATTCCAAATTTTCACCAACAACAACACTTGATATTTCACGAACTGTAGGTGCATTGTATTGCCGTTCATGAGTTCATGCTGGGTCGTTTGTCACTGTGATCATCGGATGACATCGGTTCCAACGAAGTCGTAAACAGTTTGATGAGCTCATTGTGTACGTGTAATATTTTGTTTGGCTCGTATCGAAAAGCTGCACGTTCAATGTTCACCGGAAGAATTTGTTGTTGTCGACGTTGTTGTTCAATAGTCGCACGTTGTGATCTTGCTTCATCACTTTGACGAGCACGAACATCTCTTTTTCTCAATCGTTTCTGCTCATTGTAAGCTTCGTTGATCTCTTCTGACTGTCGCGCACGATTTCCAATCATTCTGATTCAAGCTGATTCGCTTCCAATAGCACGTTCCTCTTCCTTTCAACAAGCTGCGACATTTCGGTTTCGCGTTTCATTCTGAGAACGCCGTCCAATGTTACCATGGCCTCTTCTTGGAATCGTAAGAGATATCGAACTGTAAATGATCATCACTTTGTGTAGATCGCATATAAAGCTTCCACTCATCAATAATTTCCCTTTGAAAAATCAAAGTGAAGAAAGCAAGCGAATGAAAAAGATGCAATTGAAATTTTGTAATTAACTGGAAAAACAAAACAAATGGATTACCGATTTATTCCAATGGAAATGGGGTTTGTGTTTTCGCCGAAAAACAAAAACATTGAACTAACTTCTGTATGATCGAAATATCAATAATAGCACTCAGAAATTGATAATCCACAGATTCGCAATGATATATTTCGCAAATGTAAACTATTTCACTTAAAAAATCAATGAAATAGAAAATATCATCAGAAAGAACAAACAATATGCTGAGCTGTCGAACGGAATGACCGCCTACAGCGCCATCTGTTGAACGGTAATTAAATTGAACTGAAAAACGAAATGTGCGCCTACAGTGCCACCTGTTGAATGGTAATTGAATGGAACTGAACAACGAAATGTGCGCCTTTTTTTCTAAACCTTCGCGTAGGAATCACGAACAAACCCGCAAAAGGAAGTATCCAATTTGGTCCAATCGTTTTTAGATACAGAAGATATTGATATTATATTGATAAATAAAAACACGGATATTAAAAACACACGGGTAATTAAATACACGGGTACACGTGTATATCTTGGAAGCATTTGAACGAAAGAGCATTTTTCGTAAGAACCTTCACCGAAAGCAACCATAATAATTGGCTTTTAGGTCAATACGTAATGAATTGTGTAATGCTCACATATAACATCATAGGTGACAGTGGATATCCCCTTGAGCCTTGGTTGCTTACACCCTATGGATAGTGGATGGAGCATCTAATGACCCTGCTAAGATAAATTTTAATAAAATTCATTTTAAGGCCAGAAACTTAGTTGAAAAATATATTGGAATATATATATATAAAGGTATTACTTATTACTGATTTCTTCCTGTATGTATATTTGACTGTTCATACCATAGGTCATTGGAGAATCTTAATTGAGGAGAGGAAGAGTAGGTACCACCCCAGCAAAGTTGCTACATTTGCTAATTTTTGTGCCGAATTGCACAACATCTGCATCTTCCACAATATGGACAATGTGAAATCCGAATCAAGCGATGACCTCGGATTGGAAAATTCAACTGAAAACACTGAAATTTCCAATAATCACATGAAGGAGCAGTCGGAAAGAATGAGAAACTCAATAAAAGAATCACTCTTCGCACAATTTTTTAACAAAAAGGAAACATTTACTTATTGAAATTAGCATAATTTCATATTCAAGAAATAATCGAATTGAAAAATGCGTGATAAAAGTGTGCATCCTAATAGTTATAATTATTGTGCATTTGTTTGGTTAATTCAATTTGCTTTGCTGCAATTTCATTTCTTTTCTCCAGTAGATTTATCACTTGAATGTGGAATGTGGAGTTTGTGTGTTCTTTATTGCGCTGTTCCAAGAGTTCGAATCCGTTTTGGAAGTTTTTATCCGCTTCCACCTGCGTTTTCAGCAAATCCAGTTTTGGGTCTATAGGAAAAGACCTCGCCTAACCCGTTTTGGTGTGTTGACGGTTGTATCTTTCTGTAAGGTAGAACTAATTAGATCTGTAGCGTGCTGGTGTCGGTAGAGCTGAAAGGTTCCGAGCGAAATCAGAACTCCGATAGGTATTTAAAACAAAAATCAATTCTTTATTTAACAACATTTTTTTTGGCTTTTACAATGGTCTGAGACGGCCTTTGTTGTGTTTTTTCGCCCCACGAGTATGCTGTCCGAAAACTGCAGTACTCGCTGAAGACAACGAAACTGAACAAAATATAACGCGCAGAAAGTGTAGCAATTTTCAATCCGTAGGCGGTAGTATACCTTCCGTACTCATGACACTTGCCAAACTCCCGATTGACTCAGAAGTAATTCTTCTGCGATCACGGTGGTCTTTTTATACTACTCGGTGGGAAGCTTTTGTAAAGCTTTTCCTTACCACAGTTGATAAACCTTTTACCATGGGTTTACACTTGTTTTTTGGCTTGCTTCTTACTAGATTTTTTACACTTGTTATTTTTTGGTACAGTACTGTCAAATATTTTATGTTAAATACATTTTAAGAAGAGAAAGAAAATTAATAGTGTAATGAAATTAAATGAAAAGTAATTTAATGACTAAATGAAAAGTAACTCCATGATTAAATGACAAATAATTCAATAGTTAAATTAAAAGTAATTCAATAATGAAGTTATGAAATAAAAATAAAATATTAACTGAATGAAATGAATAAATATTCGATGAAAATGTTATGGTTGTTACAGATTTCAATTTCATTATCTGTATAAGTATTTATAACATATCACCTCTTACCTAACTCAGTCACTTCTTCGAAAGTTTCTTTGGGTCTTTCTATTATATCACATAAAACTTTTTCGAGCTCGTGCTCATCCTCATCCGAATTGCGTGTTGGCTCTACGTCGTTCACTTCAATCGCACCAAAGCAATTCGAGCTGCTTCCTGTCACAGCACTACGTAGGAAGGCCTTCTGAACTGCTTTTTCCTCAAGCTCCGATATCGAAATTTGCTCAGATGGCCCACCACCCGTTTTTTTAATTGACAGCAGATTTTGGCTACATTTTTTTTCCCCGCGATATTTGAAATCTATCTATACCTTAAATATAGAAATTGATTTTGTATCGACGGAAAATAATTATCTGTGAGATCATATTCTATGTACATTTACAGACTTATCGGGTAGCCGAATGGCATTCAGCTTTCCAGCCAAATCAGCTTGTTTATAATAAGCCTACCTTGTGTAATCCTCGGCATATAATTTTTTGCCACTTCAGGATCCATATAATTAATTAGGTTTTCCAATTGCCTTGGTGTTGCTGAGCTAGTGCGCCAATCAACTGAAAGTTATTAATACTTACATGTTTTTGAATTTTTATTTGAAATAAATCGGCACAAAACAAATATTTATAACGGTGACAGCATAAATGCAATTTTCGATAGGACATTTACTGATTTTATTAGTTTTCTAACTGTTGACAGTTAAAACGATGGACGACGTCGTTTAATACAATCGTTTAAACGATGATCGTCTTAAAAGTTACGCGATGAGAACCCAGCGTTCGGCAATAGCCGAGAGCCCACCATATCTTATATTATTATGTATTTATAAGTCCCCATATTTCCAAATTTGCACAAAGGTCCATAGGAATACTTAAGAGTCGCGAATAATTTTTTTTTAAATTCCGTCCCTTTTTTGGGGGGTGATGATTCGGTGGATCTTCTTTTGCGATCGGTCCAAAAAGCAAAATAATTATTTAGTAAAATTAAAGTAATTGGGAGAAAGCCCAGATTTTGTTTCTTTTTAACGAGCGTTTTTTTTTTCAGTCCGAAATGTTAGCAAAACAGAATCACTGAACCATGGGATTCGCAGGCAGTTGAAATGTCCCAACGTGCTGCGAGTAGTATGAATGCAATGCGTGATAGGACAGTGGGGAACCAAAAGAGCTCGCAATGTTAAAAGAGCGGTAGCTACTTCTGCGCGAGATGGGGTAGGTTGGTGCAAACTATTTTCAGCTCTCAACTCTTCCGCAATACTATTATTCAGATCCAAAGCGTCACTAGCTTCAGATACTTCCTGCAAAATCTCCTCATTCGTAACTCCTCAGTTGAGATTGAAAGTTGAATTATCCTCTGCCTTACTTTGTGCACTTATTAGACTGGTTTTGTCAAAACCAACTTTAATAAAGCAATTCTTTATAGTAGTGGGGGATGGGGGTCACTAGCCACCAAGAGCGTTTTGACATGTTAAGAGCCTCCAGAATTGTTATCTAGTTATAAGTACATATGTAAAACTATTTGTAATCAGATATGGAAAAAAAGCTTACCGATTTTGAGTACTCACGCATTGTTTAATCCTTTTCCAAAGCCAGATGCAGTTTTCGTATTTTGATTTGCCTATAATAAACTTTGAAGCATCGAATAATGCCCTGATTTAATATTACTTACTTACTTAGGTGGCGCTACAGTCCGGGGTGGACCAAGGCCTCAACCAACAACCTCTTCCAGTTAGCCCGGTCCTTAGCTAACCGCTTCCAGTTGCGCACTCCAAGTTGGTTGAGGTCTTGTTTTACTTGGTCGCGCCACCTTAGGCGAGGTCGTCCTCTGCTGCGCTGACCCTCCGGGTTAGAGTTGAATATTCTCCGAGCCGGAGCGCTGATGTCCATGCGCTCTACATGTCCTAGCCATCTTAAACGCCCAATGTGCAGTTTTTTGATCAGGCTGATGTCGCTGTATAGCTCGTATAGTTCGTCGTTGAATCTTCTCCTCCAAAACCCGTCAACGCAAACGGGACCGAATTAGAACGCGACCAATTAGATCTTCATCCGCTTTCGATAAAGTCCATGCTTCAGCTCCATATAGCAAGACTGGGATGATAAGGGTCTTATATAGAGTCTCCTTAGTCGATCGGGAAAGGACTTTACTGCTCAATTGCCTTCTTAGCCCAAAGAAACCGCGGTTGGAAAGAGTAATCCTTCGTCTGATTTCCAACGAGAAGTCATTTTTTGATGTTATGGCAGAGCCGAGGTAGACAAAGTCCTTTACTACCTCAAAGTTGTAGCTGTTTATTGTGACGTTCTGTCCAATTCGTCGATGTTGGTTGTCCCTTTTTGTTGACAGCATATACTTAGTTTTGCCCTCGTTTACCGCTAAACCCATTTTGGCCGCTTCCATTTCTATACTCGCGAACGCACCGGTGACAGCTCGCTGTGTTCTACCAATGATGTCAATATCGTCGGCGTATGCAAGTAGTTGATCGGACTTTTGAAAGATCGTTCCTTGTGTGTTGGCTTGTGAGTTTCGAACAATTCTTTCAAGTATGATGTTGAAGAAGTCGCATGACAGCGCATCACCTTGTCTGAATCCTTTTTTGACATCGAAGGTCTCGGTGAGGTCATTACCGACCTTGATGGAGCAGCGAGCTTTCTCCATCGTCATCCTGCACAGACGGATGAATTTGGCAGGAATGTCAAAACTAGACATGGCTCTATACAGTTCATCCCTCCAGATGCTGTCATAGGCGGCCTTGAAATCGATGAACAGGTGGTGGGTATCGATTTGGACTTCTTGGGTTTTTTCCAGGATCTGCCTGAGTGTGAAAATTTGGTCTATGGTGGACTTTCCTGGCCTGAAACCGCACTGATAGGGGCCAATCAGGTTGTTGACGAAAGGCTTCAAGCGTTCCCACAATATGGCAGATAGGATCTTGTAGGCGATGTTCAGGAGACTGATGCCTCTGTAATTGGAGCAGTTGAGAGGGTCTCCTTTCTTATGAACCGGGCAAACGATGCTGAGATTCCATTCATCTGGCATACTTTCATTTGACCAAATCTTAGAGATGAGTTGGTGTATGCTCACTACCAAGTCATCTCCAGCTGCTTTAAATAGCTCTGCGGGTAAACCGTCAGGTCCAGCTGCCTTGTTGGACTTAAGCTTGGATATTGCTATCCGCACTTCGTTTTGATCAGGTGGATGGGAGTTTTGGCTATCATCATCTAAGTTGAATGGTTCATTCTGCCTGACAGCGGAATTTTGGTCGTCATCGCCATTGTACAGTCTGCAGAAGTAGTCTTTCCAAATTCTCAGCACCGACTGTGTTTCTACTACGATGTTTCCATCCGCGTCTCTACAGGTTTCTGTACGGGATTTGTTTTCCTGGCACATTCTTTTTACCCTCTGGTAAAACTTCCGTACATTGTTCCTGGAGTAGCATCTCTCAATATCCTCGAATGCACGCTTCTCGTGCTCTTTCTTTTTCCTTCTAAGAAGCCGATGTTCTTCCCGTCTCTTTTGCTCGTAGAGCATGCGAGCAGATCTAGTCCTTCTTTGCAGCGCCGCTTTATACGCGTTTAGTTCAGACCAACGTGCAATAGCCTCTAGATCTTCATTTACATCATGGACTCCGTTCTCAATAAGACCAAGAGCGCAACTCATATACAATTGGACATCATCGGCATACATGTGTGTCGAACAGCTTCTTATGATAGATGGAAGTTCATTTACATATAATGAGCATAATTGAGGGACGCCACTAGCAGTTTGGAGAAAATCAGACAGATTGTCATTTATCTGAACCGCTTGCATTCTATTTGTTAGGTAGGATGAAAGTAGCTTTACTGCACCAGATGAAAAGTTATATTGTCGAAACAGTTTTTTACATAAAATAGTATGATCAACCATATCAAATGCCTTGGAAAAATCAAGAAGCACCAAAAATGTTACTTTGTCTTCGTGTAAAGCCTGCCGTATATCGTCAGTAACACTCAGAATGGCCGTAATAAAGCTGTGTTTTTCGCGGAAACCAGATTGTTTTGGAGTAAGAATATTATTATTTTTAATATAAGTACTCATCTGTTTTTGTACGATTCGTTCAAAAACCTTTGAAAGAAAGGGGAGAATTGAAATTGGCCTAAACTCATCAGCTCTAGCATTTTTGGGAATAGGTATGATTTTGGCCCGCTTCCATAGTGTAGGATACTCTCCTTTTGTCAAAATCGTATTAAAAATTAAGGTTATGTATGGCAGGATTATTGGTAGAAGTAATTTTAAAAATATGGGGTTTATTTTGTCTAGACCAATAGCATTAGACTTTATCGAGAGCACACTTTCAACCACGTCCACACTGTCTACCGATCTAAAGCCAAAACTAGAGTTGTTAGGATGGTTACCATACGAACTGTATAAAAACTCAGTACTCTCTACAGAAATTGACGAGGGCAGAGACAAGAACTTTCGGTTTAAAGAATTACAATCGACGTGATTTGTAATATCAGCCGAGTTACACTTTAAACAGGTATTAAGCTTACTGGCATACATTTTCGATTTGGCGGAACGTATTTCCATTACAACTTTGTTGCGAAGTGAACAGTACATTTGCCGAAATTCCGGTAATCGATATCTCTTCCAACAGTTGTAAGCTTTATCACGCTGATGCATTAGGGATCGTATATGACTGGTAAACCACGGATTAATTTTGTCATCAATGACCTTCGTTTTCATATCTACATGTCTGTCGTAGAGGCTTAATATATTTCCACTTAAAAGATCGACTTGCTCACTCGCGACGGCATGTAGTAAATGCTATCCCAGCATATATTCATGCAATTCTCTTCCAAAAGAGTATAGTCTATGTGTCTAAAATCACGATACTCAATAGTTTTAATGATATAGTTAACGGTGAAATTAAAAGTTAAAAAGATCAGATCATGCTTTGAAAATGCAGGTGCCGAGAGTTGGTCGTATATAAGCACTTTATTCAGGTCATTTACAAGAAATAAATCCAAAAGTGTCGGAGTTCCGCCAGAAAAGTGTGTAGGCGTACTCGTATTTACTGGTCTTAAATTAAACATTTCCATACTGTTAGTCAACAAATTTGAGGTTAAAAGGTTACTGTTAAAATCTCAACATATAATTATATTTGTTATATATTAAGACACGAGGCGATTTCGTTGGATATCTGTTTATTTCTGACAGTCCTTAAAATGCTAACTTTACATGAGACATCTTATTGTACTAGAAGGGCGATGTGCTGTATGAAGTACAGGGTGTCTGTTATGTAAGACAACGATCTCTTACATCTCCCTTCTAAGTATATAAAAACAATTTATTTAAATTCATTTAAGTAACTTAATTTATATATAGACATATGTATTTAACTTAATTTAAATTTAACTTCTAATTCAATTTTATTCTAATCCACTTTGTAATAATCATTAAATAATTTAAATTAACATTTAGTTCAATTTTGTTTAAATTCATTTTATAATATTATCAATAAATAATTTAAATTAACATTTAATTCAATTATGTTTTAATTCATTTTATAATATTATCAATAAATAATTTAAATTAACATTTAATTCAATTATGTTTTAATTCATTTTATAATATTATCAATAAATAATTTAAATTAACATTTAATTCAATTTTGTTTTTATAATTATCATTAAACAATTTAAATTAAACTTAACTTTAATTTAATTCGTGGATGACTGAAGACATGGTCTAGGTCGAAGCTGATAGGGTGATCGTTCTGAAACTTGTTGTTGCCCATTGATTTTGGCATTACTCGTATCACCGGATACACTAGGCAAAACAGGCATTGTGTCATAACAAAATCTAGGTCGCTTTAAGTGTCTGGTAGTTCTATGAAATATTTCCCCTGTTTCTAGCTTCACTAAGTAAGATCCAGGCGTCCCTAGTTTCTTTACGATTCTTCCATCAACCCAATTTCCTTTCTCCCTAACCAATATATCTTCTCCATCACTAAAGTTATCTTTATGCTTTGCATGTTTATCATAATACTTGCTGTTTTTCGCATTCTGAGTTTCGATTTTGATTGGTACTTTATCAACGACCTTTGGCCTCAGCAGCCTGTCTGATATAGGCATATGTGTTCTTGTTACTCGAGATAACAAAAGCTGTGAGGGTGATGCACCCATTCCCTTCACCGGACTGTTTCGGTACTCTAACAATGCTAAATTTATATCAGTGCTACTATCACCACACTTCTTCATCATATTTTTCGCTATCTGAACACCTTTTTCAGCATATGCTCTACTTTGCGGATAATTAGGAGAGCAAAATGTTATGTTAAACTCATACTCGCTGCTAAACTTCTTAAACTCATAGCTGTTGAACGGTATGTTATCAGAGATGAACTCCTTTGGTATGCCATGAGTAGCAAATAAAGGCTTGAGTGCTGAAATAACTTCAGCCGCCGATTTATTTTTGAGTTTCAGAATCTCAATCCATTTTGAGTACGAGTCCACAACTACCAGATATTCTTTTCCCGCAAAAGAAGCTATATCTGCAAAAATCCTTTCAAATGGAAAGCTCGGTGTCTTATGATGAAGAAGTGGCTCTTTTTGAGATGCGCAGGAATACTTTTGACATACTTTGCATTGGGCCACAAAGTTTTCTATGTCATTGTTAATACAAACCCAATAAAAAAGCATTCGAGCCCTATTTTTCATTTTCTCAGTTCCTGAATGCGCAACATGCAGCCACTGTAATATTTCGTTTTGCAGAGACCTCGGAACTACAACCTTTTCACCTAACAAAACTATGTTATCCTCACAACAAATATCATTTTTAAATTTACACAAAAATTTAAGACAAGGCGAAAGATTATTTTTTAATTTGGGCCAACCCTCTTTATAAAATTTTAAAACTCGTTTCAAATCTTCATCCTCAAATGTAGCCTTCCTAAACTTTTCCCGTTTTTCATTTGACATATTAATTTCATGCACGCACCCCTCTAAATTTATTTCCTCACTTTTATCGTAACTATCATTTCCGTACCTTGACATAACATCTGCAAGAAGAAGATATTTGCCCGGAATGTAACAAAGCCTTAGCTTGTATTTCTCCAACTTAAGTCGCATTCTTTGAAGTCTCATCGATGGTATTTTATTTATGCTTTTCTCGAGCAGGGGAACCAAAGGTTTATGATCGGTCTCGACCACAATCTCACGACCGTATAAATAAAAATGAAACTTTTTGCATGCGTACAAAATAGCTAAGAGTTCTTTTTCAACTTGCCCATAGTTTTTTTCTGTGTCACTTAGCCCTCGTGAAGCCCATGAGATTGGCGTTTTATTTTGCAGAAGGCACGCACCCAGACCATATGAGCTTGCATCGGTTTGTATGACAATATCCTTGTTTGGATCGAAATTCTGCAAGGAAGTAGCATTAACTAGCATACTTTTTATTTTGCTTATACATGTAGAATGTTTTTGAAGCCAATTAAAAACTACATTTTTTCGTAGTAACTCTCGTAGAGGCTCGGTTTCTTTTGCTAGATTAGGCAAGAAATCTCTTAAATAGTTGACCATACCTAGTATTTTTTGTAATCCTACCTTAGAATCTGGGTCTTTCATCTTTACGATTGATTCTATTCTTGTCTCATCAACCGATAAGCCAAGACTCGACAAAACAAATCCCATATACTTGACCTTTGTTTCTCTATATTGTAACTTTTGTTTGTTAAATTTAACATTATGACAAATAGCAGCTTCAATTACTTTATTCATGATATTATCATGTTCTTCGTTCGTTCTTGCAAAGATGAGAATGTCATCGAAGTATACGAAGACACCGTCAATGTTGCCAAAAACACGAGAAGTGTACCTCTGAAAAATCATTGGGGCTGGTTTCAATCCGAAAGCTAGCCTCAAGTATCTGTACATTCCATGTGGTGTACTAAATGTACAAATAAAACTAGATTCTTTATCCAACTGAACATGGAAAAACCCATCCTTTAAGTCAAGCACTGAAAACACCATCATACCGGCTAATAGTGCTCTAAGTTCCTCCAAAGTCGGAATATTACATTGTTCCACCACTAAAGCACTGTTCAAATCTTTTGGGTCTAGACAAACGCGAATAGTGTTGTTTGGTTTCTCGACTATGACTATATTAGAGGTCCACTCCACAGGCTCCAGCACTTTTTTAATTATTTGCATTTTCTCAAGACGATCTAGCTCATTTTTTAATGGCTGTAATAAATTTTGTGCTACTCTTCGCGCCGGTTTTGCAATTGGATCTACACCATTTTTAATTTTCAGTGAATATATTTCGGAAAATTTCCCTATACCACTGAACACTTCTTTATTTTTATTCACAAAACTATCAACTGTTGTACACACTTCATTGTTGTTTATTTTCCTAACCTCATTAATTCTTTTAACAAAATTGAGTTCTTCACATGCTTCTCTACCTAGCAATGGTACAACCCCCACTCTTCCTTTCACTACTATAAATTTGTATGATTTGACTTTTTGGTTTGCTTCACATGTCAAATATATTTCTCCCGCAACTTTTATTTCCGAACCACCAAAAGCTTTCAACGTCACAAAGGTTTGTTCCACTTTGTCTAACAAGTTAATGTTCTTAATATTATCTACCGAGAGAATGTTTTCATCTGCGCCCGTGTCTAATTTAAATCGAATGATTTTACCCGCTATTCCAACGTCACCGTACCACGCTCTCAACCCACCACCAACAGCAGCCACAACATCCGTATAATAAACACCATCATCTGAGTCATAACTGTCACCAACATTAACCGCATTTACTTTTTTATGCTTGCGATTTCTGCAAGCAGCACCAAAATGATTTGGCTTTTTGCAACAAAAACAAATCTTATTGAATGCTGGACACTTATGCCTCGGATGACGTTGTAAACATTTGTTACAATTTAATAAACTTTGATTAAAATTTGACTTATGTGCACTACTATATTTGTTGGTATTTTCTACGTTTCTATATTTATTTTTAAATTTTGAAAATTTCTTTACAATATTTATGGAACTTTTCATCTCACTGGATGGACCATCTTGTATTACCTTTGTTTGTTCCTTACTTATTTCAAACAGCTTACACACCTCTATCGACTTTGCTAAGGACAGCTCCCGATCAGCTAGCAGCTTTTCTTGCAATTTTTTGTCGTATATACCCATCACTATACGATCTCTTAGAATGGAATCCTCTGCAGCTCCATAATCACACGATTTTACCAGATGACGTATATCCTTGAGATACAGCTCGAATGATTCTCCATGTTTTTGCGTTCTCGAGTTGAAGATATATCTCTCGAAGACCACGTTTTTTTTTGGAATGCAGTAGTCGTCAAATTTTTTCAGTATTTTGTCTAGTGACTTTTCTTCACCTGACGTTAAATTTAGGACATTAAATATCTCCATTCCACTTTCACCCACCAGAAGCTTGAAAATCGCCACTTGTGACTCAGCTGAAGACTCTGATATGCCAGTTGCGATTAGGTATATCTGGAAGTTTTGTTTGAACTTCTTCCAATTATCAGCGAGACTTCCTTCAACATTTAGTGGACTCGGAGTAGGAAGATTTGAGGGCACCATTGTTGTTGAATTTGGTTTTTGTTCCTGTATTTGTTCCTCACCAGCCATTCCCGTTGAGATTTACACGTGGGCGATTTCGTGTATCGCTTGTTTTAACTAGTGTTCCACCTTTTTGACCTTTTTTTTCTCACAACTATTTATTTTCTTTGGAATTTGCTTTGTGGTTTTTATTTGTTTTTTTTTTTTTTTTTTACTAGCTGCCTCTTATTTTGTTAACTCGTTTTTTCTTCTTTTCTAGCACTTTTAGTTTGTCCGCAGCGCCATGTTATATATTAAGACACGAGGCGATTTCGTTGAATATCTGTTTATTTCTGACAGTCCTTAAAATGCTAACTTTACATGAGACATCTTATTGTACTAGAAGGGCGATGTGCTGTATGAAGTACAGGGTGTCTGTTATGTAAGACAACGATCTCTTACAATATTAGAGGATGTCAACGAAATATCCTCTAAAAGAGTTAAGAGGGGAGCGAAGTCAATGCATTGGTTAGGCCTATATGCAGCACCTATCAAAATTTTACCCTCATTACCAACCAGATCAACGAATAGATATTCTATCTCACTGTCATCTGCTGATGAGCACCTAGGCTTGCACTTGATCGAGTCTCGGACATATATTGTCACCCCACCACCAATACGGGATTTCCTGTCTAAGCGAAAGACTCGATACCCCTCTAGACAACAGTTCGTGTCTTTTAAACCACTCGCCAACCATGTTTCTGTGACACAGATAACGTCAACACTAGATCCTCAAACAAATCACGAAACTCATCGATCTTAGGTAACAACCTTTGAGCATTTATATGGCAAACTCGCAGGCCAGTTTGCAAATTATTTCAGACACAAATCATAGAATGCAATGTTCGATCTGCACTCAGTTGATTATTTACCATCATAAGAGATAAAAAAAAGTGGAAAAACAACAAAACCTAAAAGGAGTGTACTAATAAATAGCAAATAGAAAAAGAAATGTATATATTTAAGTTTATAATAATACACAAAATAAATAGCAAAAATTCAATTACAAATTAGGTATATCAATTTAAAATTTAAAATTCAAAAATTCAAGCAGATAGAATTTAAAGGAAAAGTACAAAGAAAAAAAAAACAAAAATCATAAAAAAGAAAAAATAATGAAAAAAAAATTATTTAAGTTTGAAAGTCGCTGGTATACTGTCTATGTTTCATCTGTTGATCTGGCAACTTCTTGCAAGCTCTCGATGCAGTCAACTAATACAGCTGGTTGGTTAGATTGATGTTTCACAAATACAGCTCCTCTTGCAGTGTACACCGATGAAAGTTGTTTACATTTTTTCATGTGCAAAGCGAGTTGAAAAATAGATCGGTTGTGTTGTGACACGCTCTCCCGTATATAAATAAAATGCGACGAATTCGACGCGCTATCAAAACCAATATCCTTCAGGCACAGCTGTTGATTGTGGTTTTTTCGAAAGATCGCGTTTGATGTTAAGACATAGTTTTTATCGTACGGAGAGTTAAATTTGATCATGATAGCGGGATTGTGTGTACCGGGTTTCGGACGAACACGGTAAATATTACGGATGGTTGGTGGTTTGATACCAATTGTAGTGCAAATAAGGTTGAAAATTGATTTTAAATTTTCATTGGGTAATTGCGGAACACCAAACAAAAAAGCATCACATGCCACCATTCGATTTTCATACGAGTTGAGTGTTATTTTCATCTTCTTTAATTTTGCGGCGGTGTGATCAAATCGGGTTTTAACTTCTGCGAGTTCGGTTGTTTTGTCAACAAATGATGAATTTACGTTCGTGCATTCGGTGGAAACTTTAGTGAGTGATAATTTAAGATCACTTAATTCAGATTTAATGGAATCAATTTCAGAATTTAAATTTGTTTGTGTGGATTCCAAGTGCGTTACACGATTGTTTATGTCACAAATACTTGATTTTATTTCTTTGACTTCGAAATCAATTTTTGTCATAATTTTGTTCTCGGACTCGTAGCAAGAGATCGGGATATGCGTTCTCTGTAGGCTCTGGCGGTGTCTTGCGATTGTAGCTTTTCGACATTGTACTTTCTCACAGTATTTCGTTGTTGTGGCGCTGTGGATATCCGCATTCGTACCTTGGCTACAACAAGGTAGTGGTCCGAGCCAATGTTGGCCGCCCGGAAGGTTCGGACATCCATAATACTGGAGGCATGTCTGGTGTCGATCGCAATGTGGTCGATTTGGTTGACGGTTATTCGATCCGGAGACCGCCATGTCCCCTTATGGATATTGAGATGTGAAAACTGTATGCTTGCTATACTGACACTTCGCCCCGCAGCAAAGTCAAACAGCCTTAGTCCGTTTTCGTACGTGGTGTCGTGTAGGCTGTGCCTTCCAACCGTCCTACTAAAGATGTCCTCTCTTCCTATCTTGGCGTTAAAGTCGCCCAGTACGATTTTAACGTCATGTCTAGGGCATTGCTCGTATGTTTGGTCGAGGAGCTCGTAGAAACTATCTTTGGTAGCGTCGTCTTTTTTTTCTGTGGGGGCGTGAGCACATATAAGGCTTATGTTGGCGAATTTTGCCTTGACACGGATTGTCATAAGACGCTCGCTCACGTGCCGAAAGCTCAAGACTTCTTGCCTAAGTCTGCCGCGTATGACAAATCTGCATCCGAATAAGCGCCGTTTATTTTCTGTATAGCAGTCACCGTAGTAGATATCACAGTTTTCCATCCTTTTTCTGCCTGGCCCATTCCATCGCACTTCCTGGATGGCGGTTATATCTGCCTTGTAGCAGTTTAGGGCCTCTGCCAGTTGTTCGGATGCACCGTCGCCGTTCATTGAACGAACATTCCAGGTACATACCCGAACGACGTTGTCCTTATTTCGTTTAGCGTGGTTGTCAACAGTAGATCCGTCCTTTTCCGAGGCTTTTGGTTGTTTCAGAACTCTTTTTTTTTTACGTGGTTAGGTAGTTAACCTCACGCACAACCCCCAACCTGGAGGGCCAGATCCTTGTATACCCCTAGGACAAGGGGCCGGGTACACCGGTGTCAGTAACCCACTACGGGGGTGTGAGCGCTGCCGTTGGCCCACTAGGGGCTCATCCGCCACCAACTCTTTTCCAAGACCCTGACTAGTACTTGGAAATCCTTATCGACCTGAGCTCCGAATATGTCGGAGTAGCTCAGATAAGGTTTTGTTTCCGTTCTGGAAATTTTAGCGCCACCGTTGGTTCCATTGATGGAATTCATCCGCTGACGTGAATTATAGTGCCCGGATGGGCAGCGACCAGTACCCGATGGTTACCACTTGGAGGTAAAATAAGCACAATTGATGAGTAGTAACAGTTACAACACTGTGCTTAGCCAAATTAAAGCCAATCAGTGCCTACCCTATTTCTACAACATCCAACCAGTATTTAATATTGCTCAACTTTTTTCCATCGAGGAGTTTGTGGCAAGCTGCATTATCCGCAAACGAAATAACCTTTCGGTTTTCGTTTAGCAAGGTTTTGTCCCATTCAATCAGAATTTCAATCCAAATAAGACTAGTCATCCAGGTATTTCTATTTGCGTAATATTTGATTGGAACATTTTTGCCCCTGAAAGCGTGAGACTGCTTTGCCCTGCCTATAGCAAATATTTTTTTCGCCGATCCATCCATGTTAGCTCTCTTTGGCTTTTGTCACCAGTTGGATGGTCTCCTCTGAATGCAATTGTGCCATTGTGAAATGCACGAAAGTATAAACCGCTTTCGTCAGCATTAAAAATGTTTTCCGGGATATAATCTCTTAAAAGACCTGGCAGCGTATTCATTTCCAGTCGTTTGCCATTAACTCATCAGCTTCTCCTCTTTCGCCTTAAATTTTTTGAAAATTGATGTTGTTTCCTGTTTTCTAACGAATAAGCCACCCATTGCTACCTTCAAAATTCTCAATATTTAGCATCTGGGCAAATATTATTGCCTGTTCTTTCAACATTGGGCCATTTATAATCGCATTCTTTGTTCCCATTTCGCGAAACCAAACGATAATGGCATTGCCCTTGATTCCCTTAAAGGATGTTTGCTGTACGAAAGAAAAAAAAATATCACATTTCTTACCTTTGAGCATTCGTTTTCGTTTTCAGTGGCAACTTCTCGTAAATGGTTTTCTTTTCGCACAATTTTTGCAATTGTTGAAACATTGCAACTAAATTGTTTAGCGATTTCTTTCCTTGTTTTTCCATTTTTGAGGTGCTCTAAGATTTCAGTTTTTTGTTTTAATTGATCTTCCCTCTTTTAATTCACTGCTATCATTTTTAGGTTTTTTGTTTGTTTTTAATTATAAAAGTCAAGGATAATCAATCCAGTCGTAAAATATTGTTGAAATTCGGTGTCGCAATTAGTAAAAAAAAAAGTGAGCGTTGGTTAAATTTTCAAAAATAGGAACAAAGAAAATATCGCTTGCTGTGCAGTCTCGAGTCTTATGATATTCTCTGACAAGTTTTCTGTGAAAGAGAAATACACTGTGGTGTATAATACATTACTGCCTGTAGAGTTGCAGCGGGTATTGCTTCAATTATTGTTTGAATGGATTGATTCAAATCATTTAAATATGTGGGTATAGTTTTGTAGACTTCCGGTTTGTTTACGATAACCCGACAAACCCTAGTCAAGTCAAGAGACCTTGGTGTCCAACGGAATGTGGAGTTTCTTTGGAAATCGGTTTATTTGCGAGTTTTTGCTGTAGTTCTGTTATAACAGTGAAGCGCCTTGTTGTCGAAATCACACAGAGTTGAAAGGGCGTTGTTCTGAGAGGTAAAACTCCTTCAACATCTTTAAGTAATGGTCTCCATTGAGCCTTACAGTGCGACCGGATTCTTCAAAAAATTATGCGTCGACAATGAAGCTTAATGAAATTGCACTCCAGATTGTCACTCGAGCTAGATGCACTTCCGTCTCATGAAGTATCTCCAGGTTTGAGTAACTCCATATTCGACAATTTCGCTTCTTTAGATTATCGTTTAAATCAAAATTGGCCTCATCAGACATACAAACGAAGTTTAACATGTTGTTGTCCTATTTTACCATTCGGATGATCTTCTGGCAACATTCTAGGGGAATGGGCAAGTTTGCAGGTTCCGATTTGCTTGTTGTTTGAACTATGTAGGGAAATAAGCTCAAATCTTTGTAATGAATTGTCTGCAGTGAAAGCGATGTGATTGTATCCGGGTTTGACTGTATCTACATTTTTTGAAAAAAATAGTATCTGGGAAACGAATGGTCTTTAAGGTTATTTCGCATAGCAAATGAAGCATTGAATGTAGTGAATAATCCGCTTTGCGGCATGAAACTTACTTTCTAGCGCCAGGTGGTGCCGTGAAATAACGCCGAGAGAAATAAGGCCGAATTTCAAAATTCGCTTTCATAATGGGAAATAAAGCCGAATTTTAAGATTCGGCTTTATTTCGCTTTCAAATTCGAAATAAAGCCGAGTCGGCCTTATTACGCTTTGATTATATACACATTTCGGCAGAGGTGCATGTTTTATTATTCCCACAAAAGAAAATTAACCGTGAGCATGTATTCACAAATGCTTCAAACACATCTAACATTTTCTTTTTTATTTTATGTATTTAATAATAATTTTTTTTTTTGAGTGTACCTACATAGGTTAGAAAATTTAACATTGCAAATTAAACAATTCATCTTAATATAAAATTCCGAAAACGAAAAAAACAAATTATTTTCATTAATCTGGTTTCTATGTGAATAAACTAAATTGAAAAAAAAACCTATGTGTATGTAATACATATATGTAATACAGAATGACTTAAAAATAATATATTATACAATATATATATATATATGTATATATACAATCAAAACAAAAAAATATATACAATCAAAACAAGTAAGTTAATTTTACATAGATTTTTAAATCAAAACAATTTATAAATATAATAATTTTTCAAACTTCAGAAGTGTAAGCCAGAATATCTGAACTTTAACAAAATACCCGAGTGGTACCCGCCTATTCTGTGTTAACGTTTGTTTAAATTGCTGCCACAAAACACAAAGGTTGCTTTGACCAAAACAGAAAAGAAATTTTGATTGCACTTACATATTTATCGATAAATGAGCTGAACAAAAAAGGAATATCAGTTCTTATATAGGACTTATCGGTATTTGAAGCGAAACGAATAATCTGCAGAGAAGATTTGAAAATAGAAAATTAATTTATCGGGTTTTGTTCCGACTGATCATATTTAAAAAATAATATACCGCATTTTTATCGGAATTATCTCTGATTTAAGTTCAGATACAAATAGATAAATACTTAAGCTATCAGAAAAAAAAATTAAAAAAAATAATCACTGAAAGTGGATGTATCGGGTTTTGTTCTGGAGCTCCTCAGTTGTAGAGGAGAAAAAAAAAAAAGTATCCTAGAACTCTAAAATAAGAATTATGAGATATTGTAATGTTAAATTTTAGCTACTTGAAATAAACTATTCTATTCTATTCGCTGTCAACTGAATCTGTAATGACCTCAGGCAAACTTCCCCCAGAACATCGGGGGGTAAATTGGTCTTGTAGGAAAACAAGGCTGTCAAATTATTGCCATCGCGATTTCCATGGAGTCTGAGATCCACCGGCTCCAGAGCGAGGACGTGGCTTCTTTAGTGATTTTTTGCGGAAGGTGCCACGAAGTGTCTTCCATTTAACTCGCACAACATCCCCTGAAAGAAAAAAGTGATGAACTTTAATTTTTATTTATTGCAGATATTTTGCTACTACGGCATCTTTCAAAAGTCTTGGTTTCACCTTTCGAATGGAAGCAAATACAGTCGGTTGGGTCGTAGACGAAACAGTAGATGCAATATGGGAAATACTCCATCATATTCATATGCCAGTACCTACAGAAGCAATGTTCAAGAAAATTTCCCAGGTTTTTTTTTTTTTAGAGAAATTGAATTTTCCTCTTCGCCTTGGGCTCAATGGCAAGCATTGCTGCGTGAAGTGCCCACCACATTCTGGAACTATGTTTTATGATTACAAACTTTTTTTTCTATTGTTTTGCAATGCGTGGCTGATGCAAACTGTAGGGTTGTCGCTATTGAATTTGGTGGCTATGAGAAACAGAGCGATGGAGGCACGTTTCACAATTCTTTGCTTTTCCACTTAATGGAATGTGGACGTTTCAATGTTCCCCCTGAAGCTGACACATGACGTACAGCATGATTTGCTAAACAGAAAAAAATTATTTAAAGCAAAACTAATCCAAAATATTTCCGGGCAAAACAACGTTTGTCGGGTCAGCTAGTTAATTAATAAAAAAAAAAGAGCCAAATTAATGTACAAAATTGTTTTCACTAAGTTTCCGATCCATATGGTGCTTTCATTGCCCAGATCTTCTTCGGTTGGAAACCAATTCAGTACTACATATTTCTTCCGTACCGTTAACTGGACATTCTTCTCTTCGAATGGCTGCCTCGAAATTTAGCGTTAGTCACCCGATGCATTAGTCGGAAGCAGTCACAATTCGGAGGCAATGTAATCGCCGAAAACCGAATGCTAGTCAGCTCTCGTTCCTTGATAGGCCAACAGTACTTGCGCTGCTATATTTGTCCTTCACTGTGGTAGACGACAATGATTACGTTGATGGCGTTGATGTCCTTTAAGCGACGACAAACGATCCCGATGGTACCGTAGACTACGAACTGTGATCGAGAAGCAATTGGTCCGGAGTGCCATTTTGCTGCAAAAAGCACAAGTAAATGAAAGTAATATAAAAATATAAATATAATATAAAATAATTAACAGAACCAGTGAAGACCAGTGCTGTCGTTTTCCAATTTTCAAGAGTATCAGAATTTGAAATTTTTGGGTATCAATTTCAACCCAAGGGTATCATAAAATAATACACACATGTTCGTCTTTTTAAAAATATATGTATACATACAGCGTGTTTACAAAGTCTATCTCCAATGTGGACATCATTTATCGAAAATTTAAGAAAATACCTACCTTGACACATGCTAAGAAGAAAAAGAAGAAGAAGAAGAATAGAAGAAGAAATTCGCTAATTCTTACTACAGAAACTTTATTTAGGGCTTCAATCTTAGAAAAAATAATACCCTTTTAAACTGCGTTTAAATAAAATTTAAACCTTTTTTGGCTTTGTAGATATTTTATTTTTAAGTCAGTTTCATTTATCTTGTCCAAGCAAATTTTTGATTTTCAGTTTGCTTTTCTACAAAAAAATGCGTAATAAACATTATAATATAACAATTGTAAACAAAAAATGTATGATAAACCACAAATTTGTTGATGCTTGGGAAAATCGGCAGCGGGTAAAAAAGGAAAATATGATTTTTGCCTACTTTTCTAATTACAGTTGGCAATTAATACGATTTCCCAACTAATCTATAATTTTGCAATATTTTTTTAAAAAATGTATGGCTGTACGAAGGTTCTAAAATCTAAAGCATGCTCATTTATTAGTCTACCCGCCAAAAACCGTAATTTCCATACCATTTTCCTTTAAAATCGCAGCAAGAGTTAGGTTTGAGTTTGTAGGCCAAGTTGTAAAATTTACCTAAGAAAAATTGTGTAAAAGATTAGAAAAAAAAATCTAATTCGTCAGTTTGATTTTTGAAGCCAAGGTTACGCAACAATTGTGTTTGATATAACATCTTTTACAAACCAAAAATACGCAGATATTATGTACGTTTATGAGCTATGTAACGAAAGTTCAAATAGAGCACGACAAAGATACCGTAAGCTTTATCCTTCCTTAACATTGTTTTTGTTCTCTTTTCCGATATGTACTTCAAATAATTGTCTCTTTCTTTCTCCCAGCGATGCAAGCTAAGCCATGTGCTTTGTCGTTTTGATTAAGTTGATTCATAGCTTCATCCCATTTTGGTGAAGAAGCAAAGCGCTGCGGAGGTAGAGTGTAAGAAGCCAATACACCAAGGCAATACAGCGAGCAAAATGTACTTGTGCAGTTCGGGATTAGGGATGTGGATGTGTAATTTATTTATTGAAGTAAGATTGTGCAAAAACATTTAATTTCTGTTTTTGATTTCGACTTAGAGTATCATTTTTAAGCTTTGGGTATCACAGTATCACCGGCTCCGAAATAGTATCAAAAGGATACTATAGTATCACCTTCGGCAGCGCTGGTGAAGACGTGAATCCGCACGGTTGCTGAATTTCAGCGGCCTCCAGGAACATAATTTTATTGAAACGCTTCCACACCACAGGCGCCGTTTCTTTGCACTTTGGTCCGACCTTTTTTCGAAGCTTCATCAAATTTAACTTAAATGAAATTTGGAGATTCATCTATTTCATTTTGGCGTCGACGGCGCCAATGTTACTTGCGACCTCATCCGCAGCCGCTTGCCAGGCATCGTTTTTTGATAGTTTGCATCCTGGTGAACCAACATCTCAGAGTACACGATGTTTCTCCACTGCTGCAATTAAACGCGACGTTTCGTTTGCATACTTCCACTCATGCAATACCTTGCGTGGAGCTTTTCGTACTGAATTCGGCTTTACTTTGGCAATCGGACTACTGTCGGAGAGGGTGTGATCCCCGGTATCCGTTGGCGAAGGCATCGATTCATCATACTCCTCGTTTAAGTATTCCTCTTCCATCTTCCATGTTTTGCCACTGAAAATATTCGACGGACGCAATCACAATTAAATTAATCGAAAATAAAAAGAAAAGAAAAATAAATAAACTTACGTAAACAATTTTAAACATTGTCCTCAAACAAAATTCAAACTGGAAATGATGGCAGGTGCAAGCACATTACATGTCACAAATTCGCGTCATGGCATGCGAATTCGTAGTGGCAAACACATGACGCCGTGGCCGTGGTGGTTAGTGCGTTGGACTACCACGCAATGCTGCCCGGTTCAACTCCTGGCCGGGTCTAACACCTCAAGAGTTTTTATACGGTGCCACTTCTTTCGAATGTCTGACAAGCATCAAAGAGTATCATTGGTCACGATTGAGCTTCTCAACTCGCCATTCGGCAAAAAACTGTAGGTCTCTTCCATTCGTGCAAAAATATAACACGCACACACAAATGGTTGCGAGAAGCAGGCCCAGGTTCACTTCGAGCTGTAGCGCCAACTAAGTAAGTAAGCACATGACACATGACAAACAATTCTGTCACGCAGTCACAAACAAAATTAATTGAAAAGTACACGATATGCCAGTTTTGGCATTATCTTCTCGTACTCGTAGCTTCAGATCTTTTAAAAAAATGTCACTTCGGTCAGTGGAGGAAAATATAGGATTATGGTCCATGTATATGATGTATGAACATGTCAATCATATTGTAAAATAGAGCCAAAGGCCATCTGATGGTCTTCCGGTGGTGCACTCTCCGAGTAACTTATCCATGTTATCAACACCGCCTTTAGTTTTTTTTTTATAATAAGTTATTATATCGGATTTGTCAGTTTCTGTGTTTTGAACACTTGGTGATAAATGCATTGATGAAAGTATTCCAACTGCTTTCTTCTTTTTAGGGATATAAGAGCAAATTTTTGCTTCTACGTGGTACGCGAAGCTAGTGGAAGACACTGGCCTATTTTATGTCCCAGCATACTTGCTGCAAGAAAACACTTATTTTTTCTTTAGTCACAAGCGTCACATTTCAACCATACAATTAGATGTGAAGATTGAAGAAGTTGTCAGCAGTAAAATCCCGTCTGAGTTTTTGTATCTTGCGACAAGGTCTAAAACTATTCTTTCTCCTACATTTGTCTGGAGCTCTTCTCCAGCGAGTTTTCCCGTGTACCCACCCTTCGATATAAATTTGTTAGATACTGCAACTAAGTTATACTACTTATCAAGCAATTTTTCTATCACGAAATATAAACGTTTGGCAGGTTACTTTCCAATGAAAGATCCTGCATGTTCCGCAATTTAGACGCGGTTAATCCTTATCTCGCCAAGTCGAAAGGTTTTGTTCTTTGTAGTCGGCGCAATAAATTGCTCTCATCCAAAATAAGTAGGACTGTATTATTAACATGTCCGATTAGTCGGTTTCTATGTTTTCGCGCGAAGCTTCTAGTTTCAGCTTCGATTGTCGGAATTCCGAGATCCCTGTGGATATCGTCGTTTCTAGCATACCACGGTGCTTGGACAATTTCTCTTAGCACTTTATTTTGAAAGGTCTGTAAAATATTGGCATTTGTTTTCTTGGTACAACCCCAAAGTTGTATACCGTAGGTCCACACCGGCTTTAGCACTTGCTTGTATAAAAGCAGTTTGTTCTCGGTACTGAGGTGGGAAGGTTTCCCGATTAACCAGTACATTTCTCTATATTTGATTTCTAATTCTTTACGTTTCATTTTCACGTGCGAATTCCACTTCAGCTTTGCGTCAAGTGTCATTCCCAGGTATTTGGCTTCATTTGCAATGGGAATTCGGGCCAAATTTATAAAAATTGGCAAGTCATTAATTTTTCTATAAGTGAAATTCACGTGAACAGATTTAGTTCCGTTAAGGGCGATCCGCCAGTCCCTCGTCCATTCATTTACTTTATTCAATGCGTTTTGCAGTTTGGCAGTCGTTTCCTCGATTGTTTTACCTACCGCTAGGATAGCGGTGTCGTCGGCAAACGTAGCAAGGATAGTGCCATCTTCTTTCGGTATATCACGAGTATATAACAGATAGAGAAGCGGCCCCAGAACGCTTCCTTGCGGTACGCCGGCCGAAATTTCTTTGAGCTCTGAGTATTCGTTTCCATTTCTAACACGGAAGAGTCTATTCCCGAGATATGAATTCAATATCTCGTATAGGTTTGCGGGAAGTACTTGTCGTAGTTTGCATTTCAAGCCATCGTGCCACACCTTATCAAAGGCTTGCGAGACGTCAAGAAATACGGTTGAGCATATCTTTTTTTCTTCTAGTGCTTTTTCGATTACGTTAGTAATTCTATGCACCTGGTCAATCGTCGAATGCTTACTTCTGAACCCAAACTGGTGGTCAGGTATTAGATTATTTTCTTCTATAACCGGTTGGAGACGCCTTAGCAATATCCTCTCGAAAATTTTGGATATGACGGGAAGAAGCGATATTGGTCTGTATGATTTTACTTCATATGACGGTTTTCCTGGTTTTAAAACCATTATGACTTCCGCAACTTTCCATTGGCTCGGCACGTGTTTTAATCTGAGTGCAGCATTTATAATATGGAGAAGCTTAATTAATGCTTTTCTAGGTAAGGCTTTGAGAATTTCTCCGGTGATCAAATCATAACCAGGAGCTTTCTTAGGTTTTAGTTTCGCGATCTCACGTTCGAGTTCTCTAAGCGTCGCAGATCTGCGCGTTAAATCGTCAGATGGTGGAACTACCATCCTTGTGATGTTGATGTTGTCATGAACCACTTGACCAACGTTCGGTTTAAAGGTTTCTTCCAAATGGCCGGCAAAAATATCCGCTTTTTCTTTATCTTCCCTTGCCCATTCATTTTGATTTATTTTAAGTGGCGGCGCAGGGATTTTGGGCCTTTTGGTGCCTTTTACGGCTTTCCAAAGGGAATAATTGGAATTTTTTTTTGCTGTTAACCTTTCAAGGTAAGAGCCTATCGCACGATTTTTAAAATCCTTAATGCTATTCTTTAACAAATTGCAAAGACGATTCAGATATGTTTTATGCTGTGGAGCACGACTCTGTTGCCATCTTTTACGCGCTTTTATTTTTTCCCTGATTAATTCTTTTATTTCAGAAGGATATCGTAGACCGTATTTGTCCGGCGTTTTTCTTGGATTGGGCGTATTATTCCAAGAGGCGAGCTGTACTATCTCAACGAAGCGATCGACTTCAACCTCAAGTTCATAGGGTGTCGTAAGCGGTACGCTCAGTTCAACATTTACTTCGATTTCGTTCCTAAAGCCTTCCCAGTTAGTTGTTCTACCGCTTAATTTCGCCGGCTCTCGGTTATATAATAGTTTTTCGCTCAATGTCAAAATAATTGGGGAATGATCAGATGACAGATCAAAGCTTTCTTCAACTTTTATGTGGTTGTTAGATATTCCTTTCACCACGAAGAAATCGATCAGGTCAGGTATTTTCAAAGTATCAGCTGGCCAGTAAGTCGGTTTGCCCGTCGAATGGAAATCACAATTGTACTCCATACCTGCCCCATAGAGCATTCTACCTTTTTGCGAGATGTATCTAGAGCCCCAGAACGTATGTTTCGCGTTAAAATCGCCGCCAATAATGAAATTAGGTTTCAGCGATTTAAATAAGTTAGTAAAATCACTTTTTTCAAGCGCGGAACGCGGTGGACAGTAGATAGATGAGATTTTAATAGTACGCTGACTATTTTTAACTCGAATTGTGCACAGTTGCAGAGTTTCAAGCTCTATCTTTAGGTCTTCGCATTGTTCAATGCAGGCTTTAATAAACAAGGAAGATCCGCCTCTCGCTTTGCCCGAAGGGTGACAAGCGTGGTAATCAGTATAGCCTTTTATTTTTAAATGCGATTCCTTTTTCACGTGAGTTTCAGAAATCAAGCAAATGTCAATATCTTTTTCTCGCATGAATATTTCCAATTCGTCAAGTTTTTGCAAAAGTCCGTTTGCATTCCAAGTACATATTTTTAAAATTCTTTTTTCATTCATATTCTAGGTGAAGTACGCGTTTTCCGTGAATAACTCTCGAGCTTAACCAACCTATCGAGAATAATTTTATTTATTTTGCTTTGCTCTTCAAGTTTTGCGAGAATAATTGAGAAAACTTGAGAAGCAGGGTCCGTCGGGATTTCGAGGTTTTTTGATTTTTCGGATGCTGCAGCCTGGGCGTAGGTCTGCACTCCTGCTGTCAGAGGGCTATTACCCGATGTCTTTTCTAATGGCTTTTCATTACCATTTATTTTAAGACCAGAAGTCGAGGGCTTTTCTGCTATCACCGCCTTCTTCCGCTCTGTACCCGGTGGTTTTTGTTTGTTTACGTTCTCCTGGCCGATCTTACCATTTGCCTTAGTTAGCGGTTTTATTATTTTATTTTGAGGCTTATGGAGTGTATCTCTTCGTTTTTGCAACTCCTTGGCTACTTCACAGCCTCTATAATTTGCCGGGTGCTTCCCCTTACAATTAGCACAGATTGCAGAGGCTTGCTTGTTTACTCGACAGTCTTGGGAGAGGTGATTTCCGGCGCATTTCACACACTGTGGTTCTTTTTTGCAATACGTTTGCGTATGATTGAATCCCTGGCAACGTTTGCACTGCGGAATTATTTTTAAATTTCTACGCATGGGCTCGATTTTGACCACGATATTCAATATGGTTTTAATTCGATAAATATTGTCGATACTATCAGCTTTATCGAATGTTAGCATAAAAAGCGGAAGTCCACGCCTTACCAAGATGTCCTTATCTATTTTGGATTGTTGCTTCTCCTTCTTGATGATATTAACGGCATCAAGAATTTTAAAGCCCTTGTCTTGAAGGTCGCTCATAATCTCTTCTTTTGTGCACGAGGGGTGAAGTCCCCTTGCTATAATACGATGTGGCCTTTCTGACTTGATTTCGAAAGTATACCACTGAATCTTATCGATATTAAGTTTCTGGGACAGTGCGCGATAGTCGTCATGGTCATCGACGTTAATCTTCCACGCATTATTCCTCAAAGATGTGACCTTAAATTTCGATGTTATCGTTCCTTTAAGGAGGCTATGCAACTTATTATATTCTGTTATCCCGACGATGTTTATTGGTGGCGGTAAACGAAATTGCGTTTTACGTTGATTTTCTTGCAGTTCTTTACGCTTTTCTTCGTTTAAGGGCACGACTTCGGGCGAAGAACCGGCTCTCCGTTTTTTAGTAGGTCTTTTCTTAGGGACCCGATTCGTTTCGCGTGCTAGCTCTTCTTCATCGGTGTGGTACTCCCGACTATCTAATAGTGCTGGAGCACATTCGCGCTCTTTCTGCGAGTGTGTGTTCTTTAGAACCTTATTCTCTTCTTTTAATAGATCTATCTCTTTCTTAAGATCTTGATAGAGTAGATCCATTTCGTTAAGCTTTATTCGGAGTACTTTATTTTCTTCCTCAAAGCTTTTATATTTCGCTAAGTCCTGATTTTCGCGCTGCGGAACTCCCGGCGGACTTTTTTTTCCCGGAGTTATTCGATCTTGATGGAGGAGATCGAGATACCCTTGCACTTCTTGTGAAAGGGTTATTGGATTGCAATAAATGGCTCTCCCCAGAATCCGTAGAACCGACCTCCGAAGAGGGTGGATTTTCCAGTAAAGCTGGACTGCCACCTGGGGTAATTAATCTTTTTGTTTTGTCCATTGCATTTTTGTATACACTATATACTCGGTATACGGAGATTGGATTTTAGTCGCCTCTTACGACAGGCATGCCTACTTCGGGTATATTCTAACCCCTACCCGAAGGGGCATATATTGCGTAGGCGCACAATATCCATACCGTTACTCATTGGCCCCAATGCGAAAATCATATGATTTACAATTTTCGTCCAGGTACGAAAGTAACATCGTCCAAATATCTCGAATGACAGCTTTGTCAGTTGCTAAACGAGTCGGCCGAGTAATATCGTTATCAAATCTGGAAAAACGCAAGAACATTCTAATTCTATCATACTCATACTACATTGATGGGCAGATCAGCGGGAAATGGTCTGGCTTCCATAATTCTGACAAATGTTCCCTATTCGACTATTGTATATAGGGTAGGGCAGGAGGTTCTGACACGTTAACGGATATTGCCAAAAATTAGGTTCATCCGTTTACAAAGAAAACTATATATATGTAAATTTTACTTTATTAACATTTAATCTATTACAAGAACAACTTTAAGGGGCTAACTATTAACCGTCTCAGAGTTTTTGATGAATTTCTAAATAAGGAAAAAGTGACAAAACCTCCTAGTTTTTAGGAGGTTCCGACTTTATAGAAGGAGGTTTCAACATGCTATGCTTTTACTGCTTCTTTCATGGCTTTCTTGTCAAATGTCTTTTCAGGATACTTTCTTATGTAAATGTTAGGCATTTTGATTTTAACCTATAAAATTTCAATATAAAAAAAACTAAAACTAAGTAAAACAGTGAAAGGAGGAGGTTTCGACAATTTGACTTAAACGAAACGTTGAAAAAACAAAACGAAACGACTTAAGTGAAACGTGTCGAAACCCCCTTCAATACATGCATTATATTTACGCTAAAGTAATACTCAAATACTTGGTTATTTTTCTTTATTTACTATCAATTTAATTTAATTAACATCTGACTCTTCGGAGCACCTGAATACTACTTCATCCTTATTCACATTCTCCTTCGATATTTATAGGTCCTTTTGCTGGACGGTACCGCACACTTTTACTTGTTGCTGGCTGGGGTGTCTGCCTACGCACATACATAATTATCCATGTTCGGAATATCCATCCCGATAGCGGCATCGATCGCGCAGTTGATATTTGTCTAAGAGGGTTGATTTCTTAGTCGCGCAGTACATCCTATTTTGGGGTTGATTTCTCGTCGCGCAGTAGACACATTTTAGGGTTGATTTATGATCCTCGGCGACATGCAGTCGGCTTAGGGGAATCCAATATTAAATTCTGCATTGCGCAGAACAGAGATGATTTTGGTGCAGGTGGTCATTTGCGTTGCGATCTCGATTTGTGTGTGGCGTCAGAAGTGTATCGCCACAGTACCCCCTTGCCAGTGGTTGAACGATATTTCAGTCCAGAAAACGACCTGGAAAATGAACTCGTCTGCCGAATCGTGTACACTGCTGAGCCGTTGGTGTTATCTTCTCACTTGGGGTAGGTCGCTTATCGGCAAATTGTTGTATGGTTTCTGGTGTCTTCTTTGGAATCTCGTTCTCACCTTTAGTTAGTAGATATGCTGGTTTCAATCTATCTATGGAGACAGTGCAGTCACGACCACTGATATTGATGACAAATTTCTTATCGGCTCGTGAGATAACTCTAAACGGACCCTCGTATGGCTGTTGTAATGGTGCTTTAGGTCCATCGTGTCGGACGAATACGTGTTCGGCTGTTGAGAGATCTTTGAACACGAATGTAGCCTTTTGTCCATGTCTGGAACCATTGACTGGGGTCAGTGTTTTCACGTGTTGTCGTAGCATTTGGACAAAGGTAGTTGGATCGTCATCTGTAGTTGTTGTCGGTGCAAGGAATTCGCCGGGTAGTCGGATTGGTTCTCCATAGATCATTTCTGCTGCTGTTGATTGTAGGTCTTCTTTCCAGGCAGCTCGTATGCCCAGCAACACGGTGGGGAGTATTTCAGTCCATGTAGCCTGGTTGTGACATTTTATTGCTGCTTTCAATTGGCGATGAAATCTCTCGACCATACCATTCGCTGCTGGGTGATAAGCGGTGGTTCTGAAGTGAGACGTTCCTGTTAAACAGTTCAGATGCTTTAACAGGTGCGACTCAAATTGTCTTCCTTGGTCTGTGGTGATCCTCAAGGGTGTTCCGAAACGAGCAATCCAGTTGTTGTAAAATGCTCGAGCGACTGTGGAGGCCTCTTGGTTCTCAAGTGGAATAGCTTCTGGCCAACGAGAGAATCGGTCGACGCAAGTTAAACAATACCTGCAGCCTTCCGAGCTCGGCATTACCACGATGTCGATGTGAACATGCTCGAATCTTCTCCTGGATGGTGGTGTGAAAATACCTGGCACTGTTGAGACGTGGCGAGTGACTTTGCATCGTTGACATTGAATGCAACTTCGAGCCCACAATCGGCAGTCCTTTTTTATCGATGGCCACACATAGCGCTGTGCGATGAGTTTAACTGTTGCGCTCACGCCAGGATGCGAAAGTCGGTGAACACTGTTGAAGACAATGCGGCGGAACTGTTTGGTGATGAAAGGTCTTGCTGTGGCTGTTGAAATGTCGCATTGAAGTAATGCCTCGGAATCTGGGATTTTAATCAGCTTAAACTGTAGAGATAATGATTGAGAGTTTATGAGGTTCTGTAGTTCTTCGTCGGTTCTTTGCGCAGCTGCTAGGGCTTCTAGATCCAGATTTGATTCTAACTCTTCAATGCGGGAAAGAGCGTCAGCGACGACATTATCTTCTCCAGGAATATGTCGAATGTCCGTAGAGAATTGGCCGATGAAGTCCAAATATCGGAACTGCCGTGGAGTACACTGACGGTCTTTCTTGCGGAACGCGTACGTAATTGGCTTATGATCGGTGTAGATGATAAAGGTTCTGGCTTCAATCATATGGCGACAGTGTTTGATTGCTTCGTATATGGCCAGTAGTTCACGATCATAAGCTGCGTACTTACGCTCAGCACCGCTTAGCTTCTTTGAGAAAAAGGCGAGTGGCTCCCAGCTGTGGTTGGATCTTTGTTGAAGAGCTGCTCCAATGGTGAAATCAGATGCATCGCAAAAGATAGCTAGTGGTGCATGTAGTTTTGGATGCACAAATAGAGTTGCTTTAGCTAAACATTCCTTGGATGCATCGAATGCAGCTTCTGCCTCTGGTGTCCATGGAACTGGTGTCTTCCCTTTAGCGTTGCCTTGAAGCAAGTCGTTGAGTGGTGCTTGGATGACTGCAGCGTTAGTGATGAACCTCCTATAGAAGTTTAACATCCCCAAGAACTGACGAGGCTTCTTCATGGTGTCTGGTTGTGGAAAAGCACGTATTGTCTCGACCTTGTCCGGAAGGGGCTGTGTACCACTGCTGCTGACCAAATATCCAAGGAATCGTACTGACGACTGACCAAAGACGCACTTCGATGTGTTGACAGTAACACCATATTGGTGAAGACACTGGAAGAGGATTTCCAGATGGTGAAGATGTTCCTCAATCGATGATGAGGCAACCAAGATGTCATCTATATATGCGTAGCAAAACGTCAAGTCTCGGAGTACTTCATCGATGAAGCGTTGGAATGTTTGAGCGGCGTTACGTAACCCAAATGTCATGAATGGGAACTCAAACATTCCAAATGGTGTGGTGATCGCTGTCTTCGGGATGTCTTCCTCTGCAACTGGGATCTGGTTAAAAGCTTTGACCAGATCGATCGTTGAAAATACATTCTTACCGCTGAGAGTTTGTGCAAAGTCTTGAATGTGGCGAACTGGATAACGGTCAGGTTCTGTCATTGCATTTAGACCACGATAGTCTCCACACGGTCTCCATTCATCTCCTTGCTTCGGAACCATATGCAGTGGAGAGGACCAGCAACTTTGAGATGGCCTAGCAGTGTCAAGTTTTAACATGGCGTTGAATTCTTGCTTAGCTGCTAGTAACTTATCAGGGGCTAAGCGTCGTGGTCTGCTTGCAACCGGTGGTCCTGGTGTCGTCTTGATATGGTGTTTTGTCTGATGTTTCATCGGGTTCGCTGCACCACAAGGTCGGGTTATATCTGCATACTTCAACAGAAGATCATGAAATGGTGTTGATCCTGTAACAATTTTCACTGTTGGTGCTTCTCCAGTCACTGCTTTGCCTCGGGTAGTAAGATGAGTCGTCCTATCGATAAGTTCGCGATTCCTCACATCCACAAGTAAATTGTAGAATGCAAGGAAATCTACTCCGATAATTGGTTTGGTGATGTTGGCGACTACAAACCTCCATGTATAATCTCGACGGAGCCCAATGTTGAGTATTAAGGTAGTTGTACCAAATGTTGAAATGGTAGTCCCATTGGCTGCACTCAGTTGATAGGATGATTCTGCTCGTGGTCCTCGAATGTAGCGTCGAGGAAATATGCACAGATCAGCTCCGGTGTCGACAAGGAATTGTAGTTTAGTAGTTCGGTCTGTTATAAATATGCGGCGCGAAGAATTTGGGCACAGGTCAACGGCCGCAGTTAGCGTGTACCTGCGGAGTTTCCCTGGTTGAAAGTATAGGGTTTGACGCACTTTTTGGCATCATGCCCAAAACGTCCGTGATACCAGCATACCCCACTGGTGTTATGATGGCTTCGAGATCTTGAACGCAAGCGTGGACGGGATCTCTCACGCTGATTGTATCTGCCATGATTCATTCTGGAGACTTCCTGTCCAATTGATGCTATCTCGTTTCGTACCGTAAGTATTAACTGCTGTAGCTGTTCTGCAATCGAGTCCTGTGGTGATGTAGCGATTTCGGACACGCCAGGTCTATTTATAGTTAGCTCGACGATGGTATCAGCGAGCTCAGCAATTTTCTGCAAGCTTAAGTCCCTGTGGGCAGCAAGTATCGCTTGCATATTGCCTGGCAAGCGACCCTGCCACAAGGTGCGCAGCATGCTGTCAGGAACGGAGACGCCAGCGAGCGTTTGGAGGTGACGTAAGAACTTTGATGGCTTCCTGTCACCCAGCTTCTCCATTTCAAGAAGCTGGCGGGTTTTCTCCTCCTGCGATGAGCTCAGGCGCTTGATCAGCTCAGTTTTCAGGACATTATACGCATCCTTGGCGGGCTTCTTTACGATGATGTCGCGTACTTCCAATGCATATCGTGGTTCTAATGCTGCGATGACATGGCTGAATTTTGTGGAATCCTTCGTTATTCGTGCACTTTCCAGGTTTTCCTCTACCATTGCGAACCAGAGTTCCGGATCACTTGGAATAAATGGTGGTATTCTTACCGCTACACGATTGATGGTAAGTCCACCTTCGCCTTCCAAGTTCTCCTCTCTGTCTTGCAACACTGGTACACCTGGTACTGCCATTTCACTTTCACTTGCACTTATATTTGCACTTTTACGAGTAAAATCACGTCGGGGTCACCACTAAAGTAATACTCAAATACTTGGTTATTTTTCTTTATTTACTATCAATTTAATTTAATTAACATCTGACTCTTCGGAGTACCTGAATACTACTTCATCCTTATTCACATTCTCCTTCGATATTTATAGGTCCTTTTGCTGGACGGTACCGCACACTTTTAATTGTTGCTGGGTGGGGTGTCTGCCTACGCACATACATAATTATCCATGTTCGGAATATCCATCCCGATAGCGGCATCGATCGCGCAGTTGATATTTGTCTAAGAGGGTTGATTTCTTAGTCGCGCAGTACATCCTATTTTGGGGTTGATTTCTCGTCGCGCAGTAGACACATTTTAGGGTTGATTTATGATCCTCGGCGACATGCAGTCGGCTTAGGGGAATCCAATATTAAATTCTGCATTGCGCAGAACAGAGATGATTTTGGTGCAGGTGGTCATTTGCGTTGCGATCTCAATTTGTGTGTGGCGTCAGAAGTGTGTCGCCACAACGCTTTAAAAAAGTTTATTATTTAATACTTACGAAAAAGGGTCACAACTAATAAAAACACTATTAATCTGATCGTTTAGTTTTTGTATCTCCACTTTCAAACACTTAAAACAAAAAAAGTTATAGCTTAAGAATTCACTGAAAAAGTTACATGCAAACTTACCGAAAATGAAAACACGACTTAACTTGTTACGCGGTGATCAGAAACTCAATAAGGGGAAAAGTAGAGGTACCTTTAGACTGTGGACATAAGAAAATATCATATCTGTCATATTTATAGGAAGTGAAAAACTTGAGTTTGATGAAACCTCCTACATGTCGAAACCACCTCGCCTTACCCTACTCCATAACAAATCACAATTCTGAGCAAAGCATTGAGTTCTTGCTCAGTAAATCTCTTGAATATTTTTTAAGGAAACTAGGAAAGAATTCACACAAAAAACAATAAGTCTTTGAGGTTATCTCCTAGTGTACCGAGTAAATACTACACCGTGAGTATGAAGATTTCTTCTCTCAACTAAATGCGAATCCACTCGAGCGATAAATATGTTAGTGCCAAAATGGCAGTTGTCAGGGTAGGGTGTACTGTCTCTGCCAATATTCGCCAGAGTTACCGATGGGTGACTTGAAAACTTATCTTCGGTATAAAAACATGCTCAATAAATAATAAAATACACACGGACACGGTGAAATATATTATTATTTAATAGCGTTCTATAAGTTAAAAGAACTTTAAGAATTCAGTATAATTTGGGTCAATTTAAGAAAAAAAAATCATGTGAATCAAAATAAAAGAAAAAAAATGTGGACTAAAAAATTAATTAATTTTAAAATTGGTCCCAGAGTATTATAATGGCTAAGGGGGTACAAAATCCACTATTTGCGAAATATTGTCACCATGGAACCAGACCGTAAAAAAGTTTCCATTTAGTGAAATTTACCGCCTATCGGTAACCCTGTTTTTCACTCGGTTTCCCATCTCACGTAACTCTGTGTGAGAAAAAACAATGAAAACATTTAAAGCTGAGTGACTATTGGAGTCCATTTCATATAATATTGTGTATGCATATTGTGTTTTGATTGTGACATGTTTACTCTTCACCCCTTTTCATAACTAAGGGACGATCTTCGTACATTCATTCATTATTTACATATCAATAGAAAAATGCGTTTGTGTTTACTTTCACATTTCGCATTTCATACCCAACCTTGTGGGTGAGACGAAATATTCCTTTTTGAGAGGGGAAGAAAACAGGTTTCTTCAATATAAAACGAAATATATAGGATGAAATGTATTTATTGTGTGCGTGAAAACAAATAGCCCGATTTCTGAAAGCGATTTTTTAATTGATTTCAGAGCATTTTACTGTTATGCGTGTATATTCGTATATAGGCATAATTAGGCCAAATGACGATAAATTATGTAAATACATACATAAAGTATGTGCATTTATATGTACATGTAGATATATACATTATAAATCACATGAGTAAATCATATTCAATGTTAGGCTTTGTGATGATAGTGTAAGGTATTTAAAGGTCATTGTGTCACTCTTTCCCTCTTTAACAGTCTTGTCCGTCCTCCGCTCGAATATGCAAAATTTGGACAATACTCTTATTGAAGCCGTCCAGCGAAGCTTCATTCGTTCTGCAATGAAAGAGCTTCTCTGTGACGACGCTTTTACCCTAGTTTCATATTTGAATCGAATAAAACCTTGTCTCAAAGGACATCAATGTTATGCATCAACTGATTTCAGATCAGCCTACCTACTATATTTTGAAAATCTAACTTTCGGGGGGATCGCATTACCTTACTGCATGCGTCGCAACCGCAACAACAATTATAATAAAAAAAAAACTAGACTGTGTACTATACTACACTTCATAAAACCAAAAATTGTTTTCAACCATCTTTCATCTAAACAGCAATTTTATTCTATTCTCGTTCAAATATAGTCAATAAACAATGTACCTACATTGCATTTTTAGCTCAGAACAGATCAACTAAAACACAAAATTCACCTTTTCACCAAATGCAGAAAAAGAAAAATATAACCTGCGCAATGATTATGATTTTTGTTTGGGCTTATTCACTGTATGTGTTTGTACACATACACACCTACACACATATAATTGGTTTTACTCGAGGTTTCATTCGAATTTCTACCAAACCAGAAAAAAGACATAAATCCCTCATACTCGTAAGTTCGTAAATCGTAACACTCAAATCTCAATTTTTTTTTTGGGCTTTTTAGCTAACTCTCCTTGCCTTTGAGTGAACATCGGAAGGCAATGCTAAGCAAGCATAACCGGTTTGGTTTTACTTTATTCCCTCTCAATATTTACTTTTTACTCAATTCTCTCAGAGCGTAATATTTTTTTCAATTTTTTGGGAGAAAAGTCGATGCGCCCTCTGGCTTGCCGAGTAACAAACAAAAAATCTTACTTGATGATAGTACTATTAGTTTCATATATGTACAATGATAATATCTATTTCAAAGAACATAAAAACATTGAAATGAAACTTACGTTGTTTGCCGACTGAAATTCCCTTTTGCTTACAATTTAAATAATTTGAAGTGAAACTTTGTTAGGGCGCGGCGCGGCAGGGAAAATTTGCCTGAATCAGACGAAAAGTGAAGCGCTTCCACTTCTCCGACTTCAACAGGCAGTAAAATAAATTCTAAAAAAAAAACATTGAATTTTGCAATGGTAGGTAATTAGGTATATAACCTACCTACTGTTATTTTGATTTTTTTTTTTTTTAAAGTAGTTTTGATTTCCAAAAGTATGAAGATATAATCAAATCGCTAACGCAAAAGCTTGTGATTCCTCCTGAGAATTTATTTATGCACCAATTTCAATGATTCTAACACTGATCGAAAGCTTATCCACTGAACTTTGTTCATTAGTTTAAACAATTCTGAAAAAGTTCATATTAGTAAAGTTATTACGAAAAAATATTATTACCTATACCTGAGTTCTCTTTTTTTTTATTTATACCTATCTCTTCTCTTATGTTCTCTTACCACATGTATCATTTTTATGTACATACTAGCTGTCCCGCCCGGCTTCGCAAGTGTACTAAAACAGTAGCGTTACTTATCTCTAGTAATGTGGTTCTGGGTAGTAATAAGAGCCGCCAAATCGGACAAACCGTGTTGCATCATACTAAATGTGCAATATGCCTCAGCGACTAAGATTAGAAGGCAGGCGACGAAAACAAATTCATCGCAACGAAGTCTGTGTTGCTCGAGTAAACAGTGTCAATGATCGTCAACTTCAGCAAAAAAGCACTCAAGAGATTATATATATGATATCTATGTATAAAATACACGTCTCCATCTACCATGGATTAAGTACATTATATGCAATCGAAGGCACAATTCGGCGAGTTTCTGTACTTCACTCAGCATCAGACCCTTTAGCATATCCTTTTCTATTTCCTAATTCTGATGCCGGGTGGAATTATAATATGCGTCATGTCAGTGCGTTTGCAACTACACGATCAAAATTAACTATGCTATCCTATCGTCGTAAATATGCAGCAAAAGTATCTGAATGCAATGACAATTGTAAAGCACTTTGGAAAACCTGACCTTTTTCTTACCTTCACATGCAATCCAAATTGGACGGAAATAACAAACCCGTTACAGGATAGACATTTCCAAACGGCTTTCCACTATACATACGACGTGATAATGGCCGTTTGGCATTAGTTCGTGGCCATAGTGTTTATAGCAGATATGTTGTACCATTTAACAGATATTTATAACTTAAATACGATGCACATATTAACGTCGAGATCTGTACAACTGTTAAAACTGTTAAGTATTTATACAAATACATGCTTATATGCTACGACAGTTGTACATTTCAAATATCCACGTCAAACAACGAGCGCATGTATGTCACCTTTAAAATTGGCCGAGAAAGCTTAGCCGAGTTATCGTTGTTCTCTTTTGGGCTCGGGCCGTACTTATACACGTGCCGATTGCTGACAGCCGATTTCTTGATTTCGTTTCTCCCTTCATTCGTAATTTGCTGTGTTTCCTTTATCCGTAATGCGCTGTGTTCAGAATTTGTTGCTGTAGATTAAAAAAAAATATTGCTTTTTAAATGGACGGTGAATACATATATTGAAATTATATTATATATTGATAGATTGCACCTGTGATTTCATTGACCATATGGATCTTGATGGTAGCAATGACCAACAAATACTTCTGGACTTACTCGAATACTGGGACACATCCCTAGCTTTACCTAAGGAAAGGAAGAAAATAGTGTGGATAAAGGCTTGGAGAGAAGACAGAAACAGAAGCGGCTCATATTCTCTTATAAGTAGAGAACTCAGAATAAATGATCAAGAGTCCTTTAGTAATTATTTAAGGATGACCGAAACACAATTCAAACTCTTACTGTCATTAATAAAAAACGATTTGCGGCGAGAAAATACTTTTATAAGGGGTTTCCATTTCTCCTGCGGAAAAGCTCGCCGCAACTTTAAGAATTCTCGCAACTGGTGAGTCATATATGGACACTGATTACCAGAGAAAGCTATCCGCATCTTTTTTAAGTAAAGCAGTACCAGAAGTGTGCCAGGCTATATACAATAAATTAAAAGTAAGTAAACTATAAACGTTTTTTTTTTTATTAAAACATGAAATACTAGGACTACATAATACATATGTATACATACATACATACATATAATAATAAGGACATGAACAAAATATTTTTAAAAATCGGTGTCACCAAATATATCTTGCATGGACTCCTTCAACAGGTCTGTCCTCTTTTTTTTCGCATATGAATGCAACGATGTTGGGTTATTTGTATGTCATATTAAGATTTGCACTTTCTGTGTCGTGGAGCTCCTTTGATTTTGCATTTTGGAAGATGGAATCGGAATAAATTTTATTACTGGTGAGCTTGTACTGGTTGATGTACAGCAACTTGGAGTTACTTTAGTTACAGTTGATGAATGAAGTCGATGGGAAAATCCCTGCTGACCGGTTCTGAGCAATTTTCTGCTGGCGCAGCAATTTGCCTTTACGAAAATTTTTTCTCAAGATGGATTGTGTAGCCCAAGCTGTGTCCTCTTGCAGACCTTCGTCGTCTATTTTATTGATTTCATACACAACTTGTTTTCCGAGCCAGTTGTATTTGGTCTCACATCTTTTTGCCAACAAATCCTTAACGCTTGCAATTTGCTGTCGCAAGAGGTGCTGTGGTTTCTCAACGTTAAAAGAAAATTTAAAATAAATGTTAGTCTATTTATCTATTTATCTATTTCTAGTTTCCGAGTACTACAGACGAATGGGAAAGTATAGCGGACGAATTTACGACTAAATGGCAATTTCCTAACTGTTTGGGGGCTCTCGATGGAAAGCAAATCAACTTTAGATCTCTTCGTAAGGACGGGGCCTACTATTACAACTATAAAGGAGCAAACAGCATCATTTTACTTGCACTCGTTGATGCATGTTGCCATTTTATTTTTATAGATGTATGGTGTAATGGGCGCACTAATGATGCAGGTGTTTTGCGGCAGAAATCCCTAAACAATACAATAGAAAATGGAGACACAAACTTTCCACCCAATGAAATAATTGGACAAGGAAGAAGTCTCCCATTTGTTATAGTGGGAGATGATGCCTTCCCCTTAAAAAAACACATTTTAAAACCATATCCTTATAACACCAATATGAAGGAGAAACAATTTTTTAACATTCGCCTCACCCGCGCTAGACATGTTGTTGAACACGCGTTTGGTATTCTATCAAATAGATTCAGAATATTTCAAACTTCTATAAATCTTAGGGGTGAAAAAGTGGAGATTATAACTCTTGCTTGTTGTGCTCTCCACAACTTTTTAATGACTGACGAAAATCCTGCGATTAATTTTTAATTCCCAAGTACATCGGGCACAAGACATAAAAATTATGCATTGCAAAATGTTGGCAATCCTCGTAAAGGAGAAGCAGAAACTGTTCGCCAAGGTTTCAGGCATATTTCAATGCAGAAGGAAGAGTGGATTGGCAAGATGAACAGCTATAAAAATACTATACTTATTTTTATTTACAAACTGACATAGAATATACTTACTTTTCGTCTTTTTAAAGCAGGATTGACGCTTTCACTTGGTGACCCGTCAAGTTCATCGCAACGAACAAAGCTATCAACAAAACTGCTGCATGTGACATTCTATGAGGAAGAAATTATTTATTTATTTTTGTTATTTGTTTGTCACCAATTTGATTACCTATATGTAATATTTCAAGAATGTACTTTAAAGCTAAATAAACACTAATTAAATTACCTGATCAATGTTTGAAATTGATCTTGTACTGCAATGCTTTTTTAGAAAACTAAGTTGTTCAAAGCACCACAACTTCGGCTCATAAGTTTCTTCTACATCCATTCCGTTTTTTTTTTGAATTCTTAATCTTCCTTTGTTCTTTCACGTATTGGGTACGAAGACTGCTGAGCTTTATTTTTTAATTTTCTGCCGTAATGCGGTCATCTATTTTTTTTAATTCAATCAAAATTTTTGTAATTGAATGGGCACGCTTAACCCTATTAATGTTATCTGGATGAGACAGATTATACAGATTTTTTTGCATTTGAAAATTTAAAATTAAATGTTTGATTAAATCACGAGACCACTTAGAATTTTCCATGGAACACTGAACACAGGCTCAAAAAAAATTCCTCAAGGCAACACGAACTCAACTCTGAGAACACAAAAATAAAGCAGGTGAATGAAAATACGAAAGGAGATAAAAGAGAACACGCAAAAATCGTCTCGGTTGCTCTACCCAACCGAGCCGAGCTACCCCCTGCACTTCTCACCTCCCTTTCCATGACATTCTGGTGTCGGCCGAGCTTTCTCGGCCAATGTAAAAGGTGATAATGATGCAATAAACAGCTATTTAAATGCACGTTGGGTTGGTTCTGTGGAAGTAGCTTGGCGAATACATGAAGTTGAAATGCATTACCAATCCCACACTATTGAATGTCTTGATTGTCATTTACCCGGGCAGCACACTATCTACTTTTATGAGGGCAATGAGGAACAAGCTGTTGCTTATGATCGTGACACCAAACTTCATGCATAGCTTCTTTTAAATCAAAAAGACCCATCTGAAAATTAATTAAATTATACAAAGGTACCACAAAACAACGTTTGGAAATCATCAACGAAATCATAGGATAAGTGACAACGTGGAGCAGATCAATTTCTTTCACGTCTCTACACTGTTAATCCCAAACTTTTACATGTAAGAGAAGCCAATTCATATGAAGATATTCGAACCTTTGATGGGAAAGTGTATTCTTCGTCCCGTGAAGCTGCAATTGCTCGGGATACTGCTACAAATGACAATGAATAGCTTGAGCGTGATGCGATAGCCGAAGCGATTGAAACTCAATCACCCAAGTGAGTGATTGACTGCACGCATGTGCACATTCAACGGCCAGCCAAAAGTGTGGGACCAGTAATGGCAGGATATTTTATTAATAGAAAAGGTAACTAATCGATTTACTACGAAAAATCATATATTAATTCTTTGCATGGTTATATTATTAAGGCTACTAATCTCTTACTTAATGTGCAAATTGTATCCGTTGCTAATTGTAAAATTGTCGATATAGTTGCGAGGTCACGTGGCTCTTTTCCAAATATATGGAAAAACTGCCTTTTGAAAAGTAAAGGAATCTTGCTTGGTGACCCAGGATATCCATGTTCCAACGTATTAATAACGCCGGCCAGGAATTCATCCAATCAAAAAGAACAGTGATACATCAAGAGTAACATTTCGACAAAAAGCCGGATCAAATGTCTCAATGGCCAATTGAAGTTCAAATTTCGATCACTTTTAGACCGACTACGAGTAGTCCTAGATACAGCGAAAAATGTAACTGTTGCCATGGCCATGCTGCACAACATAAGCTCTGGCGAACATATCTTACTTCTCGCTCTGACTCTGACTATATTAACTATCTTGACGCATATACAATCTTCTCGGATCTCTGCAACTCTCTATATCACGATTACCTATTGCGAATGGAATCCAACCTCATCTCCGACCCAAAGCGCTTTTTTCGCTTCATTAATACCAAAAAAAAATCCGACAACTATCCATCCACTCTGAAACTTTCTGACTCTTCATCGAACAACCCTAGAATAATCTCTAATCTTTTTGCTCTTTTCTTTAGCCAATCGTTTACCAACCATGTCTCAGTACCTGCTTCCGAATACTTTTCTCACATGAGAAACTGCCCTCAAACTTCTCTAGCATCATTTGACATTCGCGTTGAACATGTTGTAGAAAAAATAAATAAACTCAAGTGTGACTACTCTGCTGGACCTGATGGTCTGCCTTCCATTATTTTAAAAAAATGCATCGAACATTTGGCCCAACCCCTCACTACTATTTTTCAACTTTCTATCACCCACGGTGTCTTTCCAATGCTCTGGAAGACTGCTTATATTTTCCCCCTACACAAAAAAGGCCCCAAGAACGAAATTTCTAACTACCGCCCCATAGCCAAACTCTCCTGTATACCCAAACTCTTCGAAAGTATCATTTACGATACAATGTCCTTCCACTGCAAGTCCATCATTTCTCCTTATCAGCACGGTTTTCTTAAAGGTAGATCAACCACCACAAACTTAATAGAATTCGTGTCGACAACTCTGTGCACATTGGAAGATGGCTATGAAGTCGACGTAATTGCCACCGACTTCAGTAAAGCTTTCGACAAAATCTCTCACTCTATAGTTCTTTTTAAACTTAAAGCTCTGGGCTTTCAACCAGGGTTTATTGCGTGGATTAAATCATACCTCGAAGCGCGTCAATACATTGTACTTTTTAGATCCTCTCTATCCGATCCCTTTCCAGCCACTTCCGGAGTTCCCCAAGGCAGCCACTTGGGCCCACTTATCTTCATACTCACAATCAATGACGTTGAATGCATCATCAAAAACTCTTCTATTTCCATCTATGCTGACGACATGAAAATCTACAGACGTATATCAAACCCCACTGACTCTTATCCTCTACAAGACGACCTGAACAACTTTGCATTTTGGTGCCAAAAAAATTTCCTTGAACTTAATGTTAGCAAATGTCAGACTATAACTTACTCCCGTAAACTTCATCCAACAGTCAATCGTTCATATTTCATCGGTGTCGAACTTGTCCCCCCTGTTTCACAAATGCGCGATTTGGGTGTTATATGTGACCAACAACTTAATTTTCGCTGCCATATAGACAAAATCATTAGCAGAGCCAACTCTATGCTAGGCTTCATAAAACGTTGGTCTAAGGAATTCTCAAACCCCTACGTCACGAAATCTCTCTACGTCACTTTCGTTAGGCCTATTCTTGAATATGCTAGCCAAGTATGGTCGCCCTACCAAGTCACCCATTCATCCAGAATCGAAGCGATTCAACGCAGATTCATTCGTTTTGCGCTACGAGGCCTTCAATGGAACGATAGGTATAACCTACCCCCATACGAGAATCGTTTAAAACTGATCAATATGCAATCACTCGAGAAACGTCGTCTCGTAGCGGACACACTCTTCATCCATCAGCTACTAACCGGTAACATTAACCATACCATTTCCCTGAACACAAACCCACGCAACCTCAGATCTTTCCAACTCTTCCGCGTTAATCTCCACCGTACCAATTATGGGTATAACGAGCCTATATCTAGAATGCTCCGCACGGCAAATCGTATGCATAGGTCATTTGATTTTCAAAGCAGCAGGCTTACACTGAGAAACTCCCTCTACTCAACCTAATTCCCCTCCCTTTCTTAGACGTAAATCATTCTCTTGCTTCTAATTGTTATATTTCTTATTGTTCTTATTTAATTTTAGTTCTTAGTTTATATTAGTTTGTATTATTATTAATTTATAGTATTATTAATTTGTATTATTATTAATTTGTATTATTATTAATTTGTATTAGTTTTTTTGTATTGGCTTGTACTAAGCAGAGAAATAAATCTGAATAGCCAAGGAGAGGAATATTCAGTTTATTGAAGATGAAGGAGTTCCATCAAGAGTACCAGTGCACTTAGATTATCATTATAACATCAACCAACCCGCGGAAGCAACTCGAAACAGTGTTATCAACCAATATTTTCAATAAATATTTCTTTAATGTACAGTAGGTATTATTCGGATATAAGAAAACTCTATACCTACAAGAAAAGAACGCTTATAAGAAACGCAAACGAATTTCCCATGTCCTTTCCTATATTCATCCATACAAAATAAAACCGCTATAACAAAAACGTTTATAAGAAAAAAACTGATTTACGAAACTTTTTGCAAACACCAAAATCTACTAATACATAGACAAGAAATCGCTTATAAGAAATGTTTCCCCATAAAAATAATTTTTGTTCCCACATCAAATGTGTGTAGCCCATGACGATTTTACAAATTTGTGTTTCAATTTATTTTGTTATCGTTCCCGATAGTTTTTTCTTGTCTTGATCAGTGATGCCGCAGGCTGAAATAAAAAGTCACTAAGCCAACATCCAAAAGTCACTAGATTTGCTGAAATTTTGAAGACAAGTCACCAGAAAAAAAAGTAGCAGAAAAAATAAAATAAAAAATACTTTTTCTCTTTTTTATTTTAATTTTTATTATAGTTAGACAAACGAAGAACAACTTAACAAAAATAAAGTATTAAAGCTTATGGAGGGCTGCATGTTTATGGAATTAAAACTAAAAAGTCGTGCCCAGCGAGACAGTTAGATTTTAAGTAAGTTGAAAACAGAAGGAATTCTTGATACAAACTACACTTCTTCTTACAACTCCAAACAAAATCGGCTTGACTTGCTAGAAAGGGCCGTCATTCCCATGAACGTGTGTGTGGCCACAAAGGTTATTTAACTCGTATGTCAGGGATTTGACAGCACCAGGGCCTTAATATTAAAAAAGAAATATATTTTTGCTTGCCACAAAAATCTAGTGACATGGAAATTTTTTTGTCACTAACTGAGTGAAAATTCCACTAGATATAGTGACACAGTCACCAAAACGGCAACATTGGTCTTGATTGTTTTTCCATTCGGCCCCAATGTCAAACACCCAGAGAAACACAGTCTCCTTTAAAAGTGAAAATGAAATTTCAGTAGAAGTGAAGTGTGGATAATGTCGAAAATCGATTTCCAATAAATTCAAAATTTCACAGAGCACTTTGTGCAAAATTATCAAAATTACTAGAACCATAGAAAAATAAAAATGTTCGTGCAATTATTTAAGCAAAAAAAAAAAAATAAAAAAAAACCAAGACCTCCGCTGCAGGGAAGTGCATAAGTTCATTAATATGTCTTTGTAGTTATTTTTTTTAAAATCATTTATTAAAATAAAAGATTTTGAGAAAAATCGAGAGCAGGGCTCAACATCATCGTTTCATTTTATCTTGTGTCGTACTTTTCAGTTAGTTTTGCCCATAGTCGGCAGTCTCCCTACTTCCTTTGCCAACTCATCGGCAAACTCGTTGCTTTCTACAACAGACTGACCAGGCACCCAACATAGTCTTACCTGGTTATTTATTTATTCGGCAGTTCCTGACTATTCGTTGCGTTATCAGGACCACTGGAGTCTTAAGTACGGCTAGAATTTCTGCCTGAAAGAGGCTCAAGGCATCCGGGAGTCTTAAGGATACTTTTAGCTCTCTGTTCATACAAAATATACCAGTCCCCGTTTCTTTTTCAGTTTTAGATCCGTCCGTGAAGATTACAGTGTCTGTATGCCGAGTAACTGTATTATTCGTCCACTCTTCCCGTACAGGGTTTTGTTCGCTTTGCCAGCCGGGTCAAATTAGAAAAGAAACAAGAAACAACAACAAAACCAAAGGAAACAACTTTCTGTTCTGTCATCACGATTGAAAAATAGAAAAGACACAAAAATTAGAACCGTTGCAAACTCACTTTTATATTTGTTATCAGAACAGTAAGTCCTATCTCCACGATTAAAAAATATTAAGTAAGCAAAAACAACAACTAAACCAAAGGAATAAATAGAAAAGACATAAAAATAAACCAAAGGAAACAACTTTCTTTTCTATCATCACGATTATAAATAGAACAAAAAAAAAAGTTCCCCCGCCAGGAGACGAACCGGTAACCTTTGAGATGAGGAGCCGACATACCATACACTGAGCTACAGCCCATCTTATAAAATGTGTATCCAATTTGGAATATATTTCTCTGGTAACACTTTTGAAGCGCACAAATCTCAGTACAAGCATCAAGCGGTTAGACATATTAATGTCAAAAGAGATAGAAAGGAAAATGGGAAACACTAAATCAAACGATGGCTACGTAGGGTTAGGTGGGTAGGTACATGATAGATTATGTGTGTCTGTTTTGATGTATTTATACTGTGGAGTTATGGAATCTTCTGAGGTTACAGAGTTCTATGTCGGAAATTTCTTAAGCGTCTTTGAGGAAGTATCTGCCGAGCGTAAGCTATATGGTTCTGGCTAGTGTTGGACATTCACAGAAAAAGTAAAAAGGCTTGCCTTCGCAGACGCACTATCGTAGCTGCGACAGTGGGATTTGAATGGGATACTTAAACCTACGAGAATGCGCTCTAATTGGCCTCTGTGACCTGTTGACGGTTGGCCATTTAGAATTGGCTTTTAAGGAAATGAGTTGGAAGATTGTTCCCTTCGCATATCCTAGGTGAGGGTGAACATCTTCCGCAACTGAGATGTCAGGGGATGAATCGCGTCTCACTAATATGTCGGCAAAATGATGACAAAATGGTTGAAAAAAATGTGAAAATAACTTGTCTAATTCTTTTCGAGAAAGCCCAACAGTTCGCTGTACAGTTGGATATCTTAGACTTTCATGCCAATTCGGGATAGATACATATTTGTGTTTTTTTTATAAATAACTTATTTATGTTAAATGGAGTAAGCTTTTATTTTTCTACTATTTTCGAATCGGTTGTCTCTTGTTGTGCAATGTCCAGCATATGAATTTATCTAACTCTAAAATTTTCTCGTTGTAATTTGTCTACATATATCACATTTTATTTTTAAACTAGCCTTAACCCGGTGCGCTTCGCTCCACCTATCTTTTCCAAATTTGTCCGCGCACATAATTATTTTCAATCTGTCTGTCCGTCTCTCTCTGTCTGCCTGTCTGTCTGTCTGTCTGTCTGTCTGTCTGTCTGTCTGTATGCCTGTCTGTCTGTCTGTATGTCTGTCTGTGTGTCTGTCTGTCTATTTTAATTGACGAAAATGATTCATATTCACATTTCACCTGAAATTACGACTTTTAGTATGACAGGTACCAAAAAAAGTTTGCGAGTCTATAAAAAAAAAACATATACATACATACATACATTAATTTTTATAGATTTATAATTGCATATATTGTGAATATGAGCCTTTTTGGTCCATAAATATAGAAGTTCTTAATAACTTGACTCCAGCGCCACCTAGCGAGCGGATTTTTAGCCTATCATCTATTCTGATATGCGCACAACACCTCGCCAATGTTTCATCACAATCGGATAAGCGATGCGCCCTCGTATATGGTACGAACATACACACATTAATTTTATATATATGTAGTAGATTATACCTTTATCTCCATTTCTTAGACATATTAAAATTCGCGCAGTGAAAGTCGTTATTGCCTCGTATTAAAGTTAAAATCGCCCAAACTTCGTATTAAATATTTGATATGGAAAAAGACTCATAAGTTTTTTTTGAAGTGAAATTTCTAATGTCGCAGTAGGGCAGTAAAATAAAACCGAAATGAAACAAAAACTAATTCCATACAAAATAAATATGGTTTGAACTGAAATACAGAGCCTACTATAAAAAATACTTCAAGGGGTATATTCAGCGCTGCCGAAGGTGATACTATAGTATCCTTTTGATACTATTTCAGAGCTGGTGATACTGTGATACCCAAAGCTTAATAATGATACTCTAAGTCTAAATCAAAAAGAAAAATAAAATGTACACCCCTAATCCCGAACTGCACAAGTACATTTTGCTCGCTCTATTGCCTTGGTGTATTGGCTTCTTACACTCTACGTTCGCAGCACTTTGCTTCTTTGCCAAAATGGGAAGAAGTAGAAGCTATAACTTAAACAAAACGATGAAGCACATGGATTTGCTGCATCGCTGGGAGAAAGAAAGAGACAATTACTTGAAACATCGGAAAGAGAACAAAAACAAGATTGGGAAGGATAAAGCTTACGGTATCTTTGTCGTGCTCTGCGTTACTCAGCCCATCAACGTAGATAATATCTGCGTATTCTTGGGTTGTAAAAGATGACATTTCAAACACCGTTTCTAAACAACTGTTGCGTAATATCGGCTTCAAAAATTAAACTGATGAATTGAATTTTGTTTTCACGTGAATTCTAATAAATGAGCATGCTTTAGTTTAAAACCTTCGTAAAGCCATACATTATTAAAAAAAAAATATTGGAAAATTATAAATTATTTGGAAAATCGCACTTATTGCCAACTGTGGTTAGAAAATTAAGTAAAAAATCATATTTTCTTTTTTTTACCCGCTGCAGATTTTCCCAAGCATCAACAAATTTGTGGGTTTTCAGCATACATATCATAGATTTTTTTTACAATTGCTACGTTCGTAAGAAAAAAAAATAAAATGGTATGGTAATGGTATATACATACATATTACGATTTTTTGTAGAAAATCGACTTGAAAGTATAAAATTTGCATGGACAAGATCCAAGATAAATGAAACTGACTTAAAAATAAAATATCTGCAAAGCCAAAACGGTATCGATTTTGTCTAAACGCAGTTAAAAAGAGTATTATATTTTCTAAAATTGAAGCCCTAAATAATGTTTCTATAGTAAGTATTAGCGGAGATATTTGTGCTAGCATCAAGGTACAAGGTACACCAAAGCAGATCTTTTCTTTAATTCTCGATAAATGATGTTCACTTTGGAGACAGACTTCGTCGCCGTAGAATTGGTTTGACGTAAACGCCAAAATGCACTTTTTTAGCTGTGAATGCAATCTTATGTTTTTGCGTGTGCTCTTTTCTAATGTCATCCATTTTGTCCTATCTGTAGCCAATCCTGAGATATCGAATATCATTTTTGGCGTATATCCACCAAAATTAGCAATTTGTAGTATTGGTTTGAAGTAAACGCCATTTTTGTGGATATACGTCAATTTTCACATACAATTCACATTATTTTTTTGTTTAGTATTGTTTTGCCGTATGTCCATGGCATTTAACCATACGTCATAAAAACTTAAAATAATATTCAGGATTGTGTTAACGTACGTGCATGTACATTACTAAGGAAATAAGTGTATTTAGTCGTATATACGTACCAATCGGCAGAAACAAAAAGATAAATAATTTTGGTTTGCTGTATGTGCATATGAGTTTTAACAGGCTACAAATGAAAATATAATGAAAAAGTCGGTTCAGTCAGAGGAAAACTTTGAATTTTTAAAAAGACTAAAAGGGACTGAGTTTTTCTTTAACTCTGATTTGAAAGTATTCATTCTGAACAATAATTAGGAAAAAAAATAAAAAAAAAATATCGACTTGTTTTATTTTTATTGAACCATGAACTTTAAAATACGATTCGATCCAGATCTTCGCTTATTATTGGAATGACGTACGTGCATTTTTTTTTTGACGTACGTCTATGAGAGCACAAAAAATAAGTGTTTTCTATGGCGTATACGGCAAGGCCATTCTGAGGAAATCTTTGATTTTTTGGAAAACTAAAAGAGACTGAGCTTTTCTTTAACTCTGATTTGTAGATATTCTGAATAATATTTGGTAAAAAAGTAAAAAAATATTATCGACTAGTTTTGCCCCGTTCAGACAGGGCGGAAATCATGCGGTTTCAAACCGCACGGTTTCCGCTGCGGTTCCTATTTAAATTTAAGGCCTGAAAATAGAACCGCCCGAAAACCGAGCGGAAACCGCGCGGTTGTAGTTCTATTGCGTTATATGAGACTGTTCAGTTTATTTGCGGTTTCTGTGCCTTTTGAATAAAATTTCAAATTTTTATGATATTATGATTCGTTTGTACATAATAATTGAATAGTGTTTTAATACTAATGGATGAAACAGGAGGCGTTTAGCTATAGGTTAATATATATGATAACTAATATATCAAATGAAGATATCGACATTCCCAAATAATTAAAGAATTTGGGCTCAAATTCACTTAATTTGGGATATAATGTTACAAATAGCCCATATGACCGACGATCACGTAGTATTGGGTGTACCCAATACTGTCTTTTTCTTTTCTTTTTTTAAGAGCAACCACACACATATTGCTTCTTCGATTTCTATACTTGAAGTGAAGCGAACGTTTCGTACACAACCGCACACAAACCGCTCGCAAACCGCCCGCAAACCGCAGCTGTCTGAACACATTATAATATTCAGTTTTCGGTCGTGTCTGAACGAGGCCTTAATTGAACCGTGAACTTTAAAATGCGATTTCCCAAAAAAGTGCAAATGGCGTATACGGCAAAGCAATTCTAGGGCGACGACTTGCTATAGAACGATTTTTTTCTTAGACTATACCCAGAAATAATTTCCCAAAGTTTTGACATTTAACTTGGAAACACCCTGTATATATTTTTAAAAAGATGAAAATGTGTGTATTATTTAATGATACCCTTTGGTTGAAAATGATACCCAAAAATTTCAAATTCTGATACTCTTGAAAATTGGAAAACGACAGCACTGGGTTATATGGGAAATAAAATAATTTGCAAAAACAGCCTACTAGATAGTATGAAAATAATTGACAAAAGTAAAATGAAACTGCTAATCCCATACAAAATAAATGAACATAGTTTTAACTGAAATACAGAACTTACTACAAGGGAAATAACGTCGAAGCGTCGTAAATTTATGTACCTACATTTCGGTTGCATTTAAGTTATAAACAAATGGTAAATATTTTAAGAGAGTGTGGAGAACATTAATTATGCAGAAATCAATGTACAGTCGTGTGAAGAATACTATGATCGACAGCGTTCTAAAAATGCTCTCAACAAAGTTAAAAACAAATAAAATAACCACATCTAATAGTACTGAACGTGTCAGGGAACACAGGGCAAGGAAAAGGTGTGCCAATTTACAAACACTCCAGAACGCTGCATTGGCTGAGGAAATCGATCGTATTGACCATCGTAGTGATTGTGATGTGCCTCCGGAGCTACCGAATAAACCAAATAGAATTTCTCGTGATATGAACATCCCACCTGTTGATCGAAACTCAGCAGGGCCATCAACAAGAGAGGATGCCTCGAGTGAATTTAATCCACCTTACAATGACTTTTATAGATACAACAATAGTCATAAAGAATTCGATAAAAAATTCAAGAATAATTCTTTTAGTTTCCCTTGTTCAGTATGTAACAGATTATGGTTTCAAGAAGATCTAAAAATTCCAGGGCCCCACCATGAAGAAAGGCTTGTATCACCGAGAATTCCGTTTATGCAGATAAGACGTTTACGTTACGGCCATGGGCAATACGGAATATTAGGGCAGATCATAAATGTTCCAGTTGGGGTGGTTACAATGGTGAAACATCTTCCAAGACACCTGGATGACGATCATTGCATAAATGTCCATATCAAAAAGAAAGTAATTTAAAAGTCCAGCTATTTTATTGGTCTTATCAACAAAAGAATCATCAAAAGTTGGCTGCAGTATCTAATACCAGCCCCACTCTACCAACTCTATGATATTACAGTTGATGAATCTTTTTTCAACACCAGCGTCAGTGAAAATCAGATAAATAATAAGTTCTTCAATAAAACAATAAAGCAATAAAGCACTAACTCATTTCAATAGTTGTCAGTAGAGATGTCGCGATACGAGACGAAACGATATTCTTGTAAATATCGTATCGTCTCTTTTATAATGTCTAGTGATATTGCATGATCTTGTTGTTGAAATATCTTTTTCTGAAATAAAGTATAAAACGCACCTTTTTAATTCACGTGTTTATTTCATCTTGTTGGAAAGTGACAATTATTAAAAAGATGTTTCCGGAAGGGAAGAAAGAAAGAGAAAGAAGTAAACAAGAAAATAGAAGAGTATGAAATGCATCTCTGTGCTGCCAAATTGCATATGCGTGAGCGTTATAGATATTCAACACTCCTCCTCGATCACTCATCAATGTTGCATCTTTTTCGAAGGTTATGATGCTTTATCGCTGATAAGGGTTTCGTGAGTATATCTGCAACCATTTCTTCAGTGGAACAATATTCGCATTGAATAATACCCTTCTTGAACAGATCCTTCACCATTTTGTATTTAATGTCCATGTGCTTAGTCTTATATGAAAACTTGTCGTCACTCACCAGCTTCAAACAGCTTTGATTATCCTCAAAAATCATTGTTGGTTCATCAATTGTTATGTGGAAATCGCCCAGCAACTGCCGCAACCACTTAGCCTCTTTTGCTGCATCGCTCAATGAGATGAACTCCGCTTCGCAGGACGAAGACGCTACTAAATTCTGCTTACGACAGGACCAACTGATTGTTCCTCCATTGAAAAAAAATATTCGGCCACTGTTTGATTTCCTCTCGATTTTGTCATCTGCCCAAGTTGCATCTGCATAACCGATTAATGATAACTGCTGCTGCTGTATGTTGCTCAACTTCAGCTTCATTTTGCACGTTCCCTTTAAGTATTTAGCGACTCGTTTTAGTTGAACCCAATCCTCGTTTGTTGGCGCTGAAACCTTTTGAGCCAAAATACTTACGCTAGCAGAGATATCAGGTCTTGTATTCACTGACAGATACAGTAAACATCCAATTAGCTGCCTGTACTTTATATTATTATCCAAATTATCAGAAGACATTGTTCGACTATAATTGACGTCCATCGGGGTCTTTGCTGGTTTTGCATCCTTAAGTCCGAAATCAGAAATGGTCTTTATGATGTACGCCTCTTGACACAATTCATAGTTACCGTTCTCGTCTTGTGTCACTTCAATCCCTAAGTAGTTTTTGATTGGTCCCAGATCTTTGATCTCGAAATGTGATGAAAGCATTCGTTAAATTTTCTTTATTATATCCAATGTGGGACAAGCAACTACGATGTCATCGACATAAATGATAACGTAACAGAAAGTGTTGTTGAATTTCTCAGAATATAAACATGGATCATTAAAACTTTGTACAAAACCGGCCTTTGTAAGTACATCATGAAGTGCCATATTCCACGATTTAGCCGCTTGTTTCAAACCGTATATACTTTTATTGAGCAAACATACCTTATTCTCATCTCCGCTGACGTATCCTGGAGGCTGCTTCATGTAGATGGTCTCCTTTAACTGTGCGTTCAAGAATGCAGTTTTTGCATCAAAATGATGAACTATAAGCTTACGTCCGGCTGCGACTGACAACAAAGCCCTGAAAGTGGTTTGAAGAACAACTGGTGCGAAGACTTCATCATAATCCGTACCATATTTTTGTAAAAATCCCTGCGCCACTAACCTAGCTTTGTATCGTTGAATCCCACCATCCGCATTGGTTTTCACTTTGAAGACCCATTTGCTTCCAATTGCCGTTTTTCGTTCAGGTAAGTTGACTAAGTCCCATGTCTTGTTTTTTCGTAATGATTCGATTTCATCCTGCATAGCACTTAGCCAGTGTTCCCTTTCATCACACGAAATAGCTTCCTCATAGTTTTTCGGTTCGGTGTTCTCTCGTGTAACAAATATTTCTTCAATCAAACGTCTTGGTGGCACTCCCTTATTGATTCGCTGTGATGTTCTTGTTGGCTCTATGACTTTCGCTGGGTTGGTAGGATCTTCTTCGCATTTTTTATTCTTGATGATCTCCTCCTGAAGCTCTTCTTCCTTATACTCAGCTGACAATGAATGTTCATGCTTATGATCCTTGTTCTCAGAAGAATCCACTTTGATTGTCACCTCACTGTCGATATTTCTTTTAAAATCACTAAACCTGACGTCTCGACTGATGACAACTCGTTTTGTGTTTGAATCGTAGCAGCGATATGCTTTGGATTTTTCATCGTATCCCAAAAATATCATTTCAATCGCGGTGCTGTCTAATTTTCTTCTTTTCTCTGCTGGAACGTGAACAAAACATTTCGATCCGAATATATGTAATTCTTCTGCAGTTGGTTTTTGACCGTACCATTTTTCATAAGGTGTTGTGCTTGTCGCCCTGGTTACAATACGATTTTGGATATAGTTTGCTGTAGCCACTGCTTCTCCCCAGAAGGTATTTGGCAAATTTGCATCAAGAAGCATGCAGCGAGCCATCTCCATCAGCGTTCGGTTCTTCCGTTCTGCTTTTCCATTCTGCTGTGGACTATATGCTGCGGTGAGTTGAACTTCTATTCCTTCATTCTTGAGAAAATCGCTAGTACCTTTCCCAGTATACTCGCCTCCACGATCTGAGCGTATCGTTTTTGGCTTAATGCCGAATCTGTTTTTACAAAACTCGATAAACTGCTTTAAAGTTTCATAAACCTCGGATTTGTGAGCTAGTAAACAAATAACTGTGAATCTGGAATAATCATCAATATATGAAACAAAATATCTTTTACCACCTGGCGTCCTGGTTTGCATCGGACCGCATACATCGGTGTGAATTAATTCCAATAGAGCAGATGATTCCCTTGTACATTGCTTCGGAAAAGGAATTCTCGTCATTTTTCCTTTCATGCAGGTTTCACACGTCTCTTTTATTCCACAGTCGATAAGCTTCAAATCTTGTACCAGATCTTCTGCGTGCATTTGGCGGATTGCATTTGGATCTCGATGACCCATCTTTCTGTGCCATTGATGAATACATCTATCGTTGTGTTCCTGCACTGTGTATACTGAAAATGGTTGCCGAAGTGTGTACATGTCATCAACAATATCAGCAACTCCAACTTGTTTCCCTTTATATATGATTTTGCAATTCTCGCCGCTGAAATGTACTTGAAAATCATCTTTAACTAGTCGCCTGACGGATATCATGTTCCCAACTAAATTCGGTGCATATAGGGCTTCAGAAATATTTGCTTTATGTACGCAACCACTGTCATTCAAGAAATTTAATATTCCTTTACCGATGCCCTCAACAGAAACTGATTGTCCGTTTGCCAGCTCGACGGAACTCTTGTACGACTCATCAATAAAGCTGAAGAAATCTTTGTTGTTAACAACATGACGAGTTGCCCCAGAGTCAATTATCCAGCGAGAATGGTGTCTTTTGCCTATTGAAAATAAAAAATCATTACTACGGATGGTTGACATATTTTTGGAAGTAACTTGTTCTCCAACTGTATTGATTTTATGCGCATCCCTTTTGTCTTTTCTGCCCATATTGTTATGATGCTTGGCTTTCCACTCTTTATACTTAGAACAATTCTTTTTAAAGTGACCTGACTTTTTACAGAAGAAACAAATGCTATTCTTGTTAACAATTGACAAAACAGCATCATTAGAAATGCCGACCGCATGAGAACGCCGCTCGTATTCCGCAATAACACGCTGTTGTACCAAAGCAAAGGTTATTTCTTCCTCTTTACGCGACTCTAAAGCGGTAATCAAAGTGCTATAACTTTCAGGTAAACTGCTTAACAACATTGCAGAGCTCCAATTGTCGGTCAAGGTCTCTTCTCCGATATCTCGCAGCTTGGTGAATAAATCCTGCATGCAATTGATATGTGTTTTAGCGTCGCCACCTTCTTCAAGCTTAAGAGAACAAATTGATCGCATCAGGTAAACTTTATTTGTGAGGGTGTTCTTTTCATGATATGTCCTTAGTGCATCCCAAGTTTCTTTTGCTGTTTTTATGGAGCGAATATGGGGAAGTTGGTCATCCTCTACCAACAAACCAATAGTACCTCGTGCTTCATCGTCACTCTCGTCCCAGATTTCTAATACATCTTGATTTTTCACGATGCCTTGTTCTATAATAGCTGCTGGTCGCTCCTTGAGAATAACCTTCTTCCACAGGTTTTGCTTTCGAAGCAACAATTCCATCTTAAATTTCCAATTTGCGTAATTACCATTATTTAACTTGGCAAAACTCTGCTTTGCCTCCGCCATTTTAAGAACAAAAAAAAATTTTTCTGTATTAACTTTATAAATTGTCAAATTATACTATCTTTACTTTATTTCTTGTGTTTATACTTTATTTCACGGGTACTGGGCCCATAACCTGTTGAAATATCTTTTTCTGAAATAAAGTATAAAACGCACCTTTTTAATTCACGTGTTTATTTCATCTTGTTGGAAAGTGACAATTATTAAAAAGATGTTTCCGGAAGGGAAGAAAGAAAGAGAAAGAAGTAAACAAGAAAATAGAAGAGTATGAAATGCATCTCTGTGCTGCCAAATTGCATATGCGTGAGCGTTATAGATATTCAACACTTGTATCGGCTCGTATTTTCTCAACTGAATTTGAATATTTTTAAATTGGGCATCTTCCTACTAAAATCACTCATTATAAGATACGTAATTCAGGATTTAACAAAATTGTATCTCTTGATATTTTTCTTGAAAATCGCTTATGATCAAGGTAGTTCAGTATTTTATAATTTAGGTATCTACAAAGAATAAAAATCTCCATATTATAGATTTGATTACATTCCACTAGAACTGTATACAGGTATCACGCGAAGAAATCAGCGAAAATTTTCCCATTGAAGACAGTCTCACCGCTCAACAACCGACTGGCTGTGGAATGATGAAAAGTACTTGCGTATCGCACCGGGTGAAATGAATGTTCCACAGAGTTTACTCTTTGATGAACATGCTGAAGAGCTCTCATTTCCTACGATCTATTGTGGCCAATTCCGAACCTTCAGGGAAGGAGTACGAGTAACATCGTTCATGATGGCAACAAGTGAATTGAGGCGCTCTGATCGACGTGAAGTGACACCTTACCATCTACTTTACATGGCTACGAAAATAATGAGGATTAAAGTTCGTGATAGTCTAACCGTTGCATTTAAACATGTCGGAAACAATACAGCCGTGACTAGACGACAAATGAAATCAGAAGAATACGTCAATAACTGTATTGAAAGTAATCTCGCCTTTTTACGCTCCATCCCCAATTCTGCTTGGTGACGTGTTTTCTATGATAAGACAACTAGGAAAACCAACCGTGTTTCTTACTTTAAGTGCCAATGAAATATGATGGGAGAATCTATTACAAACATTATATAAACTGAAAAATAATGGAGCTGGAATATCAGTCGAAGCTGCAGCACAGTTGGATTATATTGCAAAAAGTATCTTGATTAATGAGGACGCAGTGACTTGTGCTTTACACTTCAACAAACTGGTAAATGTTATAATGAATATTTTACAGTCCAAAAAGATTAGTCCATTTGGCAAGTACCGTGTAGTTCATTATTTCAGACGCATTGAATTTCAAAACCGTGGGAGTCCTCATGCTCATATTCTCCTTTGGCTGGAAAATCACCAGAAGATCCACTTATCAGTGATAAACAGAAGGCTATAGACCTAATTGACAGTTTAACTTTAACAACTTAACAATTTCAAACTCACAAACACACTTTCACACACCGTTCAATCCTTTTGTTTTCAACGTATTGAAATCTAATATGGATATTCAATTTATTACTGAGGAATATTTATGTGCACGGTATGTGGTTAACAAAAGCAACAGAGGTACAAGCAATTTACAGAGACAGATCATAACGATCATGGATGATCACCCAGAATTCGACATTGTGGAAATATCCAGGAAGATGAGTGTGGATGTTTTGAACGCCGTTTAGATTTCGAGTCAAGAAGCTGCATGGTACTTATTCACGGAGCCAATGTCCAAGAGCTCAGTTTCAATCGTCTATATTCCAACAGTGTGGCCAAAAGAAAGACAGCGAATCCGAAGAACTCGAAAGGAATTGGATGAAATGCAGTGTGGCAGTGTGGAGAAATGGATCAATAAATATGAAAGACCTGAAGAACTAGAAGAAATAACACTTGCACAGTTTGTTGCCAATTATACCCACTGTACCCAAGAAAGATGGGCTCTACGGAAGGAGCCACGCATAATTCGTTACAGGAATTATCATATTGCTACTGATTATAATGAGTATAAGCGCGAGATGGTGACGTTACATATACCATTGTAGAATGAAGAAAACCAAATCCTTGCTGATATGAAATTCATCGAAATTTATAATGAAAATTAACAAATTATATTCAAATCGAAAAATTTTCGAATCAAATTTGGACATAGAAAAGACAATTCAAATTTGCAGAGATTTATTCCGTGAAGGGTGAAGATGATGTTACCGAAGAAGATGAACTGCAAAATGTTGCAAATAGATTCCCTCAAGAAAGTCCATTCCAACAATTATATAATAATGAACATTCTGAAGTCAATCGAGATCTACAATTAGCTACATTGAATAAACGTTATTCCACATCTTCTCTCATCTGAAACGTCTCCGTTGCAGATCTTCACTGGACCAGCAGGATGTGGCAAGACTTTTGTCATTAAAATATTAATGGGAATTTGTATTCGATATGCCAACAATGATGGTTACTGCAATGCTTTCGTCAGTTGTGCATCGACTGGAAATCTGCTGTAGCGGTAGATGGATCAACAGTACACAGCTCTCAAAATTTCACTATCAAAGCTACTTCTGCTATCAATTGAAGTCGCTCAACAATACAGATGTCTTTTTAAATATGTCAAAGTGATTATAATTGAAGAGATAAGCATGATTGGTGCAGAACTACTAGACCAAATCGACTCTAGATTGAAACAAATTACAGGAAACCAACTTTGGAGGAATGGATCTGATTTTAATCGGTGATCTGCGTCAATTACCACCAGTAAGAGCTACACCAATCTACAAAAATCTCTATGGCGTGGTTTGAAATTTTATGAACTCGACCAGGTGATGAGCATTCTCATCGATTCTCACAAAAATCGGAAATGGTATGGCAATCAAGAATTACAACTGATCGAGGACAGATTTTTTTCCAGTGGCGAGGCTGATGAACTTTGCCCTGATCGAATTCGTTTATTTCTGACAAACAATTCCGTCGCCGACTATAACCAACGTGTGTTGAACGCTATTGAAGATAGGATCGTCTCAGTAGCCAAAGATATCTACATAGGGTGCCACAATCGAAAACAGGAGACATTCGTACGCCAGAAACTTCAGAAGATGTCGGTTATCGATACAGGAGGGCTGTCTTATAAGGTGACATTAGTACTCAACAAAAATAACATCAAAACATCAATTTACTCAACAACTGTTGGTTTTGGTACCTCTTATACAAGATTTCTTAATTTCAGGTGAAATGTGCTTTAGCTTGGAATTTTCAATATTAAATTTTGATGATATTATTACGTGAGTGATATACAATAGTTAACAAAAAAAAATTTGTCAATTGAAATAGAAGTAAGTGGTAAACCAATCTATTTTATTGTTGGAAGGCTAAAGAAATGATTAGTTTATGATTATAATAAAAATAAAAATAAAAAATAGACAAAATATGGTGCAGTTATTTATAAATATTATTTATAATGCCGCCAAAGCGACGAAATATTGTTCATTAACTGCTGAATCACGTAAAAAATAGCATTACGAGTTAATGACACAAATGATCAACATGAAGAGAGAATCGAAGCAGTCCGCTTACGAAAAACTCAAACGAGCAACGAGAAGCAAGGCTCGAAGCAGATCGTTTACGAAACGCCCAATCTTGTTCAGTTGAATTTAGCGAGCAACATGAAGCAAGAATAGAAGCCAATTGTGTACGATCCATTCAATATCGACGCAGTGCTCATGTAGATTTGGAGCTTGGTGCATTTCGACGAATAAAAATGTGAATTCGATGGATTTTTACGCACATCGATTAATGATTCGCCAAAACTCCAACAATCACATTCTCAAATGTCGCGAATTGTTCCACCAGTTCATTGTCGACATGTGTGCTAAAATTGAAACTGAACGTTCGTCGTACATTAGATTTCATCAAGCCAAGTTACGACCAGACGATTACATACACGTATGCGATGCAATGAATGATCAGAGTGATATCAATCCCAATGAACTAGGACAAGCTGTCGTACTGCCAGCAACATTCACAGGCAGCTAACGCCATTTGCAAGAGTATACACAAGACGCGATGACATATGTACGATCATATGGACGTCCACATTTGTTTATCACATTCACGTGTAATGCATTGTGGGAGGAAATCGTATTTGAATTGTCTCCTGGTCAAACATCAGCACAGCGTCACGATATTACTGCACGCGTATTTAAGCACAAATTAAAATCACTCATGGATTTTATTGTGAAATCACGTGTTTTTGGGGAAACGCAGTGCTGGATGTATTTAGTTAAATGGCAAAAACGTGGATTACCACATGCGCATATTCTAATTTGGTTAGTTTAGAAAATTAGGAATGATCGGATAGATGATGTAATTGCTTAAAGAAACAATCTCTGGCAATGATGGATATCCACTTTATCGTCGTAAGTCGATCGATTACATTGAAAGTGCGCAACAAAGATATTGATGTTGATAATCGCTGGATTGTACCATACTCTCCATTGCTTTTAAAATCAATGTGACGGATTGTATTTCCTTGACACACTTGGTGGAACAGGTAAAATGTTTCTGATTTCATTGATTTTGGCTAAAGTTTGATCGCAGAACAATATTGCATTGGCCATTGCGTCATTTCGCATTGCGGCGACTCTTTTGGATGGTGTCAGAACGGCACATTCGGCACTAAAATTACCGTTGAATTTGCAAATTTCTGAGATGCACACATGTAACATCAAGAACAATTCTGGGATAGGCAATCTTTTGCAAACATGTAAAATAATAGTGTGTGATGAATGTACAATGGCACACAAAAAAAATCATTAGCTCTCGATCGGACATTATACAATTTAGGAAACAATACACGATTATTTGGAGGAGCATTGATTATGTTTGTATGTTAGCCGGTGATTTTCACCAAACACTACCAGTGATTCCACGCACAATACCAGCCGATGAGCTAAATGCACGTCTTAATCATCCGTTCTTTGGCGCCACGTGCATATATTAAAATTAACAGTAAATATGCGTGTGCAATTGCAACATGATGCATCAGCAGCTCGATTCACCAAACAATTGATGGATTTGGAAAATGGTAAAATGCCAATAGATGAAACAAATAAATTGCATTACATTTCCATCTGATTTTTGCAAATTGGTACAATCCGTTACATAAAGGAGAAAATGTGTTGCTGCCACGAATTCCAATGAAACCCACAGATTTGCCGCTCGATTTCAAACGATTGCAGTTTCCTGTTCGGTTGGCATTTGCGATGACAGTAAACAAAGCTCAAGGCCAGTCTCTTCAAATGTGCAGGTTCAATTTAGAAAAACCGTGTTTCTCGCATGGACAGCTTTATGTTGGATGCGGGAAAACCAACAGATCTAGTTGTTTACGCTCCGAATGGCAAAACAAAAAATGTTGTATATCAGCGAGCATTGCAATAATTTTTTAAATACGTATGTAAACAAATACTTTTTATTAAATGAATTTAAAAAAAATATATTTATTTTATAATTTTGAAAACATAGGTGTAGAGAAGCAGTAAAAGCTCTTCGTCTTTATGAATCAAAAAAAAACCGAACGCCAACCTGTGGTTGGCCCAACTTGTTCGTAATAAGAAAACTAGTAGTTCCACGTTATAAAATTATATTTATTCCATCCACAACTTCAGATGCCTAATTCGATGCTATTCCGTCCGGTTCCCAATTAGAACTGAACTTACAATATTGATATGCTTAAACCTAATTTCGCTTTGACCTTGGTTCCCACGGTAGCCGTCCGCGCGTGCAGGAAATGCAAGCGATGCGTCCGGTGCAATGGCCTTGCTGGGTGTTCTCGCATTACCGTACGACAGGTGGCTGCCGGCGCGTGTTAACTGCCGCCCTTTCAAATATCTGCGTCCCGCAGATCAATGACCGAACATGATGGACAACTTTGGCTGGGTTGTTGAACTCCTGTTGTACGTTGTGCTGGACGAGGAATTCGCCTCCGGCGAAAAGACAAACGGAGTTCAGGGATGTTGACCTTCCCGTAGATCTTCTTCCACAGTAGGCAGATGGCTATAACTATAGCTTTGGCGACCAGGATTTCTGTAATTATAGAGGAATCAAAGTTTTCTTTTAGGGTTTTAATTAGTTCAATATTTTTGACACTGATATCATGCACGAATTCCAGGTTAGGCTTGATCCTCTTGCTAGTAACATTGGCCAGGACAGCAGGAAGCGCTTGTAGGCTTGAAGTGGAGACACTGCAGTACGTCTGATCCTGGTTACCTTGTCATTGTCTAGTTGGATGAGATATGTACATTCTAGAGGAATAGAAGAATTTTTATTTAAAATTGAACCATTAAAATTTGTCACGAAGATCGTATTGTCCCCAATAAGTTCGATGACCTCTTCGTTAGTGCCTTTGAAGTCACATGACGCGGTGCCGCCCTTGAGGATCCTGGGTAGGCATGTGTCCTCTGCTAGTTTCTTTAAGACGCTACTCTCGCATACCGAGGTATTCCCTATGTGGAAGCAGTCACCCTTGAGTCCGTATGTCGTGTCGTGGTTAATTAGTAGTTTCGTATAGTCCAAGTCGATTTGTCTCCCGTCTTTGACTGCAGCACGAGCATTTACCAAATGGAAGATGTTAGTTCCAACCTTAGGGATTGCTAGGACATACAGCAATAGAGTTCCATTGCTATACACAGACGGTCGTCCATACTCCACTGCCTCTATGAAGTTTTGGTAAGGGAGAGTTTCTAGCTCGTTTATGATGGTATTTATCTCCTCAGAGTCTAGTATGTTGCTATTAACAATTCCAGTCTTGGCCATTTGGCAGGCCCTGATTATTTCGTTAACCCCTTCTTTTAGTATAAGTACTTTGTTCAGTAAGTCGCGTCTTAGTCTGTCCGATTCTCCTTCCTCTACAGCGTTATTATAATCGTCGATTATCCTGTTAACCTTGCTCATAACCTCGTGCGTCGCCTCAAAAAGTTTTTCGTTGATTTTGTATTGGTCATTATTGTTTTCTATTATGTCTGTTTGCGTTTGTAAAAGTTTGTCCCAGTCAGTTGCGTCAGGAGAGCCAGCCAACCATTTCCAGGCTGTTCCTATCCAGTTGATGGACCTAGTCTTTCTCGTCCTTGGATCACCCAGTTCCCTTATTCGGTCTTTTACTTGGTTCAGGTGGTAGTTTAGAACCAGGCGCATCTCTTGGTCTGCTATGTGTTTCGTTATTTGTTGTTCGTTTTGTTCGATAAGTGTGTTGTATTGTTTAAAGTCGATTATGTGGATAAGTTTGAAATAGCCGTTTGTCACCCAGGCGTCGCCTTCTTTAATGGTTACAATTGGTGCTTGTATTCGAAAATGTGCAGGGTCTGCACGGGAACCAAGAAAGCTAGACTGCAATACAATTATATTTAAAATTAACTTATTGCTTAGTTTAGAATTTGATTATTTCTATTTCTTTTTTTCTTAAAATTAGTTTATTTCTTAATTTGGATAAGACAAGGGAATCATACTCCTTTTTTTTCTTTTTTAGTTTTTGTTCATGGTATTTAAGTGAGCTTTATGAATTCTTTTGCCACTAGCTGTCGTTATTGTTACGCGATTGTCCTTTGCGATAATTTCTTTTCGGTACAATGGGTTATTCTTACCCTTTATACGTTTCACGGTGAGTGACATAAACTACCTCACCCTCGGAGTACTTTCTAGGCGCTCTCCTGTACGCACATTAGATTGTGCTTCGCTAGCCGTTTCGGTGTTAGTGTCTGATAGATGATTGACCTCAGTCTCTAACCGCGAGAGAGCATCAGCCACAGAGTTTGATTTACCGGGAGTGTAAATCAACTCGTAGTTATACTCCTCAATTCTTGCCTTCCAACGTTCGAGCTTAGCGTTGTGATTTCTATTGCTCAAGGCAAATGTCAGAGGCTGATGGTCAGTAAAAATTTTGATCTTTTTTGCTCCATACAGATAATTCCTCAAATTATCGAGAGCCCAGACTATGGCAAGCATCTCCTTTTCGTTGGTCGCGTAGTTCTCCTCTGTTCGATTCAGGGAGCGGGAGATGTATGCCACAGGCCTTTCCTTACCATGCTCACCCTGGGATAAGACTGCACCAATGGCGTAGTCTGAGGCATCTGTGGTAAAATTTAAACCTTTCTCGAGGACGGAGTTGATCGCACCGGTGAGTTGTGTCACCGAGTTCTTTAGCTCGTCCATTCTAAGCGCGTCAGATAGTAACCGAGTGTGTAAGTGAAACGTGTAAATTTTAATGTAATGACCTTTTAAATATTTTTAATTATATCAAATAAATTAGCACCTAGTGGCAGAAGCAAATTCGGATTCAATTTTATGTGAAATTTCTCAGTTAAATTTTTTAAATACAGATTCTTTTAGTCGTTTGTATTTTATTTATTTTTGTTGTCGCTTTTTTAGCAACTTTCTTTAAATTTTTAATTCAATTTATGGTTTTCGGTTTAATATTAATTAATTTACCGAGATGCCTGCTAAGCGCGCTCTCTTAATATTTCGGGGTAGTCACCGTCCTGACGGAAGGCTCGTATGTGTCCTTTTTAGTCGTGGTGCAGTTATCTTTGCAGCGACCTACTAATGGTACGAGGGTCTTCACACGGATATTTTATTTAAAATTTCGGTGAACCGGCCCCTTTGTTCGTGAGAGGTTGGCCCCTAGGCATAAGTGTTTTCTTTTCTTATAAAAATATGATTCTTTGATCAATTATTTCAATTTACTGCATAGGCAGTGGCAATTTTCAATTCTTTACTTAGCATAAATTTATTCTTTAATTTACTGCACGGGCAGTGATAATTTTCAATTCTTTAATTAACATAAATTTATTCTTAAACTTAATCTTACTACAATCCCAAGAACGTAGCCTGCATCTTCATAACTTAATCGCCTATTGTAGTTCTCGTTCGGTCTTCTTCCTTCTTTGGGCATCCAATTGGAATTTTTGTTCTGCTTCTAATCACTTCTACTCATAAGTTATTTCACTCCCAGCTCCTTAAAACTTTTCTGGGTTTTCTATTGCATGTGGTTTGTTCCACTTGTTTCACTATTAAATCATGCACATACAAGCATTTTTCGTTACACAATTTTCACTTATTTATCTTGCTTATGCACGTAGCATTTCTTTTCTCTTTCGTTACACGATCTTCACTTTTATTGGGTTCTTTTGGTCACTTTACGTTAATTTCTCTGTTACACAATTCATTTATCTTGGTTTCATGCACACAGCATTTTTTTTTTTTTTTTTTTTTATACATGATTTTCACTTTTTATTTGGTTCTTCTTTAGTCACTTTATGTTAATTTTTTTCTAAGAGACTTGACTTGATTCGTCAGGTCCCTGCTCGGGCGCCAGTAAAAGCTCTTCGTCTTTATGAATCAAAAAAAAACCGAACGCCAACCTGTGGTTGGCCCAACTTGTTCGTAATAAGAAAACTAGTAGTTCCACGTTATAAAATTATATTTATTCCATCCACAACTTCAGATGCCTAATTCGATGCTATTCCGTTCGGTTCCCAATTAGAACTGAACTTACAATATTGATATGCTTAAACCTAATTTCGCTTTGACCTTGGTTCCCACGGTAGCCGTCCGCGCGTGCAGGAAATGCAAGCGATGCGTCCGGTGCAATGGCCTTGCTGGGTGTTCTCGCATTACCGTACGACAGGTGGCTGCCGGCGCGTGTTAACTAAGCGCATCGGGTTACGGCTAGTAATACATAAATATTTGTATCACAAGGCACAGATTTAAATTGCATTTCTTACCTCCATCACTCTGGCTTCCATAAGCTCCTTTGTATGTATATCAATGTTGGTTGACGGCAATGCCATAGCTACAAAATTCATAAAAATTATAAACAATGTATCCAAAATAACGAAAAAAAAAAAAAAAATAAATGAATGAATGAATGAATCACTGTTGGTAAAAGTATATTTTGCATCGCAAACTGCCAAAAGGACTATGCTGAAACGTTTTTTGTAGCAAAAATATTGACTTCCGTTTTTTGCTGGGCATCTAATAGCAATATATTTGCCACCAATTGAGCCAACACAATTCCACATGATCCAAAAATCATTAGAAATGTGTTTGTAGTCTTCGGAATTGGGCTCAGCTACATACTTTGGAAATGAGGTTTTCCATAGTATCTCTGAAGTCTCCAAACAATTTGCCGAACAGTTTCCTTTCCTAACTTGATGGACCAGACCAAAGACAGTAAAGACGTGCCTTGCGACAGATACCTTTTAAAAGAAATGAAAATATTTTATTTTAAAAAATATTTTTCTTAAAGAAATGAACTTACAATAAGAGCACTGCCAGGCGGTATATTGGATTGATTGGCTCTCTGATGTACGATTTAATCAGCATTGGTGTCAACAAATTAAGTAAAACATTTTGGATGTCTGGGGTCATTCTTGTATACATATATGTATTAAAAAAAACAGCTCACTCGGCGAACTTCGTTCCGTCCAAATTCGTTAATGTATATAATAATGAGCATGCACATGCTGCTTCATGTAATTCGGTCAATTCAAATTCTTTATTCAAAAGTTCTATTAGTGTTTCAAGCACGCCAAATACAATTGACCATGTGAGAAACATGGGAATTCAATATTGATGCCACAAACCTCCAGTGATTGTTCTTGTGATTTATTAATTGTCATAGCGAAACCGAGACGCACGGGAAATTGAAGACATTTAAATACGAATGGCAAATCGTTCGGAATAAGTGGAATCCACGGAATGAGATCACCTTCGCCTTTAAATTCCCTTTAATTTCGATCGATATTCGGGAAAACATTCATGATGAGCTCTTCCGGCCGGCATAGTTGTAAAGTGGCAAAAATGATATGGAAATTCAATCAGACCGGTGACTAAATCGACTGGAATCACACCATTGCCTTCGCCAATAATCGCCTGGAGAACTCTGCACCGGACTGTTCATTTCGTAGAGCTACTCACATGTTGGTTTTCAATTGCAAATTCTTCAGCGCCCTCATCACTTAAGACAGTCGTCATCGTTTTCGATATCATTAACGATAGCGATGCTTAATTTTGGTTTACAAATCCTCTCTCGTCCAAACGATATCGACCAATCAACTAAGTATTTACTTCACGTAACAAGAAAATCTTTCAAGTACAATCGTTTCGGCGTGCGTGATAGCACGATAGCTATTTAGCTGTCGTCCTCCTGTGTTTAATGCAATTTCGGTGCATTTTCACTTTAAATTCGTTCTTTTCTGGAAATTGAATTTGGTTTCTTTGGAATATCAAAATGCAAAAATACGAATTTCATTTGTAAAATAACGAATATAATTTCCAAAAACGAATTTAAAGTGAAAATGCATACTCTGCTTTCTGTCTGCTGTCATTTTTCATTAAAAAAAAAAAATATAACTTGTAGATTTCATTAGTATAAGAAAAAACATAATAAAATAAAATTATAACACCAAAATAGCAAAACAAAAAATTGAAAATGACAACTCAAATGTCAATATAGATGTTGTTTACTGTGGCTCTCAAACATGAAAAAAACGAGGGTGATGGACGACACGAGACTGGTAGTGTTTCGTTAAGCAAAGCTTTGTCGACGTCGGTTGATGCTGTCGTGTGGTCGACAATCGTCGGTGAAATTAAGTGATGAGAGCCCAGGTATCGCTATAAAGCCGACGCCTTCAGGCAAGCGTTCAATTCATCTGGCGCCACTGCCGGAGTTGATCTTAGAATGATAGGCAGCGTTTGACGAAAATCGCCGGTCAGCAAAATCATTGCGCCACCGATACTGCGTTTATCATTTCGTAGATCTTTCAACGTGCGATTCAGGGCTTCCAATGCATGTTTATGAGCTATTGCGCATTCTTCCCAGATGCAATCCCAAACCAAAAAACATTGAAATGAAAACATTCGAAATATCAGTTGGTTTCGTTCAACTTACAAAAATCAATACAAATTCCACTGATTCACAAATTACCCAAATCAAATTACACCGGAATGAAATCAAAAACTTGATAAACTTGAAATTATCGTTCAAAAATACTTTGAATACAATAAAAATGATTAAAAAATACTTTAAAACACTTTATTTTATCTGACACCTGTCATATTCCGCAATGACAAGTGGATCAACCACGCCACCTGGCAGTTTTTCTAATCATCAGCAAATGTCAAGGTCATGTGTCAGATGTCATATTGCGCAATGGCAAGTTGATCAACAAAGCCATCTGGATACTTAACAACATTTTATTTTATCTGACACCTGTTATATTCCGCAATTGCAAGTGGATCAACCACGCCACCTGGCAGGTACCTAAAACCGTACCTTCCCGGATCTCCAATTTCCAAAGCTCTGACGATAATACTTCAGGAATCCTCAGTAAACGGATTATACCTGTAAACTGGAAAATCCTGTATATTATAGGTGTACATATGTATGTATATATATTTTACTAGCTAATGTACCCGCTAACAAAAATATTCTTTTTGTATGTAGATGTGTACCTATTTATAATAAATTGTCTACTGGAAGGAGACTTCCAGCTAGATGCTATACTTGTCATTGCACCTTAAAAGTTGGCATAAATCCTTGCTCCACAGTTTGCTTAGCACCAAATAAAGCCATTTGAAAAGAATTACATATTATGGGTATGGTATAACTCGCGGGTTTTTCTCGCATTTTGTTATTTCGCTGCGATTTTTTCACACTTTATTTTTTCGCATATCAACAACTCGAATTTTGTTTCTTTGCATTTGTTATTTCGCGAACTTTTATTTCGCGCGAAATTCATAACATATGATCAGGGCCGGCCTTTACCATCTAGGCGCCGCGGGCGAGTCATTCATTTTGCGCCCCCAAGAATACAAACAATATTTCTTTATGTTATTACTTTCTAACAGAAAATGTACAAAGAAGATATGTATACATATAAGTATGTTTATCGGAATATTTGTTGTCAAATAATCTAAACAACTATGTAAATGTTATTTTAATAGGTTATTTAGGAACTAAGATAGAGCGAGATAAATGCCCATCATTTAGAAGGAATTTAGAAAGAAGTTTTTTATTTAAAAATATTAATTTTTTTTTATCCATAGATTTAATCTAACTAGATTCGATTACAAAAAACCGCATTCAAATCCGTTCAGTAGTTTCTTTGTTCTTGCGGCACATACATATACAGGGTGTTTCCAAGTTAAATGTCAAGACTTTGGCAGCTGATTCTTGGGTTTATTTTAAGAAAAAAATCGTTCTACAGCAACGGTCTATCTCCAATTTGGGCATCATTTATAGAGAATTTAAGAAAACACCTACTTTGGTGTACCTTGACCCATACTAACTCAAATATCTCCGCTAATAATTACTACAGAAACTTCTTTTAGGGCTTTAATTTTAGAAAAAATAATACCCTTTTTAACTGCGTTCAAATAAATTGCTTTCCAGATATTTTATTTGACTTTCAGGTCGCTTTTCCACAAAAAATGTGTAATAAATATACCGTTTTATTATTTTTTCTTGTGAACGCAACAATTATAAACAAAAAATGTGTAGTAAGTATTCTGAAAAACTCACAGATTTTATGATACTTGGAAAGGTAAAAAGCGAAAAAATTATTTGTTTACCTATTTTTTAACTACAGTTGGCAATTAGTGCGATTTTCTAACTTACTTACTTATATTTTGCACGAATGGAAGGGACCTACAGTTTTTTGCCGACTCCGAACGACGAGTTGAGAAGCTCAATCGTGACAAATGATACTCTTTGATGCTTGTCAGACAATCGAAAGAGGTGGGCACCGTGAAAAACTTTTAGGTGTTTGCGATTTTCTAACTAAATCATAATTTTGCAATTTCTTTTTTAAATAAAGTATGACTTTACGAAGGTTTTAAAGTATGCTCATTTATTAGAATACCCGTCAAAACCCTAATTTCCATACCATTTCCCCCTTAACATCCCAGACTCAACCCTAACTGAGTATGTCGGCCTAGTTGGAAAATTTAACTAGGAAAAGTGGTATAAATGATAAGAAAACAAAATGTTCTGGGAGTGTTTCACTTCCACTGGGCGTTGGAGACCTCATCCTTATCGATGGACTAATGCGCAACAAGAAATACAGACAAATACCTATTAGAAGAACACACCTTACCATAGGGTTTGCGGTTAACAGACTTTGGATGTACATTAATGCAATACATTGATCGGAAATATTCTTCCAAGCTTTGCTGATGATACCTGGATAAGATGAAGACGGAGTAATTATGAATTGGCCTGCCCAATCGTCCAACCTCAACCCAATAGAGCTGTTTTAGGACGATCGTGACCGAGTTGGTTGAAGAGAGGGAAAGCGGCGGGAAACTACATTTTGAAAGTAATAGATCTTACATTTAACAGTTTCCATGCGGACTCCTTTTTTCTGGGGGCGACTTTCTTAGTAGATTTTTGAAAATGCCCATCGGTGACCCTGATACGCTTTATCACAGGAAATCAGCTGGTCCTTAAATGTAAGCAAACCTTACCTATACATAGAGTAGTGTATTACAATCATCCTTTAAATATGTGTTAGAGATGCATTAGGATTTGCTTCGGCCATAATGCTTTCAGTGTGTACCTGTCGCACTGGCGAAACATCTAGAACTGATTGGAAAATGAGCAACCGTTTTCGATATTCGCACTACTGATAACATGACAAAACCCCACAAAATCACTTCCTGCTTACCCAATAAACATGCCAAAAGCCAAGATCAGAAACTTCATTCGATTACGGCTAGGCCACACTTCAACCACTCAATCCCACCTCCTAAAGGAACCTCCTCCAACCTGCTCAGCCTGCAATACCCCTGTAAATCTACAACACCTACTTCAACACTGCATCCGGCTAAGGCCATTGATAAATAATATATTTGGAGAAGAAGATATCATCGAAATATGTATTAAAAAACCCAAACAAATCAAATGTCGAAAGAGTTAACGAATACTTAACAAAGACAGGAATAATAGTATAATTAAAGTAGAATTAAGAAAACATTCGAATTAGATTAATTTTCATAGAGCGGTAAGCCATTGCAGCTACTAGTTCTTTAAAAAATATTGTTAGCTTGTAATTTATTACATGTTTAATAAATATATAATAATGATAATAATAAAAACACAGAATACGCTACTAGAGGGCGTTCATGTTACTAGAAAGTTTAAGGTGAAGGTATTATTTCAATATTTCAAGGCTGACATCACGCTTTAATATCGTAAATAACGGTCATAAATCAACAATTGCTCTCACATATGTTTTAATAAAAAAAAAGCTTAAAATGTGTCGCCCTAAGTTAAGATGGAAGTTAAATACATATAAAGGAAAGAGTCAGGCCCCAATAGCTCTAAGCACCGGTCGTCCGACCGATTTTGATTTACGGCGTAATATTCTGGTGGACTGCATAAGCAAATCTATACATCACCAGATCCTGGGGAAAGTCCAGAGTTCGGTTTACCTGTGTATAAGCGGAGCGCTAAGATCAACGCCTTTGCAGCACTAGACATTGTCCTCTATTTATAAGTTCAATTTCTCCCGTCGACATTCATTGCCAACATTATGGCAGCGATTGAAGTCATAAGACTAATGCCTGAAACACATGTGCAGACAGGCTGCACGCCGCATCCATATGTGCACCTGAAACAGATGTGCAGAGTTTTCTGACAATTGAGTTGGCTGTCGCAAACAAAGCAAAAAAAATGTCAGATGAAATATATTTTCACGACCTAGTACCGGCGCTGCGCGGCAAATTTAGAAATAGAGGTCGAATTCGTAAACGCATATGTTGCGCAATATATGTAAAGCAGGAGGTTCGCAAACGCATAAGCAAAATTTACTGCACAGCAGAGTTCTAAAGCCTAGTAGTTTGCGCAAAAGTAAGAGCATCTGCGCAGCTGTCAAATAAATGCTGCTCATTTCACTCTGCAGTTGCTTTTGTATAAGACAAACATATGATTTTGACGTTGCAACTGCTTTGCAACATTTGCTTTGCAAGTCTTGCGTTTACAAATTCGCCCAGAGACTTCATGCAGGGCTGTGCCGCATGAAGAATTCATATTCATACTAATTGCGCTGCATGCCAAATTCTGAACATCTGTTTCATGCCTAAGAGCCATTTCTCAGTGGTGCCGCAACTATTCTGGACCCTACACAATTTTTGACAATGATGTCCCATGGGACATATGCTTTTTATATAGAGAAATGTCATCTGGAAAAGATAATTTTTTTTTAAATTAGCTGAGGAGAAAGCCCGGGCCAGGGTACTCCTTCTAAATCGACAGACGAAACCCTGTTTTATTTATTTTCAATTTTGCGTGCAGCTCGTTACCTACTCAGCTGTTTGGTTGGGTAAAATATAAATGTTGGGCATGGTTAGAGTGCTGCTGTTTATCAAAATTACAACGTTTTGAAAAACATCTATGTTCAGATTGTATGAGAAATCCATGCTGATTAGGGGGAAAAAATAGGCATACAGTGAAAATATTATGTATTCGAAAAGTTTGCAGGATAGTCTGGCGATGCACTATGGGACCAACCGGGGTTTACCGTCTCAAAAATCTATATCTTTTTTGCTTTTAGTGATAAAAGGATGATATTTCACACACATAAATTTAAATATTTGGGCAATTGAATAATGTGCATAAGATATGTATACATACATATGTTTTATTACGAGTAGGTATAGTAAAAAAAATACTTAAAAACTAAAATGTTAAATTTTTAGTACACATTCGAATTTCACAATAATTTTTTTTATTTCATTTTTTTCGGTTTTGCCCCACAAATAGTACACACAGCACAAGAACTGATATCAGTAAGGACTTGAGCTACTTTTCCATCGATCATTGTTAAGAACAGCTCATGTTTGATTTTAATTACTTCACCATCCTTATTTATAGGAGTAGTTTGTAACCGAGCTATCTCTGTTCGTTTATCATTAACGACAGCTCTTGTTTCGTCAGGAGTTTCTTTTGCAAACTCTATTAAAATCGGACGACAATATCGCACTGACGAACAGGTGCGATTTTGCGGAAGAACCTCGTGTGTGTCCATATTCATAAGCTTTAGTTTATATTCATTCTGTCCAGAAGAGCCATCACAGTATTTGGTAAAGAGTTTAAGATTTATTTATTTATGAAAAGTTACACAAGTCGCGTCTAGAAATCACAAATTCACACATTTTGCGAAAATAAATTGTATTCTTGTAACTTATGATAATATTACTCTCGATATGTTAAAAGTTTCACTATCAACTAACTAAGCAAAAATAGGAATGTCATCTAACTGTTTACTTACTTACTTAGTTGGCGCTACAGCTCGAGGTGAACCTGGGCCTGCTTCTCGCAACCATTTGTGTGTGCGTGTTATATTTTGCACGAATGGAAGGGACCTACAGTTTTTTGCCGACTCCGAACGGCGAGTTGAGAAGTTCAATCGTGACAAATGATACTTCGATGCTTGTCAGACATTCGAAAGAGGTGGGCACTGTGAAAAACTTTTAGGTGTTTGCGGCGGGATTCGAACCCAAGACCGCTGGCTCAGTAGTCCGATGCACTTACCACTTGCGCTACGGTGCCCACTAACTGTTTACACTGTCTGAAAAAGAATCACGTCATTGATGAACATCTTGTCAATGCAACAACACGTTCCGAGAAAAATATAAATTGGTTGCTTCACTTTGTCAACCTAACCTCGTGACACATTAATAGATCTAGAACAAAGGCGGGCAGATTGGGGCAACTTTTTTTTATTTCCTATAAATGATGAGCTAAGGAACAAAACGGCGTAAATAATTTAACAGCGGCAGACAGCGCTAACTGTCAAATCTCTCTTGAAACATTAGAAAACGGAAATTTTTGAAGTACTTAAAAACAAATTTATTTCTCAATGGGTTGAATAAAAACATCTCACTTGCTATTTTTTAGAAAATAGAAACTATACGCTTTTCAAAAATATATAACACTTATGAAGTTTCATATAAGATTAAGAAGAATAACGGTGTTAAAAATACTTCACAAAACTTTTCTTATGAAAACTTTAGGCATATAGGTAGGTATTTTTGGTATAACGATAAAATTCAAATGTAAACATTTTATTGAAACAAGTTACTTAAAAAATATTCTTATGGTTTTCATCAAAAGTAACATTGAAATAGTACTTTAAGAAAATTCCATTTTGAGACGGACCTCCATAGGTCAAAATTAAAAAAATTATATGTCATTAATCAAGAATTCAAGGTGTCAATAAAATTTTTCAATCTCCCGCTAGACCAAAACCAAAAAAAATGTTGACGTATTATTTTTTTTCATTCCGTTATAGTCATTGAAAGTTGACATATGTATAATAAAACATACAGCTCGCTTATCGGTGCAGCTTTTTACTAGAGAACTTGTGATAGTGATAGATTTTTGCCTTGGGTTAGCTACTTGCCCTGGAGAAGTTAAAAATCGTTAATTTTTAGAATTTACCAATTAGGTACTACAATATGTATTAAAAAAAAATGATTTTGTGGAAGTGTATACAAATAGCCAATTTATCGAAACATGAAATCGCCTCAAGAAATCTCTACTCAATTTAGGTACTGTCCCACGTCACAAGTAAGCACGCACGCACTGCACTTTTGTAACAACTACATATACGCATACGCACCTATGAAACTAAAACAAAAAAGACAAAGTTCTCCGCTGCACATTAATGCATAAGGAACATTAATATTTTCTTTTAATTATTTTTTTAAAATCATTTATTAAAATAATCGTAAAAGATTTTGAGACAAGATGAGACCAGTGGCCTATTTCACCAAACTACAATTACAATCACAAATTTGTAAATCTAATTTCTGTTTCATAAACTGAAAAAAAATTGTAGAAAATAAAGTTGTAGTTTACAACTACCAAAAAATTACGTTGCACCGCTTATTTGCCAGACTTGTAAACTACAATTTTTTCTCACAATTTTGTAAGAGTCTGACGAGTTAATAGCTATGAATAAGCAAAGCAAAATGTTCGTTGTAAGTTTAATTCGCGATAAAAAAGAAGTATTGTTCGGCAAATTTTCACATATTGTGACACATAATGCCAAAATATTTGAGTGGCAAAAAGTTTATGAGACTATTTCATGGTATTTTAATTGAGAAAAATTGGAAATATTTTCGAGATGTTGTTTGGCATCTATCGACATACGCTGATTAAAACCCATTGGGTGAATCAATATTAATTAGTGTTCCGTGGATACACACATGGCATACCTTTAAAAAAAACTTGCTAAATTTTAAACTATAAATAAATATTTATATACATTCTGTCAAAAAATACGGGGAATTGGTCAGTAAAATACAAAATATTTATTATTCATTCAAATTAATTTTATTTATTGTCTTCAAAGTAGTCTCCTACCGAAATACCTAATACACTTATGCCAACAAATAATCCAATCATCTAAACATTTTAACATTTTAACATTTTAAACGCATTTTCCGGAACCGAATTCAGTTCTCGCCGCGAATTTATGTTTTTTATTGACCGAAAACGGGTGTCTCGTAGTGGTAATTTGAGTTTTGGAAAAATAAAGCTGGAGCCATATCAGCTGAATACGGAGGTTATCAGATGATATTTTTTGAGTTTCTGGTAAGAAATTCGATCACAATGATAGCCCCACCTAAGAAAATCGAGCACTGTAAACAAATTAAAGGACAGCTGGCTCTCAAACTTCACGGATATAGGTCAGTTGTGCCAAATTAGCGAAAAAAAGAATTTTCACAATTCCTTTAAGTGGGATTTTAAATTATCAATTCCCGGCACTTTTTTGACAGAATGTATTTAGAAAAAAAAAATGTATCGGCAGTATTATAGAACCGTTCACAGATGTTTTTGTGTTCCTCTGGCCAACGGACTCTATTTTCATAAAAAAACATCAACGATGGCTGCGCAAACAGGACTGACACATCTGTATACCGTAGATTTAGATATGCCGTGCATGTCCGCTATCCCATGATATTATTCGCATTTCTAAGCCAGTATAAAACTGTACGAAACTGCTGCCTCGATGTCAAAAAAAGTTATTAGCAATCTGTGTCCAATAATTGTTATTGTTTCCTCTGCCTTTATAGGATTTAGACGAAACTTTTTGTTGAAGGCAAAAGAATCTGAAATTTCGTAGTTTTAGAAATAAATCAAATATTCACTTGTTTCACTATCGCTGCTTCTATGCCTACGCCGCAGAGATTTTTACTTTCAAAAAGGGATTTCTATGTACAAAGCACAAATTGTACACGAAATTACAGACGATCTTTCATTTGTAGGATTTTTTCAATAACTGAACAAATTTGTAAAGTACTATCATTTGGTGAAACAGAAAACTACAAAAAATATCAATTTTCACAAATTTGTAACTTGTAAACTACAAAAGAAATTGACTCTTGGTGAAACGAAAACAAAAATATTTCTACAAAATTCCCTTTGTAAACCACAAGCTACAATTTTGTAACACATACATTTTGTGAAACCGAATTAATCGATATCTCTACAAATTTGTTAAAAAACCACTTGTAAAATACAATTTGTAAGTTGGTGAAATAGGCCACAGGGCTAAGCTCATAGGCAAACTCGTTGTCTTTTTAGTACAACAGACTGACCAGTGGCCTATTTCACCAACTTACAAATCTGGGTGCACGGTAGTGGACCGCCAAGTTCCACGCGGCACTACCAGTACTCTTTACCCGAAGCGCTTCGCGGCTATTTACCTACCCTTATAATTCAGCTTCCTAAGTCACTGGGAGCCTCATTTTCTGGCTGCGAGCAGAAGAGCGCTATGCTAGATCATATTCCAAGTTTCAAGTCTATACCTATTATACTTTAAGAAATATTGAGCTCCGAAAATCGTAATTTTCGTAGCTGACACAACGATCATCAAAATGTATATGGTACTTCCAGCAGACCTAGAGACTTGAAATTTGGGATATATGTAGCATTTATAATGTGTATAAAGGAAAAAATAAAAAACTCTTATTTATTAACTTGCAAATCGTTTAAATTAATAAAAACAAACCACCTTGTATTATACATTATATATACACTACAAAAGTGTGAAACTTACCCGCAAATACATACACAAATGCACATTTTAGTGACAGCTAACCATAAACGTGGTGAATTCTCTCACTCTCTCTATTTTATACGACAACCTCCCCTTCAAGTAATATATAGACGAGCTACTTCTTATTTTATATATACAATGAAAATGATACTCAAAAATGTGACGATGAACGCAGTATGCAGTATGTATATGTACTATATGTATGTGTATGTTCTCTCACAAAACGTATTCATTTTCATATGGATTGGTTGGTATTGGTAATTGATATTTGGCAAATGGCAAATGGCAAACTGAGTGTGAGAGTGAGTCTATCGATCACCATCACAGTGATGCCTTTTGCACCGTCGCGTCATCCTACTGTAGCTCAATAAGATTGGAGAGGTGCTCTGCTCTGCTCATTTTCATTGCATATTCGTCCGACTCCGGATGAACCCAATTTACTAACCAGTTCAAAAAAAATACAATCGACTCTCGAGCTCGACTCGATAAATTGAATCTGTGGTGTGGGGATGGGGAGTGGACCTGGCAAAATGTTCAAATTATTGACAGTTTTATGTAACAGAAATTGTAGCTATCAAAAGGAAGTCACTATACACTCTATACGTAGAGTCCGATCAAACATTGTGCAGTATGTACATAGTCGAACACTGGAAAGAGCCTAAGGCGTATACCTGTGACGGTAAACGCCTTACGGTTTAAAACTATCCATAAGAGCCAAGAAGTTTACTGTTTGCTCGTGTGGCCAAGCCTCTGTTGCACTCTCTAGGGTGAAGATGGGGTCAATTTAATCAATTTCGATCTTAATAATATCAAGGCTCAAAAAACAGCTATCATCGAACATCGAATACAACCGATTGAGAAGTAATTATAGACAAGATTTGCCTAAAATTAAAAAAAAATATCACTAGGCTTTTAAAAACTCAACAAAAAGAAGTGAGATCCCATCAAAAACATAACTATAAAAAGGGCCAAGTTCCTACCTATAGAAAATGTATGCAAATGTATGACAAAAAGTGGTGAGATAACAGCGGCCAAAGTCTTGCAGAACTTTATTGTAGAGGTAAGATAGATGAGTAAGTTGAAGCCTTATGCCTAGAATTGATAAAACGTATCTACAGAAACTTTAAACTTGGCCGCGTTGAAATAAAACTTGAGTTCAAGGAATCTAATGCTATTATACATACATATTATGTACATGTACATAGGTAAACGCTATTACTGTGCTTTATGCGCACGATGAAACATTTGCAGGTCTAGTAGTTGTTACACATTTCTGAAACTATCAAACGCGGCCAGGTTTGAAGTTTCTGTAGATACGTTTTATCAATTCTAGGCATAAGGCTTCAACTTACTCATCTATCTTACCTCTACAATAAAGTTCTGCAAGACTTTGGCCGCTGTTATCTCACCACTTTTTGTCATACATTTGCATACATTTTCTATAGGTAGGAACTTGGCCCTTTTTATAGTTATGTTTTTGATGGGATTGTAATTTACAAGCACTTTTTCAACAAATTTGTAGAAAAATCGATTTATTCTGTTTCACAAAATATTTGTGCTACAAAATTGTAGTTGTAGTTTACAAAGGGAAATTTGTAGAAATTTCATTATTTCCGTTTCACCAAAAGTTAATTTTCTTTGTTGCTAACAAGTACAAAATTGTTAAAATTCATATTTTTTTGTAAGTTTGTGTTTCACGAAATCAAGAAATTTTACATATTTGTTCAGTTTGCTGAAAATTTCTTACAATAGAAAGATCGTGTGTCGATTTAATAACAATTCGTATTTTTCGAAAAAAATCGCATTTCAAACCTAAAAATTTCCTTACTTCGAAGGCACCGATAGTGATATATACGTAAGTGAAGATTTTGTGCTTAATAGACCAAGGAAAATACATCGTCCGCGAATTAACTATGAAATTGCAGATTTCTTTGTTTTCAACGAAACGTTTCGGTTAAAACGAGTTAAGGCAGAGGAAATAATGAGACAAATTGGACCTAGGATTGCAAATGAGCCTGAAAAAATCTTTTGACTGACACCGAAACAGCAACTTCTTCTTATCATTAAACCGGTGCTAAAAATGTTGTTCTGTTTATTAATTTTTGTCCTTGATGTTATCAGTTAGTGTGAACCCATGCTGAATAGAGCAAAACTGTGTTAGATACACATATTTCAATGCGAGTACCCCCATTGAATAAATCAAAACAAAGCAGACTAAGGGTAAACACACACCAAATAAAGCATGGACAAACAAAGCAAAAAAGCCTGTTAGTAACCCACACCAAATAAAACAAGTCAAAAAACACATTTTTGTTTTGCTACATTTGGTCTGGGCTATCGATAGGCGTGATAAATTAGTTTTCTCCTAGCCAGCCAAACTCTAACTAGCTTAACTACACAAAAATTAGAAAACAAATGAACGAAACATTATTTTGACATTTATGTACACTTAAAATTATAATAATAATAACAACTAACTAATAATAATAATAACTTAAGACTACACAAAAATTCGAAAAGTATTGAACAAAGCATTAATTCCGAAAACTCATCGCTCGCATGTTTCAATCAATTTTGTTTATTTTGTTTGACTGAGTTGATGTGGGCGCTCTCATTTGATTTCATGTATTTTTCGCCTTTTTATGCCTAAACTGTCTTCTCGTGTCTGTGCTTTACTTGACTAACTTGACTAACTTGACTGGTTTGCTTATTTCAATGTCCGTAGCCCCATAAATACATGTGGGATTTATGACTTAGCCAGTCAAAGAAAATAGTTTGCGTTAGTCTGCTTTGTTTTGCTTTATTCAATGGGGGTACTCACTATTGTGTATTTTATGCTTTTAAAAAAATAAAAAATTGTTTTATTTATCTAACACAGCTTTGTTCTATTCAGTGTGTGTTCACACTTAGAGAGCTTACAAATTTGTGAAAAACAGTTGTTGTTTACAACTTTGCAGAGTAAATGGTGAAACGGCTTTTTTGTGAATTTGTAAATAACAAATACAATTTCCCTTAATTTTTTTCTCTTTTTAACATATTTGTTGGAATAAAGCTTGTAGTTTGTGAAACAGAAAATCGGCAAATAAATTTGTAAATGTAATCAACAAATACAAATTTGTAATTGTATTTACTTGTAATTTGGTGAAATAGGCCACAGGCACCCAACATAGTCTTACAAGGTTTTGTATAATGCGTAATGCCCTTAGCATTATTCGGCAGCTCCTGACTAGTGCCATTTGGAAGTGAACTATTCTAGCGCCTTAAGTGCAGCTCGACTGTAAATGTAAATTTCATTATCAGGAAGTACGGTTAGAACTTCTGTTTTAAAGACGTTGCAGGCACCCGGGAGTCTTAAGAAAACTTTTAGCTCTGGTTCCATGCAGTAGTCCGTAAAAATAGAAATAGCCGGGTACAAATAGAATAGAAACGAAAAACAGGAAATAACTTTCTGTTCTATCAACACGATTGAAAACTAGAAAAGAAACAAAAAAAGAACAACAAAACTAAAAAAAAAAATGAAACTGCCTCGTCGAGAGACGAACCTGGGACCCGTGGATCAGGGATGAAAAATGGTCTTTTAGCAATGTATTGAAAGTTGAAAAAAAATTGTATTGAAATTGTACTAATTGATTTTTTTCAATTTACATTGTGTTTGAATTCCTAAGCCGTTGCCTTGTGATTAAAGTATTTTTTTAATAAATTGTGATAAGTTGTACTGCATTATCAACCAACAAAACAAAATATTATTCAACACAAAAAATAAATTCGAAATAAATGTACCATATTTATCCAGTTTATGGGTAAATAGAGAAAAGTAAAGTAAGCCATTTTCAAATTTTTTTTATCGAAATTTTGATAGTGGAATCTTTTGGACTCAACCCACAAACAATTTGAAATCAACGTATGTTTGTAGTAACTCGTCTATAAGGTAATAAGATGGCCACGGTTTCTATGTTTGCTTGATAGCGGACAATTGTTTCACTTTGCTGTCACTACGAAACACGTGGCGCTTGTTATATTGGAACCAAATTTTGTGCAGTCGTTGTACAAGATTATAGAAAAAATTAAGTTTGAAAAAATAAGACCTGACTATGGGGAAAACTAACTGAAAAATACGAAATAAGATGAAACGAAACGATGATTTTCAGAGTATAGCCGTGGTCATTTGATTTGCTGTCAGATTGGGGAAAATTTGTACTAGGCTTCTGAAATCTGTGAAGGTGTGTGTGAGCAAAACGTAGACAGTAAGATGACTTTAAACGCACACATAAAGAAAATTCCAGATATTTGTGGTTGTTTACAGGGTTACCTTTGGGACCCTTTGGGGTCAAATGGACCCTTTTTTGATGGCATGAACCCCAGGACCCGCCTTTTTGAAAATCATCGAAATTGGACCCCTTTTGAAAAAAGGGATCCTTTCGGACCCTTTCTGTAAATTGAGAAACAATTGACACATTCAACCGAAATTCCTTCACTTCTTTTAGTAGACAAAATACCGACAGCAATCACACTTTTGCATTAACCGGATTTCTATCTATGTTTTCTTTTTGTCAACGCCAAAATGTACATTTTCCTTGTAAACAGACACATTCAAATACAGTTAAACCTCACTAATTGGGACACCGAAGGGACCACATTTTTTTGTCCCAATTCGGAGGTGTCCCATTTAGAGAGGGTTGTGTTAAAATTTTTTTTATAAATTTCTAATTTTCACGAATTTTTTTTTTTTTATTTGAGGCATATAAATATATTTAAGAAATTTTAAAAAAATCTGTCAGTATATTGTTTTTATTTAGAATGTTGTTCCTCAAAATAGCTTCACAACTTCCTAGTTTTTCGGCAACATCGGGTAAATTATTGTAAAGAGCGAACTTTGTAAGGGTCATCATTTGTCTCAAAGCAACCTCGCAAGATATGTGAGACTCTTGTTCTGGATCGGGGGAGGTTTCTCTTGAGCTATCGTTCTCTACGTTCATCGCAACATTCTCCACATCTTCAAGCGATCGGAAAAACTCCTCCTCCCAGTGTTCAGACAATGCAGAGCATGTTGTAAGTTGCTCGTCAATGCCCGCAAATTCATTAATTTCTTCTGGTATGATATCTCGGTCCAATAAAATAGCATTTCCCAATGCTATCGGAAACCCTGCTTTCCTGAAGCAGTTTGATATCGTACTAGCACTTGCCGCATTCCAGGCCTCTTTCAACCATCTACAGGCATCTAGGACAGTAATTTTACCAGCAAGATCAGCGAATACATCAACTTCGTCTATTGTACACAGAAGTGTTTCCATCAAAAATTTGCGATAGTAGACCTTTTAATTTTTGCAATCCCCTGGTCTAAGGGCTGGAGTTGGGAAGTGCAGTTGACCGGCAAGAATTTCAATTCTATATTTCTCAAATTACAGTCTGCACGAAAAATATGGCAAGGTGCGTTGTCCAAAAATAACAGAACTCTTCGATTTTGTTTGCTCAAATTATTATCGAAGTTTCGAAGCCACTCAGTAAAAATAGTTGACGTCACCCAAGCCTTGGAATTACTCCGCCACGTAATTTGTAACGATTTTTCTACATCCATATTTTTAAACGCCCGTGGTTTCGCCGCTTTACCAATAATCAAGAGCTGTTCTTTTTCACCAAGAGCATTGCAGAGAAGAGCAACAGTTATTCTCTCTTTAGATTGCTTACCACCAACACACTTTTCATTTCGAAGTGTTAAGGACTTAGATGGAGTGGCTCTGAAGAATAATCCTGTTTCGTCCAAATTGTTCACATTTTTTGGGTCGTATCCTTCGCAAATCTTGCTTATTGATGCTCTGAAGGAATTAACGCATTCCATGTCCACATGAGCGCCTTCTCCGCTCAGAATGTGGAAATCAATATTGTGACGCTTCCTAAATTTGTCCAACCAACCGTTAGATGCTTGAAAATTATTAAGCTTCAAGCTTTCAGCGATCTTTAGGGCTTTTAATTGAAGCATAGGTCCGGACACAGGAATGCTTTTCCCACGGGCTAACGAGAACCATTCAAAAGTGCGGCGATCCAAGTTACAAGTTGCTCCACCAAACAATTTTATGCGTTTCATGGCCAAAGGGCCATATTCTTCCACTTTTCTTTTAATAATTTCCTTTGATTTAAGGATACGCTGGATCTGACTTTTACTTACACTAAACTTCTCTGCTAGCTTCCGCACACTTAATTTATCATCCTCGTAAGATTTGATGATTTGCAATTTTTTGTTTATATCCGCTTCTTTATATTGTTTACTCATCCTACAAAAAAAATGGTTCATAAATGCATAAAGACATAGTGATAGTAAATAGTGAAAGTTATGTATACCTGAAGAAAGTCGAAAGAATAGAATTTTAAAACAAAAATAACCAATTCAATTAGCGGCGCCCGTCAACACATCAGAAAAGTATCCAACTGACTAACAAAATCAGTTGCAATCTTACAGCGAAAATTCAATAACGGGATTTGTAAGAAATACGAAGATTCTTTCCCTTTAAGTTCATTTTATGCAGCTGCGAACCTCACATCCGAAACTTACTTGTGATTCGTAACTGTCCCAGTTAGAGAAGTCATGATTTGATGATTTTTGTGTCTACTGTCCCATTTAGGAGGTGCGTACCGATTTTAGAGGTACTAGGAAAACTTGTAACTACGTCCCATTCCGCCCCCATCAATTAGAACTGTCCCAATTACGGAGGGTGTTGTGTATGGAAATTCCGAGGGTGGGCACGAGGGCTGACTCAATTAAGAGGTGTCCCAATTACGGAGTGTCCCAATTTGGAGTTTTTACTGTATTAATCATTCAGTGTTTCTTTTTCGTGATACATATTATGTAGATTGCGTATGGGTGCAATAAAAAAACACATTATAGTCGCTGAATGCGTTTTTGTATGTGCATTTTATTTGCATTCCTTGGACTTAAAATTTCCAAAAAAACATTATCCGCTGATAATGCGTTTTTAGTTTGTATTTCCATGTGGGAGACTGTATATCAATTAAAATTAAACCAACTTTTTACGAAACCTATTTTACATTATATGCTCATAATGCGTTTTTGTGTTGAATATCAACAAATTTCGTTGCTATGTCCAAAAATTAAAACTCATTAACGGCTTTTAACGCGTTTTTGTATTGCACTATTCCAACAAAATTAAACGCTTTGCAATACAGAGCATCCTTATCCTTATTTAATGTGTTATGTAATTGTATTGGAAACTCATGACTTACTCATTTACAATTTAACGATGCCTAATAACGAATACACTGTGTAACAAAAATTTGTTTATGTTATTTTTTTGTTAGTTTCTACTTCCTTATGATATGTCAAGCACGTTTTGAGTATTCATTCGTTCTAACTGTTAGCCTTACGGTAACGGCATCGCGAAATGTGTTAACGGAAATGCAAGCAGAGCAAGCCTTTCACTGGACCTCTGCAAGTGAATGTGAATAGTCGTTAGTTCAGAAGATAAATAAAAATGTTTCATTTAATTATGGAAAAGTCGTACTGACACTGAAAACTATCGTAAGAAAAGATGGCCGCTAAGAGAAGCCTTTATACTATACTTGATACAAAAAAACGTGAAGTTCCGCGTATTTTTAGATTAAGGAAAACTACTTATGCCCCCGCTTCAAATCAAAGGAACGTAATGTGTGGACAGCATCCAGGGAAATAAAAGGAGGAAATATTAAAATAGAAAATTATATAGAACTAGTAGAAAACTTAGTGGATAAGTTTAATATATTAGGATGCAGGATGTCGCTAAAACTACATGTTCTTCACTCTCATTTAGATTTTTTTTTAGTGAAAAAGTGGAGAGCATTAGTGAACAACATGCTGAGACGTTTACCTAAGACATCGCTTCAATGGAGGGCTGGTACCAGGGGAAATTGGATGCCAATATGCTGGACGACTACGTCTGGCACCTAAAAAGGGGCAATTCCAAAGTTCACAGTAGGAAAACAAGAAAATCTCTGCACTCCTAAATGCATATGGAAGTGCCAATATTTTTTTTGTTCGTATATATCATAGGTTATTATAATTTAAAGTAACGTTTTGAATTAAGTTTTCTTTTATATATTTTTTTTTAATTACAAAAGTGCATAAATTACCAAAAATGCCAACTTTTCGTTAAAATTCTGAAGCAATAGCTAACACTTAAGAAGAACTTTTGGCATTTTTGAAATGAGCTAACATATACCAAGCATAAACAATCCAAAAATCTACATAAACAAACATTTTTTCAAATTTTGTTACACAGTGTAATGTGTTTTTTTTTCTGTAAAGGAGTACAGTATTGTGCAATTAACGCGTTTCTGCACATTTTATCTCCGAAACTCGAAACAAATTGGGAAAACTTTTAATGTAGATATATTAAGACTAGTGCCCGCTATAGCACGTGTACACGTGTACACGTGTTACACGTGTAATTAAATTATCCGTGTATGAACACGTGTATATTATTTACACGTGTATTTAGTATTACACGTGCATTTAGAATTACACGTGTATTTAGTTTTAGATCGTTTTGTATGGATCAGCTGATCCAATAGGCGATAAAAAATAGATGCAATTTTATAATTCAAATTTGATGATTTGAAAAAAGCCACGATAAAATCTCAACTAGTCCAGTCGTTTCGTACTGAAATCGGAAGATTTTGAAAAAAATGGTGGTGTTCTAGTTATTATTGTTTGCTCCTTTATTATTAAGGTGCTGATGCTGATTAGTGATTACGAATCTATTATAGGTTCTTTTTTCTAGAAAAGAAATACCAAATACTTCATACAAACTTCATACCCAATTATGTATGTAGTTGGCTTCACTTTTATAAAATTTAAACTCACTATAATACAGGGTGTCCCAGTAAAGAGGTATAATCACTTAACTAGGGATTCCTGAAGTTCTGGCGAATTTTTTCACGTACGATTAACAGAAGTTCTAGTAAAAATCATTTTTTGTCAGACAAAACAAAGAATAATTGAACGAGGGGTGTTGGTAGATTTAGCCCCAACCTGGTTTTGGTTTTTTTTATCATATTTGTCTGACAAAAAATGATTTTTACTAGAACTTCTGTTAATCGTACGTGAAAAAATTGTTGTACATAATTTTTAGGCAATTGGTTAGCGATAAAAGTTAAGTAAAAACAAATTTTTTTTATTAAGTAAACTTTTTGAGAAAAAATAATTTTAAGTAAAAAATTGGAAAAACAAATTTTCATAATTTTAAGTTTAAGGAGCAATAACTTTTTTGTATCTGCATAGAATTACGTAAAGTGTTCAACATTTTTTATGCGCTTCTGATTGGCTCTCCAATATGTACGAAACTATTCTTGTAGCTGTTGTAGTTCAGAAGTTATATCAGTGAAAGTGGTTGTAACGCCAAATTGGAGGTGTCCCACTTTGACGGGCTATAACTTGAAAGGGGGTAAGAGTATAATTTTGTTTTAATGCAGCCAAGGGCAGGTTTTAGACGAAAAAGCACACGGTAAATTTTAAAGCGACTTTTTTGCAACTACACGTGTATTTTTAATTACACGTGTATTTATAATTACACGTGTATTTAAAAAATACACGTCTACACGTGTAAATAGTTTTTCATAACACGTGTAAACGTGACACAAATACACGTGTTCTTAAATACACGGCTAAAACCGAGAGCCCTAATTAAGACTGTTATTGGGATTGCAAAAAGCTATCCAAAGCAAAAACACATTATGTGACGTTAATGCGTTTTTGCAAAGTAGGGGAGATTTTGAAAGACAATGAATTTATTTTTGCTTTTGCATTCGACGTAAAATAATCTTTACGCGGAGTAAAATACGCAACTTAAATCTTCTTGACGCGGCGTAAAATAATATTTACGCGGCGTTAGAAAACGCGTTATGTTTGACGAGGCCTTTAGTATTAGGTTCAGTATCCGGACGATTGATTTTTTTACGCATTAAAATATGGATAACGTTAAAAATGTAATATTTTTAGATTTATTTACTTAAACACGGGCTTAAGATATTCGGACAAATAATTTGAGTTTAAGAAAAGCAGCTGCCAAATATTGTCTGTGTCGATCAACTCTTCATGACCAACTAAAATGTAAAAGGCTAATTTGTAAAAAAGCCAACAAAAAAGGGGCCACATCCTTGCTTAACACCTGAAGAAGAAAGTAAAATTGTTGAGTTGTGCACCGATATGTGCATTGATAAACGGAAGATTTGTTTCTACAACTTATTCACTTACGGAAGGATTTAAAAGTATCTTAAAATGTAAGTTTTTTAAGAAAATCTTAGTGATAATAACAATTTAAACAAGCAAATTTTAATTTTCAGGGAATCTTCAAACAAAAGCTTGCACGCGAAATAAAAACAGTCTGTGACTTAAGTAGAATTTACGTGTGCACATCCCGATTTAGCCAAAGGACAAATTAAAACCTCTAATGCGAAGCAAACGTCCAATAATTTATGGAAAAGGCTTACGTGCGATTTAAATGCAAAGGGGCCACCAATGCGGGATCCAGTTGCTTGGAAAAAGGTAAGTAAAAGTACAAAACCGATTGTAACAACAAATAAATTAAAAATATTTGTAGGTATGGGCCGATCATAAGGCCTACATCAAATCCAAATTACGGAAAAACAAAACAAGCATTTCTGGAACAGGTGGTGGACCTTCCAAGCACTGTTCTTTTAATGTTTAAGTTTGTAATGAGTAATGAAAATTCAGCAAGAGCTCTTGGAGAAGATTTGCAGATCGAATCAGTGATCAGTGGAAGCAGAAAATATACGAAACGAATCGGTGGTCTTTGAAGTACCGAATATACCAGCTAACGATGTTTTTTCCAGTTCATCTCATATTCGTTCTGCTCGTCGAAGTAAAGAAAATCTTCTCCAAAAGCAAGTGGACAATCAAATTGAATACCATACAAAATCATACCGAATATTCAAAGAGATAAACGAAAATTTAGAAACATTAGCAAAATATAAAAAAAAAGAATATGATCTAATCGAGAAAAAATACAAACTGGCAAAAGAAAAATTTGAACACAAAAAAAAAACGATTGCGAGGAAAACCAAATTAAACTTGCCAAACTTGAATTAAAAAAAGAAAGCATTGCATTGCATTGCAAAGCAATGACATCTAAAATAGTGATAATGAAACATTATTTAATTTAAATGAAAGAACTGAATTTACATGTTTTTATGAAGCTATGTATATATAGAGTAAGAGAGGGTAATATGGAATACAGCTTTTTTATTGTGAAATTACACCTACATTTTTGGACCAAAGTACCCATCAAGTGTTTTAAAATGACCGATGTATATTCAGGTACCTAAGCCAGACCTTCCAATACAATTAAAACTTACCACTTTTGAGTTATGGATTTTATTTTAAAAAAATGCAAATATCTGAATTCAAAAAAATGTGCAGGTAATATGGAATATTCCATATTATCAAAATTTGGATGTATTATGGAATATTCCATATTACCAACGATCAAGCTGTGATCTTTTTCAATGTATTTTGTTTATTAAGTTTTAATTATATAAATGAATTTTCACAATATTTGCACAGATACTTTGTTTTGAAACACTTCTTGTGTGACCACATATTGCATTGAATGCATCTGTCCCATAATAGACCATCAGGAAAGGATTCATCGCATGCATTGCAAAATACGCCTTCACGAGGTTCAAGATCGAAATCTGAGCCTATTTCATCTGAACTTCGGTCATCAGCAACAAAACTTACCGAAGAATCACTAGACGATTCGTATGCCAAATCCCTTTAGCATTTCTGTTGCCTTTTAGTGCCGCCTTTTGAAGTGTCTTTTGAAGTGGAGGGTAACATATGATGTTCTTTTTTCAGTTGAACACTTCGACTTTTAGTTTTAGTTTCAAACAATTTTTTTGCACAAATATTTCCAGGTTTTAAAATATCTTGTTTGTTTAAGGTGAGTTTATAGGGCGTCTCTGTAATAACAGTCGCTTGTGTGGCTTTTCTTCCTCTATTGGATTTCTGTTGTTTTATATCAACTGGAGAGGCAACGTCCCAAGGAGAAACAGTAAAGTTCAAGTTCGATTCAGAGTTCCTTGGTGGAGTTTGAGAAGCATTATCAGTTGAATCTTTTTCTTGTTGAACTACCGATACATCAACTTTCGTTGCACCAATAAAATCCGCGTCGGTAAAAATATGTGGATTAAAAGGATAAATGCCTGTACATCTGAATCCATTAGCAGCTATTTCCGCTGTTTGACACCTTAAATATGCTTTGGAGAACAGTTCTGCAACGTCATACAGCGTTACTTTTCGGCCCTGTTCTCGTAAAAACAAGCGAACGCCTTCACTGTAGTAAGATTTTAAAGGCGCCATAAAAGAGCTGTCTAGCGGCTGCATTTTATGAGTTGAATGAGGTGGTAGCGAAATTATAGTCACAAAATACGCCTTAGCCATTTCAATCACATCAATATTCCGAGTGTGACTATAATGTCCATCTAATATTAATAGCACTGGCGAGTCCTCAACCGGTTGCACTTTTTTAATGAAATGTTGAAACCATTTGGTGAATAGGTTAAGTTGTATCCATCCCGAAGTATGAAATGCAGCGATTGAACCAGGTGGAGCATTCTTCATTAGCTGAATATTTTCAGCTAATTGGCACAAATTGACCACCAGCGCTCATAGCTAATACTAAGGTAACAAGCGAGCCTCTTTCAGCGGAGGTCAATATTCCAATCTGTCGTTTTCCTTTGGTAGCCAATATTTTTGGCTGTTTGCTTTGGGCAATAGAAAAACCTGTTTCGTCAACATTATAGATCCGATCTGGTGGAAAATTATATCGCTCGTTGTACGAGTTTAGAAGCTCAAAAAACAGATTTATATTGCCTCTAGTAAACCCAGTAACTCTAGCCATTGACGTACCTGACGGTGTTCGAATTGACAGATCATTTCTATGTCTTTGTATAAAACCTTTAAGCCAATCACGTCCAGCACATTGCTTCAAAACAGAAGATTTGTTGGGAATATTGTTTCTTATAGCCAACTGAAAAGCTAACGATCTAACATCCGATTGTGTTAACCCGAAGTATCGCGACTCCATTTCTTTGATATATTTCACGAGCTCAAACTCCATTTTATTTGTGAAGATGGGTTTCCTTCCAAGTGGAATGCGTGATACTTCGATAGGAGTTTCTGTAGATGTGGCCAATCTAAAAAGAGTTCCGCGTGGAACATTGAATGCTTTTGAAGCTTTGAGGTAACCCATTTGCTTAGAACGTATGCATGTTATGGCCTGCTCCATGTCCTCTGGTTTCCATTGCTTGCGCCTTGCTGCGTTTTGGGTTTTTGTAGCCATCTATTGCATTAAAAGTTCATGCGTTAGTATGGTAGGTATTTGACATAACAAAGGGAAAAAAAATGCTGACAATATGGAATACTTTTCCATATTACCAACATCTAGGTATTCCATATTAACTCATCTAGGTACATTTAAAAAAGAGAGTAAAAAGTAGCATACCGTTTATAGATTTGATCACACAAATAGCAGTAAATGAAAGTCCAAGTCGACTGCTTTGCAAAACACACCTTTTTACTATATAATTATTTATATTTCAAATATTTTTTCATATAAAAACTTCACACCTTGCAAAGTTGTGTTGCAGCGGTTTTTAAATTTAATTTTTCTTTTTTTCAGTTTGACAGCTATTTGAAATCGAGCAAAAGGTTGCTAAGATTTCTTTCACAATCTAAGTTCTGAGCGTAAATAAAGAGATGTCGCTGCTGTAAATACGGGGGAAAAGTGGTATTCCATATTATACACATATTCCATATTACCCTAACTTACTCTACAATACATGTTTTTATGAACTACTAAATTTAAATGAATTTTTGCCTTTATTTATAGTGAAATGAAATGTGATTTAATTTAAATGAAAGAAATGAATTTTTATGTTTTTATGTACACATATAATAATGTTTTTATGAAATAATAAATCAAAACGAACCTTGTCGTGGTGTGGGTGAGCAGTCATTGCCACCTCGACTGGTATAAAAGCTAGGGAGACGATCGACTCGCTCTCTTTTTGTCTTTTCGAAAATCGGCAGCGGACGACCACACAGACGGTGTGGCGGCAAACCTCGAATACCTCGAGAGAAAAGTAAGTGACAGCCAGTGACAAAGTAAAAGAAAAGTGAAAAAACCCAAAAGTGCTGAGCGTGCAAAAAGTGAAAAGAAAAAAAACGTGTCCCTGAAAGAATAGTGTAAAACAAAACAAAAAGTGCAGAAAAGGAAAAAAAAAAAATATGAAATACCACACCACATTTATATTTTTTGATTAATTAGATTTTTATTACCTCGAATGTATAATTGCTTTTTTTTTTTTAATCTCATGACTACGTTGTGAATTTATTAACTCCCTTTAAGGAGGAAGGAAAATATAGTTTGAAATTGACATGTTAGTTTTTTTTATGGATTATATGCATTGTTATTAGCGAATTTTTGTCCTTAGCGTATTTTTGTTTTCTTTGAAGCTTACGGGCCTAGGTTAACCCTTAACGGCCCAACGTATCAAATTTGATACATATTAGTAAAAATGCTGTAAATTCGAAAAACCAACAATTTGAACAATTTGAAAGTTGGTCGTGTCACATAAGCAGATTCGACAAAGACCAGAAATTACTTTAAAATGTTATTTGAATAAATTTTATGAATCCGGTTTCAAAAATATACTAAATACTATGTTTTCATTTTCACAATATTTTTTCTTTCGTAATATACCTTTCATCTCGTATTTAAGCTCAAAATGTAGCCCTAGCGCCCGTTTGATCGAATTTGATATACATATACCACAATATTCGCCCCCACAGGTAAACAACGCAACGAAATACATTATTAAGTACGCAAAATCGCTTTAGATGCTATGTTATCTTCAAGTAATTTATTTCATTAGAAAATAAAAAACTGGGCCGTTGAGAGTTAAGAAGAAATAATAATAGTTACTAAGTTAGTTAATAAGAATAAATGAATTTATTCGAAAAGGAAATTTTCTGTTGTTTATTTAACTGGTTCTTCGCTTTCCTGGTTATCTATTGAAGATTTTAGATGTATCCTGGGAAGGTCAATCCTTTTAATTTTTTTTCCAGATCCATGCTTTGGAGATGACCCTTGTTTAGACTTTATGGCGGGGCAGATAACAGTGGCAAGGGGATATCGGGGGATCATGAGGATCGAGCACAAATGAACAAATAGTTCCTTTTAGTTAGGGGCCATGATGAAGAATTGAGGACATAGTGGCCAAGGTAGGATCACGCCGGAAGCGGTGTGATACTTTGGGTGGGTACCGGCGAGCTAGCCTTTGGCGGAGCAAGCATGCCTCCTGCCACAGAGAGTCGAACAATCTTTCCTCTCTTCTGCCCGGACGGGCCCAAGGAGTCCTGTGGTCTTGGGTTCTAAGGGTAGCGTAGGAGAGTGAAGGATGCGAAGGATACGTGGATGTGACATTGGTGCGCGGGTACTGAACGTACACGATTATTTTTGCTACTAGCCTGGTTTTGGGTTTTTAAATATTTTTTTTATTCTATTTCAGACTTTTTGCTACCCCACTATCCGCGTCCTTCTTCCATTCGTTACACAATTTCATAATTTTATATTATATATGTATATTTTAATATTCACGTTCCTATGATTGACTCCATACATGTGAATCACGCGAAGAGATGCACCGCCGTACTTTTTATTTATGTACTGTATGCATGGAAAAGGGTAACCCCGTTTGATGATCTGTGGGAAGGACATCGCATAGTGAAGGCGTCCGTTATTTTGCACAGTTTTATAATAGTAAATGATTTAGATTACTGTCCACAAAAATACGTCGATATTTATAACGAGAACGACGAAATGATTCATCGAGGTCGAGAGGGAAGAGCGCCCATTCCTAAAATCAGATCAATTGGCTCCAACTTCCCCTCCAGGCAAGCATTCCGAATGAGAGAACAATTGAAAACATATTTGTTTAACAATAAAATTTAAAAAAAACACATATTTTTATTTTAATTATTTTTATTGTCTATAATTCATTTTGTAAGATCTTATTGGTTTAACAGTAAATTAAAAAAAAAACATATGTATGTAAGATTTTAGTTCAGTTTGCAAGATATAATATGACTTCGTCATTTACACCCTGTAGCATTTTTGTTTGTAGTCGAGTTTTGCATTCTTCTGGCAGAATTATCATTTTTGGCGATAACATTTTCATGAATTTGGATCCTCTGGGTTGTTAAAACGGTGTGAAAATGCTTGGGATAAGTTACCAAAGAATTTGTTGACAGGGAATTCACCTGAACCAGGTCTTTTCGATTTCGGTATTGGTACGGACGATACTGGGCTTATTTGTGGTTGGACTTCTGGTGATGGAGAAAAAACATCTTGTTGCATCCCACAGCTCTCATCGAAAATATCCTGCGACATCGATTCGTAGTTACCAAAGTGTCTAGGAGAAAATTATATTAAAATGTGGTATATAAAAATAAAATTAATCATGTTGATACTTTCTTGGTTTCATGGTATCCGATTGAAACTCCAGCAATGGCAGGGACGTGGCGTGATGTTCTAAGCAGGGTGTTCTACTTTTTTTTTTTTGTTAAATAATAACGTACATATGTATATACTCAGTTTTCTCCAGGACCACGACGAGGATGTTAAGTAAACAAGGCCAACAAAATAATTTATTAAGAACAACAACATTTTCTTTCATAGTTAGGAATCTAAAAATGTCTAGTAAAAGCTTTACTAGGTAAGCCTTACAAATCAAATCCGGAAGAGACGGTGTTGGCCTTCCAAAACTAATTATTTCCAGTCTTTCTTCCGAATTTAATTGAGAAAATGGTTTCTTCAATAAATTTTCAATAGCGCATCGACAGGTCATTTTTCTCTTATACGATTTGGCTTAAAAGAACGACATGCATATCTAACTATTGCCAAAATGCGAATGATCAATGATGATGTAAGAATAAAGATGTTTCCGCAACATGTTTTCAATGCAAATATTTGAAAAAAAAACACGCTTATTGTTGTGTTGCTTTTTGCTTTCGCTTCAGTCGATTATGTTCTACAAATATAGAGCACATCGAAATCGAACAAATAACTAATATCAAGAGAAGAGAATCGAACAAAATTCATCCAAACAAACGTTAACATGCGAAATAAAACAAAATATGAAAACCAACAAAATACCCACAGGCCACAGCTAACATCTTCCTCGCTAAAGAAAAGGGTAGAAAATGTATTGTATCGAGCCTGCCTGCGTGCGCAGTTTGTTGGGCAACTCAAATTGATGCGAAACAAAACAGAATATGAGAAGCAACATAATACCCACAGCGCCACAGCTAACATCTTCATCGCTAAAGAAAATGTGTTGTATCGAGCCCGGGTGCGCAGTTTGCTGGAGAACCCAAATTCATGTTATTGTACAGACGATTGTTGGGACTTTGAATGTGGTAGAACGTTTTTTTTATATGGATATTTCCTTTGGGTTGGTGCGCTAGTAAGTGGAGAACAACCGGGCGAGTCGACGTCGAACTGAATTTAATAAAAAGTTGGTTTGGATAGGTTGCTGGACAGAGGTTTGAAAGTATGTATGTATGACGGCGCGCACCGTTCAATTTACTTACGAAAAGAGGAGAACATTTTGTTCAACGTCAATTTGTGTTGAATGGTTTATATACATTTTGGTATTGCGATTTTGACTGCGGTGTTTGGTTTGGTTGATTTGGCTATCGACGGTGCGGCACAACAGAGTGAACAAAAGTGGATGTTAAAGCATTATTTTTAATTAAGTATTTTTGAATTGTAACTCAATTAGATATTGTTAGCGCATGTATATAAACAAATAAATTTTTCATAAAGGTGGATTTCGTTGGGGTGTGCGGAGAACACCTGCGCACCTTAGAATAAACGTCACTGAGCAATGGGTATAGTTCCCATAGCACGGCGTTACCAGCACCGCTACCTGAAGCCTGTTCAAGTTTTATCTTTCCCTAACGAAGCGATCTCGTAAACTTTTCCACCGTTGTTTGCATTCTTCAACTGTAAAATACTTGAATGAAGATATTTATATGCATATTTTAATTCAAAAACGTACTTGGTTTTTGCAGCTCCTCTGCAATCTTCGCTGCGTATTATAAACTCCTACTACAACTCAGCGCACCCATTGTGCTGACATCGAGGAGGGTTTTAGTAGTGTATTTATGAATTTACATTCGTAAAAAAATGCGTATGGTTTCAATTGTTTTTATCTAAAATGTGTATCATGAATCCCTCCTGCATTCCAGCACATCCACCGCGTTGCGATCGACGAGGGTTTCAATAATGTAGTTATGATTTTACATCTGGAAACCCTTCTTCGATGTCAACACAATGGGTGCGCTGAGTCGTAGTAGCAATTCATAATACGCATCTTCGCCCATGTGTAGTCTCGCTTGATTAAATTTTTGTAGCTCCTAGAAGAAAGTCATTCTCTTTCACCAGAGCTATTAATTTTTCTTCGAATGAATTACTTTCTTTATAAATATTTTTCGCGAATGAAATAAGTCCATGCACATGAAAATACAAATTTCAAATAGGTAGTAAATAACTGTGTGTGAGCTGTCAAACGCACGAAAAAGTAAAAAGTAGCTCTACTTCCGGCATTCAGTTCGCAGTTACGTTATTTACGATCAAACGCCTGAGGTTACATTTTGTGTGACACCGTTAGAACCCATTGTTTCTACTCGATCTGTCAACGCACGACCGCGTGAACGCCACATTGTGATTCGGCCATTTATATTTTACCAGATTTCAACAATACTATAGGATAGGCTAAACAAAGACCACCTCCCGTCCCTTTTTAATGCATTTTGTTGAGAGCAGCTTTTTTTCGCACATAGCGTTTTTGGGCAGTCCAAACCTAATAGAAAAATTATTGTAAATGGGCAACGAGAAATAAAGATGGATTCTTACCTTCTTCCATTCATGGTGGCCTTGTGCTATTCAACTCGAAAGTGAGCTGCTTCCAAAACTCAGAAATTTTTGTTTATTTTCCTTCACGAAACCCCTATCAATTGCCTGGTTTTCTTGCATCTTGTTAACCAGCATATCGGTTTGCCTAGCATTTATTGATTTGGGCCTGAAATAAAGCAAAAAAAAAATTAATTTTCCTTTAGCCCTATTTAAAAAGAGTAACTTACAGTTCAACAGTTGTATCCTCTTCACCTTCAAAAAGCAAGTGAACATTTTAGCTCTGTTTGACGTTTATTTTCGCCCGGAATTAGTGTTCGTGATAAGGGAATTTTTTCGAACATGACATTTTTCCACGCAAAATTCATAATAGGCGAAGAGAAAAAAAGGAAATATTTCGGGTGAAATGCTATTCGGGCGAAATTCATTATGTATGTGTGTTTGTGTGTGTATGTGTTTTGGACACAATATTTTTTCGATTGCTGTACACTTGTACAGACTTCTGCAATAGAGCTAGATGCTGTTTGTCAGGAATGGGAGAATACAAGATTACGCATTTAGGTATACAAAAATCGAATGTTCTGCGCATGCCGTCACTGGTGACCAGCGATTTGACAGCTGGTTATTTTCTATATGACTTCACCAATAATTGCTTTGAAATGTTAACGAATTTTGTCTTTTAAGTTGTATAATTACATTATCGTTATTGATAAAATTAAAATACAAGTTTCACTCTCTCCTCGCAAATATATGTTTGCCGCTAGCCTTAAATGCGTTTTCAAAAAATCTACAAAGGAGTAATTTATGTGAATTTCTCAAAAACTATACACCTTATGAGATTCGCTGTATTTATTTCTAGAAATTTAGTACAAACTATGATTTTTTCATATTTTTGACTTCAGTAGTTTCGGAGATGGGGTGGGGGATATGGTATTTTTGCACACATTTTCAGTAATGACTCTCAAAGTTTTCAACGGATATTTTTGGAATCTTTGCTTTCTAATGATATTCCCATGATATATTTTGCAGAAATTTATTTTCGAGTTCACATTTTGCCCACAATATTTTTGAGTGATTAGTTGTCTCATATGTAGGGTGACCAGCTCCATGCCCACGAAAAAGAGGACCCCTTCAAAAATCTCGAACGAAAAATTAAAGGAGAAAAACAAACAACTAAAATAAAAAAAATGTAATTTATTTTAGTTCATTAAAACAAAAAAAAACGTCAATTTTTACAAATGCAAGTAAAATAAATAGAAATAAATTAAGTCAATTCTGACTTTAAACACATACAATAAAAATAAAATAATGGCTCTGATTAAATTATTGACTGATTATATTTGCTATTTAACCGTATTTTTTTTAAAAATATTGGCACACTACATGTTAACAAACCGCTGTATTTACTTTTAACAGAAAAATTTGAATTGAATTGAGCTGTCAAATGAGTGTTCCGACGATTGTTAAAAAAAAAACCAGGGATGGCGTTGTGCTCAGAAGTGAATGAGTTCAGGTACAAATATATTTTAGGTCTTGCTCACACCAGAAAGATGCACAAAATTTCTCAATTAGAGTTGAAAAAAATGTTTGTTGTAGTTTTGTGATGTTGAAAATGAACTTAACTGAGAAAATAAATATAAAGATAAAAAAAATATTTTTAAAAACAAGCTTTAATGAACTAAAAAGTAAAAAAAAAATTTTTTTCCGAGTCACCAATGTGTGACTATAAATTAAAGCTTGGGGCACTCAGGCACAAGACAACACATACACGATGTGCAACGAGGACGGAAGAAAAATTAGCAGAACACATTTTGTGTCACTGTTACTGTTTAGTTAGACCTCGTCATCGTCATTTAGCCAAATTTTACCTCGAGCCTGAGTGCCCCAAGCTTTAATTTATAGTCACACATTGGTGACTCGGAAAAAAATTATTTTTTTACTTTTTAGTTCATTAAAGCTTGTTTTTAAAAATATTTTTTTTATCTTTACATTTATTTTCAACTTTTTAGTATCTGAATTTTTTTTTTACAAATTTACGTCTATACGTATATTAGCTTGGGTGGGTTGGATATGAGAAAGTTTACTCAGTATGTTTGAGATTCTACTCGCCCTTTCATTTGATACGCATGCCATGGTGGAGAATTAGCAGAACACATTTTGTGTCGCTGTTACTGTTTAGTTAGACCTCGTCATCGTCATTTAGCCAAATTATACCTCGAGCCTGAGTGCCCCAAGCTTTAATTTATAGTCACACATTGGTGACTCGGAAAAAAATAATTTTTTTACTTTTTATTTCATTAAAGCTTGTTTTTAAAAATATTTTTTTTATCTTTATATTTATTTTCAACTTTTTAGTATCTGAATTTTTTTTTACAAAATTACGTCTATACGTATATAAGCTTGGGTGGGTTGGATGTGAGAAAGTTTACTCAATATGTTTGAGATTCTACTCGTCCTTTCATTTGATGCGCATGCCATGGTGGTCGTGAAGAAAAGGTAATTCGCCATCTTGGCTAGTCAAATTCTGCTTGTCAATCCCTTTAAGTTGATACCCATATTAAGGAGGTCGTGAAGATAACGGCAATCCTCCATCTTATGGCGTCCGCCACATTAGATTTACAACCTCATAAAATATACTATATTGTTTGAGATTCTATTCGCCAAACCCTTCTATTTGATATCCATGTCATGCGGGTTGTGAAGAAAAAAGTAATCCGCCATCTTATGGCATCCACCATATTGAATTTAGAATCACATCATTTAGCTAATCGTATTCTACTTGTCAAACCCTTTCATTTGATACCCATATTAAGATGGTAGTAAAGTTAACGGTTATCCGCTATCTTGTGGGCGTCCGCCATATTAAATTTGTAATGACGTTGTAGCGTATTGTATTCTACTTACCAAGCCCTTTCATTTGATACCCATATTTAGGAGGTCGGGAAGTTAACGGTTATCCACCATCTTGGGGCGGCCACCATATTAGATTTACATGATCATGAAATATACTATATTGAGTTGTCACCGGATACGCAAAATTTCAGCATAATCGGATATCTGGTAGTGGGTGTAAAATCGAATCCCAGATTCCGTCCCCAGAGAAATTGAAGTTAAAAAATCGTCCGCCATATTGGATTTACAACGTCATCGAATGACCCATATTGTATTGTCTCCCGAACTATATACGTGTGCAAAATTTCAGGACAATCGGATATCTGGAAGTGGGTGTAAAATCGACTCCCAGATTCCGCCCTCACAGAAATGGAAAAGTTAAAAAAGCGTCCGCCATATTGGATTTACAACATCATCGAATAACCCATATTGTATTGTCTCCGGAACTATATACGTGTGCAAAATTTCAGGACAATCGGATATCTGGAGGTGGGTGTAAAATCGACTCCCAGATTCCGCCCTCACAGAAATGGAAAAGTTAAAAAAGCGTCCGCCATATTGGATTTACAACGTCATCAAATAGCACATATTGTATTGTCTCCGGAACTATATACGTGTGCAAAGTTTCAGGATAATCGGATATCTGGAAGTGGGTGTAAAATCGACTCCCAGATTCCGCCCTCACAGAAATGGAAAAGTTAAAAAAGCGTCCGCCATATTGGATTTACAACGTCATCAAATAGCACATATTGTATTGTCTCCGGAACTATATACGTGTGCAAAATTTCAGGATGATCGGATGTGTGGAAGTGGGTGTAAAATCGATTCCCAGATTCCGCCCTCACAGAAAGTGAAGTTAAAGCTTGTAAAATGAGGACAAATTGCATATTTTTCCAAAAAGATATCGGACATTTTCTTTTTGGACAAAAAGTGGACATGTCCTCTTAAAAGAGGACGTCTGGTCAGCCTACTCTTATGGATATGTGGACCACCAGAATGTAAAAGTGCACCCAAAGTTGGCGGAACGGTTCTTGATGTTTTTATCGTGACAGACATTTTGGAGTTGAGCGAACTTATAATCGTTCCGTTTTACCTACCCATATGGAACCCTAAAAAGAATTACAATTTGTTCTTTTCAAAATTTCATCGTTGCGCTGTAAATATTGCAGCTTAATTTCCTTCTATTGTATTTTTTTTTGTTTCAAAAGAATCTCTTGTCGAAATTTCCCCATTTTAAAATAGTTTTTTTGCTTTTTTTAATTTTTCTGTGTCCAAATAGTCCCAAGGTTGTCAACAGACTTTTGGAGTTTTCTTATGGCGTGCTCAACATTGTTTAAAACACGAACTTTCTTTTTGGAAGCATCCGATACACTTTCTATTTCTTTTCCAATTTTTTCCATTGCTTTGTTTTGCTGGATCATAAAATCATTTAAGCTATCGTTTACTGATGCTTGTGTCTTTCTTTTTTTGCTATTTACGTTTATTTCACTCACGTCTAGCAAATCATCAAAGGTGTTACCTGAAAAATTTTCTTCATTACCTTCGTCTGGTCCAAAATCGAAAGTGTTCGGAACTTCTTCAACAACGGTGTAAATTCGGAATATTTTAGCTATGCTACCAACAAATTTGTTGAAAGGTCCCCCGCTAGTCGATATGATTTCAACCTTGTTGTGATGTGAGACAGTTTTTTTTTTCTTATTGCAGCCTTCTAATCTGCCCAAACCTTTGAGCAAATATAAACAGTTTTTTTTTTCTAAATTGTATGGTATATTAACCTTTTTCACCCACTCGTACCCTTCTGCGGTGATCCAATGCTGTTAAGGCAATTTTTCAACTCGTCCCAAAGAGGCTCAGCAGCCACTCGATCGCCTTTAATAAAACCTCTTGCAAGGTCCTTATGCCTCTCCATGAAGGCGATAAAAACTCTTTTTTGTTTGGAATTCTTGTATTTATTTCCCCCGATTTTATGCTTTTCAACGCACGATTTTTTTTCAGCTATTTTGTAACTCACTTACTTTACGTTGAAAACCATCAGCAGCGTAAAACACAACCGAAAGGTAGAAAAGAGCTTCGCCTTACCATTTTATCTTAAAAATAATTGTCAATAATTTCTTTCAGATCTTTCCAATTTTTGTTATTCTTATGGATAAAAGAACAAAAAAAGCATACGAGCATCTGTTGGCACATATCAAAGACAATATTTTTGATATAAATCCAAATGCCTAACCGATTATGAGCAGGCCAATGAGACAAGGCGTCAAAAATGTGTATCCAAACGCTAAGATTATTGGATGCTGGTAAAATTTTATTTTATACAAAAATATATAAGATTTTTGGATTTCAACTACTTTCTCTCTTATTGAAGGTTTCATTTTTGTCAGGCCGTGAGGCGTAACATGCGAGGTAGGCCATCGTTGCTCCAATTCTTTAGAGCTTCGAAAATATCATCATCTGCCTATCATAAAATAATGGCTCTCCCCTTACTGCTGGTATGAATGAGAGCGCATTTCGAGACATTAGGTCACGGATTCTGCTGAATAGCAACAAAAAATTTTCACAATTTTTGAGTTATTTTGAAAAATATTGGATTCGAAAAGTATTTTTTTGTTACTTTTACTTTCATTTCCTGATCAGTTTCATTCTCATTTTCTCATTTTTAGGTAGGATGTAATAATTTTTCTATTTACAAAGTGAATATTCGAACGATTTCTGCTGTTGAAGCCTACAACGGTGTCTTGGGTCGCTCAGCAATAAAACACGGAAACTTCTTCAAGTTCGTGAGCGTAATAAGAAACGAGGAGTTTTTCAGAAGCCGGTATTGTTCAATTTTGGTTGAAAGTGGAGGTTCAATGGGCGTTAAACGTGAAAAATATAACGTCAAACGAAGCTCAAAAATAGAAGAAGCAACCTTGCTTTTAGATCAGGGTAGATTGACCGTCGCCACTTTTCTTTCAACGATGATTTATGAAAAAAACAAGATATGCGTAGAAATGCTTCCAAAAGAAGACATATTTAAAGACCAGGAATACAGTGAAGATGAAAATATTGACATTGAGGAGGATGAAAACTCTGATGGTGGTCGCCGTGGCCGTGGTAGTTAGTGCGTTGGACTACTACGCAATGCTGCCCGGGTTCAACTCCTGGCCGGGTCTAACACCTAAAAGAGTTTTTTCACGGTGCCACCTCTTTCGAATGTCTGACAAGCATCAAAGAGTATCATTTGTCACGATTAAGCTTCTCAACTCGCCGTTCGGAGTCGGCAAAAAACTGTAGGTCCCTTCCATTCATGCAAAAATATAACACGCACAAACAAATGGTTGCGAGAAGCAGGCCCAGGTTCAACTCGAGCTGTAGCGCCAACTAAGTAAGTAAGTAAGTCGCATTACCAACACCCACTGACGAATACATATGTATAGTCTGTAAGTATTCGAGGGCTAACATTGTTTTATTGCCTTGCAAGCAGATGAAAATTTGTGCTAAATGCATTTTGAAACTTGAAGCGGAAGTGGTTGCTGAAGAACAAGATCAGTATAAGTGTCATTGTTTTTTGTTTTAGCATTATTTCATTTCATCGGGGCTTAATATTCATTTAAAAATTGGGCATTATTTCATTATGAAAGTGGACCCCAATTTTGGGGTATTAGTTCATTTATTTTTTGGGTCTTACTTCATTTCATTTGGGCCTAATTTCCATTTGACAAATGGGGCACAATTTCATTATGAAAGTGTACCCCAGTTTTGAGGCATTATTTCATTTTTACTTTTGGGGCCTTATTTCGCGGAGCTCTACAAAACTCAGAACGGAACTGCAAGCGATAGACTACAGAGATCATTTTATGTAGATAATCACCCCTGAGATCAATTCCGACCGGATTGAAAACGCAAACCGATTTCAAAAACGAACGGAATAAGAAAGGCTGTGGAAATTCGCCCGAAATTTTACAAATTCGAAATTGAGGGGACACCTTCAAATGTAGTTCGAAATCAGCTGTTGTGTGCTTTTAGCTGTCAAAAAAATGATTTAATTTTTTGCGAAATTGAATTCAAAAGAATAAAGTATTAAATAATGTATTTGATATTACAATTGGTGTTACTTATAGTTATCCTCTTGATAGTTAAAATTAATCTCTCCAAACAAACGAGGGGTAGGTGCACTTCAGTTCTTTTCAACTTTGTTTGTTGAGTAGGTTCTTTTTCTTTTGTGTTTGCTATCGCTGCGCTGCGCTGGCACAATAACCAACTCATCGGATAATTCAAACTGCGTGGCAGTAAGTTCACTATTATTTCTATCCTATCCTATCCTATCCTATCCTATCCTATCCTATCCTTCCTACTCCTACTAATATATAAATGTGAAAGTTTGGATGTTTGGATGTTTGTTGCTCAATAACACTTTAACGGTTTAACGGATTTTAATGAAACTTTCGGGAATAGATAATCTACTTCCTGGATTACAGATTAGGTTAGTTTTTATACAAAAAATACAATTCCTTGATTCCATAATTCGCATTATTCCAATTTCCGCTTTTATTATTTGCTGATTATTTTTGGGTAAACCATTGCCATTGATCGCCAGTCTGTTGGGATAGGGTTGTTCGTGCAAATATTATGCTCTTCTCTTCGCCACAAATCCATCGCTATCGCTTATTCTTTAATTTCCTTTCTACCCATACGCGCATTGAATGATGGGTAAACCATTGCCATTGATCGCCAGTCTGTTGGGAGAGGTTTGTTCGTGCAAATATTATGCTCTTCTCTTCGCCACAAATCCATCGCTATCGCTTATTCTTTAATTTTCTTTTTACCCATACGCGCATTGAATGATGGGTAAACCATTGCCTTTGATCGTCATTCTGTTGGGAGAGGGTTGTTCGTGCAGATATTATGCTCTTCTCTTCGCCACAAATCCATTGCTATCGCTTATTCTTTAATTTTCTTTCTACCCATACGCACATTGAATGATGGGCAAACCATTGCCGTTGATCGTCATTCTGTTGAGAGAGGGTTGTTCGTGTTAATATTAATGCTTTGTGGGATTGTGGGACAAAGTAGAGGAGGGATGATTTTGCTTATATTTGCTACCGACTTTAGTTAATTGTGTTTCTGCTTCATCAGAGTGCGGATCTAGATCGACGGAAAGGGGGAATTGCACGATTTTTTTTACTTTTTTTTTTTGTTCACTTTACAGCGGTATTTGGTTACCTTAAGGTTAAGTCAGTGGGTACCTTAGAATAAAGTTTCACCTCTTATTTCAATTCACAAATATATATATTGTAGTAGGGGTAGGTAGGCGTTGTTGAGTTTTAAAATCAATAAATAGTTGGTGATTTCAGACAAACCTTACCAGTTACTCCACGATTAATGCTTACATCAAAGCCTAATATCTTCGGCGTTTACATAATGTTACTTTAACTATAAACATCAAGTACAACTCTTAGATATGAGAAACCAGAAAGTACCATTATTTGATGCTCATATAATACATATTATGTACATATATGCGTAGATGTGTTTGTACACAGGTATACTACATTTCCATCAATTTTTTATGCAATCGTTTCATCTATAGGGAACAACCACTAAGTTCAGATTACAATGTATTGACTTCAGAATTCTTTAGAATCTTAATTTAAATAATATCGCTTCCTACTACTTCCTTTCTATCATACTACAATCAAACAACGTGACTGATTTAAAGCACGGGCAACGCCGGGCAGGCAACAGCTAGTAGATTAATAAATAACTTAAGCAAATAATGCAAAATGTACTTACTCAACGATGGCTCCGGGTTATTTTTTTCTATCAAGTTCCGAATTTTCTTGAACCATCAATGCCATGGACTGCCTTTTCCATTCCAGTTATTCGGAGCACTGTCTCTTCCACGGGCAAAATGTAACACAATCTTTTTACGTCACTCCCTGTGCTTTTGATTTCTTTTTTGTTGTGGATAAGTTTTTTTTTTCAGGGTAGGTACCTTTGTAGTACTTTTTCCACCCAGTTACGTCTCTACTAGGTGGTCCTAAACTATTTAATTTTACCACTAAATTTGACCAAAGGCTGTCAATTTCTACTGCGCGATTCGCAGTTTCGGTAAAACGCCTTGCCAAATCATAATATTTTGCCATGAAGTCTATCATTACTTGATGTACTACGAAGCCAATCAATTTGGACACTGAAAAAACGAAGAAAGTGGCGCTCGCGTGCTGTGTGCCACACAAATTTTTGTTGACGACAAATAAAGGGAAGTACGCACCGTCCCACTCCTTCGACAGATACGACAACAATGGCGAGATGCTACGACTACGATTGATGCAACACTATATCTGCTGCAGTCGGTCGCTGCACGAACGGAGGCCACAGTTGACGCTAAAAATGTGCAGACAGAGTTTGCGGACTACTTTGTCGAGCAGGGTGAAGTGGAGTGGCAGTACCAAAATATTTAAAGTTTCATCGGCGATGGCGACATCGTTGGGGACGGTCCTCGATCTGCTTGGCATTTGTGTTTCCCGACTACAACGCCCGACGGTGCCGGAGGTGCCAGAGAAAATTGGCCAGAACCGATGCATCGTTATTTGCGGAAGTCTGAAAATTTAACAATCTATTCACAAAATAAAATCACAATTCACAAATCAAATAATTAACCAGTGGCAAATATGATGTCGATTCACTTGATTGCTGGATATCGTTCGCTTCCAAGAATATCATCGACTTAAGATACCGCCAATGGATAACGACCGCTTCACCTGTGCCTTGCTTCGACTTCTTTAAATGATACTTGGCCAAGTTATGCTTAAACGAAATGCGCAGATTCGTCCAATTGGCTTTGGCGTCATCCACTTAGATGTTGCCAATCGCATTGGTTACCTCCTGCCAGGCGTCTGTTTTTGGCAATCTATATTCGGGCGAGCAGATGTCCCACAATATTCACCGCTCCTCGAACGCCACAATTAATTTAATAATCTCGTCATGAGATCATTCATGCTCCACTCTTTTCGCATAATTCCTTCTTTTGTTTTTTGGCTTTGAAATCGCTGCGTCCAACAATTTTTCCGTATTTTTATTTGTCATAAAAAACAAAAGAATAAACTACGCATAGTAGTACAAATATCCACTCACATAGTTTCCTATTCCGCCAAATTTGTCATTGTCAACAAGTGTTCATCAGCAAGTGCTTATTCGTTATAAAGTACATACAATATATATATACTCGTGCGAACTCAACTGCAAGATCCCAATAGCGAACTTACACATTACCACAGTCATTCTTTAAGACATGCTTATCATCGCTTCCTTTTGGCATTAATATCATGCATTATTTTAACATTTAACATACCGATATCATGAATGGTAATGCCATCGCTGCCAGGTTATTCAAAAGAATGGTTAGGATTTATTATTTTAAAACAGGTGCCATTACGAACTCGCTACCTTGGCTAGTCACTTAAAAATGTCATTTATTGAGAAACGAAGTGCTAACGCATTGAATCTCAAGTTTTAAAAGTGGTTGAATTTTAAAACAAGAGCCATTGCTTCCTATGTATGATTTTGGAAAGGCACTGCTTTCATCAAGATTTTTATGATGAAATCGCCAAACGTTTCATACTGGGATATTGAATATTCAACTGAACTCTCAAAAGCATTCATGTATACACACGAAATTAATGTATGCATCAACTTTCAGAATACACCAACGTTTTGACATACATAAATGAAACATAAATGTACACGAATAGTCATAAATTAATTAATGTATGTACCCGATCTGACGATTTGCATCGATGTCATCAAATTCCATTCGTGTATGCAATACACAAATGATACAGAAATCGTTTATGTATGTCATTTGTGTTCTTCAAATTTGTGATTCAGAAGATTTATGTAAGTCAAATCGATTATAAAAAAAAAATTGTGAATTGTGAATTTTCGGGATTTTGGATTTTCGGGATTCTGGGCTTTCGGGATTTTGGTTTTCGGGATTGTTTCCGACTCCCTAATAAATAGTCTCAAGGAACTTCCTTTTTTTTTATAATCTACACACGCTAAAGGGGATATGAATACCCTTTTAATGTTTACACACAGCGCGAGCACATGAAGGACGAGAACGAGAGACAGACAGATCGACGTAGTTGCAGCAAATCTTTCTTAAATGGAACATTACAAAAGTGGCAGATAATAAGTATTTCTTCACTGTTAAAGTATGTGCTTTCCAATTCATTTTGCTATCAATAGTCAAGCCAAGGTACTTAAATTCAGTTACATGTTCTATGCGAACACATTTAGATGAACAGTGTACCACCGTATTATAAGTATATAAATGGTCTGACGCACAAGTTTCAAGGCTCAGAAGTGTATTTATACAGTTTCTGCTATGTAATTTGAATAGTGGAATATTAAGATCAAAAGAAGATAGATTAAAAAACATAACCTTAGTTTTCTCACTTATGACAAGTTTGTGAATTCTAAACCAGTGTCTCAAAAATTCTAAATCGTGATTTATATCAGCAACCGAATCTAAGGGTGAATTACTAGAATTTGCACAAGCTATATCATCAGCAAAACCAGTTGCTTGACCTTTTATATTTAAACTGAAAATTGAGTTGATATAAATAAGGAATAAAATTGGGCCAAGAACAAGAAGAAGAAGGTATCACATATTCTCACCCTTCAGAAATGAAGCAAACCAGTCAAGAATAAAACCCCTAAAGCCAGCTTTTTCTAATTTTCTTAACATGACTGTTAAGCCTTCGTGATATCAATATATAGGGCAGCAGTGTATTTTTTGATATCCATACTTTCATAGATATGATTACAGAAGTTAAGCAGTGCATCTTTAGTTGATTTACCTGCTCTAAAACCATATTGGAGTGAGCTAAAAATTGGATTATTTTCTAGAAATAAAGCCATTCTGCTTTTAATCACTTTTTCGAAAATGTTTGAAAAACCGGAAGGAGAGAAATAGGTCTGTAGTTATTAATACATTTTTCATCACCCTTTTTAAAGATAGGAATAACCTCCGCCATTTTCAAGCTAAACGGAAACTTGCCATGAAAGATACTTATGTTAAATACATGTGTTGGTATGTCAACTAAATTGAAAGAAATTTTTTTAATAACGTTATTAGAGAAACTATTTAATGTGTGGGGAGTTATACAACCCCATAATAATTTTATAGAAATCGAAAGACGAAATTTGTTCAAAGTAAAAACTATTGGAATGACATACTTAATTGAAACATCTTTCTGTGCAAATATCAGAGGTAAATTCTATACCTGCTTCGGAGAGAGAATTCTTTGCTATATTAGTGAAATACTCATTAAAAGTTCTAGCCATATCAGAATGCTCATCAGTATAACGATTGCCGCACATCAAACGAACAGGAACATCAAAAGCTACTTTTTGGTTAAACAACTCGTTGACTATACTAAAATAGACAATGCCGCGGGACTTAGGGACAAAATTAAACTATATTTTTCCTACTATTTTGTATCCCTTCTGGATTTATACTGTATAAATTATTATTAAATTATTTTTTATATTTTTGAATATCTATAAATATTATAAAACTGTAGAGGTTTTATTGTTGGTTACCTAATGGCGTGGAAACCGCTGGACAGATTTCGATGAAACTTTTTTTGGAAATGCTTCTTAAGTACCCGGGATGATCACAAGCTACATATGTAATTTTTGGTTCAGGCTACTGGTTTTTACATAATAGTCAAAATAACTGAATATCGGTGAAGAATATTATGATTATACAGCCCTAACTCAATAATGGCTTATCGGATTGAAAAACACAAAAATAGGTGAAATTAGTAGATTTGTCCCTCAATCATTTGAGATATAAAACATCCTTCTGGGTTGCCCTGAAGCTGAGCAGTTTTCAAAACAATTATTCAAAGCATCGCCCACAATTTTCCGAGTTGTAACTTATCGATAATGTAGTGCATACGACAAGACGCCATCTTGGCAGCATGTGCGAGTGAAAAGGAAGTGGTACGCAGACGAGAATTCGTGCGTGGATTCTTCTGCCTCTTTTGGTTTTAAGCTTCGAAGGTGAGCAGTCGTGCGAGCAAGGCAAATCAGAATATAATATAAAGTTTCAAAATGAAAATTAAATAATTTATAAAGTAAAGTAAAATTGCGAAGAAAATTAAAAATACAATAGCAGCAAAGAATTTAAAGCATCGAGGAAACGTGATTACCTAAGAATTGCTGGTATCCGAAGTCTCCCGTGCACATCTGCGCATGCGTGATTTACGTATCGGTGCTAGGGATGCAAACGATACATCGATGTTTGCAAAACATCGATGTTTTGATAACCGATACATCGCCGATACATCGACGGGAAAACTGTCAAACATCGACATCGTTCATTCATTTCGTTAAACATTGCCAAGATGTGTTAAATATAAAATGTGCTTGTATTTGTGTAATAGCATTATACGTAAAACCATTTCATAATAGGGTTGTCTCCCTCACATCCGATAACTTTTTTCAGTGTTCCGGACAGTTAAGTTTTTCACAAATGTGATGACGTATGTAAAAAGCATCATTCAATTCTTTTATTCTTTGCCGATCGTCGTCTCCTGTTACTTACTTACTTAGTTGGCGCTACAGCTCGAGGTGAACCTGGGCCTGCTTCTCGCAACCATTTGTGTGTGCGTGCTATATTTTTGTACGAATGGAAGGGACCTACAGTTTTTTGCCGACTCCGAACGGCGAGTTGAGAAGCTCAATCGTGACAAATGATACTCTTTGATGCTTGTCAGACATTCGAAAGAGGTGGGCACTGTGAAAAACTTTTAGGTGTTTGCGGCGGGATTCGAACCCAAGACCGCTGGCTCAGTAGTCCGACGCACTAACCACTTGCGCTACGGTGCCCACGTCGTCTCCTGTTACAACAATAAAAAGAGACGCTATTGAGATTTGGAAGGATATGAAATCGCTTTTTCCAAAGCTTTCAATGATTGCAATTTTATATTTCCCCATCGTTGCCACGTCTGGTCCAAGCGAGCGTCTGTTCTCGGAGGCTGGGGCAACCATCACTCAGGACAGAAATAGACTTCTGGGGACTAGATTATTCAAGTTTCTTTTCCTCAACTCCATTTCTCAGTTGTTACATTCGAACAAATAAATGTTTATTTTGTCTCTTCCTTAATTTCATTTCAAAATTACGTTTAAATAAATAAATCCATTGAGAAAATATGTTTTATTTCACAGATGAATTTTATTGTTGTGTGGTCTAGTTGACTGGAAATTAGTTAAGGTTTTTGGGTTGAAACTGGTAAGACTAGTATATTTTGTTTTTTAGGTATAGTACGTCGTAAATATAGCCAACAATTTGTGTAATGGAGAAGTTCAATAAAACATCGGAAAAACATCGATGTATCGTTGTTAATACCGATGTTTTTTAACATCGATGTTTGTCGTGGAACCATCGATGTTTTCAAACATCGATGTTTTTAAGAACGATGTTGCATCCCTAATCGGTGCAGCACGACGTAAGGAGCACTGAGGGCCATGCAGAATCCAGTGGTGTTACCACGACACGTTAACAGCAATAATATTCCAATAACCAAAAAGTTAAAATAAAAGAAACTGCAAATCTCCGAGATCCTGGCAGCATCAGCTCTTGCCAATTACAATCAAATTTCAACCACAGCATGTTCCGGTAGTTCGGACAGACAGCACCAGCATCCGCACATATCCCAGCACCCAGGCAGATAGAAACCGTTATGAAAATTTAAGTAACGAGACCAAAAGAAAATCTCGAAATTTCTTAGATTCAAACTAAAATAAAGATTTCCATTTAAATTTCTAGATTGCCTAATAAGTCAAGCAAAAAAATCGATTATAAAAAAAAAATTGTGAATTGTGAATTTTCGGGATTTTGGATTTTCGGGATTCTGGGCTTTCGGGATTTTGGTTTTCGGGATTGTTTCCGACTCCCTAATAAATAGTCTCAAGGAACTTCCTTTTTTTTTATAATCTACACACGCTAAAGGGGATATGAATACCCTTTTAATGTTTACACACAGCGCGAGCACATGAAGGACGAGAACGAGAGACAGACAGATCGACGTAGTTGCAGCAAATCTTTCTTAAACGGAACATTACAAAAGTGGCAGATAATAAGAATTTCTTCACTGTTAAAGTATGTGCTTTCCAATTCATTTTGCTATCAATAGTCAAGCCAAGGTACTTAAATTCAGTTACATGTTCTATGCGAACACATTTAGATGAACAGTGTACCACCGTATTATAAGTATATAAATGGTCTGACGCACAAGTTTCAAGGCTCAGAAGTGTATTTATACAGTTTCTGCTATGTAATTTGAATAGTGGAATATTAAGATCAAAAGAAGATAGATTAAAAAACATAACCTTAGTTTTCTCACTTATGACAAGTTTGTGAATTCTAAACCAGTGTCTCAAAAATTCTAAATCGTGATTTATATCAGCAACCGAATCTAAGGGTGAATTACTAGAATTTGCACAAGCTATATCATCAGCAAAACCAGTTGCTTGACCTTTTATATTTAAACTGAAAATTGAGTTGATATAAATAAGGAATAAAATTGGGCCAAGAACAAGAAGAAAAAGGTATCACATATTCTCACCCTTCAGAAATGAAGCAAACCAGTCAAGAATAAAACCCCTAAAGCCAGCTTTTTCTAATTTTCTTAACATGACTGTTAAGCCTTCGTGATATCAATATATAGGGCAGCAGTGTATTTTTTGATATCCATACTTTCATAGATATGATTACAGAAGTTAAGCAGTGCATCTTTAGTTGATTTACCTGCTCTAAAACCATATTGGAGTGAGCTAAAAATTGGATTATTTTCTAGAAATAAAGCCATTCTGCTTTTAATCACTTTTTCGAAAATGTTTGAAAAACCGGAAGGAGAGAAATAGGTCTGTAGTTATTAATACATTTTTCATCACCCTTTTTAAAGATAGGAATAACCTCCGCCATTTTCAAGCTAAACGGAAACTTGCCATGAAAGATACTTATGTTAAATACATGTGTTGGTATGTCAACTAAATTGAAAGAAATTTTTTTAATAACGTTATTAGAGAAACTATTTAATGTGTGGGGAGTTATACAACCCCATAATAATTTTATAGAAATCGAAAGACGAAATTTGTTCAAAGTAAAAACTATTGGAATGACATACTTAATTGAAACATCTTTCTGTGCAAATATCAGAGGTAAATTCTATACCTGCTTCGGAGAGAGAATTCTTTGCTATATTAGTGAAATACTCATTAAAAGTTCTAGCCATATCAGAATGCTCATCAGTATAACGATTGCCGCACATCAAACGAACAGGAACATCAAAAGCTACTTTTTGGTTAAACAACTCGTTGACTATACTAAAATAGACAATGCCGCGGGACTTAGGGACAAAATTAAACTATATTTTTCCTACTATTTTGTATCCCTTCTGGATTTATACTGTATAAATTATTATTAAATTATTTTTTATATTTTTGAATATCTATAAATATTATAAAACTGTAGAGGTTTTATTGTTGGTTACCTAATGGCGTGGAAACCGCTGGACAGATTTCGATGAAACTTTTTTTGGAAATGCTTCTTAAGTACCCGGGATGATCACAAGCTACATATGTAATTTTTGGTTCAGGCTACTGGTTTTTACATAATAGTCAAAATAACTGAATATCGGTGAAGAATATTATGATTATACAGCCCTAACTCAATAATGGCTTATCGGATTGAAAAACACAAAAATAGGTGAAATTAGTAGATTTGTCCCTCAATCATTTGAGATATAAAACATCCTTCTGGGTTGCCCTGAAGCTGAGCAGTTTTCAAAACAATTATTCAAAGCATCGCCCACAATTTTCCTTCAGTGGTGACCACTGCCAGCAGCCGGGCGCAGTGGGTATCGTTGCAATAGTGTGTGTGCGCGCTCTGACGTGATCATTTGCTTTACATTTTAATGTGCTACAATCATCGTAAGCATTTGCGGCTCTCATACTCAACCAATTTTAACAAATGAGGTGTCAAAAGAAAGAGAATTTTCTAGAGCAGTGAATCGCATTTTCATTTTATTAATATTAGTAACAAATTAAAAAAAAAACGATCAAAAACAAATATTCAACCCATAACTCCTGTTGCTTTATTTTGGTTCATATATGTACATTATGCATACCATCATCACATAAATTAATCATCTGGAAAGTACTGGTTGTTCATTGATACAAAGCCAAGGTAATATTGGCCGTAGCTGTGGCGTCGTCAGGGTTAGTAGCTACGTTATTCCCCGGAATAGTGATAAAGCCCGAGTTTTCCGTGACTGTTGTCTAATTGTGTGGGACCAGTGCACCGTAAGGCAGTGGAAACCGTTAAAAGAACCTAACAGGATAAACTTTAGGCAAATGTTATCAGTAGTACCATGAGGCACAAAAGTTGATGAAGTAAATGCCTGTCTGAAAAAGTCAACTCTCTGGCGTCTAATGTTACTCAAATGCACTTGACCGTCAATATGCGGGCACGAACAGGTGGCAATCCAAACGCACAAAATTTTCTTATTTGTTACTTAAAATTGGTGGAGGAACGCTTCTGGAAGAAAATGGAAAAGTAAGTTTATCACATTATTTGTGCCAATCAGTGTCTTCTACCGAAGAACTTATCTCATCCTTTTACGGTTATATAGTAACAAACCGTTGTAACGCATCCTGAGACTTAGAATAAAAGAACAAAAAAAAAAAAAAACAAATAGCTAAATTAAAACAATAAGAAAAATTGTTTTCACAATCGTTGTAAAATTTCACGCAATAACCACGCACCCTATAAATGAGATCATCGTGATCCCAAGAATTCCATCTCAAATTCTTTTATTTACTTCACCGACCGTACCGTTGATTCTGTTTACTGGATTCTTTATATTCGCAAAAGTGCAGCTGCGCGCGAAAACATTCCTTTTGGAAGGGTAACGAGTTGAGTAGGATAGAACCGGAAAGAAACAAAAAAGAAATTACTGACCTATGTACGTGCATACGTATACATATATATAGAGTCAAATATCTTCGAAGTGACACGCGCCGTCGTAGTAGACACTCAATGGGGGATGAAATTCTTATGTACTTGTATGTATGGGCATAAAGGATTGTATGGAAACGTTTTTTTTTGTCTCATACGCAATTAGGGCACATCGATTCTTCGTAACTAAATCAGTGAGATTGGTGAAACGACGAAATACGGTCATAGAATTCGGTGCGAGTTCTTTTTTGTTGTAAATGTATCTGCAAACAAACAATAAATTCAATAGTTCTTTTGTAGGTAAACATCAACATAGATGATGTCATGCGTGTAATTAGTATCACGGATAATTTAGTAGGTGTTCAGAAATTGCAATTCGAGTTGTAACTTATCGATAATGTAGTGCATACGACAAGACGCCATCTTGGCAGCATGTGCGAGTGAAAAGGAAGTGGTACGCAGACGAGAATTCGTGCGTGGATTCTTCTGCCTCTTTTGGTTTTAAGCTTCGAAGGTGAGCAGTCGTGCGAGCAAGGCAAATCAGAATATAATATAAAGTTTCAAAATGAAAATTAAATAATTTATAAAGTAAAGTAAAATTGCGAAGAAAATTAAAAATACAATAGCAGCAAAGAATTTAAAGCATCGAGGAAACGTGATTACCTAAGAATTGCTGGTATCCGAAGTCTCCCGTGCACATCTGCGCATGCGTGATTTACGTATCGGTGCTAGGGATGCAAACGATACATCGATGTTTGCAAAACATCGATGTTTTGATAACCGATACATCGCCGATACATCGACGGGAAAACTGTCAAACATCGACATCGTTCATTCATTTCGTTAAACATTGCCAAGATGTGTTAAATATAAAATGTGCTTGTATTTGTGTAATAGCATTATACGTAAAACCATTTCATAATAGGGTTGTCTCCCTCACATCCGATAACTTTTTTCAGTGTTCCGGACAGTTAAGTTTTTCACAAATGTGATGACGTATGTAAAAAGCATCATTCAATTCTTTTATTCTTTGCCGATCGTCGTCTCCTGTTACTTACTTACTTAGTTGGCGCTACAGCTCGAGGTGAACCTGGGCCTGCTTCTCGCAACCATTTGTGTGTGCGTGCTATATTTTTGTACGAATGGAAGGGACCTACAGTTTTTTGCCGACTCCGAACGGCGAGTTGAGAAGCTCAATCGTGACAAATGATACTCTTTGATGCTTGTCAGACATTCGAAAGAGGTGGGCACTGTGAAAAACTTTTAGGTGTTTGCGGCGGGATTCGAACCCAAGACCGCTGGCTCAGTAGTCCGACGCACTAACCACTTGCGCTACGGTGCCCACGTCGTCTCCTGTTACAACAATAAAAAGAGACGCTATTGAGATTTGGAAGGATATGAAATCGCTTTTTCCAAAGCTTTCAATGATTGCAATTTTATATTTCCCCATCGTTGCCACGTCTGGTCCAAGCGAGCGTCTGTTCTCGGAGGCTGGGGCAACCATCACTCAGGACAGAAATAGACTTCTGGGGACTAGATTATTCAAGTTTCTTTTCCTCAACTCCATTTCTCAGTTGTTACATTCGAACAAATAAATGTTTATTTTGTCTCTTCCTTAATTTCATTTCAAAATTACGTTTAAATAAATAAATCCATTGAGAAAATATGTTTTATTTCACAGATGAATTTTATTGTTGTGTGGTCTAGTTGACTGGAAATTAGTTAAGGTTTTTGGGTTGAAACTGGTAAGACTAGTATATTTTGTTTTTTAGGTATAGTACGTCGTAAATATAGCCAACAATTTGTGTAATGGAGAAGTTCAATAAAACATCGGAAAAACATCGATGTATCGTTGTTAATACCGATGTTTTTTAACATCGATGTTTGTCGTGGAACCATCGATGTTTTCAAACATCGATGTGTTTAAGAACGATGTTGCATCCCTAATCGGTGCAGCACGACGTAAGGAGCACTGAGGGCCATGCAGAATCCAGTGGTGTTACCACGACACGTTAACAGCAATAATATTCCAATAACCAAAAAGTTAAAATAAAAGAAACTGCAAATCTCCGAGATCCTGGCAGCATCAGCTCTTGCCAATTACAATCAAATTTCAACCACAGCATGTTCCGGTAGTTCGGACAGACAGCACCAGCATCCGCACATATCCCAGCACCCAGGCAGATAGAAACCGTTATGAAAATTTAAGTAACGAGACCAAAAGAAAATCTCGAAATTTCTTAGATTCAAACTAAAATAAAGATTTCCATTTAAATTTCTAGATTGCCTAATAAGTCAAGCAAAAAAATTTGTGAAATGTCTAAAGGACACATAATTTCCTTAAGTAAAAATATTTCTTTAAGAGTTCTGATTGTTAAGTTGTCAAAGTGTCTTTTACATAAAATTTATCGAAGATTATATTCTTATCATTGCATTGGTTAACACTCATTTTAAAAGTTACCAAGGAGTGATGTGTGGTTCGTAAAATTTTGCTATTAAAATCTCAGTTTTAAGATAAAAGTAATGTAAAGCCTTAGTTTAAACATGAAATTTTAACATAAATCTTGTACAGCCGACAGCATACGAATTTTGTGCACAAACTTCGGAGCCGATATCCAGCAAATGGACATGAAACCGTGAGTACATTTTAATTAGTATCTTGTTTTGATCTTTGGCTATATATAAAAAAAAAATATATTCTATTCGTAATACATGGATGGTAGATTCGGTAACAAAATTTTGTTGAATATGAAATATACGAACCAACGCGAACATAATTAAGTAGTATATCTTGCTTAAGATTCGTTAAATCTTTTCATCTACAGTTTTAGTCATTTACCGAAAGATAGATTAGCATAGCATAAGTATATTCATTAAGTTTATCGAAATTTTTTTTTTTGTTTATCAGCGAATAAAAATATTGTAAATGAAGTCAAGATAAAATTTTCAGTGTGTCCTTTTTCTTTGCTATCTAATGGTTATAACTTGGGTCTTCTGTGCGAATCATATCGAAGTAACGATGTGGAGCTAAAGTGAACAGAAGTGAACAAAGACCGAATGACGTCATGAAAGAATAAACATAAAGGGGCTTTTCCTTAGACTAACGGCACCGGATTAGCCAAGGTGTGTGCAGGTTCTACCTCACGCAATGAGGGGCGGGTTGCGCCGAGACATCACATCCAACAAGATGTCCAGCTGAAGTAGTAAAGTTCATATAAATCATTATGATTATTCACGTAGTTCTTTTTTTTACTCTTGTTTTAAACTATGACGTAATGTGCTAGGATCAACCTCCTGACGTAATTGTCATTTTTCATACTATGGCACGATAATTTTTTTGTAATTGATTCCGACTGATGCATGCAGCAAGATCCCACCCCACCGTCGAGCTGAATGCCGTGCAACCGCAAGCGTGCCACTAGCTGCCCAATCATCAGGCCATCGATTAACGCATCAGGTCCAAATAGCCCAAACCATAGGGATAGGAAAAGATTTCATTACAAAATGGCGCCCAACGTGGGGCCCGAGAGAGTTATAGATCATTACAAAATGGCGCCCAAGACGTGTGGCCCGAGAGAGTTATAGATCATTACAAATCCGTCACAGTGGTTCCAATCGTGCCTGATTGTCCTAATTCCCAGAAGACGGATACAAATTTTTTTTTGGTAATTAAGAAACTCGATAAGACCTCTGTAACTGGCCACCACAAACTTTCTTGCGGAAGTTTTCTCTTCTTTTTTTTTAACTAACCTTCAATAGCATCCATTAAATCTTAAATATAAAACGTAGATTCAGAAATACATATATATATACATGTGCATACATATATGAAACGTTTTTTTTGATCCATAGTAGTGATGAAAAACGGTTTAGGAGTCCAAAGCCAAATGGAAATAACAAACCATGTCAGAGCTTTGTTGCACTAAAGCGAAAGTACATCATTAAGTAGTCTGATCTGTGTATATGTAGTCTAAATTTTTCTCGAAAGAGATCAATACGAGTCCATGAGTACGCGGTTAAGGTACAACTTAATGACTCATGCTGCCGTAAATAGTCTATAAAGAGATAACCCTTGTAGATCTGAGTCGTTAGAGACCAACCAACTTGGTGAAAGGCCTAACAGTCCAGGGAAGCAGAAATTTATACATATATAAGTGAAGACATCTTTCCTAACCATTAGCACATTTTTTTTTATTCCTTTCTATTACATGAATTACACTTCAGCAAAATATTCTTTCATCGACGTCACTGTTCACTGTTCACGTTTAATATAAGAAAATAAAAAATTTGAACAATAGCAATTATAATTTTTTTTATATAAAAAAAAATATATCTACTATATCTAACGTATACATACACCAGTTTCTTCAAAAATGAGCAACACGGGGAACGGAGCCGTTCCGAAACAGAAAAAAGTTAATATAACAGACTCTACATCTACTCGATACATGTCAACTCGCTCGCAGGCTAAGGAAACACCTACGAGGCAAAGTTTACATTTCGGTAGTACGTCACAGCCTGTGCGTCATTCACCAAATGCAGCTTCGATTATGGCAAATCATCCTCTTAACATATCTTATCCCAGATACAATGATATACGTACCCCTAAGCAATCAGCAGCGCTTAGCCTAACTACCACTTGTGCGATTTCGCAGGGCACAACAGTAACCACCACATCCATTACCAATCCGATCGTCGCTCCATTGTGTGGAGGTCAAATCGACCCAAGAGAGTTGGCGACCAATCAAAATTTCTTGAGACATCTCGATGATATTGATAATATATTTCATGATGTCGCGGATACGCGAAATACAGCATATACATTAGCTGATCCACCATCAAGCAACATTCAATATATTTCAAGTAAATCTACTCAAATGAAACAGCTCGATTTACATATCCAACAGTTAATAAATGAGTCACTGGGAACGTTACTTCCTAGTATTATAAAAGAAAGCGTAGAAAAGTCCTTACATCCGATAATAGACAGGCATAGTGATAACCGTTTTACCATTCCACCTTGGACTAGCGATGAGAACATAACTCAACGCATCCCAGACAACCGCCACGAAAACGTAGATTCTAATTTAGGGTATTACTCACCTGACGACAACGACTATAGAGATAGGAGAACTAGTCACTCTAGAGTAGCCGGAGAAACACACTTACATCTGGACAGATGGGGGGTGAAGTTTGAAGGCTCCGTGAAAGGAATTCCGGTAGAAGACTTTATTTTTAGAGTTGAAAAATTAAAAACCAACTACAATTGTACGTGGGTAGAGGTCATGCAAAATTTTCATCAGCTTTTGCAGGGCACTGCTCAAGATTGGTACTGGCAGTTTTTGCGCAATAACCCGCGCGGGGATTGGTCAGACCTTCGGAAAGCTCTGATTAAACAGTTTAAAAGACATGAAAATGACTTCGAAATAATTAAATGTCTTATGGAAAGAAAACAGTTTCCACAAGAAACATTCGAAGACTTTTTCAATGTCATCTTGCAATTAAAATCCCAATTGAGACAACCGATTAGAGATCAAGATTTAATTAAAATATTGCGAACCAATATAAGTGCACGGCTGATGCAATTCATATACCCGATGAAAATCTACTCCGTAGAACACTTCAGGGACGAATGTAGGCAAGCCGAAAGACTAATTCAGTCAAGATACTCTAATCAAAACCGCAGTTCAAATTTTCGAACTATCCATGAATTAAGTGATGACATAGGATTTCCTGACCAACGTCTAGAAGAAGGCAGTGTCTCAGCACTCCCGAAGGGTAGGCATTCGAACAATTCCAGCTCGAATCTGTCGACTTGTTTCAACTGTAAAAGACAGGGTCATATATTTGTAAATTGTCCATCTCCAATAAATAGACTTTTTTGTTACATATGTGGTTCAGATGGAGTTACCGTGTTGAGTTGTGTTAAGTGCAATTCAATTCCGGGAAACCGCACATCGAACGTGACAAACTCCGGGACGTCTCGTTCGAGTTCCACACAAACGTAACCGGACTAATCACAAAAGTAGACGTAAGCACCAGCACAGCTGATGACGAGGAAGTAAACGTAACAGCTCCCTCAACTGGCGCAGATTTGAATACTCATATAATCAACAGTAATCCAACACCAAAAAAACATCAAAAAAATGAATTTAGGACAAAACCTTATGTAGAAAGACTTAGGATTTACAATGAGCTTCGTTCAAACCGAATATCGGTTTAGAGGAATTGAGTAAAACACATCATACAAATAAGATTAAGAAATTGCGTTTACGGTGTTCAAAACGAAAACTTTTTCGGCAAAACATTAACCTTAGCACTTTACATAGTAACTCAGATAAAAGACCATATGCGATTGTCAATATTAATGGTAGAGACATTTTAGGACTCCTAGACAGCGGTGCGTCATTGTCATGTCTTGGTTAAGACTGCATGACTATTGTAAAAGAACTAAATATACCAGTTTTAGGATTCTCTTCGTTTATCCGAACAGTTAAGAGAGCAAGTTTTCGTCTACCTCGATGACTTATTGATCATTTCCCAAGACTTCGAAAGTCATCTTAGTATGACTCAAGTAAGCGAGTGCCTACGACTTGCGAACCTGACTATCAACGTTGCAAAGTCAAACTTTTGTTTTAAAGAATTGAAGTATCTAGGGTACATTGTGGGACAAGGTCACCTCAAGCCAAATCCTGACAAGGTGTCAGCAATAAAAAATTTTCCAGTCCCAGTTTCTCAGAAACAAGTGAGACGATTCTTAGGCATGTGTGGATGGTATAGGAGATTTATAAGAAACTTCGCCTCTATCGCGGCTCCACTTACAGATACACTCAAAAAGAATAAGTCATTTTCAATTAATCCTGAGGCACTAATGTCCTTTGAGACACTTAAACTTGCACTGATATCTGCACCATTATTATCCAATCCAGACTTCACAAAACCATTTACGATCCAATGCGATGCTTCGAATTTTGGGATAGGAGGGGTACTTTATCAGTTGGATGAATTAAAATGTGAAAAACCCATAGCTTTCTTTTCCGAGAAACTCAACGCCTGCCAACGTCACTATAGTGTTACCGAACAGGAATGTTATGCGGCAGTGCAGGCTGTAAACAAATTTCGCCCATATGTTGAAGGCTCTACCTTTACCATTGTAACGGACCATGCTAGCCTAAAGTGGTTAATGAACCTAAAAGACCTTAGCGGTAGATTAGCTCGATGGTCGCTTAAATTACAATCATATGACTTCAAAATACAGCATAAGAAGGGATCTCAAAATATCGTACCAGATACCTTATCACGTGCATTCAACGAAGAGCTCGTGTCGGATCCAAAAACGTTTGAAGAGATCGATTTGAAGTCACCGGCATTTAATTCATCGACATATCGTGATATGATCACCACCATTTCTCACAACCCTAATAATTTTCCGGATATCCGGATAGAAAGTGATAGGATTTATAAACGCGCTATGTCTAAAGAAAGTTTTTCTTTCGAAGGTGAGTTTCTGTGGAAATTATGGGTACCCACAGAATTGACACGTTCAATAATTGAAAAATCGCATAACCATCCCAATTGCGCACATGGCGGGGTGTTTAAGACTTTGAAAAAGATTAAAGAACTTTTTTATTGGCCCAAGATGACATCACAGGTACACGAATATGTGCAAAAATGTTCCATCTGCAAGGAGAATAAGTCTCCTAATAAAACCCTTCGGCCGGTAATGGGCTCGCTACACCAAATGGACCGTCCATTTCAAAAAGTGTATATTGACTTTATGGGGCCATATCCGAGGACCAAATCAGGACATTGTTATTTATTTGTAGTGCTGGACAGCTTTTCAAAATATGTTTTCCTCAAGGCAATGCGTCAGGCAAACGCTAGGAATGTGGTAGAGTTCATGGAACACAGCGTTTTCCACCAATATGGTGTCCCCGAATTTGTCCATAGTGACAATGGACAACAATTTGTGTCCAAAGAATTCCAACAGTTCCTAACGAAATATGGTAGCACACACATTAAAAACGCAGTTTATTCGCCTCAAGCAAATGCTTCAGAGAGGGTCAACCGGTCAATTTTGTCCGCAATAAGAAGCTATCTCAAGAATGACCAAAGAGAGTGGGATAAGCATCTCTCAGAAATCCAACAGGCCTTGTCCACATCGGTACATCAGTCCACAGGAACGACACCATATTTTACCCTTTTCGGGCAGAACATGATTACTCATGCAAGTATGTATGAGTTAGAAAAATTAAAACCATCGATGATAGTGAAGCACAACAGCTACCACATAACAACCGTCTGGAATTAATTAGGCAATGGATAAAAAGCAACATAAGAATAGCTCATGAAAAAACCAAAAAAACATATAACCTAAGGAGCTCGACGAACGTATTTTACGCGGGTGAAGTTGTGTTCCGACGGAATTTCAAATAATGCATCAAAGGGTTTTAACTCAAAACTGAGTGCCAAGTTTATTCGATGTAGGGTAATAAAAAGGGTAGGAAATTCATTGTATCAGATAGAAGACCTTGATGGAAAAAAAATTGGAGTTTACCATGCTAAAGATTTAAGGAAATGAGCGCTCACATACAGCATCCGGATCGTGGGTCGAGTATGAATCAAAACGCTGCAGACAACCACCGTCAGGATGAGTGTTTCGTGTTCTTATCTAACGTATCAGGTTAGCTGAGTACCCGACTTTGTAACGCATGCTGAGACTTAGAATAAAAGAAAAAAAAAAAAAAACAAATAGCTAAATTAAAACAATAAGAAAAATTGTTTTCACAATCGTTGTAAAATTTCACGCAATAACCACGCACCCTATAAATGAGATCATCGTGATCCCAAGAATTCCATCTCAAATTCTTTTATTTACTTCACCGACCGTACCGTTGATTCTGTTTACTGGATTCTTTATATTCGCAAAAGTGCAGCTGCGCGCGAAAACATTCCTTTTGGAAGGGTAACGAGTTGCGTAGGATAGAACCGGAAAGAAACAAAAAAGAAATTACTGACCTATGTACGTGCATACGTATACATATATATAGAGTCAAATATCTTCGAAGTGACACGCGCCGTCGCAGTAGACACTCAATGGGGGATGAAATTCTTATGTACTTGTATGTATGGGCATAAAGGATTGTATGGAAACGTTTTTTTTTTGTCTCATACGCAATTAGGGCACATCGATTCTTCGTAACTAAATCAGTGAGATTGGTGAAACGACGAAATACGGTCATAGAATTCGGTGCGAGTTCTTTTTTGTTGTAAATGTATCTGCAAACAACCAATAAATTTAATAGTTCTTTTGTAGGTAAACATCAACATAGATGATGTCATGCGTGTAATTAGTATCACGGATAATTTAGTAGGTGTTCAGAAATTGCAATTCGAGTTGTAACTTATCGATAATGTAGTGCATACGACAAGACGCCATCTTGGCAGCATGTGCGAGTGAAAAGGAAGTGGTACGCAGACGAGAATTCGTGCGTGGATTCTTCTGCCTCTTTTGGTTTTAAGCTTCGAAGGTGAGCAGTCGTGCGAGCAAGGCAAATCAGAATATAATATAAAGTTTCAAAATGAAAATTAAATAATTTATAAAGTAAAGTAAAATTGCTAAGAAAATTAAAAATACAATAGCAGCAAAGAATTTAAAGCATCGAGGAAACGTGATTACCTAAGAATTGCTGGTATCCGAAGTCTCCCGTGCACATCTGCGCATGCGTGATTTACGTATCGGTGCAGCACGACGTAAGGAGCACTGAGGGCCATGCAGAATCCAGTGGTGTTACCACGACACGTTAACAGCAATAATATTCCAATAACCAAAAAGTTAAAATAAAAGAAACTGCGAATCTCCGAGATCCTGGCAGCATCAGCTCTTGCCAATTTCAATCAAATTTCAACCACAGCATGTTCCGGTAGTTCGGACAGACAGCACCAGCATCCGCACATATCCCAGCACCCAGGCAGATAGAAACCGTTATGAAAATTTAAGTAACGAGACCAAAAGAAAATCTCGAAATTTCTTAGATTCAAACTAAAATAAAGATTTCCATTTAAATTTCTAGATTGCCTAATAAGTCAAGCAAAAAAATTTGTGAAATGTCTAAAGGACACATAATTTCCTTAAGTAAAAATATTTCTTTAAGAGTTCTGATTGTTAAGTTGTCAAAGTGTCTTTTACATAAAATTTATCGAAGATTATATTCTTATCATTGCATTGGTTAACACTCATTTTAAAAGTTACCAAGGAGTGATGTGTGGTTCGTAAAATGTTGCTATTAAAATCTCAGTTTTAAGATAAAAGTAATGTAAAGCCTTAGTTTAAACATGAAATTTTAACATAAATCTTGTACAGCCGACAGCATACGAATTTTGTGCACAAACTTCGGAGCCGATATCCAGCAAATGGACATGAAACCGTGAGTACATTTTAATTAGTATCTTGTTTTGATCTTTGGCTATATATAAAAAAAAAATATATTCTATTCGTAATACATGGATGGTAGATTCGGTAACAAAATTTTGTTGAATATGAAATATACGAACCAACGCGAACATAATTAAGTAGTATATCATGCTTAAGATTCGTTAAATCTTTTCATCTACAGTTTTAGTCATTTACCGAAAGATAGATTAGCATAGCATAAGTATATTCATTAAGTTTATCGAAATTTTTTTTTTTGTTTATCAGCGAATAAAAATATTGTAAATGAAGTCAAGATAAAATTTTCAGTGTGTCCTTTTTCTTTGCTATCTAATGGTTATAACTTGGGTCTTCTGTGCGAATCATATCGAAGTAACGATGTGGAGCTAAAGTGAACAGAAGTGAACAAAGACCGAATGACGTCATGAAAGAATAAACATAAAGGGGCTTTTCCTTAGACTAACGGCACCGGATTAGCCAAGGTGTGTGCAGGTTCTACCTCACGCAATGAGGGGCGGGTTGCGCCGAGACATCACATCCACCAAGATGTCCAGCTGAAGTAGTAAAGTTCATATAAATCATTATGATTATTCACGTAGTTCTTTTTTTTTACTCTTGTTTTAAACTATGACGTAATGTGCTAGGATCAACCTCCTGACGTAATTGTCATTTTTCATACTATGGCACGATAATTTTTTTTGTAATTGATTCCGACTGATGCATGCAGCAAGATCCCACCCCACCGTCGAGCTGAATGCCGTGCAACCGCAAGCGTGCCACTAGCTGCCCAATCATCAGGCCATCGATTGACGCATCAGGTCCAAATAGCCCAAACCATAGGGATAGGAAAAGATTTCATTACACCGTTAGAATTCTTAGCTTTGTGAGGGAGCTATTTTGTTGCCTTGGAATGATCAAGCTCCAGCAATTGATAGCGAGATATTTTCACGTGTTGATGGTCAAAGTGCAGAATGTATTTCAATCAACCGGGTTGTGGACCAAAAAGTAACAAGCAGCTATATGGTCGAATTTTTAAATTTTCTTCTGCTCCATCCAGGGCTTCCATCACATAAAGTTAAACTAAAAATGGGTGTAGCTACCTATTATTCTTCTAAGAAACTTCAGCCCACCTAAATTATGTACACCCGACCTAGAGTTACAATTCTGCAACGACATTTGGTAGAGGCGGAAGTCTTGATGGGCTGCGGTGCGGTGCGGTTTTTGAGAACTATGAAATCTGAAACGTTTCAATATGTAACTTTCAGCCCGTTACATATTGAAACGTTTTTGATAAAACGCAGTTAATCAACAAAATTCACTAAACACTTTTGTGGACTTAGACAAATACTTTGATGTTTCTTCGCTCCCACTGAAATTGCATATTTGCATATTTGTATGCATGAGAAAGCTATTAGAATGCGAAGCAAGGCGAGCACGGGTTCAACTAGTTTTTGAATATTGAACGATTGAAATTGTCTAACCGTAGCTTCATACATTAATGAATTATATTGTAGCTTATCACAACTTTATAAGACGATTCTGTCTTAATATGCATAAGCATAAAATATTTTTTTCAACAAATCGAAATGGGTCGCGGTTCAAAAGTTGTATCCATAAACACATTAACTAGATCCAAAATATTTTTTGAATTGAACTATTTTAAATACTGCCCCAAGCCCATTGAAATTTGAACCTATTTTCAATATATTAGTATTTTTCAAGATGATTTTTTTCAGTGACAATGTAGCTTCAATCTACTTATTGTTAATATTTAAACTCAATACTAAGCAACCTCTCAGTTTTTCCACGTTACACACCACTAAAAGGCAAATATGTAATTCCAGACCGGCGACTTACGAAGATATTCTACGCTGTTACTTGTGGGTAAGTCGAAATAGTCAAACTCAATATACAATTTGGTTCATGCAAATGTGAAAAGCAACTAGAAGTAACAACATTAGAGAGATATTTTTTGACTGACCAACGGCATGAACGAAAAATGGGTATTAAGGTTTAAGGTTTAAAGGATTTTATTTAGACGTTAATTTTACATTTACATTAGTTTACCCGCAAAGCAAAGTGCTTATCTGCAGGTGGTTGTAAAAAAGAAAACATTTAGTTTTGAAGTGATTTGAATCCAAAAATTATTTACAATTGATTTAAGTTTAAGAAAACAAAAATTAAATTAAATTAAATTAAATTAAATAAATAAAAAATTGCAATTAGTTTGTCTTTACTTTACGAAATATAATTGAAGTAAGTGCTTTTTAATCCCTTTTCTTCTCTTCTGAAAATTCGGCATAACTTTCAAAAATTGAGGAAGTGTACATCTTAGTTCTCGATTTCCGTAATTGTTGTAAGCTTCCGGAACTTCTAACATCCCTTGGGCTCGTCTTCTTGTATTTAGTGTGTGGCGTATAGGCTGCAGAAACCGCTGATCATCCATGTAATGTAATAATGTTGTCATCTGGAAAATTGCTTTGACATCTAAGACCTTAAAAGATGAGCTACTAGGTCTAACAATTTTAACGAGACGATGTTGTAGGTTTGATATTTTATCCAGATGAGTTTTCGCCGCGTTTCCCCATGCCAAAACCCCGTATCTTATGCGCGATTCAGCTAGCGAGTAATACACCTGCTTTTGGACTTCTACATTTGAGTATCGTTTAAGATACACCATTGCAAAAATAGTGCTCTTTAGTTGAAGGCGCAGGACATTTATATGTTCACGCCACAGAAAATGCTCGTCGATGGTTACTCCGAGATATTTAATGCTTTTGACTACCTCAATTGCATTGTTGTTAGTTGATAGTGAACAGCCCTCGTTTCGGTAATAAATCTGTACAGTTTCCTCTCGCTTGGATGGAGTACGTGTGTGCATCACCTTTGTTGTGGCTGCATTTATAACCAATCCATTATCATGGCACCAATTAGAGACAGCGCTGAATTCATCTTGCAATGACTCCACGGCAGAATTCAAGTATTTGTGTTTTACCACGATCGCTATATCATCGGCATAGGCATAGGCAGTACATTGGAAATATAGACGTTAGAACTTCAATGAAAAACTTGAAGAAAATTATAAGAAAGAGAAAGTATAAAAGCGGGCATCAAAAAAACACCACTGAAACTAATTCATCTAATGACATGCAGTTGTCTTTAACTGAGCTTCCTACGTCTTCTGAAGAGTCATATGAAAATCAAATGCAGGAAGAAATGTCTTTAGAACTCGAACCATCAACATCTCAATTCAAATTCAATTCAAAAGTTTGTTTTTATTCGATACAAATCATAGTAAGGTAAAAATCAAAAGAAATTACATACAAACATATAGTTCAACAAATTATCTTATAATTATCTGAATCCATTAATATAATGTATATAATTAGTTGTCTAAAGTGTTTTTCATTATGTATGGAATAACATTTAGATACATTCTGTAGTTAAGAAAAACTAGTGTCGAATGTATCGGTTATATTATAATACAAAAAGAAACATTTAATTTAAAAGAAAGACAGGTGAGGTGAAGAGGGTGATTATTGAAAAACAAAGCATGGAGAATAAATTAATGTTTGACGTTCTTGCAATTTGATTAATTAACGCAATTCTTAAATCTGTAATCTCTTTGAAATCAAAACTAAAAAGCCATTTTTTTACTTCTCGATAAAATGAAAAATCATTGGTACTACAGCGGCAGTGAGTTAAACTCTAGGTGCAGCTGAAGTATAAAAATTTAAGAAGTGATGGGTGTTGTGCGATGGAACAATCGCCAGGAATCTTTCGTTGTTTCGAAGCCCGTAAACAGTGGGATTACGACTAAGCGAATAACCACTCCTTAAATAAAATATTTTCAGCACTGTATAAAAGTAAAGATGTTTTAAAGGAAGTATTGATGAGTTCTGAAAAAGCAAAAAACTGTGTTCTATTCGTTTTTTCCTCCAAATAATTCTAAGAATATGTTTTTGCACTACTAACAAAGGCTGAATTTTATTGCTGTAAGTACCTCCCCAACAAACAAGACTATATTGCAATTTAGATTGTACTTGACTATAATAAATTGTTTCTAAGAGTTTACGAGAGCAGAATAGTCTTAGATGAAACATCATACTAGTAGTTTTAAGCAAATACTTTCTAAGTAAAGAAGTATGCGCACTCTAATTTAATTTGCTGTCGAATTCGAGACCAATATACTTAAAAGTAGATACCAATTCAACTAATTTAATTTTTCTTATGTAAATTGATAGTCTAAAAATGGCCTTCATTCAAATATTAAGAGCGCTTGGGGCAGTATAAAATGAAATATATCAAAAACTTTAATTATACCATTTAGAATTTTGAAAGTCGATATTGAAAAAAAAATGTTCGATCCACCCTAATAAGCATTTGATGAAATAAATAAATAAAAATAAAATAAATAAATAAAAAGTAGCCTTAAACCATTAATTTTATTATTAAAAATCGAAAAAAATATCGCGGGAGTAGCCATTTTTATAAAAGGCACATAGGAGAAATTTCATCACTTTGGAAAATGAAAAAAAAAAAAACAAAAAAAAAATAATGGGTCGTATGCAAAAACCTTTCGCTCAGACTCAAGTCTCACTTTTTATTTATTTTGGATCCAATGTCCTATGCGTGCGGATGAAAATGAAGCTGAAAAGAACTTATGGCAGGTTAAAAACAAATTTTCGTCATGTATTGGAGCTATAGTCTGCGCGCACGTTCGGATTAGTAAGCCAAAGCATCATCGTGGAGAGTAAATAAACCGAAGAGGTAAGCGTAAACTGAGAGACTCTTATAAGGTGTAAATATGTTTGTTTTCAGTTTCCAAAATTATGTTGTGATCTACTTCTAGATTTTCATTCAATTAAGGTGTTACTAGTGTGGATGTCTCATGGTCCGGCTCGTTTCATGACTCCAGAATTTTTACAGATTCAAATATTTACCAGGCACCTTTTAATAATCCTACATGTGTCCTCATTGCTGATAAGGGTTATGCAATCAATCCTTTTATAACGACACCATTTCGAAGAATATCTAGGGGAGACTGGGGCACCTTTGAACACTTTTTCCTTTAAAGGCTTCTCAACACCAATATATTTGAATTATTGGACTTTAAGTTATTCACACTTTGAGAAGTAAAATTAACCTTCAATTTAAACCAACATTAGTGTAAATTCAATAAAGGCTTATAATTTATTTTTTTTTTTTTTTTTTTAAATGTGCCCCAACTAGGGGCAGCTTTGAACAGGCCTGGGGCTTTTTTGAATTGCAGCTATTTTAATGGTTTATGACAAAAAATTATTTAGCAAAAGGCTTATCTTATTCTTATTCCAAATGAAACGGGGTCTCCAATAAATATTACTCGCAAACTGAGATCCTCACGAAAAATGTTTAACACCCTTACAAAAAAAAAAATTTATAAAATGAAATTGGGTGCATAAACTCTGCACTCCCGGCTACTGCCAGACGACGACTGAGGAAACCCCAGAAAAGTATTGACGACTAAAGATGAGGGTATCGCCATGTGGAAATTTTGGTTAACGCTTTAAAATATTTATTAATTGAGTTGTTATTAGGGATGTTCAAAGCTGCCTCACGTTCAAATGTGCCCCAGTCTCCCCTACTGTTGTAGAAGAACACTATAACAGTATACTGACCAAAGAACGAATTATAATTGAAGGCGTTGTTGGCCAGTTAAAACGGCCTTAATAACTAAATATACATATGAACATTTAAAAACCGAAACTTAAAACAAAAATTCAAATTAAAATTCTCGAAAGGTAGTTCACTATTCTCTGCTAAATTTGTTCTCTCTTCTTGATCAATCAAACGCTTTAGTTTTTTGGTAAGAACTTGATTTTGTTTTAGCAAAACTAGTCTTTGGAGCTCTGTTTTTCGTTTCCTATATTTCGTACTTTTGTAAAGCATCGTCTTGTTCCCTCTTTCGTGACAGAAAACTTCGGCGCGCTTATTATTATTTGTTCCTGGAATTACTGAACCTGTAAATATGATGATAGTATATTTATTCATGCAGTTTACATATGAAATGTCCTTACCATCCAATCTATTTAGCACTGAATTCGGTGAATCGCCATTAATTTATTCACGTAACTCTTTTCCCACGGTTTTAATTTAATTTTTATATTTCCCGTTTTATTTGCATCAAATTTGTTTTTCAATGTAGCTTTGAAATAGCATTTTTTTTTAATACAAAAAAGTACAAAAAAAAACAATGTTTTCATCACTTTTTGCCGTTTCTGTTTCACTATCCTACTCGGTGAACTTATCTTTGCAATTTTAATGAATAGAATGAATGAGACTAAGACAACGAACAAAGGTTTTCCATACCAGGACCATGCGATATAAGGCCAAATTTTGAGATCTGGCCTAATGTCATGGCACTTTTAAAACTAACATGAAAGCTAAGCATTCGTCGAAACGACGAGCATCCACGACATATATTGTATTTCAAAAACGTATGATCTTTCCTGCCGAGCGTTACTGTCGTTCTCGAGAGCGCACTAATAGTTAGCTGGCGACCATACGTTGCTAGGTGCGCGTTGAAAAAATACAGCAGAATTTAGTTTTTTTTTAGTCAAATCGCACTTAAACGTTATTAGCTAATGTTCGTAGGAAAAGTTCATAAAATAAATACAGAGGAACACAAACACACTTAAAGCTTAGTTTATGGATTTGTACCGGGCCTGGGAGTAAATAGTAATTTATTGTACATTGAAAGTGAGCAACAATTACACGTAATACGCAGCCAAAATGAAGAACATGTTCGATTCGTCTGCTACGAAGAAGTGTACAGATTTAGTTACCAAAACTAGCAATATATGCAAACAAATTTCAAATGGCTGAAAAATCCAAATCGTTTTACAAGGATACAATAATTGAAAATGATTTTGCATATTCTGTATTCTTATCTCCGTCAATTTGCAAGACAATATTATTTCCTTTCCGCAATTAGAGAAAAATTATTTATTGGCTGGGAGGTTTAGCATTGTTCCGGCATGTGGGTATAAGCAGCTCCTAATAGTTCATATAGCTACGGTGACCATCCATCCCGGGACGTAGAAATGTCCCGTATTTAATTTTTGGTCCGGTATTTTTATATAAATATATTTTTTAATATAATTTTAGAGTTTAGTATATTATCCGGGATATGCAGTTACGAAAACCCGTTTAGCTGCTCAAAGGTACTTATCCACGATCAAGACAAGTCCAAGAAAAGGCGGAAGATCGTCACAACCAACAATCGAAAAGTGACAGACAAGAGAAAACGTCAAAGTCCTACTAATCCTAAAACCTAAAGAACTAATCACATAATGTATGTACAATGTACATACTATATTCTAGTGTTTTATTAAAAGGGGTATTTAGAAGGGAAATATTTCATGTAAATTATGATAAAAGAATGTGGACCATGGAATACCTAAATGGGGTTTGTATATTAGCGATATGTACTTAAAAGGAGATTTTAACAAGAATATTACTTTATAAAATTACAGCCTTATTCAGTAGATTTCCTTATTTGCCTTTTAATTCATGTAATTCATTCTCGCATAAAAGTTGTTCTGTGTGTTATTCATAACAACATTGTGAACTGATAATAACTAATTTCGCTTTCATTAACGGTTTTGGAAACACTGTTTGAAAATTGTAACGGAATATTGTCAAATTATGACATAAGCGTTCATCAAAAAACAAAAAAAATGGAAATTGCAAATAAATGTTCGCATATTTTTCTTCGAAAATCTGTATTTACTCCGAAATTTATTCAGGAGCGATTCCTTTTCTATACTTCTTTGGGCATTGTATGTCTAAATCAACATATCCAATGTTAGGTGGCGTTAATGCCACTTAACTACTATTAGTACCTTAAAATAAGTACTAATATAAAAAGAAAGCAAAGGACTCAATGTCTAAATAGAATGTTTTAATTGTAAAAAAAAAAGTAGATAAAAATAAGTAATCGAGAAAAGAACATCATTAAATTAAAAATATAATATTAAAATAAAACAAATAAAAATCTATTAACATGTAATAAAAAATCTACTAACATCAGATTTGGGGTTACCACGAATAAATAAGAATAAAAAAAGATACCTAAATAAATATCTCAACGCAGTGAAAAACAATTTTTCCATAATAATTAATCATCATAATGGTACAAGTGGCGGCCGTAGCCGTGGTGGTTAGTGCGTTGGACTACTACGCATGGCTGCTCGGGTTCAATCCCAGCTCGGGTCTAACACGTAAGAAATTTTTTTACGGTTGCCACCTCTTTCGAATGTCTGACAAGTAATCAAAGAGTATCATTTGTTATGAGAAGCTTCTCAACTCGCCGTTCGGAGTCGGCAAAAAACTGTAGGTCCCTTCCATTTGTGGAAAAAGTAACACGCACACACAAATGGTTGCGAGAAGCTAGGCTTGGTTCTGTATAGGACTACTGACGCCGTATATATATTTATATATATATGTAGAGTGGTGCAAATGCGCAGCGAAACAATAAAGAGACTGGCTACCTTGGGAGTAGATCTTCCACCAAGCGCCACACCTATGCAGCTACAAAATCTGCTTGATGCTGGGAAACACAAGGATCTATCACCCAAACACCTCCAGCGCTATACAAATCTTCCGTATCCAGAAAACCTTCCGCCTTTTGAGAACCTTCCGGCATTACCAAGCACCTCAGGCGCAGCCATGCTAGTTCCGCAGTCATCTCCAGAAAACCTTCTGCCTTCTGAAAACTTTCAAGCATTATCAAACACCTCAGGCGTAGCCATGCCAGTTCCGCAGTCAGCTAATTTTCCATCAGCAGATCAACAAGAAGCCCTCGATAACGGTTTCGATGACGATATCCTCATTGCAAGATTAGAAAAAAGGAAGAATATCTATATATAAATGAATAACCAACTGCAGACTCTAAGCATCGGTGAAATTGAAGGACTGGTAGCACCGTTCAGTGGGGACGATGCTTACGTTGTCGAGAAATGGATACAAGACTTCGAAAATGTCCTGCAAACGAGCTCAGCAAGCGAACACCTAGAGTTCATGGCCATGCGGCGCCTCCTGAAAGGAACAGAAACGCTCGTTGGATCAATTATAAACGGCACAAAAACCGGCTTACGCCCAATCGCCACAAACCACCGGTAAATCTAATCAGAAGTGAGCCAAGAAACGAACAACTGCAGCCATTCCAAACTGTAAGTATTGCCGATCAAAATTGTTCCTTGAGTCAAGTCAGTTTTTATTGTGATTCATTAATTGACAGTGGTAGTCCAGCTAGTTTCATCTCTCAAGAAATAATACCGTCACGTTGAAATCCAAACATACCATTCTAATTTTCATGGAATTGCAGGCGCGAAACTCCACACGTACGGTAAAACCGATTGCCATATTTCATTGTTCAACAGAACTAATATAATTTCTTTGTTTATAGTTGAACAGAATATTCTTCCTAAGGCTATTCTACTCGCCGAGCGCGATTTTCTAACAGCATTTAACGTAAAGCTTATTATGGACTCCACTGAAACTGTACAAATTGAAAATGCATCCAACTCTGAAACTTGTTCATCTCTAGGCGTGTTTTTTTTTTGTAACCTATATAGACTTCGAAAGAGCTTTCAGAGTAAAAATAAGACTCGATAATTATCCAGGCTAAGGTTTTGTTGTTTTTTACATGGGTAAACATGCTAAGCCTATACAGGTTACAAAAAAACACGCCTTCTATTTAACGTTACGACTCAAGACACACAATTTCTTTGTAAATGTAATAGTTCCGATGTGACTGCAAACTTAATAAATAAATCAAAGTCGTTTATGAAAAATCCGATTGTTTAATATTCCGCAAATCATGAAACCGACCTGGGCTGTGATTGTCCTTTGGGGTGCGATGATTGTGCTGCTGATATTAAACGCAGTAATTATGCGGATAGTGAAATAGGTAGAGTCGAAGATAAGGTACAAATTCCCTCCAATGGCATTACGATGTTGAAGACTAATATGTTCAGAACCAAACCACATTCCGTTTACGAAACCTCAGCGTCGAAACCAGACTTCCAAGTGGAACTTCAGTCAAGTAGGGATTCCGTTAGCAGTGCTTCAGAGAATATGAGTAGATTTAGTAGATTAAAAACTGTAGCCATCCTTCTGGAAATTTTCAATATAAATATCGATGAAGTTGAATATTAGTACCTTAAAATAAGTGCTAGTATAAAAAAAACCGGCCAAGTGCGAGTCAGACTCGCGCTCAAAGGGTTCCGTAGATTTAAAACTACATAGTTATATATATTTTGTTTAAATAACTGTTTCGTTTCGTTAACACAGTAAACTTAAACGACCCACCTCTTTATTCACTTCACAAACTTGTAATCCTACTAATATATAAATGTGAAAGTTTGGATGTTTGGATGTTTGGATGTTTGTTGCTCAGTAACACTTTAACGGTTTAACAGATTTGAATGAAACTTTCGGGAATAGATAATCTACTTCCTGGATTAGAGATTAGGTTACTTTTTATACAAACAAAACAATTCCTTGATTCCATAATTCACATAATTCCAAATTTCGCTTTCATTATTTGCTCATTATTTTTGGGTAAACCATTGCCATTGATCGTCATTCTGTTGGGAAAGGGTTGTTTCTGTAGATGTTATGCTCTTCTCTTCGCCACAAATCTATCGCTATCGCTTATTCTTTAATTTTCTTTCTACCCATACGCGCATTGAATGATGGGTAAACCATTGCCATTGATCGTCATTCTGTTGGGAGAGGGTTGTTTCTGTAGATGTTATGCTCTTCTCTTCGCCACAAATCTATCGCTATCGCTTATTCTTTAATTTTCTTTCTACCCATACGCGCATTGAAAACCATTGCCATTGATCGTCATTCTGTTGGGAGAGGGTTGTTTCTGTAGATGTTATGCTCTTCTCTTCGCCACAAATCTATCGCTATCGCTTTTTCTTTAATTTTCTTTCTACCCATACGCGCATTGAATGATGGGTAAACCATTGCCATTGATCGTCATTCTGTTGGGAGAGGGTTGTTTCTGTAGATATTATGCTCTTCTCTTCGCCACAAATCCATCGCTATCGCTTATTCTTTAATTTTCTTTCTACCCTACCCATAGGCCATACCCGCATTGAATGATGGGAAACCATTGCCATTGATCGTCATTCTGTTGAGAGAGGGTTGTTCGTGTTAATATTAATGCTTTGTGGGACAAAGTAGAGGAGGGATGATTTTGCTGATATTTGTTAGTAGCATTTATTTGTTAGCAGATCCCCACTCGACCAGACCAAATTAAACAAATCGACAAAAGAACTAAAAAAGCTCTTACAGACACACAATAATGACAACACCAATAAATTTTTATCTAATCTAACAGCGACGAAATCAACCAACTACTCACTGTGGAAACTAAATAAAAAACTCAAAAAAGGCTGCATCTATCAACCACCTTTATTAAATCTGAACAACACCTGGTCCAGGACAAATACAGACAAAGCTCAGACACTTGCAGATTACTTCAAAACAACGTTTACCAATCCCATCAACCAAACTAACACCCCGATGCCTCAATTTAACAACACAAATAACAGGACAATAAAAGCATTCGACGTAAATGAAATAAAACACTTCCTCCAAAATAGACTGAATATTAAGAAGACACCTGGTTATGACATGATAACAGGAAGAATGTTAAAAGAACTACCCGATACGGCAATTAAATACCTAAGGCTTATTTTTAATTCTACTCTTAGACTTAACCACTTTCCAAAAGTTTGGAAAGTATCAAAAATAACCGCCATACTAAAACCAGGCAAGGACTCTACAAGATCAACATCGTACAGACCAATAAGTTTACTTCCAATTATCTCAAAGATATTTGAAAAACTGCTCCTTGACCGTATGGAAATAGCCATACAGCAAAAAAGCCCTTTCCCCGACTACCAATTTGGATTTCGTAAACAACATTCAACAATCCAACAAGTTCATAGAGTGACAAATAAGATCCTTAACGACCTGGACGAGCGAAGATATTGTGTAGCTGTTTACCTAGACGTTGCTAAAGCATTCGATAGTGTTTGGCATAAAGGACTCCTTCAAAAATTAAAACGATTGCTACCAGACTACTATCCCCTTATTAAGAGTTATTTAAACGAGAGATTATTTTATGTACAGTACAATGACGGATATTCAGACCTATGCAAAGTAGACGCAGGTGTTCCCCAAGGAAGTGTTTTGGGACCAATATTATACCTCTTATATACAGCTGACATACCCAAACCAAGAAATCTAAACACTATGGTAGCGACATTTGCAGATGACACTGTGATACTTTCCTCCCATAATTGCCTTCAAACGGCTACCAACGTACTACAGGACATAATGGATATAACAGCGGACTGGTTCAGCAGATGGGGAATTCAAGTCAACGAAGATAAAACAATACAAGTCATCTATACCACCAAAAGAACCTTTAGCCCTCAAGCCATTTACTTAAACAATAAGCAAATCCCGATCCACAATCATGCGAAATACCTCGGAGTTCATATAGACAACAAATTGACATGGAAACAGCACATAATACAAAAACGAAACCAAATCAAAATCAAATTTGGACAACTGTACTGGCTCCTGAAAAGAAATTCAAAACTATCAATTGACAACAAGCTGTTAATATACAAGACCATAATCAAACCAATCTGGACATACGGAATACAAATATGGGGCACCGCCAGTACATCAAATGTAGCCATTATTCAAAGACTCCAAAACAAAATCCTTCGGACAATCACAGATGCTCCCTGGTACATATCAAATGACAGTATACATCGTGACCTTGGCATACCTTCAATCAACGAAGAAATAAAGAATATGAGCACACAACAAATAAGAAAGTTGTCCACGCACACCAACAGCGACCTACAAGCTTTACCCTACCAAGAAACCATCATAAGAAGACGACTTAAGAGACGCAGACCCGTAGACCTTCAACAGCGATAATCGAAGAACCACAAAAATCATATCAAAAAAAAAAAAAAAAAAAAAAAAAATTAAATATATATGTATATATATAAAAATATTATATATACATATTCTTATAAAATCAAACAAAAGTTTCAAGATAATGATCTTATTTTGGTATTGTTGTGTCCCGTGAAATGCATGTAAATGTAAATGTACAATCAATTACTGGATGTCCTATGAAGGACAGATGTAAATCTTTAACTGGGAAATAAAAAAAAAAAAAAAAAAATTTGTTAGTTGTATGTGCGTAGATGTGTTTGTACACAGGTATACTACATTTCCATCACTTTTTTATGCAATCGTTTCATCTATAGGGAACAACCACTAAGTTCAGATTATAATTTATTGACTTCAGAATTCGTTAGAAACTTAATTTAAATAATATCGCTTCCTACTACTTCCTTTCTATTATACTATATTCAAACAACGCGACTGATTCAAAGCACGGGCAGGCAACAGCTAGTAAGTAATATTATTCACTATGACCTATGAGAAATAGGATAAACATAAAAAACGCGGCTGAGTGTGTAGCGCATCCATTAACCTTTTTTGCGCTGTACTACTGAGTTCAGGGGTCTCAGGTTCGTTTCCTCGCAAAATCCGCATTTTTATTTATTTTTTATTTTTTTACATATGGCAGCACAATTTCAGATATTTTTTCATTTTCTCAAAATTATTGTTAATAGAATAGTGGTAATTTCTTTAAAATTGGTCCAGTAGTTTACGAGTTAATTGGTTGAGAAATTTAATTTTTCGACATAAAATTAAATTTTTCGACGCGAATTTCTCAAAAACTATACAACCTACGAGATTCGCTAAGTTATCTTTAAAAATATAGTTATCTTTAAAAATATATTATATACCAACTATGATTTTTTCATATTTCTGACTTCAGTGGTTTCCGAGAAAACCGTGGGGGGGGGGGGGTTGGTATGATATTTTGCACACATTTTTGGCAATAACTCCCGAAGTTTCTATTAGACAAAATTAAGAAAAACATTTTTGGAATCTATGTTTTGAGCCCTTTCGAATTTGAGTAATATGTAATATGTTGTCCATGCATGTGGACCACCGTAATGTATAAGTGTGCCAAATTCCAAGTTTCTAAGAAGAACGGTTCTTGATGTTTTTATCGTGACAGACATTTTTGAGTTAGAGCGAACTTATAATGGTTCCGTATTACCATATGGCTACGGAACCCTAAAAAGCAAAGGACTCAATGCCTAAATAGAATGTTTTAATTGTAAAAAAAGGTAGATTAAAATAAGTAATCGAGAAAAGAACATCAAAGAATTAAAAATATAATATTAAAATAAAACAAATAAAACTATAAACATTAAATAAAAATCTACTAATACCAGAAATAAAAAAAAAATAAAAATTGTAAGACTGCCCATTTTCGTAGTTTTTAATGAAAAAATAATTCCCATCTGTCACTTTAATTAAGCTTTAAGTGCCAATTTCGGCATTTAAGTTAATTAAGACTTGATTAACGTTGATTAGTGACGGAAAATGTAATGAATAAAGAATGATGTATTCAGTGGTCGGCATTTCATGGTACGCGTACCAGTGGTGGTACGCGAGAGGAATGGAGCAAAGCTGCCATAAAAATTTTGCTTCATTTTTCTTTCATATTTGTGTGAAACTTCGTTCTCAACCATGGCTTTGATAAAAACTCAGCAAAGAAAGTGTGAATGCTGACCACGCTGTGCGAGTTGCCATTTCGAAAATTGAGCCACGTATCGATTTATTGACCAAAAAAGTTAGTAAACATAATCACACTTAATACAAATAGCCACATCAAAATCAACATTATAAATATTTAACATTATTATTATGTTGTATTTCATATTTGATTGAATAAAATCAATAAAAGTTAAAAAAAATATTTCGTGGTACGCAGGTGGTACGCGAAGGTGGTACACGAAAAAAAAATTCTGCCGACCACTATATTAAATGATACTTAAGCCAAAAATTAAGGTTAATTCATAGTTGATTATCCTTTTTGAATAGGGCTGTTAGGGTTTCAAAAATCCGAGGATGCTTTGCGAGTTTTGCACTTCACAGGTTGGTTTCTAACCGGGTTTTTCTGTATACATTGCATAGCTACATGTTTCATATGTGTTTGAAGCTCCGAACAGAACCCCAACGAACAGACGACACAAGACAGCGAGCTAATATTACATTGTAATCCAGTTCTGAGGTATGTTTAAAGTTTCAAGTCTCAAGTCTCATCGGAGAGTTAGTGTAAATTGAATCGCATAATTTGTACCCATTATTAGCACTGACAACAAAGCGACTTAATACAAACGTAGAAAAATTAAGTTTTTGACTTTGGATTTGTTATGGCACAATGACTTTATATTATTTATTGTTATTTTCGCTTTGAGCATTTTTTTTTCAAAATGCAATTCATGAAATACATACATTCATAATCCAAAACGAGATTTTCGTAATTTTTTTTGTGTGTTTATTTATTTTGCACTTTTTTCAAATATGGTCACAGCACACATAGCGCACCTTGGTCATGTAAGTATTATAGATGGAGCGGCACCAATTTCTTATATTCTCCAAAATTCCCGTGAATTTAAACTTTTTACGTTGGGTAAAGTTTTTGTTGCTATGCTTTTGACCAAGGACGATTAATTTGGGGTGTGAATTTTAAAGATTTCCGAATTTTGGTAATTTTTTAAAAATGTTGATTGTTTTGTTTTATTTTTTTTAGACTTATCCATTTATGTAATTTTGTACTTGTGTATGTCCAATAAGTTAGAAGCGATTTATAATCATTTCTTTAAATACATACATAAATAATAATTTATTTAAATTTAATGCAGTGATGACGGATTATGAAAAAGCTCTGCGCAGCGCATTAAGAAAACATTTTCCGCTAGCTTCTTTAAAGGGTTTCTGGTTTCATTTTTGCAATGCTCTCAAAAGAAATGCAAATAATATTAATATGTTTTTAAAAAATTTAAAAAAAAAAATTTTGCTTCCCGGTTATATAAAAAGTTTATGGTTTTACCACTTCTGGCACCTAAAAATATAAAACGGGCTTTCGATTTATTAAAAGATGAATTTAATAAAATTGAAATTTTTCTCGAATTCAAGAAATTTATTTCATATTTTGAACGACAATGGATGCAAAAGGTAAGAATTTTAAATTTTATTTTATGAGCTTAATTTAAAAACATTTTTTCAATGACCAATGACAAGGACCTTCATCATTTTCTGTTCATAATGAAAGCGTGAGGACTACTAGCAGTTTAAAGCTCAGCTGAATAAGAAGCTTTTGCACAACGGCGATTTTTGAAAATTTTCAAATTGTCTTCTAGATGAAGATTTTTAGGCGTCAACAAAACTTAAAAAATTTTTAGGGATTTTTTAATGCCCGAAACGGCTATGTAAAAAAAGGGTCCGATTTGACTGAGAAACCTACTCAAAATTTGGAGCAAAAGAAAATATGTATCTTTGGAGGCAGTGTTGTCACTTTACCACAATTGTGGTAGATCTACCACAATTTTGAGCGTTTTTCAAATCTACCACATCTACCACGGAATGCAAAAATTCTACCACATTTTTAAATTCTGTCCCGCTCGAATTGAATCAACCAATTCAACTCAGTTCCCTTGGAAACTATGCATATTGTCTAGCTATACATTTTTCCAATCAGTTTCACAAACTCAAACACACACTCACTGACTGGAAACCCTTTCTCGACATTATCATCAATTGATTCAATGTATTGTGTAGTGTCATCTTTCCAGTCTGATTGGAAAACAATACCATGTTTCATATCTTTTGGATTTAAGTTTGAATTTTAATAACTGTTTCTTTAGCAACTAATCGTATTTTTTTTTGCTGAAGGTGAATCGAAAAATAAATAAAAAATTTTAAAATCTCTTACATTTTTGTCTGAATTGGAAAAAGCTGTCATGGAAAAATATTTCAAAGTAATTGAGAAGTGAGTTTTTGTGTAAGTTCACATATTTTTCGAAAAATTCATAAATGTTTCGGTCTTCAGATCAGCAGTTCCTACAGTCACTGCTCATGTTGATTCATCCTCATCCAGCATCATTACCTGTTCATCAGAAATTGGCAAGCCCAATAATGAAAACACGCCGTCATGCTCGTTAGTTTTTAAAATAAGTTTTGTTTAATGCAGTTAGTACTGTTTATTTATACTTTAAGGAAACAAGTTCAAAACAAAAGAGAAAATCAAAATCAGAACTTATCCGAGGAGGAGGGAAATATTGCAGAAAAAAAAAATAAATATATTCAAAGATATAAAGCCGAATGGGAAACAAGTAAACGTTGGCTAAAAGAACTGAATATGGAAGCTTTCTGCAAAATTTGTCAGAAGAGTTTATCAAATGACATAAATAATTTGAACAGACATGAGCATAGTAGAATACATCTTAAAAAAGTCAAAGAGAGTGAAGAAGATCCAACTAAACAACAATCATTAGAAGCATGCCTTCACATTGTAAACGACAATCCTCGTTATGGTAAAATTAAAAATGAAATCGGCACTGTGATGTATTGTATCCAGCACTATCTTCCTTTTTCAACTATGGATACCATTCCAAGCTTATTTCAAAGTTTATTTCCTACAAGTGTTCCTATAAAATGTGGTAAGACAAAAGCAACTTCAATGACTGTTGAAATTTTAGGACCATTGGAATGAAATAGGATTGCAGCAATATTAAGAAGACAACAATTTTCTTTGATAATCGATGAAGGCACAGACATAACGATCAAAAAATGCCTTGTGATGACAGTGCGCTATGTTTGCGAAAATGTTGCTTCAGTAGTAGACCGGTTTTTTAGGCTCCTGGAAATGGACGAAGGTAGAGCCGTAGACATCTATGAGGCAGTAGTCAATCAGCTACGTGAATTACAAATACCTCTCGGAAACCTTATCGGTTTTGCAACAGATAATGCGTCTGTTATGCGAGGCAGCAAAGAAGGTGTAAAAACAAAATTACGAAGAGAAAACGAAAATTTATTCGATTTAGGCTGTACATGTCACTCTATTAGCTTATGTTCGTCCGCTGCTTCAAGAGAATTGCGAATGGAGTTAGAGAGAATAATTAAAAACGTTTACTCCTTTTTCTCACATAGTTCAAAACGCCAAGTCGATTTCGAAACTTTTCAGCAGTCCTTCGGCACTGAGCCACATAAAATGTTAAGATTAAGTAAGACTCGTTGGCTTTCTCTTGAAGCAGCCGTAAATCGTTTGGTAGAGCAGTGGGAACCATTACAGCACTACTTTCTGCTTCTGTCGTGTGATGAACTGAATGAATCCTGTGCAGGTGATATCTTGAAAGGATTAGATCCAACAAATTTATCTTATTATCTGTTCTTGATTTATGTACTCGCAGATATAAATAAATTAAATAAGTTATTTCAATCAGAAAAAACGATGATCCATTTGGTATACCGCTACATTTCCGACTTGTTTAAAAAACGTTTACAAAATTTTGAAAAAATGGAATGTATAAACTTGTTTATGAATTATAAAGATACTAGTTTGCATTTACCATTTTCCGAAATGTTTTTCGGGCTACCATTTGAAGAACATGTAAAGAAGTTTAATAAACAAATAGATCTTAAAAGCATCCAACAAAGGCATGCAGTTTAAATTCATTAATGGAACATTTGTGAAAATATAACGCTAATAAAAACATGTTATTTTGCATTTTAATATTTTGAGTTCAGTTAAGATGTGTAATATTGTAATAATCCTTGCACCATCCGATCCCGGAACGATTCAACGTATAAAAGAAGCCACTACACTCCATAACAAGTTTAAGGACATCTAAATACATAATTTACAATAAAAAAAAAACAATCATTATATTAATCATATTATTTACTATATTATATCTGCATTTAAGTAAAACTGTATATTGTAATTTTAAGTTAAAACTTAAATTAAGCATTACAATCTCTTTATAAACGGCATCTATGGTCTTGCTACCCTGATGCCTTAAAAGCAAATAATTTATAAATTTATTTTGTAAGTTATTTTGATAAATAAATAAATAAATAAATAAATTTTTTTTCTTTAATAAATTGGTTGTTATAAAAACATCGATTATTTAATTTATTGTATTGGTTTTCCGTATTATGGGGGGGGGGGGGGTTGTGTCATGTCAATGTTATCAAATCTACCACCCTTTTTTTAAATCCACCACATTTTTTTGTCCAATCTACCACTTTTCCAAAATCCAAGTGCCAACACTGTTTGGAGGTTTTTTCAAATCAAATGAGTAATTAGCAAAATGAAATTATAAATTTAAGTAAGTGAAAAATGGCAGTTCGAAAATATTATGTCCATATCGCAAGCAAATCGTTACCAATTCCAGTAAATTTTATGCATATCTTTTTATTTCCAAACCTTCATAAATTAGAAATATGTTATCGTTTGGGTTTTTTTTTTATTTTCCTAAAATATTACTGAATAAATATATACATTGGGTCTTATTTCCATACATAATTGGAATTAAAGCCCACAAGTAAAAGGCATTATAACCCACAGCTTTCCTTGACACTTCAAAAGAGAAATAAGGCCCGCGGGTGTTATTTCCTTTTTTTGGAAAAGAAAACTCGCTGGCCTTGTTTCCATGGGGTTTATTGCACTGCTCCAATTTTTATATTGTTTGAAACTGGTTGAAGAAAATTTTAATTGTGTTACAATTATACAATTAATTTAAGTGTTTTAGGTTTTCTCAAAGCATACTGAGTGACTTAAGAACGGTGGTACCGTAGCTCATCTCAATACCTGTAAGGGGACATGGCGGTCTCCTGATCAACAAACCGTCAACCAAATCGACTACATTGCGATCGACACCAGATACGCCTCCAGTATTCTGGATGTCCGAACTTTCCGGGCCGCAAACATTGGCTCCGACCACTACCTTGTTGTAGTCAAGATACGAATGCCGATAGCCACAACGCCCCAACAACGACATACTGTGAGAAAGTATAATGTCGAAAAGCTACAATCGCAAGACCCATGATCTCACCGAGACCTTCGATATCAAAAAAGGATTCAGACAAGGTGACACGCTGCCATGCGACTTCTTCAACATCATACTTGAAAGAATTGTTCGAAACTCACAAGCCAACACACAAGGAACGATCTTTCAAAAGTCCGTTCAACTACTTGCATACGCCGACAACATTGACATCATTGGTAGAACACAGCGAGCTGTCACCGGTGCGTTCGCGAGTATAGAAATGGAAGCGGCTAAAATGGGTTTAACGGTAAACGAGGGCGAAACAAAATATATGCCGTCAACAAAAATGGACACCCAACATCGACAAAATGGACAGAACGTCACAAAAGACGGCTACAACTTCGAGGTAGTAAAGGACTTTGTCTACCTCGGCTCTGCCATAACATAAAAAAATGACATCTCGTCGGAAATCAAGCGAAGGATTACTCTTGCCAACCGTTATTTCTTAGAAGGTAATTGAGTAATAAAGATCGACTCAGGAGACTCTATTATAAGACCTTTATCATCACAGTCTTGCTATATGGAGCTGAAGCATGGACTTTATCGAAAGCGTGTCGTTTCGAGAGAAAAATCCTTCGAAAGAAATTCGGAGAAGATCAGCGACATCGACCTGGTCAAAAACTGCACATTGGGCATTTAAGATGGCTAGGACATGTAGAGCGTATGGACATCAACGCTCCAGCTCGGTGAATATTCGATTCTAACCCGGAGAATCAGCGCAGCAGAGGACGACCTCGCCTAAGGTGGCGCGCACAAGTAGAACAAGACCTCAACTTACTTGAAGTATGCAACTGGAGGCGGCTAGCTAAGGACCTGGCCAACTGAAAAGGTTGTTGGTTGACGCCTTGGTTCACCCCGGACTGTAGTGCCGCCTAAGTAAGTAAGTAACGAATATGTTTCTTTCATCCAGAGTTCAAAAAATCCTGACGTTTTCGGAACGCTTCTTAAAAAAAATTAATACTTATCTAACCTTTGACCTCGGAACGGCATTGTAGATGAAAGGGCATTATATTTTGGTTAAAGAGAAATGTATATAAAAACATTATTGGCTTTTAAATGGTTCATGCTGTATTTTATTCATACATACTATTTTCTTGGCTTGTTTTGTTAGTTAGTTTTAGTTTTAACTGACTTTTATTTTCATTTTAAGTATATTTACAAAAGCTATAAAAATTCAAAGTCGTTTGGTTTGGCTGATGGCCGTCTACCAGATTGACGATTATTTGATTACTTATTGTACAAAATAAAAATTGTATTTTTAATTATATATATATATATAAACGTACAACTTAAAAGCTCTCCTCTATTACATTTTTACTATATCGCAGGGCATAAGATGCGTAACTATATAATAAATCCCATCCTTGCTGTCCATTTAAAATGCAAATTGTTTTCTCTTCACTCAAGATGGTTGATCCAAAGAATCTTAGGCGCAGTTCTTTTTAAATCGGGCAAATGGCAAGAAAATGGAACACGTCTTCTCTTTCATTCAAATTGCACATATTGCATAAAATTGGTAGATCTGGGCGGTGCGGTATGAAATTCAGGTATACCAGTTGCCCTCTCAGTTTAAATATAGTACTTATTTCATCGGTCGAATTGGAGTTGAGAAAATATGTACTTTCTCGCAAATTATATCTCAGCTTACTATAATATAACCGATGCTGGGATGATTGGGCTTCATTAGTATAATTCTCGTACAAACTATTCCCTATTTTTGCTTACAAAGCTCTTAGTTGATTCCTCATGAACGCAGGCTGGACATCTGGAGTAATGCTTAGGGTTAAGCCGCAGTCGGCCACGAGATTCTGCCACTCAGTCACAAAATTAGCCTTTGCTGCTAAAATGTGTGTAAGAATAATTTTCGGCAGCCTTTTTTCATCCATCGACATTGCTTTGATTATATAGTCAAAGTGTATTTTCAAAGTTTCTAAAAACACAGGTATCATCGCAGTTTCCAAATATAACATGTAGTTTGGTGTATTACTCGGTAGTTTAAAAATCCGCTTTAGAAAATATCGGAGGAATTGCTCTACTGCTGGGTAGGAGCGATAACTCCAAACTTGGGCTCCATAAAAAAGTATTGACGTTGCTGTTGCGCGAAACAGTTTTTGTTTTGAGCTATGTGTTACAAAGTTATTATTAATGCAACTTCCCCAGATCGAAGAGATGTTTTGTTGTTGTTTGAAAATAAGAATTTTATTTTCTGGCTTGTTTTGTTGTTGTTTTCTTCGCTTGCTTGTACTTTTGATATTTTGTGGCTCGATATGTATGTATGTGTATTTTTTTTTAGAATTTATTAGCGGAACCCGGTGCGCTTCGCTTCACCTATCTTCTCAAAATTTGCCCGCGCACTTAGTTATTCGGGTATGATAGAAAGGAAGTACATAAAAGGATGCAATCACTGCTATTCTATTTTTCAACTTCAATTTCCATTTGTTTTTTCTACTTGTCTATATGTCTGTCTATCTGTCTGTCTACCTGTCTGTCTATCTATCTATCTATCGGTCTGTTTGTCTATCTATCTGTCTACCTGTCTGTCTATCTATCTGTCTGTTTGTCTTCTGCCCCGCCCGGCTTCGCCCGTGTACTAAAATATTTAGTTGCGTTACTTATTAGGTAAAACACTGATCTAGTAATGTGGTTCTGGAGCCGCAAAATCGGACAAACCACACCAAATGTTCAACGTGTGAATGAACAACTGCATAATTTTTCTATTATTTGGTTGTACTAAATTAAATGTTCGATTAAGTAACAAACACTTAAAATCTAATAATACTTTTTTATACCTTTATCTTTTATCAAAATTAAAGGGGTTTGAATCTTCATCGCTCTTCCGACTTCAAACGTTAAGTATAAATATTTTTAAGAATTTCTGAATTTTCAACAAAATGATATCTTTAAAGGATTTTATGGCCTTTTGCTTGGTATCGGAAGAGTATCTGGTAGCTAAATAACTTTAGATTGACTGGAACATCAGGACAGTACCGTGGATGGGGAAGAATTTTCAATCCCAAATATAAGAGTTTTTATACTGTTACACGTGAGGTATGGAGTTTAGCATTGCACTGTAATAGTATCATACCATGCCATTGCATGCACTACTTATGCATGTATGTCTATTTCCTCAGAAAATTGTATGGCGTTTTTCGTTTCTCGTGTTTAATGCAATGTAAAGTCAATCAGAATGTCACCATCAACATTTTTAGTTTCTTTCCCTTAATATAGAATTTGTTAATAACTCGACTCTAGCGAACCTATCGGGTCCAGATCCTTAGTTTATTCTTATTTATCCTTCCTCAGGTCCCAGACTATCTCTTTGCCAAATTACATTAAAATCGATGCAGCGGTTTAGGCGAGAAAAGTTTTTTTTTAATAACTTAACTCCAGCGCCACCCAGCTAGCGGCGCCTATGTCCTTCCCCAGGTCGCAGACTATCTCTTTATCAAATTATATTGCAATCGGTTCAGCGGTATAGGCGTGAAAAGATTTTGTCAATAACTTGACTCTAGCGCCACCTAGCGGGCGGTTTTTACACCTATCTCCTTTCACATGTCCCAGACTATCTTCTTGCCAAATTACATTACAATCGGTTCAGCGGTTTAGGCGTGAAGAGTTTTTGTAAATAACTTGACTCCAGCGCCACCTAGCGGGCGATTTTTACACCTATGTCCTTCATCAGGTCCCAGACTATCTCCTGGCCAAATACCATTACAATCGGTTCAGCAGCTTCGGCGTGAAAAGGTTTTGTTAATAACTTGACTCCAGTGCCACCTAGCGGGCTGTTTTTATGTCTATGTCCTTCCTCAGGTCCCATGCTATCTCCTTTCCAAATAACATTACAATCGGTTTAGCGGTTTAGGTGTGAAAAGGTTTTGTTAATAACTTGACTCCAGCGCCACCTAGCGGGCGGTTTTTAAGCCTATGTCCTTCGTCAGGTCCCAGACTATCTCCTGACCAAATAGTATTGCAATCGGTTCAGCGGTTTAGACGTGAAAAGTAAACGCACAACAATATCAATTCATGTATATAGATTTTACTGCCTGTTGAAGTTGGAGAAGGGGAAGCGTTTCACATTTTCGTCTGATTCAGGCAAATTTGCTCTATCGCGGCTAAAAAATTTAAAATTTTTTATTTTTTTTTAAAATTTCCGCAAAAATGGGATTGCAGTTTCAATAACAACACATGGCATTCCAACTTCAATAAATTATTAAGTCTGCGGGATATTTTTATATACGCCTCACCACAACCGACACGAAAATTATGCTTCACCATTATAACTTTGTGATTTTAAAATTTCGCGGTAAACATTTTTTGGCCAAAAATATTTCCCATTCGTTGAGCGTCTAATTTTCTTTCTCCCATGAATCCATATTGCCGCTCTTTCACCCCACTTGCAATGGCATACGCATTTCATTTCCATAAAAATGAAAACTTTATGATATTTTGTTTCTGTAGTTTTCTGTGTACATACTTTACACATGCATATGTATGCATTGCCTTTATCTCCGTCTTCATACATATGAATATGACTACTCTATGCTCTTGTTCACAGTCACATTCGAATTTCCATATAAATAGCCACCTGATTCTTGAATGAAATATACAGAAACTTACCTACCGTCAGAAAGAAATCCTTTTGCTGCTCCCCCACCACTTGCCCGTGGAAGAACGACGACAACGATGAAAAACATGCATATTCTCTCTCCTTACCATGTGTATAGGGAAAGGATACGAATATATTTTTGAATTTTCCACTTCGTCTTGTACTCTGAAGGCTGAACATTCGAATGGAACTGTAAGAAATCTGCACTAGAGACGGTGACTGGAAGCACTTATGCTTAAGTGTTCCATAAAAAGTACAAATAAATAAGCCGGGGGATTCTAGTTGAGATCTTACCGTAGCGTAGGTAGGATGAACTTTTTTTTAAAGGTATTTCTTATAAAAAAAAATGTCTGGCAGTGTCCTGAGAGCTAACGTAGAAATCTAGATTTTTGTATTTCTCTTGAAAAACGGCAATCTGGGGTTGTGCGAGTAGGTGCTTGACTGGAGTATATGTCCTCAGGACATTTAAGGAGATTTTATTGTGCTACATTTACATGTGGTATTTCTGATATATTTAAACCGAGTAGTGGACGTATATCGATAAATTTGTTTAGCTTTTGAAGAATTTATTTGCAATTTTTCATAAGAGAATGAAGAGTTCTTTTTTTGTCTGTTTGAAAACACTTGAAATGGAAAAAGGTCAAATCTACCCTCTGTCGGATTTTACATTACATACTCGTGTTTTTGTGCCTTACAAATAATGCCAGGTTCTAACTTTATAGAGCAATAAATAAAGTCTTCAATCGTAGTCAGACGTACCTTGAATGTTGTCCCCTTATAAACCCACTCCTGAAAGGATATAAGTACAAAAATCGTATTGAAGTACGCATGCAGTGCTATGAAAATCCAAAGTTCACAGTCAGCAGTTAAAATTTGATATATGTGTGTATGTATAAGTCTTTGAAACTGGGCAATCCAAAGTTGATTAGGCAAAGTGAAGGAAACATAGAGACAATTACCGATTCAGAACTGCATACCGTAGTGGAGGTTCGATTATGAACAGTGCCCATCGAAAAGCCGAAATTACCTTAAAAACACCTGGGTGACAACTCTCGCTCCAAAGCACGTTCAAATCATCTGTCGATATTCTATGATATAAACCGTTACCTTACAAGAGCTTTCTCATTCTTTGTTAGTAAGCTCACTGGAATTTGTTGAGAAGGTCAAAGAAAATAGTGCATTTTTGGTGTAAGTTTGAAGTTTTAAGTTTTGAACAGTTGCGTTGTTTTTTTGCTCTGCGGGAACATCACAAATCGGGTGATTACCAAGAAATTGTAACACTTCTTTGTAAATCGATGTGTTATATCCAAATGTAGTGAGTAGATACATATGTTCGAAAAATTCTACCAGAAAATTTCATAGTCCGACAAGAAAACGCGCCAGTCCACAACACAAAGGAATGGTTTTCGCAAAACAAATTAAAGGTAATGAAGGTCGACTCGAAGTACCGACCTTAACCCCATCGAAAATTTGTGAGGAATTCTTGCAAGTAGGGCGTACTCACATGGCAGACAGTTCCACTACGGGCTACGTCAATCAGCTTAAAAAAGCTATCCGGGAGGCTTGGTCGTCAATCAGCCCTGTTGAGCTTAAAAGCCTTACCATATCAATGCCAAGCCGCCTTACAGATGTACTAGAAAATAGAGAAGGTTATTGAAGGTTTTTGTGGTATTTTTCCTTCAAATTACTTATTTTCTTCTTACTAAACTGTTCATATCATGTTAATAGTTTTTCAGTAGAAAGATATAGAAAAACATATCAAATCTCTGTATTAAGAAATGTGCGGTAACAAACCAATATTATAAATTTATGATACCAAATAAAGATATATATATAGAGAGAGAGAAGGTACCACTCGTCTACACTCTTCAGTCTTCATAAAGGGGTTTCGTGGTGGTGGTCCTGTGAAACCCAGCACATCATTCGCGGTACTTATGATGGTTTGCTGGCAGTGTTGCCACTGGTCTTCTGTACTAGCTTCTCGTAGCGAGATATCGGGATATGCGTTCTCTGTAGGTTCTGGCGGTGTCTGGCGATTGTAGCTTTTCCACATTATACTTTCTCACAGTATTTCGTTGTTGGGGCGTTGTGGCCTTCCGCATTCGTACCTTGCCTACAACAAGGAAGTGGTCCGAGCCAATGTTTGCCGCCCGAAAAGTTCAGACATCCAGAATACTGGAGGCGTGTCTGATGTTATTTATTATTATTTATTGATCATAATTTTCCAATTGATACAATATATACATATAAATAATGTGCTAAGCCTTAATGGCTTGACTGCAGAAGACTGATTACAAAGTAGCATTACTTCAATTAAGTGAGTTTATATTACAGTTCATTTATATGATTTAACATGGAAACATTATAAGGAAATACATGCAATAAAATGAAAAAGACATAGATTTTACATTACTACAGAGTTTAGATATAATTGTTTAACATTGATTATAGCTTGCGTTTTAGACATATTATTATTAATACTTTTTTTTTACGTTGTCTATCAATTCACAGCATTCGTCATTGCATTGTATCCTTAAGTGGCACCTGAATTTGTGGAGGCACTTGTGATCATGCATTTTAATAAGTATTTGTTTTTTTGGTACATGCGGAGGACGTATGTGCATGACCTTCGTTTTTTTAGTGTTGATGACAAGACCATGATCGTGGCACCACGCAGTGATTGCATTGAAATCTTTTTGCATTATTTCGACTGCTTCTTCAACGTGTTTGTGGCTTGCAATTATGGCTGTGTCGTCTGCGTACGCATAGCCCATGCTTTGTTGTAGGACCGAGAGCATATCGTTGACATATAATATGACATATATTATGAAGATGAGCGGTCCCAGTTTTGACTCTTGTGGGACCCCATACTCGACTTCTTTTTCCTTACTGTAATCTTCACTGATCTTCACTTTGAAATGCCTATTATTTGGATAGCTTTCAAACCAGGACAGACTACCACCGCGAAAACCGATTTTTTCAAGCTGTTTTAAAATATTCTTGTAGCATAATGTATCGAAAGCTTTTTTGAAATCAATAAACAAGACGATGGAGCTGTGGTTTTTTTTGAGGCTGCTGTACAACCTGTTTGCGAAATCCCCTAGCAATTGGTTTATGCTTTTGTTTTTTCGGAATCCGAATTGCTTGTCATGCAGAATCTTATACTTTTCGACGTATTCGTAGAGCCTTTTTGTCAGAACCTCTTCCAATACTTTATCCACAACTGAGAGTATCGAGATGGGCCTGTAATTGGTTATGTCGTTTTTCCTTCCGCTTTTGTATATTGGTTGGACAATTGATGTTAAAAGAGTTGGTACAGAGGATTGGTCTAGGCTCATGTTGATCAGTCTTGTCATTACAAGTGCTAGCGTCGTTGAATTCGTTCTGAGATCTTTTGGTCTTATTGCGTCTATGCCAGGTGACTTGTTATCTTTCAATGCCCTGATGATATTCTCTATTTCTGTAACTGAGACTTCTGCTATGTACATTGATCTTTGTACGCTGCTAATTGTTCGGTTAAAAGTTTTATAGCTGCATTCGTAAACTGCGTCTTTAACTTCCGAAGAGAGCACACTTCCAAATCTGTTCGCTAAATCCTGGAGGTTGATTTCATTTGCGAAGATTGCTTTCAAGGTCTCGTTAAGGTTTTTAGAGCCTTTTCCCAAGATGGTTTTGACTAATTTCCAGGTCTCTTTTGGGTTGGCCTTGGTGTCCTGGAATTCCTGGTTATAGTACTGCGCTTTTCTGTAGAAGATTTTTTTGTTAAGGTTGCTTCGAAATTTCTTATAATATTTGGCGTATTCCTCATTCCTTGGGTTCTTTTTATGCCTTCTATACAGTCTGTCTCGTTCCTTACAGGCGTTCCTTAGTTCGTTCGTCATCCATTTGTGCTCACTGTTTCTCTGTTTCTTGTGTCGCACTACGGTTGATGATTCTGTGATATTGCAAAGCGCATTCTTGAAACCTTAATATAAATCGTTAGCATTGTTGTAGTTGTTACCAGCTCCCCAGTTATAGTTTCTGACATTGTTTGAGATTAAGACATTTAGAGGGATTTTTGTTTTGCGTTTATTTCGTCTCTGATGGTTTCTTTGGACTTGATTCCGCAATATATTGCATAGTGATCTGAGATGTTCATTTCAATTACTCCTGACATAGTCTTTTCGTCTGTAACCCGTACTGAGCAATGATCTATCAATGTTCTTGTATTTCGGGCTACGTCTACTCGGGTGCAGGATAAGATCGTGTTAAGGAGGCCTTTTGATGATATCATTGTCAAATATCGACTAACGTAAGACTTTGAATCGGCATTAATATTGACGTCACCTGTAACCATCATGTATTTAAATTTCCTAAAAAGATCGATGTGATCACTTAGTTCGTTCAGAAAGCAGTTTACATTTCCATGTGGTGGTCTATACACTGCAATAATTGATGCCTTAAATTCATTTCGCTGGATAATAAGAGATATATTTTCGTAAACATCGCTCCTTCTGTTATGCCTTTTATACTGTATATCATCATTTATATATATTACCAAACCTCCTCCTCGCCCTGTGTTTCGATTGAAAAACTCATTATTAAAACCACATAAATAATAATATTTGGCTTCAGCAGTCCTAGGTAGAACCAAGCCTAGCTTCCCGCATCCATTTGTGTGTGCGCGTTATATTTTTGCACGAATGGAAGGGACCTACAGTTTTCTGCCGTGTCCGAACGGCGAATTGGAAAGCTTTACATGACAAATGATACTCTTGAATGCTTGTAAGGCATTCGGAAGAGGTGGGCACTGTGAAAAACTTTTTAGGTGTTTGCGGCGGGATTCGAACCCAGGACTGCTGGCACAGTAGTCCGACGCACTAACCGCTTGCGCTACGGTGCCCACCTTGCGCTACGTTGCGCACAGATTTTATAAAAACTATTTTCGTCTGATGAGATGATTATTTCAGACAGAATGATAAGATCGATTTTGTGTATAAACCTTTCAACATACAACAAAAACGCAACCCAGTTCTTCCTTTATACATTTAAAAATATACAAGATACTTTGCAGTTGGTGTTAACGTAATTAGCATTTTCCTCAATTGTTTTAATGTTTTTAAATTCTAAATTTATAATTTCATGAAGAGTTTTTGTAAATAACTTGACTCCAGCGCCACCTAGCGGGCGATTTTTACACCTATGTCCTTCATCAGGTCCCAGACTATCTCCTGGCCAAATACCATTACAATCGGTTCAGCAGCTTCGGCGTGAAAAGGTTTTGTTAATAACTTGACTCCAGTGCCACCTAGCGGGCTGTTTTTATGTCTATGTCCTTCCTCAGGTCCCATGCTATCTCCTTTCCAAATAACATTACAATCGGTTTAGCGGTTTAGGTGTGAAAAGGTTTTGTTAATAACTTGACTCCAGCGCCACCTAGCGGGCGGTTTTTAAGCCTATGTCCTTCGTCAGGTCCCAGACTATCTCCTGACCAAATAGTATTGCAATCGGTTCAGCGGTTTAGACGTGAAAAGTAAACGCACAACAATATCAATTCATGTATATAGATTTTACTGCCTGTTGAAGTTGGAGAAGGGGAAGCGTTTCACATTTTCGTCTGATTCAGGCAAATTTGCTCTATCGCGGCTAAAAAATTTAAAATTTTTTATTTTTTTTTAAAATTTCCGCAAAAATGGGATTGCAGTTTCAATAACAACACATGGCATTCCAACTTCAATAAATTATTAAGTCTGCGGGATATTTTTATATACGCCTCACCACAACCGACACGAAAATTATGCTTCACCATTATAACTTTGTGATTTTAAAATTTCGCGGTAAACATTTTTTGGCCAAAAATATTTCCCATTCGTTGAGCGTCTAATTTTCTTTCTCCCATGAATCCATATTGCCGCTCTTTCACCCCACTTGCAATGGCATACGCATTTCATTTCCATAAAAATGAAAACTTTATGATATTTTGTTTCTGTAGTTTTCTGTGTACATACTTTACACATGCATATGTATGCATTGCCTTTATCTCCGTCTTCATACATATGAATATGACTACTCTATGCTCTTGTTCACAGTCACATTCGAATTTCCATATAAATAGCCACCTGATTCTTGAATGAAATATACAGAAACTTACCTACCGTCAGAAAGAAATCCTTTTGCTGCTCCCCCACCACTTGCCCGTGGAAGAACGACGACAACGATGAAAAACATGCATATTCTCTCTCCTTACCATGTGTATAGGGAAAGGATACGAATATATTTTTGAATTTTCCACTTCGTCTTGTACTCTGAAGGCTGAACATTCGAATGGAACTGTAAGAAATCTGCACTAGAGACGGTGACTGGAAGCACTTATGCTTAAGTGTTCCATAAAAAGTACAAATAAATAAGCCGGGGGATTCTAGTTGAGATCTTACCGTAGCGTAGGTAGGATGAACTTTTTTTTAAAGGTATTTCTTATAAAAAAAAATGTCTGGCAGTGTCCTGAGAGCTAACGTAGAAATCTAGATTTTTGTATTTCTCTTGAAAAACGGCAATCTGGGGTTGTGCGAGTAGGTGCTTGACTGGAGTATATGTCCTCAGGACATTTAAGGAGATTTTATTGTGCTACATTTACATGTGGTATTTCTGATATATTTAAACCGAGTAGTGGACGTATATCGATAAATTTGTTTAGCTTTTGAAGAATTTATTTGCAATTTTTCATAAGAGAATGAAGAGTTCTTTTTTTGTCTGTTTGAAAACACTTGAAATGGAAAAAGGTCAAATCTACCCTCTGTCGGATTTTACATTACATACTCGTGTTTTTGTGCCTTACAAATAATGCCAGGTTCTAACTTTATAGAGCAATAAATAAAGTCTTCAATCGTAGTCAGACGTACCTTGAATGTTGTCCCCTTATAAACCCACTCCTGAAAGGATATAAGTACAAAAATCGTATTGAAGTACGCATGCAGTGCTATGAAAATCCAAAGTTCACAGTCAGCAGTTAAAATTTGATATATGTGTGTATGTATAAGTCTTTGAAACTGGGCAATCCAAAGTTGATTAGGCAAAGTGAAGGAAACATAGAGACAATTACCGATTCAGAACTGCATACCGTAGTGGAGGTTCGATTATGAACAGTGCCCATCGAAAAGCCGAAATTACCTTAAAAACACCTGGGTGACAACTCTCGCTCCAAAGCACGTTCAAATCATCTGTCGATATTCTATGATATAAACCGTTACCTTACAAGAGCTTTCTCATTCTTTGTTAGTAAGCTCACTGGAATTTGTTGAGAAGGTCAAAGAAAATAGTGCATTTTTGGTGTAAGTTTGAAGTTTTAAGTTTTGAACAGTTGCGTTGTTTTTTTGCTCTGCGGGAACATCACAAATCGGGTGATTACCAAGAAATTGTAACACTTCTTTGTAAATCGATGTGTTATATCCAAATGTAGTGAGTAGATACATATGTTCGAAAAATTCTACCAGAAAATTTCATAGTCCGACAAGAAAACGCGCCAGTCCACAACACAAAGGAATGGTTTTCGCAAAACAAATTAAAGGTAATGAAGGTCGACTCGAAGTACCGACCTTAACCCCATCGAAAATTTGTGAGGAATTCTTGCAAGTAGGGCGTACTCACATGGCAGACAGTTCCACTACGGGCTACGTCAATCAGCTTAAAAAAGCTATCCGGGAGGCTTGGTCGTCAATCAGCCCTGTTGAGCTTAAAAGCCTTACCATATCAATGCCAAGCCGCCTTACAGATGTACTAGAAAATAGAGAAGGTTATTGAAGGTTTTTGTGGTATTTTTCCTTCAAATTACTTATTTTCTTCTTACTAAACTGTTCATATCATGTTAATAGTTTTTCAGTAGAAAGATATAGAAAAACATATCAAATCTCTGTATTAAGAAATGTGCGGTAACAAACCAATATTATAAATTTATGATACCAAATAAAGATATATATATAGAGAGAGAGAAGGTACCACTCGTCTACACTCTTCAGTCTTCATAAAGGGGTTTCGTGGTGGTGGTCCTGTGAAACCCAGCACATCATTCGCGGTACTTATGATGGTTTGCTGGCAGTGTTGCCACTGGTCTTCTGTACTAGCTTCTCGTAGCGAGATATCGGGATATGCGTTCTCTGTAGGTTCTGGCGGTGTCTGGCGATTGTAGCTTTTCCACATTATACTTTCTCACAGTATTTCGTTGTTGGGGCGTTGTGGCCTTCCGCATTCGTACCTTGCCTACAACAAGGAAGTGGTCCGAGCCAATGTTTGCCGCCCGAAAAGTTCAGACATCCAGAATACTGGAGGCGTGTCTGATGTTATTTATTATTATTTATTGATCATAATTTTCCAATTGATACAATATATACATATAAATAATGTGCTAAGCCTTAATGGCTTGACTGCAGAAGACTGATTACAAAGTAGCATTACTTCAATTAAGTGAGTTTATATTACAGTTCATTTATATGATTTAACATGGAAACATTATAAGGAAATACATGCAATAAAATGAAAAAGACATAGATTTTACATTACTACAGAGTTTAGATATAATTGTTTAACATTGATTATAGCTTGCGTTTTAGACATATTATTATTAATACTTTTTTTTTACGTTGTCTATCAATTCACAGCATTCGTCATTGCATTGTATCCTTAAGTGGCACCTGAATTTGTGGAGGCACTTGTGATCATGCATTTTAATAAGTATTTGTTTTTTTGGTACATGCGGAGGACGTATGTGCATGACCTTCGTTTTTTTAGTGTTGATGACAAGACCATGATCGTGGCACCACGCAGTGATTGCATTGAAATCTTTTTGCATTATTTCGACTGCTTCTTCAACGTGTTTGTGGCTTGCAATTATGGCTGTGTCGTCTGCGTACGCATAGCCCATGCTTTGTTGTAGGACCGAGAGCATATCGTTGACATATAATATGACATATATTATGAAGATGAGCGGTCCCAGTTTTGACTCTTGTGGGACCCCATACTCGACTTCTTTTTCCTTACTGTAATCTTCACTGATCTTCACTTTGAAATGCCTATTATTTGGATAGCTTTCAAACCAGGACAGACTACCACCGCGAAAACCGATTTTTTCAAGCTGTTTTAAAATATTCTTGTAGCATAATGTATCGAAAGCTTTTTTGAAATCAATAAACAAGACGATGGAGCTGTGGTTTTTTTTGAGGCTGCTGTACAACCTGTTTGCGAAATCCCCTAGCAATTGGTTTATGCTTTTGTTTTTTCGGAATCCGAATTGCTTGTCATGCAGAATCTTATACTTTTCGACGTATTCGTAGAGCCTTTTTGTCAGAACCTCTTCCAATACTTTATCCACAACTGAGAGTATCGAGATGGGCCTGTAATTGGTTATGTCGTTTTTCCTTCCGCTTTTGTATATTGGTTGGACAATTGATGTTAAAAGAGTTGGTACAGAGGATTGGTCTAGGCTCATGTTGATCAGTCTTGTCATTACAAGTGCTAGCGTCGTTGAATTCGTTCTGAGATCTTTTGGTCTTATTGCGTCTATGCCAGGTGACTTGTTATCTTTCAATGCCCTGATGATATTCTCTATTTCTGTAACTGAGACTTCTGCTATGTACATTGATCTTTGTACGCTGCTAATTGTTCGGTTAAAAGTTTTATAGCTGCATTCGTAAACTGCGTCTTTAACTTCCGAAGAGAGCACACTTCCAAATCTGTTCGCTAAATCCTGGAGGTTGATTTCATTTGCGAAGATTGCTTTCAAGGTCTCGTTAAGGTTTTTAGAGCCTTTTCCCAAGATGGTTTTGACTAATTTCCAGGTCTCTTTTGGGTTGGCCTTGGTGTCCTGGAATTCCTGGTTATAGTACTGCGCTTTTCTGTAGAAGATTTTTTTGTTAAGGTTGCTTCGAAATTTCTTATAATATTTGGCGTATTCCTCATTCCTTGGGTTCTTTTTATGCCTTCTATACAGTCTGTCTCGTTCCTTACAGGCGTTCCTTAGTTCGTTCGTCATCCATTTGTGCTCACTGTTTCTCTGTTTCTTGTGTCGCACTACGGTTGATGATTCTGTGATATTGCAAAGCGCATTCTTGAAACCTTAATATAAATCGTTAGCATTGTTGTAGTTGTTACCAGCTCCCCAGTTATAGTTTCTGACATTGTTTGAGATTAAGACATTTAGAGGGATTTTTGTTTTGCGTTTATTTCGTCTCTGATGGTTTCTTTGGACTTGATTCCGCAATATATTGCATAGTGATCTGAGATGTTCATTTCAATTACTCCTGACATAGTCTTTTCGTCTGTAACCCGTACTGAGCAATGATCTATCAATGTTCTTGTATTTCGGGCTACGTCTACTCGGGTGCAGGATAAGATCGTGTTAAGGAGGCCTTTTGATGATATCATTGTCAAATATCGACTAACGTAAGACTTTGAATCGGCATTAATATTGACGTCACCTGTAACCATCATGTATTTAAATTTCCTAAAAAGATCGATGTGATCACTTAGTTCGTTCAGAAAGCAGTTTACATTTCCATGTGGTGGTCTATACACTGCAATAATTGATGCCTTAAATTCATTTCGCTGGATAATAAGAGATATATTTTCGTAAACATCGCTCCTTCTGTTATGCCTTTTATACTGTATATCATCATTTATATATATTACCAAACCTCCTCCTCGCCCTGTGTTTCGATTGAAAAACTCATTATTAAAACCACATAAATAATAATATTTGGCTTCAGCAGTCCTAGGTAGAACCAAGCCTAGCTTCCCGCATCCATTTGTGTGTGCGCGTTATATTTTTGCACGAATGGAAGGGACCTACAGTTTTCTGCCGTGTCCGAACGGCGAATTGGAAAGCTTTACATGACAAATGATACTCTTGAATGCTTGTAAGGCATTCGGAAGAGGTGGGCACTGTGAAAAACTTTTTAGGTGTTTGCGGCGGGATTCGAACCCAGGACTGCTGGCACAGTAGTCCGACGCACTAACCGCTTGCGCTACGGTGCCCACCTTGCGCTACGTTGCGCACAGATTTTATAAAAACTATTTTCGTCTGATGAGATGATTATTTCAGACAGAATGATAAGATCGATTTTGTGTATAAACCTTTCAACATACAACAAAAACGCAACCCAGTTCTTCCTTTATACATTTAAAAATATACAAGATACTTTGCAGTTGGTGTTAACGTAATTAGCATTTTCCTCAATTGTTTTAATGTTTTTAAATTCTAAATTTATAATTTCATTAAGTTTTTATTTATTTTTTTGTTTTTTTTTTTTTGTGTGCTGAATTCGGGGCCGCTACTGTTGTTTTTATTGCATTTTGCATAAATCATCTTCCGTCTCTATTTCTATAATGCGATCTCCATAATTTTTTCTGGCTAGTATTTTGAAGTTTCGGAACCACACATACTTTCAGCCAACTGTCTTTGCCTTTGTTTTTGTAAGCCAGAGAACTTTTTTGAAGTGGGCAGATAGGTGATCGTTTATGTAAACATTCTGATTGGCATACATGGAGTTATCTGGTCTCTGCAATTTACGAAAGCGTGCGTGAAACGATGACGTTTCTCATTTGCCCTTTTTTTTTCGGGATACGAATAGATTTCTTTCACGTCGCCTTCATTGACTGCAATGCCTATAGTGTTTCTCCTGCTGCAGTGACAACATCAACGACGTTATCAGAAGCTGTCATCGGAATATTTTTGATTTCTATGTGTTTGTCTATTTGTTTTTGCTCCAGTACATTGATTTGAACTTGAAAACTTGATATAACTTTATCTTTTGCTTCTATTTTCTTCTTGTATTCGTTTATGTTGATCGCAATGTGGTTGTTTTGGTTGACGGTTTGTCGATCCGGAGATCGCCTTAGTCCGTTTTCGGACGCAGTGTCGTATAGGCTGTGCCTTCCAACCGTCCTACCGAAGATATCCTCTCTTCTTATCTAGACATTAAAATCGCCCAATACGATTTGAACGTCATTGCTCAGATGTTTTGTCGAGGAGCTCGTAGAAACTATCTTCGGTAGAGTCGTATTTTTCTTCTGTGGGGGCGTGAACGCATATGAGGCGGATGTTGGCGAATTTTGCATTGACACGGATTGTCATAAGACGCTCATTCACGTGCCGAAAGCTCAAGACTTCTTGCCTAGGTCTGCTGCGTATGACAAATCTGCATCCGAATAAGCGCTGTTTATTTTCCGTCAACAATCACCGTAGTAGATGTCGCAGTTTTTAATAGTTTTTCTGCCTGGCCGATCCCATCTCTAGGGCCTCTGTCAGTTGTTCGAGTGCCTCGGTACCCTTCAGTGAGCGAACATTCCAGATCCAAACGTCGTTGTCCTTATTTCGATTGGTTGTCAACAGTAGATCCGTTCTTTTCCGAGGCTTTTGGTCATGCACAGCCCCCAACCTGGAGGGCCAGATCCTTTTATACCCCTAGGACAAAGGGCCGAGTGCACCGGTGTCAGTAACCCGCTAATGCCCTATAGGGCTCATCCGCTACCAACTCTTTTCCAAGACCCTGACTAGTACTTGGAAATAGTTATCGACCTGAGCTCCGAATAAGTCGAAGTAGCTCAGATAAGGTTTTGTTTCCGTTCTGGAAATTTAACACCACCGTTGGTTCCATCTATGGAATTCGTCCGCTGTCGTGTATTATAGTGCTGCTATTTTCGCTTGCTCAGCACTCGCGCTTATAAGTTTAGCAAGTCGTGCCCGGGTGGGCAGCGACCAGTACTCGATGGCTACCACTTGGGGGTAAAATGAGCACAATTGATGTGTAGTAACAGTTACAATACTGGGCTTTGCCAAGTTAAAGCCAGTCAGTGCCTACCCTATTTCGACAACATCCAACCATGAACTTAACTGTTTTTAACTTGTGGAAAACGAAGCATTGGATGGATTGTCCTGACATGGTTCCGTCATAGTTTCTGTGATGGTTTTGTTTTGTAAAAAGGAATCAATCTTTTTTGTACATTTTCGTTAGTACAAAGCACCTCAGTTCACCGAAATGGAAGTTCTTTGAGTAACTCTCTGTACGCTTCCATGCATTCATTTAGACCAGATATTCATCACACTGAAGCGAAAAATAATGAAAAGACAAAATAAGACCCCTTCAACAGGGAAAATCTGCAAAACACCGTGTTTTTCCCAGTAGAATATATTGGTAAAGGCATACGTCCCTTCTATACTCTCTAGTAACGCCGGCAGTAGAATATATTGGTATAGGCATACGTCCTTTCTATACTCTCTAGTAACACCGGCCGTAGTGGGCTCAATGCTCACTGCTCCACACTCAGCCCCTGTCAAAGTGTCACAGATGTTTTACAAATGCAATGAATCGGAAAGAGGAAACCCAAAGAAATACAAAATCAAATCCATTTTATGCTCTCTGTTCATGTCAGTGTCCTTCCTTCCAATCCATCCCCTAGCTGCCTCTGCCTATTCCACTATACATAATTCTCAGTGCCAAAAACAAAATTCAATCAGTGTTAGTATAATGCCAAAAGGATACAAATCAAAATTACAAAAAGAAAATGCAAAAGGTGTAGGAAAGGACATTATTTGATTTCCATTTACTTATTGGATCCTGACAGGTTGAACGATATTCAGGATGTTCGATGGGGAGAACCTAAATGTTTTGTGAGTGCCGTGTGAGTATGTATGTCGTTTTTTTTTTTTTTTTTTTAAATTCAAGGCATGTCCTTTTAGATACAATTTAATAAAGATGAATGCAGTTTAATGAGGCGACACATCAGCTGAAACAATATCGGCATCCGGAATGATGGGAATAAGACAGTGTTCATGTTTTTATTTTCCATTTAAGATATTTGCGACTGTGGGCACATTAGGAATAAGAAATGAGCTCGCATGAATTGAATAATGAAGTATAGACAGGTGTAGCATACGAATATTAAAAGGCAATTGTTTATGTTATTACGCACCTATAAAAGGAATTGACAATGTAGGTATTTTTGATGAATGATTTGTTTATAAAACGTACATATTAATGTAGATGTTGGTGGTGCAAAAATGCATTTTAAAAATGTATAACTCTGGAAAAGGCATTATTTTGGGAATTTTTTTCCCCCGTTATCTAAACATATTATAAAACTGTAGGTGTTTTTTTGTTGGTTACCTAATGGCATGAATTCCGCTGGACATATTTCGATGACTTTTTCTTTGAAATTTTTAGTAGGTATCATGAAAGGACATAGGCTATATCGTTTTTTGCTCAGCCACACTTACATAATATCCAAGAAACCGCATATCTGTAAGGAAAATTATGATTATACAGCTCTAACTCAATAATGGCTTATCGGATTGAGAAAAAAAAAACAGATGAAATTAGAAAATTTGTTGGAATTTGAAATTTGATTCATTTGAGATTCATCGCCCACAATTTTCCTTCAGTGAAGACCACTGCCAGCAGACGTGCAGCAGTGGGAATCGTTGCAATAGTGTGTGTGTAAGAATATGTGCGCGCTCTAACGTGATCATAGGTAAAATCATTATCAATTTTTTATTTATTTTTTTTGTTATTTCTTACAAATGAGGTATTAAAAGAAAGAGAATTTTCTAGAGCAGTGAATCGTACTTTCAGATTATAAATATTAACAAATTAAAAAAACCATCAAAAACAAATTTTCTACCCAAAATGAACTCCTGTTGTTGAATTAATTTTAGTTCATATACATATCTTCATTGTATGTATTTGCTATATGGAAATCATCTGGGAAGTATTAGTTGTTCATTAATAGGAAGCCAAGGTAATATTTCCCTTGTCTGTGGCGTCGTCAGGGATACTAGCTACGTTACTGCCAGATGGTAAGACTTCATATGCATTGTTTAAAATACACCTACAATTAGACACCACTCAAAGTCCAGTTTGCAACGTTCACCAAAATAGTGATACAGCTCGAGTTTTACGTGACTATTATCTAATTGTGTTGGACAAATGCACTATGGAACACCGTAACGATCCTTTTACACTATCTGGTTTGTGCACGGTTTCGACCGTACGTCAAAAAAACCGTGAAATTATTTCAGTGGCGTGAAGAAAAGCATGGCCCCTTTCACATTTCACGGCGAGGGTTTTTTCCGTTCAGCAGCCGTCGACTGCCATTGAAACCCACAGCGCCCGTACGGCAACCGATAGCTCAGTAGTGTACTTGACCAAATGCACGCTTTCACATTACTCGGTCTTAAACCGTACGGTTAGTTGCCGTTCAGCAAAATGTGTTTGGTTTGTTATTTTTTCATTATTCAAATCATGGAAGATATCGACGCAGAGGTATTGATTACGCTTGTAGAAGTCAGACCTTTGCTTTGGGACAAATCTCTTGACATCTGCAAGGATAAAATTGCCACGAGAGATGCCTGCAATGAAGTTTGCGTAGCATTAAACCCAAAATTTGATTCTCTTGATGCCAAGGATAAAAATGCATTTGGTAAGTAAATTTTGGCTAATATATTTAAATCGCTAGCGCTAGCTTGTGATTCCTCCTGAGAGTTTATCTCTGCACCTATTTCAATGATTCTAACACTGATCGAAAGCCCATCAACTGAACTTTGTTTATTAGTGTATACAATTGCGAAAAAGTGCATATGAGTAAAGTTATTACGAGAAAACATTATCACCTACGTTCTCTTTTTTTCATTCGTAAACCGTAAACGTTGTTAACAGTCAGTCCTCCTCTTATGGTTCTGGCTTGTGGTACCTCTTTCAAACTTGTGATAGACATTGTGTCTACATCGCTATATTCAAAATTATGTAATACAATGCAAGCATTTACAAGAATTACAGCATAGTCTGGTTGTACATTAATAGGCCGGTGAAATATGCGCCATTTATTACTGGGAATGCCAAAGGCGTACTCGACATATCTTCTTGCTCTGCACAGCCGATAGTTACATATTCTTTTAATCTCTGCCAGATGTGTTCCTCCAAAGGGTCTCAGTAAATGCTTATCTAATCCAAAAGCTTCATCCCCGACGAAGAAGTAAGGTATGTTTGGACTTTCTGTTCCTGACAGAGGTTTTTCCTGCGGTAGTTCTTGCTCATTATTTTCTATTGACTGCCACAAACTGGTACGCTTACATATTGATGAGTCGCAGTCCTTACCATAGCTTCCTACATCAACATACACAAATCTATATTTCGAATCTGCTACTACCATCAACTACAGAATTATATTCTTTATAGTTAAAATACATCGACCCTGCGTTAAAAAGGCAGGTAAGACGGATATGTTTCCTATCGACTGCTCCGATGCAATGTGGGAAATTAGCTGTAGTTTCAAATCCAGAAACTATCGAGTTCTACATCTCTGGTGTTGGCACTGGAATGCAATCCTCTCTCATTACGGACAAGATTACTCTACATACTTCTTGTACTACTTTACTTGCCGTTGAAATTCCAATTCTTTAATTGTAGTGTAGACCAGTTGCAAGATACATAGAAAAGAAAAATTATAGGTGTGTTTGGTATCTTTTTTAAGCACAAGCGAGTGAGACCTGTCAAAAAGTAAAATCCTCTCAAAGACAGAAAAGTCACAGAAAAGTAAACAAACGCTTTTGTAACTACATTTGGTCAAACCTGTCAATCTGTTTTTGTTTTTTTTATCGCTAGTTTTTATTATTATCCCAATATATTCACATACATATGTTCATACATTCATCTCGAGTTTCTTCTAAAATAACAATAAAACTTCCCTTAACACATAGCAACTAAACGAAACTCAGAGACTAGGTTTTCAGCCGATGTAACACATCAGTTAGTTTATAAAAACAATTTCTATTTGGCTATGCCCCTTATCTATAACTTATTCCGTATGTCTCCGGTCTGTGGGGGCAGTTTAATCGTGATCCAGTCTGGAATATCCAACAATTCACGCTTCTTCAACTCGTGCATTGTGTTATTCAACTGCAACGTTTGTCCGTTAACTCCCAACACCAACAATGATTCTTTCGGCAGGGATTCCCAGCTTCTCTTCTTCGCCAACAAGTTCGTGAACTACTTTATAGATTCTGGCTAAACTTTCCTTTTCTCCAGTCTTTGGTGACTGCACGTCGATCGAACCACAAATTCGATATCTCGCCATTTAGTGGTGTATAAGGTTGCGCGGGGCTGTGGGATAAATGATTTTAATGTGAGGAAATTCCATGTCCTTGCCGAGGAGAAAACGAACTCATTCGACTAAATTTATTCCGGTATCACCAGAGCCATGGAAGAATATCACAGAGGCGGAGTGCATTTTTCCAGTTGTATTGATTCTTTTCGTTACCAGCCTTATAGCGAATGAGAGATAAATTGTTGTTAAGATCTTATATTGAACTAGCTGACCTGTGCTCGCCTCGCTTCGCCCGCCTGCAACTTTTTACCAATTTGCAAAACATATTTCCTCAAGAGCGATTTAAATGATTTTTCAAAGCTGAAGTGTTAAGAAAATATGTTCTTTAACTTTCTAGTATACCAGGAAATCGGAAGCTTTAATAGACTGCTACAACCACAAATTATTCTGCGGGCCTATGCTAAAATATCCACAATAACAAACAATTTTATTAATGAACTACATGAACCCGTGTCCACCTTACTTCGCATTCAGTGGGACGAAGAAACATAAAAGTATTTGTGCAAGTCCAGAAAATTTTGTAGTACATTTTTTTGATTAATTGCATTTTATTAGTGTCGTTTTAATGTGTTTCAGCCCCTAAGTGCAGATTCCGTAGTTCTCAAAAATCAACATGCTCTAAAATGTTATAAAACATCATCTACTATAAAAAATTGATAATTGCTATATTTTATTATGGAAATATTTTTTTTTACAAAGTTTAAGGTTGCGTTGCCTGGTGCATAAACAAATACATTTTTACTTTCGCTGACATAGGAAAGAAACACGTATAATTGACCGTGTGAGAAGCAGTCGGTGGTGAGGTCCACGCCCGCGGTACACAGTGTTTGTCACTACGCCTTATTTATCGTCACCGCAAAGCAGATGCTGATGCGAAAGTGTACACGCTTAAACTGGAACGAAATAATGTTAGGTATGGTCGGAATTGGAGGAATAAATACATGTTCGCCGGCACCGCAGCCCGTCAACACTTTCGCTTCCACCAGAATTCATTGCCGAGTTGTAACTCTAAATCGGGTGCCATTACATAACTTAGGTGGGCTGAAATATTTTAGAAGAATAATAGGTACACCCATATTTAGTTTTAATTTATGTGATGGAATCCCTGGAGCATATAAAGAGTTTAAAAATTCAACCAGATAGCTGGTTGTTATTTTTTCGTCCATAGCCCGGTTGATTGACATGTATTCTGCATTTTGACCATCAACACGTGCCAGTACGTAAGAACTATCGGAACTACTGACGACGTTACAGCCAAGGGCAATATTACCATGGCCTCGTACTAATGAACAACAAATGGTTCCCAGATGATTTCCATATAGCAAATACATAGGTATATATTCATACACATCGCACTAATAATACAATACTGTTGTAACTCAAAATTTGTAAAATTTGAGATATATATCACCATATTCAAACGTAAAATTCGCTTCCCTACGCGTCAATTAGCTGTCGAATAGTGCAAGAAACAAAATATTTATTAACCCATTCCCTCCCATTGTACTTTTTAAAGTACAGCAAAATGCACTTACTGCAAGTGTTAAAAAAAGTAAATTATACAACGAAAATGAAAGCTTTGTAGAAGAAGGTACGAAGAGCCAAAGCCATATGTACTTTTTAAAGTACAGTGGGTTCATACATACAATTTTTTTTTTATTTTAGAATGAATTTCAAACCAATTCCTGTTAAACATTTCTGTGGAAAACGTTTTAACAATCTTGTTTCCGCTCTTGACGAGATGTCTTGTAATGAGGAATTCGTCAACGCTGACATCGTAATAATTCCTCCAGAGGCAGATTACGTTACGGATGAAGAGGATATTGATGAAGATAATATGAAGATGGAAGATGTTCCAGGTGAGGTTGAGATTTTCATTGAATCTTATTTGGCACCAGACGACGGGTTCGAGAGCGAGGATGATATTCCATTGTCTGATTTGAAAAAGTTAAACGCTCCCCCTATTTGGACGATGGCCACTTCGTCATTTGATGAAATTCGAAGAACAACAAATTGCTTTGGAAGAATTCAAAGCTGCGCTTCAGAGTTGGTTGGATTCAATGAGTTTCAGGTGTTTGAAAAATGGTTTGATTTAGACGTAAGAAATCTCATTGTGAACCAAACGATATTGTACGCCGGTCAAAAAAAAAACCAACACAACTTTTCGTTCAATGAAGAAGATCTAAGAGCTTTTATTGTAATCTTTTTGTTTTCGGGCTACCATTCTGTAGCAAGAGAAGTCCTATATTGGAAACAAGCACCCGATACGCATGTACCTATCATTGCGAATAGTATGTCTAGGAACAGATTTCAAGAGATAAAAAGATTTATTCATTTTGCGGACAATAATAACCTTGACTTGACCGATAAAATGGCTAAACTTCGTCCCTAAGTGAACTATTAAGCAAAAATTTTCAACAGTGGGTGCATATGCATGAAAATCTATCAATCGATGAATCAATGGTTAGATATTTCGGTCATCATTCTTCAAAGCAATTCATCAGAGGAAAACCAGTAAGATTTGGTTTCAAAAATTGGATGATCTGTAGCAGTGATGGGTACATGTATCAGTTTGACACATACTGTGCTAAAAACGTTAGCCTTCATTGAAAACACTGCCTCTAGGATCGAGAGTAGTCCTCGATCTACTAAAAAATATTGATTGTCCAAGTGACCATACAATTTATTTCGATAACTATTTTACTAGTTACGAGCTTATGAAGAGATTGAAAGAAAAAGGATTTAGAGCAACTGGAACAGCTCGGGATAATCAGCTCAAAAAATGTCCCTTGCCTCAAAATAAAGATTTTCAAAATAAAGGCAGAGGAACTTTTGAACACCAATTTGATGAAACAAACAAATTACTCTTTGTAAAGTGGAAAGACAACAGCGTTGTCACAATGGCCACAAACTACGACCAAATCTATCCTTTTGAAAATGTCAGAAGATGGAAACAAGGAGCACCAAAAAAAGGTTAACATTCCTCAGCCTCTACTTTTCAAAAACTACAATATGAACATGGGTGGCGTCGACCTTCATGATCAGTTCATCAACACTTACTCCATTCAAATCAAAGAGAAGAAATGGTGGTGGAAGGAACCTTTTCACAACATTGATTGCATCTACTTCATCTAATGCATGGAAGCTTCACAAGCTGGCAAACAACTACCAAGGCGATTTACTTGAATTAACAAGGTGAATAGTTCTCCATTATCTACGATTCCACACTCTAAAGCAAGCACACCCAAAACTAACTGTTCAACGAAGCATTGTGAAGAGCACTAGTTACCACTTTCCAAAAAAAAACTTACTAACCAACTGAGATGTCGCCAGTGTCATTCAAGGTCCAAATGGTGCTGTGAAATGTGTGATGTTACACTTTGTATCGGGAGAGAGTGCTTCAAATCATTTCACATAAATAAAAATTAATACAGTGTACATTGCATACTGTAGTATACATGATCGCATTGTACTAAAAAAGTACACCATTGTATCTCTTAATCTAATTTTTTTTTAATGTTTTTTTTTTGTACATTTCTTAATTTTATTTTAAATAAATAGAAAAGAACATAAAAAAAATATTTTTTACCATAAAAACCCTTGGGTCTTAATGGGTTATTAATCCTAATAAGCTATTATTTTTTTTTATAATGTGTTACAGGAAATAAATACTCAGTTTTTCGTTGGTTCAGAAAGAAGTCATATTTTGAGTAGGTACGACAGTATTGCATTATTAGTGCGATATATGGTATGAACCAAAATTAGCTCTTAAAACAACAGGTGTTAAATTTGGATAGTTTTCGGTATTTTTTGTTTAAATTTGCTAATAATATTTAAAAACTGAAAATGCAGTTCACTGCTCTAGAAAATTCTCTTTCTCTTTCTCTTTGACACCTCATTTGTTAAAATTGGCTGAGTATGAGAGCCGCAAATGCTTACGATGTCAATGTTTCATCAAAATCCGTCCAGTAGTTCTAACGTGATACGCGAATAAACAGTTTAATGTACAGTTTTATTATATGTGTAGATTAAAGAAAGGATTTTTTGCAATCGAAAAGATGAAAATGAACATTCAGTCTGACCTGAATAAAAAACAACCCAAACCAATGAGGATTATGACATTTCACAAACTGTCAGATGGCTGGTTTGACAGATTTGTCCAGCTCACTACAAGAAAAAGATGTTGCGTAAAGTTTCATCGCTCTTTATTTTTTACGCTCTCATTTCGCTCTCTGCTTGCGATGTACTGTGATTTTTTCGAGTTAACAAACACAGATTGATGTGATTTACATAGTATTTCGAAAAATAGTGTGTTACCAAACAGACCTTATATGTATACAAACCTTTGAAATTTCAGAGACACCTTAATTTTTTCTGTTTCAGGTAAAGAAATAATAGGAAGATGGACCAATCTTCGAGATTCTTTTTCAAAGAACAGGAAAATGATTAAAACCAACATGAGAAGTGGCTCGAAAGCAATCAAATTAAAGAAATATATATATTTTAAGCAATTACAGTTCTTAAGTAAACTGTATGATGAACGAGAAACTGTGGATAGTATGGAGCAGAGAAAGGAACAAGCAAATCAAGGAAAGAAGACGTGGAACTGCAAGTTCAAGCTCCCGCTGATGTTCTGGGTATTTCTACTCCACTGGTTACAAAATCGGCAAGTACACCAAAAGCTCAGAAACGTAAGAAACCTTATGAGGTTGAACTGAGAATTTTAAAGGCATTAGAAGGAGAGAAACCTTTTATTAAAATGGCTTTTTTACAAAGTCTCATGCCTCATTTACAAAAATGATGATGAGGAATTCCTACAATTCCAAATGGGGTTTTTAAATGTTATAGGAAATATCAATGAAAAAAAGAAAGCAATGTAGGCCCAGCCATTCTACTTCAGTAGCATCCTTAATTGCAGACGGTCTTGTTTTTTGTATAAGTAATTAACTATGTATTAGTTCATTATTAAAAAAAAAAATGTTTTTCGCCTCCTATACATTTCATTCCACAATGTTTATTGTTCAATAAAGGCATATTTGAGTTAATTTCTGGGTTTTTTTTCAGTTTCAAGAGTAGATATAGTACAATGTACAAGTATACACAAACATAGCACATATTTATATTAACCTTAATGTAATAGCCAGCATCTCAATTGGTTGTATACAGTTCCTGAATTGTGTATTCTGGCGCTGAAGGACATCTTTGAATTTTTCATTTAATTCATCAAACGAAGCAATGGACATTCGAAAATAATTGAACAACCTATTTTCATCTTTCCGCACATCCTCAAACAAATAACGTATGAAATAAGCCCACTTGCTCTCTCCTTTCATTTATAGGATGCACCCAAAATTTGCGTTGGCGTTGTTGTCTCTTTCGTCGACGATTATATAACCATAATGCAATCATTTGCTTGCGATTCATTATGACCAAACATCACTTCACTCAACCACAAACTGAGCTCGTGACGGAAAAAAACCGTGCATAAACCGTATACACTGTAGTGTTTTCAATTCAAATTTTTGACGTCCGGTTTTGTGCCGTATGGTCGAAACCTTGCACAAACCGTATAGTGTGAAAGTGTTTCCAATTCGGATTTTTACCTCATCTAATTGTAATTCCGAATCAGAGTCGATTGCTTGTAGAAGTCTTCTAAAATAGCGCTGCTGATCCGGAAGTGATAGCCTATTATTCTTTTAAGTAACTTAACTATTTTGTATGCAAGTATTTTCATATTATAATTTATTCAATTCCTTTTATTTTGTTTTAATTTCACGTTTTAATTGTTTTCTTTCACTTGTTTTCATTCTATTTTAATTGTTTATTGTTATATATTTTTTTTTTTTTTTTTGATATATACTTAAGATTTGTTTCAATGTAATATACCATATGCAAACTGTGCACTTTTAAAGAATATATTTCTTATTGTACAGCAAATTTAATCAAATAAATACAAATACAAATACAAATTTTTACATTATGTACTATAAACATGTTAGTTTTATTTCAATAACAATAACAAAAAAAAAAAAAACGCATTTATAAAAATATGTAGTTTCTACGAATCACGAAATATAAAAGTTAAGAACGAAAAAATTGGTTGTGTTATTAATTATTATTGTTACAATACAATATTGTATTTTCCAGCTTTTTGGCTTTGGAATAATAATTCTTTAACTTCGTGCGTTTTCAAAAAAGTTGTCAACTTCTTGACAAGAAAAACTAAAGTTGACTTTCGTGCAAATAGTCGATTAAATTATAATGTATATAAAAAATATTGATTTTTCTGCCTTTTTAATCAAATAATTAAAAATTAAAGTGAAAATACAAGAAATGGAGACCGGGAGATTAGTAAAAACAATTGGTGACTCCTGGAATATCGGGAGAACTGGTAACCATATGCTCACTTCGGTCCCTTATTATTCTAAATTTTGCAACACTGACTGAAATTGAATTAAGGTTTTGTTTGAAAACCATGTGAATATTGAGGATACGAGTATGTACGTTCCCAAAAAAAAAAATTACAAACAAAAAAAAAACTAATAAAATTAATAATTAAAAAAAAAAATTACAGAAGAAGCGTTGAGAATGAGAAGGTTTTCAGTGACATTTTGAAGAAATCTTACTTTTTTTTTAGCCGATAAAGGCGTTATATGACAACTTATATTTTGGTGTAGTCAGCGTTCTTCTACTGTCTTTATTCAAGAAGTTGGCTTTAGATGGGAGTTGTAACGTTCACATGGAATAGACGTGTTTACCGGCGGCTCCAGAATTTGAGCTTTAATAACCTTAAGCACCCAGTTTTCTTTTGCTCGACCGCTGCAAATTCGAACCAAACCTGGTGTCTAACTAGTTGAAGAGTTTCGTTATAGTGTCGTTTCATTTTTGGTATAAAAATCGGAAAATTATTTTATATATTTAACATCTATAAGAACAAAAAACACTCAATATAAGTTAATTTCCATCGGTTTACGGTTGGTACTGTACTCACATATACGTACATATAAACCGAGTGAAAACAAACACAAGAACAATGTCAAACAATAAGAAAACACGTCTCGCCGCGCAAAAGTTACAACAAAAACAACCAACAAGCTCACCATCACCATACGCTCTTCTGTCACCATCGCCCAGCCCATCAACATCAGAATGTTTTTCCAGCCTCTACACGAAAATCACTGTCCAAGGTGAGTTGCTAAAATCTACAATTTTAAAAATGGAAGATAAGCTTGACTCCCGAATCGCCGAAAACCTCACTGATACCTTTACAATGATCTGTAACACTCTGGATTGTCGACCGCCTGTTTTAAAACATATTTTCCGAGTAAAACCGAATTCAGACTCCGTGATAATTGTCAAATTCCCGACGCCGTTTGACAAGATCTCTGTGATGAAAGCTATGTCATCATTCAGGAAAACGCACTCGCGGCAGTTGAAACTAAGAGATGCCGGCTTCGATTCTGATAAGCTCGTATATCTACACGAGAGTCTAACACCGAAAAACCGACTTGTATTGCGCGAAGCCGTCAAATTGAAACGCACTAAAAAGATTTTTTCCTCTTTTACTTTAAGAGGCAATGTTTATATTAAATTAACTTCAACATCACCCAACGTGCTAATTGACAGTCTCGATAAGCTCAATAAAGCTGTCAGTCACAAAAGTAATGGAACGAATGAAACGAATCTGCTACTGTCAGAAGACTCCTGAGCCACGACTACACTTCTTAAACATCAGTTCTTCTCAAACTTGTTTTACTTTTAAAACTATTTCTATTAATAATTATTATTTTAATATATCTGAAGCTAAATCTTTATTTACTGCAGAGAAATTTAAATATTTTAACTTTTTAGCTAGTTTTTATTTTTATGAAGCGATTTATATTTGTGTTGAATATTTAATTTTGTATAGGGCAAAGATTTTATGCGCGGGTTGTGTGGTATTTTTAAAGTTTCTGAGCGAAAGAAAGGGTTAAGATCGTGTAACACCTTTGTATCCTCAGAAAGCAATTTGTGTCAAATTATTTTTAGCATAAGGGTGTTAATTACATAGGTACGCACTTATCAGCCTTATACAATTTGAGTATGCATACTAGACCTTCATCTTTTTTTATTGCTTGCTAAAAAAAAACACCATAAACCGTTACTTTTCAAATTAAATAGTAGGAGGCTTTGCAATATGTACTTTTTGTCTCACTGCATTTTCACTATAATTTTGCGGTATAAATATTTTAAAGAAAAGCAAGAAAATAGTGGTATGATTCAGCTTCCACTGGCAAAAAGTAAGTAATCACTTTAGAAGTATTGTTTTGCTCAGATAGCTAGCTATGTTTGTATTTTTTTAGGATGTGAATCAATTGTTGCTGCAGCTGGCATAGGATTAACGATGGCTGATGCATCAAGTAAGATACCTACCTTATTTATTCTTAAACCTAGGAAGATACTTACTTAGTTTTTGATGTAGAAGATGTTCGTGCTGAAATACATGAAGCGAATGATGGTGAAGTCAGCGAAAGTTAACAGGATTTCTCGTGTGGTGACAGCGATGTGTACATTCCTGACAATGGGAACATATTGAACAGCAGCAGCGATAGTTAAGTAAGCTCAAAACGGAAGATATCTTCCCGAAAATCGCCAAACAAAGCGAAAAAAAACAATTAACACTTACAAATGGAACCAACGCCAAGCTGCTCTGCTCAAAGAGAAAGGCAAGGAATACGTCACAAAAAGGGAAGTTTGTTATGAAAGAAAAGTTTGCCACTTCGGGAAATCTTAATGAGCTGTGTAAAAGCTGTCGACTTCGTTGCTCAGGAAAAGTTACGCTTGAGCATAGATATACATTATTAGCTGGATTTTATAAACATGACATCAACTCGAAAAATGCTCTGCTCTTTAAGAGTATTGTTAAAAAATGTCCAGCCGAAATAGATTACCAGTACCAGACAAAGAAATTTTACATATGAGGATCATGTCGTTGTTGGTGGAAAATCGGTATAAGTTTGTAAATGTGCTTTTTGTTCACTATACCAGATTAGCAGAAAAAAAGGTGGACATCATACAAAAAAAAATTAAGGCCTGCAAATTTGTTCCATCTTTGGATAGAAGAGGACATTATGAAAGCCGAGTGAACAAAATTCCTCAAGATGTAAAGTCTTTCGTTGCGGATCACATACGCCAGTTTCCATCTGAAGGTTCGTATTACTCGAGAAATAAGAATCCCTTTTAAAAATATCTTTCGGCTCTGCTAAACATTTCAAAAATGTACAACGTGTACAATGAAGAATGCAAAAGAGAAGGAAAATACCAGCACTTTTTTGTAAAACAATCTCTCTATAGGAGTTTTTTTTTACACAAAATTTAATATGTCCTTTCGACACTTACGAAGCGATACTTGCAACACATGTGACGCTGAAAATAACACAGAGCATCGACTCAGCTACAAAGCAGCTTCAAAAACCAGAAAAAGCGAAAAAGCTCGTACCGATTTTAATATCTGCTACCTAACAGTCGACTTGCAGCAAACTATGCCCTTACTTAGCCTTACGTCAGCAAAAGCGTTCTATTTGGCAAATATGGTTCTACAATTCAGGTGTTCATTCATTTACATCTGTGGCCTATTTCACCAAACTACATATTACAACCACAAATTTGTACTTGTGAATCACAATTACGAAATTGTAATCTGGTTTTCTCTTTCACCAAATACAAATAATTACCCTACAAATTAGTGACAAGAAAAAAAAATTGTACATGTTGATTACAAGTGTAAAAAATTCGCAATTCGCAAATTCTACAAGTGATTTGTCATAAATTTGTAGAATATCATCGCGCAAACACGCTCAAAATGAACAAGGAAAACAAATTTTTTTTGTCTCTTTGATTATAGAAAAAAATTAAGTTTTTTTTGGCAAATTTTCAAATGAGTTAACTCATGAAATGAAAATAAATGGCTGGAAAAATGTATTGTTGTCATTATCATCTCAAGGGCCTTTAGTTGGTAAGGATTGGAAATAGCTTCGAGATGTTGCGTGGTAAAATTTAAAACGGGCAGCTATGGTAAGTACATTATGCATGTACGTACATATTAATTTAATTTTGTAATTTTTTTAGGTCAAACTTGATAATACTAAGAAGACTGGTTCTGGAGGTGGCACTAGCTGCATTTTGTCAGATCTAGATAATATCATTAGTGATATTATCGGTAAAGAATCTCCAACGGTGCTAGGGATAGTTGATGATTCATCTTTAGTACCGACTGATAATATACCTTCACCACAGCGCGCAAACGAGGGGGATATTGGAGGGAAATAAGGTAAAAATAAATAATTCTTTTTCACCAAATGTTCTATTCACCTAATTTGTTTTATTCAGGCCTCAAATAACAGCAAAAAAGCCCAAACGAACAAACAATATGATATCCAATGACATGGATGTTTTCGGATTGAAGAAAAAGAGGCTTCAACTGGAAATATATACATAATTTGCGGCTAGATGCCTTGAAAAAGGAACGGGATTTGGGGTTGCCAAGCAACCACCTAACTATGGAGTAGAGTTGTGTCGTTCCGGACATGTATAGTTCCAGGAACTAGTTCCTCTGTCGGAACTAGTTCCTTTCGTTCCACAAAGTGATCTTAAACATGTCCATAGTTCCAGGTCCAACTTCAATAACAACACTGAAAGCGAACATGTCTCAGTGTTCAAAGAAAAATCAAATATGTGAGCAAACTCATACATCCATACCATAGCAATAGCAAAGCTCGCACGATAATAAACAAGAACCAGTTTATGCACACTGATATGTAGTAAAAGGGGTGACGAATAATGTCCGAAAATATTTGTAAGACAGTATAGGTAGCTCATGAAGGAACGAACGAACGAACAGACAAGAACGATTATCGTATACATAAATCGGTCTCTTTTCTTAATAGTTCCTTTAGCTCCATGGACATGATAGTTCCATGGACATGTTAGTTCCATAGGACATGATTGGAGCTGATAGTTCCATGGACATGTTAGTTCCAGTTCTTTTCTTCGTAGTTCCGTGCGTATAATGTTCGTAGTTCCCTTAGTTCTATACTCCTTAGTTCTTTTTTTTTTGTAGTTCCGTAGGAAAGAGTATTTTTATTTGAATGTTTTGTATTCTTCTGTTGACTAGTGGAAGTAAAAATTGGATTGTTGATATCTAAATGGTAATTTTACATTTGCGTTTGGTTTTTTTGATTTGAAATAGATTTTGAGTTGAGTTGCATGTTTTGTTTTTACATGATCAAAACAAAATTATTTCTGCTTTTTTCTCCACATTGAAATGTATTTTTGTTATCTTTTTTTATAATTATTTGTCTGATATTTTTTCAAATAAATAATACTTAAAGTTTTTTAATTTTGCTTTCTGGTTCTGGGTCAAGAACTTTCCATAGTTCCGAACTTTATTATGGAACTTAATCGTTCCAGGAACCAGTTCCGGGAACTAGTTCCGATGAGAAAAAGAATCGTTCCAGGTTCGTTCCGCCGTTGGAACTGTTTTGCGCAACTCTACTATGGAGCTGGAAGAGAAGGCGATAGTGTTGGAGGAAAAAATTATTGAATTTAATAACTATTAATTAACATAAATAAAAATATGTATATTTTATTTAAAGTTCAGAAGTCTTATTATTATAATGAAAAGTGATTTAAAAAATATTCTAATGTAGCCCGGCCCTCCGATTGTTCAGCATTTTGAGTATCTTCGTCGTTTAGGGCTATGTTTTCTTCCAGGGCCGGTTTTAACAGTTTTGGCGCCTGGCCCAGGAAAAAAATAAGCGCCCCAATAGCAACTTATATAAAAAAAAAGTTTGGTCTTTTCCACATCACCCAAAGAGGTAGAGCAATTGACGCGTTTTTTTTTTGAGGTATCCCCGCTGGGCCTACTCCTCAGAAGTAAAACATAAACAAAACAAGTTTATTGTTCACCAAAATATTGCAGATATATAAATAAAAAACAAAAACAAAATACTTCATAATAAATAATTAAATAAATAAATAAAAGTATAAGAAAAAACCAAATCAATACATAAAACTTAAAAATTTAAGAGCTCTATGGTGTCTTGAAAACAACTTGTCGAGCCTTAATTTTGGCAAAACCCTCTACTAAACTATTACTATCTAACTCCGATATCATTTCTTTTTCTATCGAAATAGTTGCTAAAGCAACTAAGCTCTCTTGTGCCATTGTTGACAGCAAATAATTTTTAATTAATTTTAATTTTGAAAAGGAACGTTCTCCTGAAGCAACTGTAACCGGTAACGTTAAAACTATTTTTATTGCGATTACAGTGTTGGGAAAAAGGGCTTCTATATTTCTACTATAAATAAACTCAAGGATATCTTTAGGAGAATCATTTTCGTTAATTAAAGTAGTCAGCATAGCAATCTCCTGAAGAAGTTCCGAACCACTTAAATCAGAGCTATTATTGTGCGTTAATAATTGCTCTAATTTTATACAATCCTGAACTGTAATTATATGGGGGTTTGACTTAAATTTACCAATGTTGTACACACATTGATACATTTCATTGTGCTCTTTAACTTGTTCAACCCGTTCAGAAATTGAGGAAATCGCTTGATCCAAAACTTTGAAAGAAAATTCAACCCTAAATCTTTCTTGAGGGTCTAAAATTGGCTCATCCCTACCCTCATAGGAAAACTGAACTACTTTTTTTCGGGACCGTAAGGTTGAAATTGCTGGAACGGTGCAAGGAACTTTAATTTCATTTGCTATAAGTCTTGCCTTATCTAAAAATTCAAGAAACTTGTCATTGGTTCTTAGTTCGACTAAAAACTTTTTCGTTGAGCACAAAATTTCAACTGCAACCTTAAGGCAAATACTGCTTTGTTGAAAGTACTTGCTGGCAATATTTATTTTGTCTAATATTGTGTACCAAATAACAACACAACAAATAAATTTAAATTTGCTGATTTTACTACCAAGAGATTGAGCCATGTTCTTGGACTTTGGGTCATCATTTTCTGAAATTTCAACAAGAGCCTCATAAACATCTCCCAAGTATAATTTTAGTGGTTTTATTGCATCTGTTCTGCTCTCTCATCTGGTTGTACATAGCGGCTAAGGAGTCAAACTACTAAGATGTCTTTTTTAAACCGACCATCTGCGTACAGAACTTGAACAGAAAACATAGAGACTCTCAACTGTATCAAAGAATGCAACTGCATCAGAAGAGCATTGAACAGCGTCAAGAATAACAAAGTTCATTGAATGCGATGAGCACGGTAGAAACAAAGCTCTAGGTTCCAAAACCTTAATTCTCGCTTGCATACCACAATGTTTGCCTCTCACATTAGCACCATTATCATACCCTTGTCCTCTACAATTCACTAATGGAATATCCAAATCAGCAAGTTCACTTAAAACTAGGTCAGTTTAGCCAGACCCAGTGGTTTTTTCGGCAACTAAGAATCCCAAGAAATATTCTCTAATTTCAAACTTATTCGAATTTTGGTCCACTATTCTAACTACTAATGTTAATTGCTCCTTTCTGCTTATATCAGGCATACAATCAACTATAATCGAATAATATATATTTCGCCCGCTTTACTTTTGCTAAAATCTTCTTTCTTACTGCGTCTGCCAGAAGTTCTATTAGCTCATTCTGAATTCCCTTACTCAAATATGTATTACGCGTTTCTTGGTTGCTAATTCTTCGTAAATGTTCGGCTAAAACAGAATCAAATTGGCTAACTGCTTCTACGAGTTTTAGAAAATTGCCATTGTCATGTACGTATAATACGTCAGAACTTCCTCTAAATGCCAAGGACTGTGAAGCAAGGAATTGAACTAGAATTATCAACCGCTGGAGGACATTTCTCCAGTGTTCAGTTTCTTTTGACATATGACTTTGCAGTCCAGAGTCTATGGTTTTGCCCTTTTGTAAACCAAGTTCTAGATCTTTCCATGCTCTAAAAGCTATCATATGTGATAAGCTTATCTCATGATTTTGAATATTTCTACTTAAGTGACCCCAGTCTCTATAACAATTACCAGAAAATGAGTGACTGCTTTTGACTGCTGAAAATAAAAGACAAGAAAAGCAAAAGACAGAATCTGATGAACTTGAATAAACTAACCAAGATCTTGCGGTTTTGTCGCCATTTTTCAATAATCTCTCGTAGTGACAGGTACTAAATTGTCTGTTATTAGTTAAGGGAAAATCGAAATCCCTTATTTGAATAGGGCCTTGTTCACAATCATTTGCACTACTGATTTGTCTAGTTTTGGCCATAAAATAGGATCACTAAATGTTGAACTTAAGTTACTTTCTATAGTACTTAATTGTTTCAAATTAATTAATCCTTCAAAAGCTGTTTCTACCTGCATCTGCTCTAAATTATATCCCCCTGAATCCTGCAATTCTAAACTTATATTAGAACTTACCGCATCTGAGACTACCGAAGGACACACATGTAAGAACTTTTTAAGGCGCTTCGATTGTTGGAAATTTGCTTCTGCTATAGCCTTTCTTTTTTTCTTGCCTTCACTTCCTGAAATTTTTTTTTCCCAACTACACCAGCTACACTTTTATTCAAAAAACAAAAAAAAAAAAAAAAAACAAACACGTAAACAATGTTTATAATGTTTTACAATAAACAAATTATACAGCGTGAACGCAGAAAAATATATTATTTGTAATTAGCACTAAACTTGTATATATTGTAATACTATGCTCTATGTATACATATAATAGTAACTCGTATATTACACTTTCTTTCCAAAAACTGTAAAATAACATTCGAAACAAACAAATGCAAAATATACACTTGGAAAAAGCAAAAAAAAAGAAACGAAACGAAAAGTTTAACCGACCAAAACATAGCCTGCTGTATAAGAAATTCTGTGATATGACGTATGGGCATGGCCCACTTCATTTACACATACATACATACATAATGTAGCACTAAATTTTACTACGTTTGGGGTTGACCTGAGTTTGACTCTCTCTCAGTCAAGTCGAACGTTTTGATATATCGAACAAGGTTGTGAAACCAAATTCAAACTTCGCATCGTTTTAGGTAGGCGCATTGCCTTGGCGCGAAATTTGAATCCTGCTCCACAGCTTCCGACATGTTTGTCGTTTTGTATGGATTTTGGTGGGCGCAAATGGAGCGGTATGATAAGACTGCTCCACAGCATGTTGGCAGTGAGAATTTCGTTTTTTGTCAATGCGCTGAAAGCAGCGTTGCCGTTTGGGACGCTTTTGCGTCATTTTGACGCTGTTCCGGCGATGGGACCCGGATGAGGTTTCAAAAAAACTGCGATTTTGACGCATTTTGAAAATATAGGACCCTTATATCAATTTATTTTCATTTCATGTCACCTTTACTTACAAAACATAGTACTTCCCTCTTTAAACACACCCATTTTGTTCAACCAGTGATGAAATCAACATAGTATTTTTGTTAATCAGAATTTCCTTCCCAAGAAATATTTCTGCATACATGCTTTTTTTGTCTTTGTAATTTTTTTCTCAATATTTATTTTATTTTATCGTGTACGTTATTGCATCGTGTACACTTCCCGGCCAATTCACATATGCGTTATAAAAGTTATAGTCTGGCCCACATACCAACATACAATTTATGGAGTGCTCTCCATGTCTGTCGACATATGCTGATTCAAACTCACTGGAGGCATCTATGTTTATTAAAGTTCCGTCTATACATCCATATACACATGGTATGTAAGAAAGAAAACTGAGTGTAAAATTTAACAAAATGAAACATTTTTTTACCTGCAGTATTGTAAAACCTTTCGTTAATACTTTCGTATTCATCAGGCCAGCATACAACACTTTCGATTTTGATACTCCGTGCATATCTGCTATTCCATGGTATTGCCCTCCATTTTCAAGTCAGTGTAAGGCTGTGAGAAAATGCTGTTTCCTCGGCCTTGCAACGACTTAGACGGAATCTTTCATTAAAATAAAAAAAACTCAAGTATATTATAGAGCACACGCGGCCGATATACTTTTTTCCTCAAAATATAAACATAATCGTCGCTTCCGCTACTATCGCTGCTGCTATGTCTTCTCCGCAGTGACATTTACCAAGTACTTTAAAAAAGAAACAAAATTGTAAGAGGAATTACACACGAACTGTCTCCTGTGAAATATTCTCACATACTGCACAAAATTCGTAGCTTTGTTTTCTTTGGTGAAACATATACTCACAAAAAATGCAAGATTTCACAAATTTGCAACTTCTAAACTACAACTACAAATAACTTTTGGTGAAACGAAAAGTGCAGTATTCCCACAAATTTCCCTTTGTAGAATACAACTACAAATTATTTATACCCAGAGTTTGGTGAAATGATAAAAATCAAAAGAATCACAGATTTTGTTAAAAAATGCTTGTAAGCACAAATTTGTGAGTTGGTGAAATAGGCCACTGATGGGGAAAGGCCATACATGTGAACATGGACCGAGGAGGTCGCTGGCTGACAGAGCAAGCACCGAGGTTATTAGTTCTCTCTGGACGTTTTTCCAGCAGATTAACCCACTTATTGCCGAGCTTTTTTTTATTATTTTTGAGTTGGAATCCTACCCTGACTTTGGGGCAAGAGTGCGCAACTTGAGTTACTTGGGTTTTTTGATCAAAACATATGAAACATTAAAAAAATATATAAAATATTTTTATAGTAATTTGTTCCTAAAATATAGAGCTTCCAACTAATAGGCTCTTTTGTTTGTTATCTGTTGTAATATTGTCAGAATTTCTTAAAGCGTCCAAGATTTTTTGATGTCATAAACCTAACAACTACAAGCCAACTTATTTACATGATATGACCTGGGAACGCATGCCATGAACTTTTTTAACTCTAATGCAGATCTTAGACAAAAGGGTATGATTTCTGAACGTTAATTTTTGAAACACTGAGGTTGCCGAGGATGAAAGTTTGTAGTATCTGAGGCAATTACTCTCCAAAGTTTGTTAGACTTTTGTGTAAGTCTTTCTCTAGCGAATAAATTCCTTATGAAAATAACTTTATCTGTACCTACGCAAAACTTCACAGCGCCTTCACTATAATTAACCGCGATTATTTCCGCTCACGCTAACAAATCATCGCAGACAAATTGCAGTACAATAAATAAAACGCGTCAAATCATGTCTAACGACTTTATTTCCATGCAAAGCAATCCCCAAACCCTAAACATGCTTGACACCTGCACGTTGTAACCGTAATTCCACCATCGGAACGTAGGAGGAAGCAACTCTCAACTTGGCTTTCTTGCCGCTACTTACTACAACATTAATCTGAATCCCTCCCCACACCCCCACAGATCCCATTTAAGAAACCAAAAGAGGGGAAAAAAAATTAAATCTACACTAATACTAGTATACGCGTATGTGTAAGCATATTCAAAAGAAAGTCGGAGTTCAGAGAAACAAAAACGACAAACTTTGTGCTGTGTCAGCGTAAATCATCGCTCCTTCGACCTGCGCTGGGCTTTCCTTCCAGAACACAATTCGCTTCCTACAATCTTAGCGAAGAGCCAACATTTCACTAGTGCCACTGCCAGTGCGTGACTGCATGCAGTAGTCGTATATAATCCCGCATGCTACTCATACGTGTACACCTACTAGAGTATAATCTAGTTTAACCATTATACGTGTGTCATATGACAACGGCGCGAACAAACAACGTAATAAATCCCTCGGAACGTTGAACGCTTTGCTCCCAACCTGAAGCGAAATCATAAATTTTGAAAAACTGACAAACTTTTCACTTTACATCGAAACCCAAAGCCGCATGTACTCGTACTAAGCGACAAAGCAAAAACAGGGACAACAACAGGCTAAATGGGACAATAAGGGGTGGGCTTGCTTTTTCCCCGTCTGTGTTCGGTGTATTTTTTTACCTGTAATCAACCAGAATGAGGCGGTAGAGGCATAAGCCGATGTAAAGACGGAAGGAAGTTCTCGCTTAAGAACAAGTTATCAGCCCCCTTAAACACCCTTTAATGTTGCGGGAGCAAACATGCGAACCTAGTCTATGTTGAAGGTATAGTATAATGCGCGCACAGTAAGCATACAATGGAGGGCTTTCAGACGCCTCGTATAATGTATGAAAATTATGTGCCATAAATCTTAACCCTTGTTTGCCATCTACAAACGGTTTTTTTTTTTTTTTATTAAAACGTTCGTTCAAATACGCAAAAAAAAACAATGAAAATCCGTTTTGAACTTTTCGCACGATATTTCGGGGCGGTGTCGCATGACAAAACCGTAAATTTGCTCTAAATGAGCACGAAGGTGGTTTTTGTGATTGGTTTTCCTATTCGTTTCTGAAAACATATTTAATTTTGCTTGGAAGGTGAATTCCAGTAAAATGTACTACATATTTATAAACAAAACAAAGAAAAAATATTCTTATTCAATACTGCTATTTTGATTTGTTAAAAATATAAATATAAGGCAAAATTATGTAAATTCTAATAATATTTGAAAAAAAAAATAAACAAAACTAATTAAATATTTAACAAAAGAATAGTATAGTATTAAAATACGTACAGCAAATTGCTATTTTCAAGAAAATATTTGTTAACAAAGAAAATGTATGTAATAAAAAAAACAATAAAAATAATAATCAGGTAGGTACCTACAGTGTATCAAACTCATATTCGTACACCTGATGTGGTAATATTTATTTAAGGATAAATCCAAACAAATTGAACAAATACTGCAAAATTTTATTGATTTCAGTAAGAACACATTAAAATGAAAAAATTAACTTCAATTAATTCAAATATTTCAAATAAAGTATTGAAATTTTTTCATAAAAAACATAATATTAAGAAAAATATGGTCAATTTCGTTTTCGTACACTTTGATATTAAGTCAATTTTTTCACATTTTATCTAAAAACTAATACTTTGAATCAAAGTCTTTGTTAGCTAAGACCTATTAAAGATGGCTGGGCATGGATTCGGCTAATATTTCTGTAATTTCAAGGGTAATTTTTACCCACTCTTCAATAAGCCTTTCTTTGAGATCATTTGTGTACCTTATACCAAATTTTCTTACTCTGTGGCCCAACTCGTCCCACAAATTCTTTACGGCATTAATATCCGATGACTGTGGAAGTGTTTCCAACACTTTTCGAGAGTGATAAAGAAGTCACATTCAAAATAGATAAGCTTTATGTTTGCGGTCATTATGCTGGTAAAGGGTAAAATTGTTCCAGAGCCCCTTTTGAACAGCACTTTTCTTCAGATCTGGCTTAGATATCTCAATATATTGCTTATAGTCCATTTATTCGTTAAATTATATGCGTTCATCCCACTCTAGCCGCGGAAAAACACTCCCACAGCATTACCGAACCATCATCATGTTTGACTGTCCGCCTTGGTATGTGGAAGATATCCGGTAGTTGTTTTTCGGCAAACCAGTTGTTCGCCATCCGACCCATAATCATTAAATTTAGACTCGTCTGTAAATACTACTGTGTTTCAAAAGTCGAAATCTTTAAATTGGTGTTGTTAAGTGAATTCTAATCTCTTGCTTCTGTTCATTAAACTATTGACAGGTTTCTTACACATAACTCTTCAATTGTACCCTTGTTTTCGGATGCAATTTCTTGGCATTTCTGTTCAGAAACATTTATTAAAAGTTCGACAAAGTTTTCTGCCAGTTTTGATGCACTATATGTAGGTTTTTTTTCGAATTTACCGTATAAATATTCTCATGTCATGTGCACTTAATACATTTCTAGATGTATTTTTTGGTTTATTTTCGATGTGGTTTTCATGTTTCAACCGAATAATGGTTGTTTGGATGGTTGATCTTGGCCGACCTACCAAACTTGATATCACACTATAAGATTTTCCTGCTTCGTTATATCTGATTATCTGTTCCCGCAGTTAATTTGATATCTCACCTTACATTCTACCCATTTTTCCAAGAAATTTCGAATAACCGTACAAAGTAACTTTTTTTTCATTATCTCACTTTGAAAAATAATAATTCAATGCAAAAGCCAACTTTGACTAGGAACAGATTAGTAATTTTTATTTTTTTGTGAATAAACGAGCGGTGTACGAATACGAAATTGAGCTCCTTTTTGTCTATTTTTTTACTTGTATCTATTTCAAAACCAAAGGGAATGTTAACTTATGTCAAAACTAAATGAAATGCAATTGTTCAATATCCAGTAAAAATGCTATACTATATTTAACTTAATATCTCAAGTCGTTTTTGATCAGGAATTCAATGTTTTTCTTAATAGCTGGTGTACGAATATGAGATTGATACACTGTATGTACATAACAGAAAAGAAATAAAAAAATAATAAAATTAATATAAATAGAAAAATACGTAAAACAAAAGAAAAAAAACAAAATTTCGAATTGCTACATGATGTTTGTACAATGTGAATGTACATTACTATACAAACGGATTAAGAATTATTTGTCATATTATGTTACACTCCCGTTTTGAATTTGTATATTTTTGAATAAAGAATTTAGTGAACAAAATGGTTGAAGCAAAGTAAATCATGGGAAAGGTTCGGTGATGGTGTACGGGTGTATGGCAGTATCTGGGGTCGGGGATCTTGTCTTTATTGAAAGTACAATGAATCATATCATATCATACTATATAATAAAGCAGTAACGCTCATTCTGTAAACACGGCTGTATCTCAGACTGAGAGCCTTAACGGCTGGGCGGATTTCCTTGAAACTTCATATCTGGGGTCCCTGGGATTATACCACAAGGTCAATTTAGAATTTTCATTCTAGCCCCAAAAATTAAGGTACCTATACTTTATTTGGGATCCATTTTATAAAAAGCGGATTTTCTAGAAAATGGCTCCAACGATTTTGTTTAAATTTCATGTTTGGGTTAACTTGGACAGATGCGATCAAATGTCATACCAGGTTTTTGCCTAAAAAGTTGTACAACGGTACTTGACTTTTTAATCGATTTTCTATTACCGATTTTCATATAGTAACCGTTTAAAAGTGAAACAGCAATAAGAACTTTGATGTAATGTGAAAACAACGTCAACATGTTTGCATGTACATATGTACCCCTCGCATGTTTTGCTCCTCTTGCAATACAATTCGGTATGAAAGTGGATGCATATGAATTAGGTTAGGTTAAAAAAGAAAACAATCCATCTAATAAATAAATTTGAGGAACAAATTGTTCAAAAGTGCAACGAAATTTTCAAAAATATTTATTTAGCTACTGCCAATAATGGGGCTGAAAGTGGGTACATAAGATTGATTGAGTTTGGATTGAATTAAATTTCTATCGTTTTCAAATTCAAAATCTGCCGTGCATACAGCTATAACGAAAGCATGATTTACACCAGAAGGAAATGTCGAAAAAAAAGAACATGGTAATGTTGTGGGCCTAACGGATGATGGTGCTGTTGTTGTCTTTTTCTTGCTTTCATTTCTCCCAATTCAGTTCTGCGTTATAACTTATTCTACTCAGCTTATACGGCGCGGCGTTTAAAAGCACGCGAAAGGAATATACGAGTACAAATGAATAGCGAGTTATTTATCTCCAGAGGTAGGCATTGAACCTTCTAACTGCACTGAGCTTTTATTGGTAAATATAATTCACACAGTTATTTTCTTTACTTACATACTAACTATTTTTGCCCATTAAGCTCTGTAAAAATGTTCGTCGTTTTTCGACGTAGGTCAGCTAGTAAGCGAGAATAGAGCATGGTTAATTTTTATTAGAAAAAAATGTATTAGTTTTGTTTTGATTAATTATTTTTTCGCTGTTTTAATGCTATTGAATAAAGGTTTTATTGTATCATTAGAATCTAATTTTTGTTAATTGTTTTACTTAATTTAAATGTAACTCGAGAAATCATATGGATGTTTATTCACTTTTGACGCTCACTGTATATATGCTGCAGCTGGGTGCAGCCATACGAATAAAATACACATTCGTATTGGTGGAGTTAGTGCTGTAGCATCCTAACTTGCGCATAATTTGAAAAGGACCTCAAGCAGCTTGGAGTGCGCAACTGGGGACAGTAAGCCAAGGACCGGGCTAACTGGAGGGGGTTGTTGGTTGAGGCCTTGGTCCACCCTGGACTGTAGCGTCACCTAAGTAAGTAAGTAAGTTTACTTTTATACTGAAGCTGCGTTGGCGATCATCAGCAAATGGGCAAAGAGATGCGAACTTTACGCCAACCCCACCAAAAGGGAACTAGTTCTTTTTACCGAAAGTATAAGATACCAGCGTTCAAGCTCCCCAAGCTAGATGGTGCTGAACTCTGTGTAACAGATCATGCAAAGTTTCTTGGCATTTAAGATAGAATGCTTAATTGGAATCTAATACACAGGACAGAGTCCGAAAGGCGTACTATCTATGCTGTGTTTTGACAAACTTCCTCTAAATCCGCATACTCTGCTGACCAAGTTATTTTTGCCAATCTGCCATTATATTATACTTAAGAAACAATACTCAAATATTCCCTTATTTTCATCGTTTTGATCTTCACAAAAGAACGCAAAACAAATTCTAATTCAAAGGATTTAATTTAATTGAGAGTGCAGGGATGAAATGGAGACATTTTCAAATAATCAACTTAGTACACAATGCAATACTGGTTACTACATAGTTCCAGCTCTTTCCCTTACTCCAATTATAATTAGGGACCGATCTGCGTTTACATAAAGATGTTTAAGTGCTCGAATTAAAGCAATCCGCCGCCACACTCATAAATTGATTAGGCTTCTCTTCTCAATTTCAATGGGAGTGGAAATTAACTCCACTACCAACCACTTCTCGATTAAGATTCCGAATCTTCGAAAAGGCAATTTTCATTTAAGAACTGACCAGCAATTTCGTAATTAAGTCGCTACCATTCGAACGCTGAACACTTAAGTTTTCATCTCCAGAAATGGCTTAGATGAGGTAGCTCGTATCTATAAGCCACTTACAACGTTACAACTCGCATACAAACTGTTGTAGTCACATTGCCATCATCATTGTCGTCATCATCATCATCATCATCGGTATAAGATGAAAATCCTTGCTTCGTTGTGTAATTCGAAGGATATATAATTTTATCTTCCCGTCGTCGGTTGGTCATGTTTCTGGAAAAACCATTAGCCGATAATTGGAGGTTTTCCAAAAAATCTCCGCATTCACTGGCAGTGGCGATTTGCTTAATTGCTGCCTGAGAGGAATCAAGGAAACTGTTTTCTGTATATACATACATATGTAGGTAGTCTCGAATAGGGATAAGGACGAAGAGTACACTTTCAGTTTTAATTGGATTGAATTGGGGAGTTAGACTGTTAATGTGTCGATTTAAAAGGAATATTTCTACCTTTTCTCTTTAGCTGTTATCCACTGAAATGGAGATACATTTTTAATTGATTTGTAGCTGAGTGAAATAATGAAAGAATTAATTGATTGCCGGAAGGTGGAAAACGGAATATGACCGGAAGGTCAGTTCAAGCAATCCCAATCAACTTTACCTCGCAAAATGCAATCAAGCCCAATGTAGTATTTCGAAATTGCACTGAAAATGTTAATAGAATTCTCAGTAATTGCTGTATTGGGTTTTGTTTTTAATTTTACTTTTGTTTGAATGTTCTGCTACAGTACGGAAAGAACTGACTATGGTTAACTGTTGTTTTTTAGCCAATTCAGGAAAGTAAAATAGATGACTATGTAGGTTACTTTTGAATCATTTAAGTTGAAAGGGTTTTGAATGAAATAAAAATTTAATACATTTTATTGCAGCCATACATACATATGTATGTATGTACTGTAGGTACATACATATATTATAAATCAATCAATCAGTGCAAACAATTTAATTGACTGACAGTGTAGTTTAAAATATCCCTTTACCAGCACACAGTGCCACCGAAAAGTACACAGTGGTACCCAAACACATTAACCTACTGGGTTTCTTAATGATCAAGTACACTCTAACACAGAGATTGTCAACCTTTTCAGCAGGCGGGCCAAGTTTCAGAAATAATATTTCCTGCCAGGCCACGCACCTAATTTTTTGTTCATTACTTAAAGTAAACAAGCAAGCAGGCTACAGCTTCGAGCACATTGTTGCTACGAAATTGGCAAGATCGTGGTCAAACGCATGCCTGCTTTAATGTAAAAAAAAAAAACAAGACATAGGAACATTATGTATGTACGAATATATACATATATATATATATACATACATATTTAATAGTTAGGCATCTGGCTTTTTTTTTTTGCAGAACTGAGTGCATCAAAATTGATCTCGACTGATGATGTCGGTACATGCAAACGGTTTTCGATATGAACATCAATTATTCGTGTCCTCACATGTTATTTAATATTCTTTATGGGGCTAAAAAGCTGTTCATACGCGTAAGTGTTTCCAAGTAGTGATACCATCGACAGAGCATATTTTAAAAACGCAGGATTTTTTTCCTTGTACAAATACTTTTATAGAACTCTACTAAACAAACTTGATCCTTTAACTGTGTATCGCAAGACATTTCACAATGCTCCATTTGTAATCATCCATATAATGAATTCACGTCTACAGCGAATGGCACAAAAAGCACATCATGATGTGTTCTAAAATCCTGAAATCGATTTTCAAATTCGAGTTTTAAGACATATAGTCTAAGAGCCGACAGCAAATTTTGGGAGTGGAGGTACAACCAAAATTATGGGTATTTATGTAAAGGTATTATTGTCGTGATATCCAATTCAAACGTCTGCCAGCGTTTTCTTTTTAAGTCATGGTTAAATATAGAGGGCTAAAAACGTTAATTTTTCAGATTTTTGTTCCTAGAGCATAACCACATAATGATATACATGATATACCAAAAAATCAGAAAAAAAAACCCTGATTACAAAAACCTAGGTCCCAGACATTTTGCTTTCAGCAGAACATAATAGTTTAAATTCAAAAATAACAAACCTGTTTTTATATCACAATATGATTTTTTGGAAAATTATTAAATAATTATTCTTCGTCGGAGTCGTCAAATGTATCATACCTCACCATCCGATAAATTGTTTTCGTCTTTTGAGCAGTGACGTTTATTCTAAGGTGCGCAGGTGTTCTCCGCACACGCTAATGAAATCCATCTTTATGAAAAATGTATTTGTTTATGTACATGCGCTAACAATATCGTTGAGGTGTAATTCAAAAATGTTCAATTAAAAATTCTGCTTTAACATCCACTTCTGTTCACTCTGTTGTGCCGCACCGTCTCGTCATAGCCAAATCAACCAAACCAAACACCGCAGTCACCCAATACCAAAATGTATATAAACCATTCAATACAAATTGACGTCGAACAAAATATTCTCCTCTTTTCGTAAGTAAATCGAACGGCGCGCGCCGTCATACATACTTTCAAAGCTTTATCAACCTATCCAAACCAACAAAACAAATTCAGTTTGACGTCGACTCGCCCGGTTGTTCTCCATTTACTAGCGCACCAACCCAACGGAAATATCCATATAAAAAAAAATTCTACCACATTCAAAGTCCCAACAATCGTCTGTACAACAACATGAATTTGGGTTCTCCAGAGAACTGCGCACCCAGGATCGATGCAACACATTTCTACCCTTTTCTTTAGCGATGGTGATGTTAGCTGTGGGTATGATGTTGCTTTTAATATTCTGTTTTATTTCGCATCAATTTGAGTTCTCCAGCAAACTGCGCACCCATAGGCTCGATACAACACCTTTTCTATCCTTTTCTTTAGTGATGAAGATATTAGCTGTGGCTGTGGGTATTATGTTGCTTTTCATACTCTGTTTTATTTTGCATGTTAACGTTTGTTTGGTTGAATTTTGTTCGATTCTCTTCTCTTGAGTATTGATGTTAGTTTTTGTTCGATTTCGATGTGCTCTATATTTGTAGAACTCCATTCTCCATATCGACTGAAGCGAAAGCAAAAAGCAATACAACACTAGTCGTTTTTTTTTTTGCAAGCCTATATAGGCTAAACATGTTTCAGCAGCATGTTTACTATGTTAAATACAGAATTATCGAGTCTTATTTTTACTCTGAAATCTTTTTCGAAGTCTATACGGGTTACAAAAAAAAAAAACACGCCTACTAATCATCAGCGTTGCCGCCTGACTTTTGATAAATGTAGCCCGAAAAACTGTGGAAAGTAGCAAAAGTAGCAAAATCTGTCATTCTGAAAAGTAGCCTATGGTAGCACAAACAAAAGAAGAACTTTTGTAAGAGCAATCAATTTATTTTACAAAAACTGATTGTTTATAGCACTTGTCGTTTTCGTTCTAGCACAAGTTATATGTTGTGCTACCTTGGAGTCAGGAAAACACTTCCTTGTTATAACTTTTGGAAGAAAATCCACGTGACCAGGCAATGCTCTTCGAAACTTCCATACTATCCATATTTTTTTTATTTGTTTATTTTTATTTTCCTCCTTCTTTTCTTTTCGCTGTATTATAACGAATCTTGAGCGATTTGTAGCAATTTATGAGTACAACTTATCATATTTCTGATCCAGTCTAAACTTAACAGAAGCAATGCAACAATTTTCCTATTTGCTTCAGTCAACACAGTTGGCAGTTACCAGTTTTTGAATTCCGATAGAATAAATAAACGACAGAAGGCAACGCATGTTTTGGATGCACAAAATAAAAAACTCAGGTCTCACCTTCAAATGAATAAGCTTTGTTCAATGCGAAAAAAGGCGGATCAGAACAGCACAGATTTGTGAAAAATGTTAGATCAAGTCAGCATTGAAATTACAGCCATATGTTTGTTGTCAAAAATTACACTGCACTGCATTGATGATTATTTTATCTAATGTTTTCCAAATTATTTATAGCATTTTACAATAACTGATCGCCCTTTTTGCGATTGGTTTTCAATTTCTCCCATTTGGTAAGCTTTAATCTCGTCGAAACACTTTTCACTTCAAATAAAACAATCAAATGCGCAACACAGCTGATTTAAACATTTCTCAGAAATCTGTTATACCGCAAGAGTAGGTGCCGAAAAATTGCCTAGAACAGAGTCGTTGAACACAATGCAGATCAATCTCGGACAGAAACACTTCTCATTGAACACATAAACCTTCTACTTTACTGTTCTTCTCGGTCCAGGATAGCTTCAATGAACAGACCTATTATTGGGATTGAAAGCAACAGAGAGCATTACCAAACAGCAGAGTTGTAAAAGAATGCAATCATTTTGAAATGCATTCTTTAATGAATTCAATTTCTTGATTGCATTCATTGACTTCAATTTGAGACTTCAAAAAATGAATGCAATCACCATTCATTAAGCATTCAAAAGACTGCATTCTTTGTTTGTACCATTCAATTGAATGCAATCAATGAATGCTATTACTTATGACTTCAATTGAATGCTTGCATTCTTTTTACGTTCATTTGCACTTTGCATTCATTTGCATTCAGTTGAAGTATTTTGCATTCTTTTGCACTCTTCGCATTCATTTGAAGTATTTTGCATTATTTTCGATTCTTTTGGATTGATTTTAATTAATTTGGTACGGACTTTAATTAATTTTAGTCATTTTCTAGTACTTCTTAGTGCTTTTTAAGTTATTTTTAGTGTCATTTTAGTACTTTTTTAGTACTCAGTACCAAATCAATCCAAAAGAATCGAAAAGAATGCAAAAGACTTCAAATGAATGCAAAGAGTGCAAAAGAATGCAAAAGACTTCAACTGAATGCAAATGAAAGCAAAGAGTGCAAATGAATGCAATGAGTGCAAATGAATGCAAAATTAATGCAAGCAAGAATCACAAGTTACTGCATTCATTGATTGCATTCAATTGAATGGTACAAAAAAAGAATGCAATCTTTCGAATGCTTAATGAATGGTGATTGCATTCATTTTTTGAAGTCTCAAATTGAAGTCAATGAATGCAATCCAAAAATTGAATTCATAGAATGATTTTGAAAGAATGCATTCCAAAATGATTGCATACTTTTACAACTCTGCCAAACAGCAACAAACTATTTTGCAGGGAACTTCGAAAAAAGGTCAATGTGACTTCAAGAGTAAAATGTAGCAAAATGGGGCAAATTTTAAATTTAAAGTAGCAAAGTAGCAAATTGAAAAAACTGAAAAATAATGTAGCACTTTTGCTACAAAAGTAGCATTGTGGCAACGCTGCTAATCATTGTTCATTGTGCATTCGCATTTTGGCAGTAGTAAGATGTGCATGTCGTTATTTTAAGCCAAAGTGTATAAGAGAAAAATATGACCTGTCGATGCGCTATTGAAAAATGATTGGAGACACCATATTCGCAATTAAATTTGGAAGAAAAACTGGAAATAATTAGTTCTCAAGCAACAAAGGGATCGGTTTTGGGAGCATTGCTGTTCATCGTCTACATTAATGATATAGGACTGGAACTTAAATACTCCCAGATAGCACTATTTGCAGATGACGCCCTAATTTACATATCGGGAAAAAACGCAGACGAATGTTTGCAAAAGCTACAAGAACATCTGCGTAGAGCTAGCATCTGGCTGAGGGGAAACAAACTAAAATTAAATGTCAGCAAATCTAAATGCATTGTAATCTGAATCCAAAAGAAACTGAATCTTAACATATGTATAGAAAATGAATTAATAGAGCAAGTTGAACAAATCAAATACCTAGGAGTAGTTATAGATGCTAAATTAACATTTACCGAACACGTAAAATATATTATTAAAAAAGTGTCGAAAGAAATCGGTTTCTTTAACAGAATTCGAAGTAGAATCTCGTCAATAAGTGCTATAAATATTTATAATGTCATGATTAAACCGCACTTTGAATATTGTTCATAAATTCTGTATCTGTGTTGTGAATATATGTTAAACAGGGTTCAGCGGTTACAAAATAAGGCAATGAGAATAATCTTGAAATGCAATCGATATACACCAATCAGACTAATGCTCAATACACTAATGTGGTTAAATGTCAAACAGAGAGTCATTTTAAATGTTTTATGTCTTATTTTTAAAATCAAAAATGATCTGTTACCGATTTAAAGAAGCATCTGAGATAGGTAAGAGACTCGCAGCCATATAATTTAAGAAACCGAGATGATTTTAGGCCCCTATTGTGAGTGTCGATCAACGATCGTCACGACAATTGTCGATTGCGTCGATTAATTTTGGCTTTGATATTGTGTAACTCAATCGACGAAAGAATAGGTTTTGTGAATAAAAATGTGAATATTGTGAACACATCATACTTTTGACAGTTGTTTGGCTATTATTTTCATAATTATTTATTTGTGTTGAAAGTAATTTTAAAAATGAGTACAATTGAGTTGTGGCTAAGCGATTCAAAAGATGAAAATGGAAATGACGAAGTTCAAGAACTAGCCAGAAAAAGAAAACAATTAAGAGATGCTTCTAACCCGTTTGAATTGGAAGAAAAAGTGTGAGTATTGTTTATCGAGAAAAGTGGCTTTTATGCATAAGTACACAATTTGTCTTTACAGGTTTTTGAAATATTTCCGACTATCAAAACAAGCATTTCGAGATTTATTAATTGAAATAGAACCAAAACTTAAACCAACTTTAAGGAATACTTCCATTCCAAATATTGTTAAACTCGCTACAACTTTGAGATTTTGTGCCCATGGTTCATACCAAACCAGTGTGGGCAACGAGTATTGTCTTGGACTGGCACAACCCAGCGTGTCTTTAGTGCTTAAAGAAGTATTTCAAGTGCTGGAAACTTACATTTGTCGTAAATGGATCAACTCCAATTATTCAGAAAGTGAAACACGTCGGGTAAAAATACATTTCTTCGAAAAAAGTGGGATACCAGGCGTAATTGGTTGCATTGATGATACCCACATCAAAATTACATCACCAAAAAAACGGCTTCAACATCCGTATTAAAATCGCAAAGGCTTTTATAGCATAAACGCTATGATAGTAAGTGAGCATTAAAAGAAATTTATTTACTTCTTTATTATCTATCATTTCCGTTTTAGGTTTGTGATGATACAATGATGATTCGATCCATAAATGCAAGATATCCCGGAGCTTCACACGACTCGTATGTGTTCGATATGTCAGTATGCAAGACAATGCTGGAAGAAAGGTACCACAGTGGGGACAGAAATACACGGCTATTAGGTACTACGAACAGGTCATTATTTATTTACCATCAGATTAACTTTCATTCATTTTAGAAGATGCTGGATATGCTTTGAAACCGTATCTGATAACTCCATACAGGAATCCAGAAGAAATATCGCAGCAAGGTTCATTTAACAAAAAACATGCAAAGGCCAGAAACATTGTCGAACGCACAATCGGAGTACTTAAAAATAGGTTTAGGTGTTTATTGAGAGCAAAAGAACTGCATTATAGTCCTGAAAGGGCTTCGTAAATTATAAATGTTTGTGCAGCTCTCCACAACATTTGTACATTTTATAAAATCGTTTTGACCGAGGAAGAGACGAATGAGGACGAAGAAGCGAATGCCCCATATTATGACGAAGACCATTCGGCTGAAGAGCTTCCTGGAAACGATGAAGCAATCCAAATAAGAAACAGTATTCTTAGATCAATGTCTGTATAATTATGTCATGTATAAAAAAATAAAACAAACAAAAATTTCGAAAATTTTAACTATTTCATTTAATTATAACATAATACATATACATCACATTGTGGTCTTTAACTAGTTAAATAAAAGTAATACTTCATTAAAGTTCACCACTTTTATGGTCTTAAACTAAAGTTACATTATAGATATAGGAATTAATTTCATCACATTTGTGGTCTTAAACTAATGCCCCTATACTGACTGTGATGTGGTCACAACTCACGGATGTCAGTGATGCGAAAATTGTGATGCTTCTCTTGTGAGGTTTCTTGTGAGCGATCAGCTGTTTGGTATTCTGGTCAGCACCTCACAAGAAAACATCCAAGAATAGTTACCACGGTGTGGTGAATTCATTGTGATGTCACAAAATAATTTTTTTGACAATCATTATTTTCTTTTTCATTTCCACATCAAGTTGGAAATAGAAGATAGGGAAATAAATAATAAAATAACGAATAATGGCGGGAATAACAAATGAACAGCTATCATTTAATGAGAAAGCATCATTCCTTTCCCGCAAATTCCGTAAGATTCTTCTACGCAATAATCTAAATGAATTGAAATATTAACTACATTTGTATACTGTCCAACAAGAAATGAATATATTTTATTACCCCTTCCTCTTTTTTGTTTATTTTACTCACAAGCAGCAAAATCAAAACTTCTTCCATTTGTTTTTCAAATTTAACAATATGTGATTTTTTATTTTTCTCTTGTAAGCTGCTCAATCGGACATCACAATTTTGACAGTTCTTGTGATGCTCACAACTTGTGAGGTTTTGGTTAGAATACGAAAACCTCACAAATTGTGACTCACCACGATCTTGTGAGGGTGTTGTGACCTATGAGGCATCACAGAGGTATGTCAGAATACGGGCATAAAGTTACATTATAGATATAGGAATTCATTTCATCACATTTGTGGTCTTAAACTAAAGTTACATTATAAATATAGGAATTAATTTCATCACATTTGTGGTCTTAAGCTAAAGTTAAATTATAAAAATGTATTTTTTTTTTTGGTATTATGATCTTTTGAGTTGTTCTTTCTGCAACTCCAATATTTGTTGCTTCACTTTAAGTTTTATTGCCTCTTTTTGTTTTAACTTTAATTCAGTTCTATAAATTTCCAGTTTTTCTTTTTCTATGGCTAAAAACTCCTTATTAGTATCCTTTTGCATGTAGTTCTGTTTTTTTTGTATATACTTCAATATTTCTGGAGCTTGTTTTGATGCTCATCATAATGTCAGTCATGCTCTTATAAAAAGCACTGGTTTACTTGTCTAATAAAACCAGTCTATCCTTAACTGTATTACCGTGCTCATTTTTGCTGACTTTATTAGAGTTTTTTGCGGGAATACTAATAGCGAAATTATTGCTAGTACATGTCGGTGATATTTCTGTTTGAGTTCCGAGTAATTGCACTTCGGACTCGATATTCAACGCTCTTTCAACAGGACTTCGGTTTTCGTCATTTGCCGCCTCATAACTATTATGTCCAAATTCAACACCAGGTGGATCAACATATGTGTTGATTTCAAGTAAACTATAAACACTTTCTTCCAACTGACTGAATGTGTGCAGTTTATTTGGTCCGCCACCTGTTGCCTTGATTTCTGCTTTGTTTTGTGACTTCTTCTTTTTAATTTTAAATTTAAAATCAGTCCAAACCTAAAAGTAATATTAAAAATTAACTTATGCATTACTAGTTTGCTTTTTTTTTGTTGTTCTTACATTAACCCATTTCTCCCATTCACGCACAGGAGGTCCACAGCTATTTAGCTCGGTGCTGATTTTTTTCCCACCGCCGTTTCGCTTGGGTTTTTCCGCAGATTCCCTTCGCAATGTCTGGATTTGCTTCCATAAATACAACCAGAAGCTCCATTTGCTTTTTATTCGTTACCTGCCTTGTCCTGCATTTGTATTTATATTAATTGAATTTTTTTTAAACATATAAGTAACATATTTATTAAAATAACTTACATTTTACGCGCACAAAACTTTTTTACTTTCACAAAAGACAAGCATCGACTAGAAAATGGTGCTCGACAAACAAATCGACAAATATCGATCACAATCACAATAGACAATATCAAAATCAGCAATCGACGATCGACGATCGATGGTTGTCGCTTATCGATCGTCGATCGACACTTCACAATAGGGGCCTTAGAGTGCCAACGTGGTGTCAACTATTTATTTCACTTCCCACGAATATAAAAAATTAAAGTAGCTTCAATAGATTTAAGCAAATGACAATCGAATATATAAAATGTAACTTTGCTCATAACTAAATATCAATGTACATAATTAAATACTTACTAAGGTTAAGTTCAAATTGTTAATTATAATTCCTTATATGAATTTGAATAGCAAAATTATGCTAAATAAACGAACGAATTAAAAAAACAAAAACAGAATGACGGCAATTTGAGTGGAGAAGACGATGTCGATTAACAAGGAGGCGGTATTTCAGACAATATTTGTCAAGCGCAGTTAAGATCAGGATGTGAAATTGCATTTGAAAATGGGCAACATATTGAAGATTTTGATGCGCCCGCGGAGAATTTGGATGATGTTCTCGAAGAAAGTTATTTACGGGATGTTCTGGTTCATACATCCTTGAATTTATCCAATGGTTCACTAGCTGTAACTGAGGAGTCACCTTCATTCCTGTTGCGTTGTGTTCAGCAATCTACCTCCAGCTGTATATTGCCTGCCTCCAATAAGAATACCAAGTTCACTTGGTCAGAACATGAATCTGTGGCAATGATACCGATTTTCCCACACCCCAATTACGAGGACTGTCATAGTTTAAAACCACACGAGCAACTGGAAAAATTTATTGATGATGACATTCGCACATTTGCGATTGTTCGGAAGTATATGACACATACCAAGAAAAAAAAATTACGAAGATTACCTCTAATAGTTGGTAGTAATGTCCTTTTACCTCTATAGATTCAGTGTCAGTTAACCGAAGTGTGCGGACGTACAAGCGGAAGATTAACATAGAAAACAAACAAACAAAAAAAAAGGATCAGCCAAAAATTTACCTGCGAAGAAGTACCTGAGTTTTATTGCCCTGCGGTAGTAAAATCCAGGAAACTCCGAAACAGAGTAAAACCCTAAACAGCAACCACTGTAATAAAATCTGTGCACCCGAAGTTTTTTTTAAAAATATTGTGTGCGCAATTAAGAACAAAGGAAACCAACAACAGGTGCAATGGATAAGCATTTTAATCCTGAATCCGCCTTCGCAGCCCTCGAGACCCTTCTGAAGAGGATAATCAACAAACTTGGCCCCGAGTATGGACCAAGGCTATGCAAGACGTTTCAGAACGTCATGAGCAACAAGAAGCGTGAGGAAGAAAACGATATGGAAACCGATCCAGTAGACAGCGAAGCTGAAGATACTACATCCAGCAGCGGAAAAGAACCAAGCAGCGAAGAAGAGGAGAATAGTGATACTTCAAGCAGTGCCGAGGATGGAAAAGAGTCACCAAAGCCGGGAAAGAAGCGACAGAACAAGGCTGCCAAAACCCAGCAAGTGAAGAAGCCAGCCTCGACACCATCAACGAAGCAGCCAGTTTCCGCAGCCGCAGTCGTCATGCCAGCAGCAACCCAGCGGGCGCCACCAACACTGCCACAAACCCAGCAGTCAACAGCAACCCAGGCAACATCCCAGTCATCGACATCAACTCAGTCACCACCACCAACCCAGTCACCGACGCCAACACAGCCTCCAAAAACAACCGTAGCCAAGAGCTCCACTCGTCACTTGAGCGTGACCTTCAAGAATCCCAACGCAAAGACAACCATCATCAATGTTGGAAACAGAGAATCCTTTGAAGCCATTAAAGAATTCCTGCAATTGAAAAAAATCCAATACAACACATTTACGCCAAGGGAAGACAGGAAGAACCTCCTATTACTAAAAGGAATTCACTACACCTACGCAGCCATCGAAGTAGAAGACGAACTACGCATTGAAGGACTCCCAGTCATCAAGGTGTCACCATTCAAGGCAAAGAAAGCAATGAGCAAAACCTACAACAACTTCGTAGTCGAGCTATCGAAGACCTGTGACATCAGTGAAGTATACACCAAGACGCTAATAATGAACCAGAGAGTTCAATGGGAGCGTCTGAAGTCCAACGACATCGTGCAGTGCCGGAACTGCCAACGCTTCGGACACGTTGCCACCAACTGTGGACGCCAATACGTTTGCGTCAAGTGCAAGGAGACCCACGAGCCTGGGCAGTGCAAGAGGAAGGAAAACACTGGAACCGACGTTTGGTGTGCAAATTGCCAGAAAGAAGGACATCCAGCCAGCTTCAATCAACAGCCACTATCAGACAGTATTGAGTGAACTAAAGTGCGTCAACGTGATGTTTCGGAATTCAATCCAACACCACAACAACAACCAATTCCAGAAGAGACTGCAGTCAATTAAACCTGGACCTGATGCCTTCAAAAACATCGACAGACTTATTGGAAAAAAATCTCCAATGCCTGAAACGATCATCACCAACAATGGGGAAGCAAACACGACACAGGACAAAGCCGAAGCATTCGCCGAGTACTTTGAAGAAAACTTTATCCCCAATCCAGTCTTCCTTGAGGAAGTGGAGGAATCCACCCGAATAACCCTGGCTCATAACCCCAACAGATCCTCGTTCAGTGACACCAATCCTGCAAGCGACACAACTGACAGCCCGAACCTGAGCACCCCTGAGGAAATTGCCGAGATCATCCACAGCTGCAAACCAAAGAAGTCAACTGGTCCGGATGGGGTATCAAACTTCATCATCAAGAAGCTCCCACAAACAGTTCTGATTATCATTACAATCATCCTCAACAACTGCCTCAACAACAACTACTTCCCCCAAAAATGGAAGACGGCAAAAATCGTGGCGATTCCCAAGAAAGGTGCAATGAGCAACGTTTCGAACTACAGGCCGATTTCCCTCCTCAACAACTTGAGTAAACTGCTGGAGGAACTAATACTCAGCAAACTCAAGAAATTCTGCAGCGAGAACTTCATAATCCCTGACATGCAGTTCGGCTTTCGGGAGAAGCATTCCACACTGCACCCGCTCATGAAGTTCCAGCATGACATCACCGTAGCTCTCAACATGCATCGTGTCATCGTCGGATGCCTTCTGGATGTCGAGAAAGCATTCGACAGCGTATGGATTGAAGGACTCATCCATAAACTTCATTTACTAGGCTTTCCCTTAGCACTAATCCAAATAATTTTTTCTTTTCTTTCTTCCAGGAAATTCTTTGTACAACTGGAGAAATGCACATCATCAGTGAAGAACATCAGAGCCGGAGTTGCCCAAGGCTCTAAACTCGGACCGTTCCTGTACAGTATATTGACGTCTGACCAGCCCATCCCAAACAGCTGCGAGAACCTGCTCTACGCCGATGACTCCATCACTTATGCCACCTGGATGTCACCATTGATAGCTGTCCGGAAAGTTGAAGCCCACATCCACAGACTTATTGAGTACTACCGAAAGTGGGGAATCAGAGTCAACGCTTCAAAATCGGAACTCATCTGCTTCAGGAGACCAACGACCACCTCAGGACGCAGCCGACGAGCAGCGAAGTGCAGAAGCATAACCCTGAAACTCCCAGATGGATCAACACTGACAACCAAACGGAGCGTGAAGTATCTGGGGATCCACTTTCACGAGCTGTTAAGGTTCAACCATCACGCAAGGAACGTCCTAAAGAAAGCCAACTGCCCCTTCCATCGTCTCCACCCACTGATGAAGAAAAGAACCAGACTTAGCCAACAAACCAAGACCTTGATGTACAAGCAACTCCTGAGACCAGTCATCGGATACAGCTTTCCCGTCTGGTTCTCCATCTCGAAGACAGCCATGAGACAACTCCAAGTTTTTGAAAGGAAGATACTGAGGATCTGCACCAGACTATTCTTCGACCGACAGCGTCAAAAATACTGCAGGAATGACCATCTATATTCAGAAGCAAAGATAATACCAATCGACAAGTACCTACTACTTTTGGCTAAGAAGCTAGTAGGAAGCGCAGCCAGCTACCCGAACCAGCTAATAAGAAGGATGACAACCCAACAGCGACTACCCCAGCCGTGGTACCTCAGCGCCCTGGACACCCTGGATGAAGACATCACCCCGATCGACAATGAGGAAGCAGTTGTATTCTACGCTGACACAGGGTCAGCCCACCGCCGTGGCTAAACGCCAACCCCCCTCACAACCCACACAAACTCGCCACTAACAACCGGGACGGAACACCCCGAGGATATCTAAGTCAACCGACTTTTAATTTTAAGTTTACATGTATAATATATAATTATATTTCTTATTTTAAGTCAATGTATAAGGTTAGGCCCCCAGTGTGCCAACAAATCTGTATTATCAATGTATCTTATAGCTGTAAGTTTATATTAAGATAATTGTATATATATTTTGTTCAGTAAAAATCGTTAAATCGTTTTACCTCTATAGTTCAGCTAAGAACTTATATTTCATTCCAGAGCTTCTCGTTTCTATTGGTATTTTGCTTGTCAGTGGCTACACCGGGAATAGCAGTTTCAGATCTATGTGGAGTAATGACAACGATTTACGTAATGATATGTTATATAACAGCATGCGTCGAAGCCGCTTTGAGGATATTTTGCAATGTCTTCACTTTAAGCCGAAAATGCATGCGCCACAAAATATGAATGATAAGTTATGGAAGTTACGACCGATACCTTCACGTAAGATAAAAAATGTTGGAGCATTTCCACCCTGAACAACATTTATCATTCGACGAAAGTTTGGTCGCTTATTTCGGGAAGTACGGATGTAAGCAGTTCATAAAGGGGAAGCCTATACGCCTCGGCTACAAGGTGTGGTCATTATGTACTCCAACCGGGTACATGATAAATTTTGAAGTGTATCAAGGGAAGATTCCGCGATCAAACTCATTGTATGAGGAACGCTTCGGTAAATGTGTAGCTCCTTTAGTGAATATGATCGACGATTTTTCTGAGAGTATACAACAATTTCCGTTTTCATTCTACTTTGACAATTTGTTTACAAGTTTTTCTTTATTGACATATTTGAAAAATCGTGGCTACAATGGAACTGGTACAATCCGTGAGAATCGAATACCGAAAAGTTGTCCGATTCCTCATAAAAAAGCGTTAAAAGCAAAGCAACGCGGCTACTACGAGTCCACCAAAATGAATAAGACTGGGATTCGGCTTACAAAATGGATTGATAATTCCGTTGTCTGCATGTTATCTACTGCTTTCGGCTCCAAACCAATATCTGTTGCATCACGCTATTCCAGAGAAGCTCGGAAGAAGGTGGGAGTCACTCGCCCGTGTGCTGTCACCGAATATAATAAGTGCATGAATAATGTTTGCTTGAGATGTTTCAAGCCTTACCATACTGCAGATATAGTCCCATTTACTTGATTAGACGCACACAACTTGTTTCCTTAATTCTTGATTTGTTTCCCCTAATTCGGATCAATAAGCAAACAATAGCATTCAGCAGAAAGGTTAGCAATTTTTCTGTAAAATGACAAAAAAAATTTTGGTGAGAGACACCTAACGGTACATATGCACTCGTTTTCCTCAATCATGTCAAAACTGCAGCATTTTTTCGGTTCACTTGATTAAACGCACGGTCAAATTTAGTTAATAGACAAAGAGTAATCGAACAAACTGCAGTGAAATATTAATTTGTGATTAAGGGAAGTTTTTATCTTTTACTTAAGAAAGAAATGGGCAAAAACAAACTGTTAACCTTGGAGGAAAGAGCAAAAATAGATGCTTACCATTTGGAAGGTCTTTCAAACCGCGAAATAGCCCGTAAAATAGAGCGGAGTGAACTGGCTGAGCGAAATTACATTAAAAATTGCGATTCCTATGGGAGCAATTACAAAGAAAGAATTTTAACAGTGTAAACGCCTCAAGACAAGCGGAAAACTTAGAGGTCAGCATCCAATTGGGCTCACTCTACAAACAACATAAGGGCATAAGCTATGGTTACTGCCAGCAAATCAACTGTTCGTCGCCCAATTATGAGTCCTCAGTACTTAAAACTAAGAAAGCTAATAAAAAAACCAGCGCTTAATCCTGCACGTAAGCAACAGCGACTACAATTTGCAAAGATAAGATGACTCCGAATGTACAAACTACAGGTGTTTAAAATGACTGGGGCAAAGTTGTCTTTTTGGATGAAAATAAATTCAATTTGGACGGACCAGACGGTTACGGTTTTTGCTCTTTCGAATACCATCCAAATTGAATTTATTTTCATCCAAAAAGACAAATTTGCCCCAGTCATTTTAAATTTAAATTTTTTTTATAACTACGTTTATTTATAAATATTAAAGTACATAGTAAAATGTGAAAAAATTACATTAATTCTCTCTTTTTTATTCAATAAGCTCATTGCTCTTATAAATGGTATGAAAACCTCGATTTTCTATATGGATACAGATACAGACATGTGCCCTATCGCTCCTGGCGTTGCCATATGGGAACAGAACACTTTTTTGAGAATACTAGGACCTTTATTAAAAATCTAATGATGCAGTTTATCAATCTTTCCTCTAATAAAAGTGCACCTAATTTTTTTGAATAATTCGAAAAATTAACGTTCAGGAGGATTCGGGTTAAGGTAGCTATGTATCTATTTTTTATGAAAATATTTGTTAAGTTGAACTTACTTTTGATATTTTTAAAAAAAAAATTTCGACGTAGGCTTGCAGACTCTGTAAAAAAGTTCAAACCGGGCTACATTTACATATACGGCTTTGGTCTGGTAGATTTTGCGATATAATTCTTCAATTTTTGCAATGTCCTTTTCGCTCACGTGAGTAAAATGTCTAAAGTTGGAAAGAGCAGTTTGTAGGTCCGGCGATGTTATCAAAATTTGAAATGGTTTGATTTTTCCTTTTTTTGAAAAACGCTGGTGTATAGTCGCAACCAGTTAAGATGTGAAATGCAGGTAGTGCAGCACAAATCGTAGGTCCCAATCCATAAAACATACGTTATGTATACCTTAGTAAGTAATAAATAACTAACTGACCATTAGAAATATTTCCAACTTCTAGCCAGACCTTCATATTGTTTTTAAAGTGGGCGAGGGAGTAAAGCATTATAACAAGTACATCTGTGTCCGATGTTTTTATAAAAACTGAAGAATCTTTTAGAAGACATACCTAGTCACTCTCTAGCTCTTTGATTTCTTCTCGAAATATTTTTTCATTTGAAATTCTGAAGACAGAACACTTTTATTCAAATGTAACATAAAGTTTCTAATTGCCGATAATATTATGGTAGCCAACTTAGCTCCACTCCTGAACCAACCATTCATTTAATCTCTTTTTAAAGGAACTGTTTCTTAGGCTTATTATAAAATTAGCTGGTCGCCTCAAATTTTTATTGAACGCTGAATAATTTATTTGGTTATCCAAATTATTCCGTCTTTCGCGTTCAATGTCTTTTATGGGCGGAGAAATAATTCTGTCAAAAACAACATGAATCTCATTCGAGTTCATTCGGCAGTTTTTTTTTTAGTATTTGGAAGGTAATACCAGCATAAGTTGTTGATACGTCCCCTAGAGCATGTAAAAGAAAGAATCCGTCTACAACTACAACTTATTGTACTTTTCTCAAGATGTCTAAGAAAAACCGATTTCTCCGTTTTGATCATCGATTCATCTATTATAAATGTTCAAAAGATTGACACCTACTTTGGTGGTCGTCTGGCAGGGGGAAGGCTGAAAACAAAACGTCTGGGACCTAGGTTTTCATAATCAGTGGATTTTTTCTTATTTTTTGGCATCATTTATGTGGTTATTCTCTAGGAACAAAAATCTGAAAAATTAACGTTTTTAACCCTCTATATTTAGCCATGGTTAAAAAAAAACGTTGCCAGATGATTGAATTGGATATCACGACGATAATACCTTTACATAGATACCCATATATTTTGGTTATACCTCCACTCCCAAAATTTGCTATCGGCTCTTGGTCTAATATGTATAGTATATGTATTAATCCCACTATTTTTTTTTGGCCGAAAAAAAGGATCCCTCGGCCATTTCGAGGGATTTCAAAATGGAAAAAAAGGATAATAAAAGGATATCAAAAATACAAAAAAAAAACTGGGACCACTACTTGAGAGAGAAAGAGTTAAAAAACATAACCGATCACTTCAAAAGTATTCACAAGAAAAAGCTTCACTTCAACAACGAAAAACTAAATTAAAGAGAACTGTCAAATTACGAAAACAGAAATTGTATTATGTAAGAGTCAAAAGTCAACGTGTGGATTGCGACTTAAAAAGAAAAACGCATTATGTCTGGATTTTGGATTTGGCATCGATGGCTTGCCATGAGCTGTCACTTTGGTGAACATTTTTAGTTTCGTTGAAGTTTTCAAGTTTTCAAATAAGAAATGGCAAGGCATGAAATTCCCACCAAACAAAAATTCGAATTTGCTTTTTTCGGCGTGCTATAAAAAATTAAAGTATGCCATGAATGCTGGCTCGTGGAGATGCATCATAAAGCTAAGGCCACGCACTGAGCAATTCAGCGATTGCAATGAATTCCATACATCCTCGTAAATATCTGGACCGATTTTGGCAATACGTATATTAGTACCATTTTTTGATTTAAATAAAAATAAAAATAAAATGTTCCGCCAATATTAATTAAACATAAGAAACCAATTAATGCAGATCAGCGGCTGGTTTTATTATTTAGGTAAGTAATAATACTTTATTATTACCTTCTCTTTAATTTTGCTAAAACAACATTGTGAAAATCGCCCTAATCGCTAATTTTTCCAAATCCGTAAATTTTGCCATAAATGGCATTATCATCATTATCCTCTTCTTATTTCTCTATCTCTTGTTTTAATATATTGAGTCTTTCTTTTTCTAACTCCAGGAATTCAGCATCTAAGGGCCGTTCCTGGGATATTTGTGACAGATGACACATAATATGTCAAAGATTTTAGATTCATTAAGGAGCTCACACACCGGAGCGGTACGGTATCGGTGTAGGTATTGTCCGCGCATACTGGCGGTATTTTTGTAAGCGGTATTCATTCACAAAAGTTGCTCGTTTTTCAGACAGAGCTATGTCAATCGTTCAAGTATTGGTTTCAAAAATGATTCCGTATTTTTAATCAATCATTCAATCATTCAATGATAGAGATTGCATTTCTCCACTTAATTTCAATACAACCAAAAATCTTAATGAAAATGCTCATTCGTTCATTTTAGTATTTAACAGAGAACAGAGATAGACAGCCCTATCGAGATATTCGTTCGGAAGAAATTCCGATCCGTTCGGAACTCAAATTGCGTTCGAGGTATCCGTTTCGAAGCGAAATAAATGAAGCAGATAAACGCATTCATTTGACATAATGATCAGCTGTTTTAATTCCACAATAGTGTAAAAATTATTCTAACAAATTTAATACATTTTAAAGTTATGGATAGTGCAGCATTATTTTTGCAATCAGAATGCATAAGCCAAAGGTCAATTAATAAAGGGAAAAGGCGAAATTTAAGGAATAATTCGCATATAAATCAACTTTCAGATGCAGCGTAGGTAGAATGTTATGTGTAGGTATTTAATCACAACAATACAAAATAAAAATGCATCCATAGGTTTAAAATAAACTTCCGGCTAAATAAAGAAACATTTGCATATGTATGGGGTGAAATACACGATAAATTTCCAACCACCACTCGTTCGGATAGTGTATCGTCAGAACAAAAGCTTTCAGCAGTCTTAAGATTCCTCGCTGAAGGAAACTATCAGCATGGTGTAGGGAAAGATTACCACGTTGCGATTGGTCAATCAACTTTTTCAGATATTCTTAAAGAAGTATTGAACATATTGGAAGAAGCCATGTGCCCGAAATGGATATCTCTTCGAATGACAAATGAGGAAATGCAGCTATCAAAAATACACTTCTTTGAAAGAACGAGATTTCCTGGAACTATTTCGTGTGTAAATGGAACCCATATAAAAATAATTGCTCCCAAAGAAAATAAGCATCTCTTTCTCAATCGCAAGGGTTACTACAGCCTCAACGTTTTGATTGTAAGTAATTCGAAAAAAGTCAATTGAACACTCATTACGTTGTATATTTTCTAGATTTGCGACTTCAAAATGCGGATAAGAGGCATAAACGCCAATTATCAAGGAGCTAACCATGATTCTCATGTATGGAATATGAGCCCACATCGTCGACATTTCGAAGAGGACTATCAGACTGGAGTAAGAGATAGTTGGTTGCTTGGTTCGTAGGTGTATTTGCTTAGCTCGATTGTTTCCATTATTTGCTTATTTTTATAGGTGATGCGGGGTATGCAATATAACCATGGCTTATGACTTCGTGCAGAATGCCCGTTGCAAATAGTGCCGAAAGCCGCTATAATAAATCACACAGCAAAGCCATAGGCTTGCTGAAAAGTAGATTTCGTTGTATATCGGCGGCTCGGCAACTACATTATGAACCCAAAAAAGCAGCACAAATTGTCAATATAACATAACATATTTATTTATTTTATTTATTTATTTATTTATTTTCGATATGCTTATACACATTAAGATACAATATCTTATAAGATAGTGATAAGCTAGCTATGAACAATAGTTAAGAGTAAATGAGCGAGTATACCAAATGCAATCTTTACAAGAAAAGAAATAAGAAAAATTCAAATCATACAAATTGAATATATGTTACAAAGTTAACAAAACAAAATTATTTATTTAATTAAATATATACAAAAATTTCATAGAAGTATATATTTATCTGTTTCTAGAAAAATAATTTCTTAATTCTCTTTTAAGTCTTGTTATGTTTGTACCTTGAATTATTCTTAAGTTCCGAGGCAGTGAATTCCACAATCGAACAGCATTAACGAAAAATTGACGCTCTGGGGTAAGAAACGAGTAACGAGTGTGAATTAATTGCCCCGACCGCTGTGAAGAGGTGAAACGAGTCCTTTTGAATAAGTAGTGTGGTTCACGTGTTACCAGAATATTTAATAACTGTCAAAGTGCGAAACTGTAGATAGCTCTCAAAGGGCATGTTGAGCACACGCGAAGAAAACCTACTTAACCTATCATATTTACGTAGGCCGAAAACATATCTTATCGTGCTATTAAAGGCAACATTGAGCTTTCTTTTACTGACCGCATTACAACTGCAAAAGATTTCACATCCATATATTAGAATAGGAATGACCAACGATTTAGCTAACATAAACCGCGTCCTTATAGGGGTGAAAGACTGTGTTACCCACAAATTACGCAGTGCATATGTCTGCATTTTACTAATGACAATGAGGAAGAGATCATGGCGATCATGGACGGTTTCGAAGGAGATAGCATTTCAGAGGAATCTAATGAAATTCCAAGGTCTTCACATCATAGTCAGGCAGTTGCAATCAGAAATGAAATATTATTAACCCATTTTCAATAACAAACATTTTATTTAATAACTAAAAATAAATAAAAAAACGAACATAAAGTAAAAGTAAGCCTTCGTGGCAAATACAAAAAGTTGTATCACTTAAAATCGGATGAGCCTCCATGGCTAAGGAACATACCTATATATGCTATGTAAGTATAAATGTATCACATGTATCACCTCACCATAAAATATATGGTGACTAAAATTAATTGCACAATAAGCATGATTAAATATCAAGCATTTGGCTCGTTTTTAAAAGTTAATTTTCCAGAATCCTGGGGTGGAATCGGCTAAGGTGATAGTTGACTATTGATAATCAAAATCAAATGTTTCGCTCTGCGTAAGTTGATTATCAAGTTGATAGTCATTTTCGAACTGTCGTTTTCGTGTGATAGCTATTTAGGTGTCAGTTTCAAATATTTCAGTCACTTTCGTTTGCTATTTGGTGTGTTTTTTAGTTTTTACAGTAAAGTTGAATAAATAAAGTGTAAAAAAATGTTTACGTCGTTACAATTATTCAGCGGTAGCACAGAAAATGATTACAAATACGTGCGGTTACTAAGAATTAATTTAAGAAATGCATCGAATATTCTGGAACTTCCTAATCCAATGTAAGTTTGAGTACATCTATATTTGCAATTTTATGAATGGTTGGTAATATTTCAGATTTTTGAAAAATTTTCGACTAAATAAGGAAGCATTTTTATATGTTCTAAGATTATTGGATTTACCAGATGGAGTGAGGTCTACTCACATCCCACCAATTTTGCAACTGGCTACCACATTAAACCTCCTTGGAGGTGGCGGATATCAGAGACAAGTTGGAGCAGATTGGGTTGCACCAATGGGCCAAAGCACTGTATCGGAAGTAACCACCAAGGTCATACGAAAGATGCAGTCCATATTATGTCCACTTTTTATTAAGTTTGTCTCGAAAGAGTCCACCAAGGAGTTTTTCTTTCAAAAGTATAAAATTCCTAGAGGTAATTTATTACATCTTATTGCGCTTTTAATGAATTTTTTTAAATGTTTTGTTCTATTACCATTTTGTAGTGATAGGTTGCATTGATGGCAGTCATATCATGATATTAAGGCCAAAAGAAAACGAGAGTATGTTTTTTAACCGAAAAGGAAGACATAGCTTAAATGCAATGATTGTAAGTTACAAGTACATATGATAAATCTACAATAAAACATGTGTACATATCTAAATTTTAGATCTGTGATGAAGCAACAAAAATTTTAGCCGTAAATGCGAGGTATGGTGGATGTGCCCATGATAGTTTTGTCTGGGCCCAAAGCGAAGAAAGAAATGTCTTGGAAGTGGATTTTCTCACAGGCTCGAGCTCGGGAGCGTTACTTGGTAAAGTCTTTAACATTTTTAAAATACGTATTTCACTGAAGGTACAGAAATATATGTGTAATATTTTTTAAGGCGATAGTGGATATCCGCTAGAACCATTTCTATTGACACCTTATAGGAACGCAGCAGAAAACTCCCACGAAGCACATTTTAATGTCGTTCATTCACAGGCTAGAAGCATTGTCGAACGTTGTATTGCCCGCTTGAAAGGTATAAAATCTTTCCCATAAATTTCCATAGTTTGAAAATTAATGTTTGGTTTTTCTCTTAGTTCGTTGGCGCATTATAATGGAAGAAAGAAAATGTAGGTACACACCACTAAGGGTCAGTGAAATAGTAAACGTCTGCTCTGCTCTTCACAATATATGTTGTTCATACAATGTCCCTCTTCCCGAACGAGAAGTACCTCCAAGTCAAAGCCAAGTATATGAATATAGTGGTCATCAACCTAAAATTGAAGCTAAACGCATACGGGACAGAATTAGGGATGACTTGGCCGCTAATATCACACTATAAAAACTTTTGATTATACTAAAATGTGATTATTTTATCAAATAAAAACTTCTATTAATTATAGTTTATCATTCAGTTTTTTTTTTAATTATCTATCTTAAGTATATATTGATATATTGGTTAATGTTTTTCATTGAGCTCCATCCGCTTCAAATCGTTTGACATCTTTGCTGCCTCCAGTTCTAATGTTCGCATCTTGAGCTCTTCACCCCTCATTTCCAAAAACGCTTTATTGTTGTTTTTTTTGTCATTGACAAACTCCCTTATTGCGTCCTTTATTGCAATTAACGTTGTATTCATTTTTTCGCCCTGCTCAACTTGCTTGGCAAAAAATTGTTCCTGCAACTCGATTTGCTTCTTAAAAATTTCTTCTTGGCCAATCTTCTTTGTTGGTGGTGGTTTGGAATTACCACATCTTTGCTTAGTGGTATCGTCCTCTACATCTTCAATTATAGTATTGAAAATTGAGTTTAAGTCTTCCTCTACATTGGTTTCTAAGTAGTGGAACGATAAATCATTACAATAATTAATGATTATAAAAACTTTGATAAAATAAGTACCTACCTTTTGCAAAACTACCAAATGATTGTGCACCTTGGATTCCATGCACGGACGCTTCCAAACCGCATGCCGCGGAAATTGCTTCGTCGGTGGCGTCTATTGTTTTTAAATCGACGGGCCCACCACCAGTCTTCATCAAGGACGCTTTGTTTTGCGCGAGTTTCCTTCTTGTTATATATTTCCGAACGGTCCATGCCTATTCATTATTGAAAAAATAATTATTTTTATCATGTCGTCATGCACATAGGTACCTACCCTCTTCCACTCTGCAACGGACTTTCTTGGTGGACCATTCGCGTTAAGGATGTGCGTTAATTTTTCCCACTGTTGTTTTTGGACGGCTCTTCCAACACTCGACATACAGTTATACGACTTGGCTAGATCTGGGTGTTCTTCCATGTATTTAGTGAGCATTCCCATTTGACATTTATTGGCTTGACTCCTTTAAAAAGAACGAATAAACCAAATTCCAATTCATAAACAATATAAAATAATCAATTTTATGTACTTACATTTCCTTTATTTTTAAAAGTTCCTCACAAACACAATACGAAAAAATAATAACGAATTTTTTTTTGACATTTTCTTAGCCTTGACATTAAAATTTGAATTGCGTTGCCAAGTCTAATGAGAAATTTTTTGATCATTTTACACAGAGCAAGGAGTAGTTGATAATCAAAAATGACTATCAACAAAATGACTATCAACTATCAACTTAGCCGATTCCACCCCTGACTTTAAGTTCCAGTTTGCGTTTCATTATTTTTTATTTTCTGCCAATTTCTTTTTTATGTAGGTTTTGTAGTCACTCCAAACCTAAATTTAATGAAAATTTTTAATTGCTTCAAAACTTAAATTTCTTAAACAAATACCTTTTTCCAGCCAACTACATCTCTAACCGGTGGTCCCAAAGTATTTAACTCATCGGCAATACTTTGCCGAAAAGATGAAACTTCCTCAGGCGGTCTTTTGGTGAGATTTCTTGCAACATTAACTTTTGTTGACAGCATGTCGACCATTCGCTCCTGCTGAGCCCTGGTCGTTGTTTTTTTTTTTCTGTAATAAAAAATCACTACAACAAACAAAACCAACAAACTATATTTTAAGTTTTAACTTACAATTTTGAAGGCGTTTCCATTTGTTATTAAAAACTTCCGCAGCAATTTGATGTCGGAAATATTCTGAAAAATATTAGCTGTGTAGCTGTCAAAACCTTTGAAATAACGCGGGAAATCGCTATGCGACGAAGCGCGCAATGTGTCATCGGAGAATACTTCCGATAACTATGTCAGAACGGATACCTCGAATGCAAATTCTACGATTTCGTATAAATCGTAGAAAATTCCGTTCCGAACGGATACCTCGATAGGGCTGAGAGAGATTGTAGTGATTGCAAGGTAAGTAGAATATATTAATGAATGTGAAAACGAAAAGGAGAATTCTATACCCTAGTACCTAAACTTTTAAAAGACGAAAAAAGATTTTATAAATATATATTTTCGGATGATGCCAGATTGTTTTGATGAAATTTTAAAGTTGATTAAAGAAACTATTAAGAAGAAAAGCACGCATTACCGAGAAGCTATTCCTCCCCAAAAACGTTTAGCAATTGCGTTAAGGTAAGACTGATAATATTTTATATTTTTTTGAATGAAGTATGTTAAGTGTAAAATTATTACAAATTGTTGTTGCAATCCGAAAAAAAATGAGGCCAAAGAATTTTCTGTTGATGTGTGATCTTCAACCATCGGAGACACCTCCAACTCCAAAATTACGGAATGTGGCTCTGAATTTGAATCCGTTTCGGAAAATATAGCGCTTTGGATCGGTGTTCTAGCAGCGGGAGTACTGTACGATTGCTCTCGTATACCATATGTTCAATTTCTTGATGCATTATAATTTGCGCAATTTTCAATTTGGTATTTGCTTGTCGTTTAAGTGAAAATGATTTTATTGTCTTGTCATAACCCAACAATATTAAATGTGTTGCATCGTAGTCATAACGGCCGCGCTTGTTTTGTAGGCGTTCAATAACATTGTCTACTGCTGATGGTGCATCTATAAGATTATTCGAGCTAGGGGTCCGACGTTTGCGATGCGGCTTAGCAGATGACGTTGTAATCTCTTCGGGATCTTGACAAATTTCATTTTGATTGAGGTGATTACCGGCTACGTTGATTTGCTCTTCCTGAATATCCGTATTTGAAACTTCTATATTTTCTCTGATATCAATTGCTTCAGTATTGACTTGGATATCTATTGAGATTATAAGTTCGGCCAGAACCATGCTTCATGCAAAGAAAATGGAAAAGAAGTTCTGGGCAGAAGCAGTGAATACTGCGCTGGAACAAGCACAGTTGCCGATAAGTCACCGTACGAGGTATTGTTCAACAAACAATCGCAAGTTAAACATCTCCGCATTTTCGGATCTGACGTCTTCAAACATATATGATGGTGCTGTGTGTAGTCTAGACAACAAGAACATAGTGAAGAATCGTCCACGAGATCGAGTTGCATCGCGTCCACTTCGACGTATAATTTTCGATGAATCAGCTAATCAAGCAGCAGCTTTGATGGCAGTTTATGACGAACCCCAGTCATATGAAGACGCCATTACATCACAGGATCACAAGCAGTGGGAGAAGGCGATGGATGAAGAGATCGAGTCACTTTCGAAAAATCACACGTGGACGTTGGTCGAACCGCCGGAGGATCATAAGGTAATTGATAATCGTTGGGTGTATAGATTGAAGCAGAAAACAGATGGCAGTTTCCAGCGCTTCAAAGCACGTTTGGCTGTGAGAGGTTTTACACAACAATATGGCATAGATTACTAACAAACTTTTAGTCCTGTGGTCAAGTTTACATCAATACGTACCATACTTGCACTGGCGGCTTCGAGGCGTATGCTGTTAAAGCAGTTTGATGTGAAGACCGCATTCCTGAATGGAGACTAAACTGAGAACGTGGTTATGAGACAGCCGGTGTGGTTCGATGACCGCATTGGAAAAGTTTGTAAATTGAATAAAAGCTTATACCTATGGGTTAAAGCAGGCTTCGCGTTGCTGGAACAAAAGATTTACCAGATTTATATCCAAATTTGATTTCACAGTAAGCGTTTCGGATCCTTGTGTTTTTGTTCATCATGGTGCCGATGGCGTAATGTTTTTAGCCATTTATGTCGACGATGGGTTGGTTGCAGAAGAAAACGAAGCAACTATTCTTCGGGTGATGTAACATTTGCGGAAAGAGTGTGAAATTAAATTTTTTAAAGTTAAGTGTTTTCTGGGACTTGAAATTGATCAGCAGCTGGACGGCTTAATTCATATTAACCAACGAGCGTACGCAGAGAAGGTGCTTCACCGTTCTGGAATGGAAAATTGTAATCCAGTCGCAACTCCATTGGATAATTCACAGAACTTGAGTGATTTTGATGTAAGTTTTTCCGTACCGTGAAGCAGTTGGCAGTATTATGTATCTGCCTGTAGGAACACGGCCAGATATTAGTTTCGCAATTGGAAATGTTAGCAGGTATATGGAGAATCCTGCTGAAGCACACGTTAACGCATTAAAACGGATTCTAAGATATATCAAAGGAACATCTTACCTAGGATTGCATTTCAAAGGCGACGACGACTTGATTTTGTAAGGGTACAGCGATGCAGACTACGCAGGTTGTAGAAGGACCGGCAGATCGACTTCTGGATATGTATTCTTATTTGGTGGCTGTGTTATAAGCTAGGGATCAGAGCGTCAGCGGACAGCTGCACTGTCCACAACAGAATCAGAATATATGGCCGCTTCGCATGCAGTTAAGGAGCTGATGTGGCTGAAAAGTCTCCTGAAAGATTTGTTACAAGAGGATCTTACAACTCCATTTCTCTACATGGACTCTCAAAGTGCGATTCGTCTTGTGAAGAATCTAGAATATCACAAGCGCACGAAACACTTAAATGTGCGCTACCATTTTATACGGCAACAATTTTTATTCTTGAATGTGTTCCAACGAGTGAACAACTGCTGGATGTCTTGATGAAGCCTTTACCGAAGGTAAAACACCAATTATTTTGTTTGCAATTCAATATAAATCCAAGAAAAGTTAATTCGAATCTAATCAAAGTAAATATTTAAAGAATGTAATTTTTAAATTTTAAATCCAATATTTTTTTGATTTTTTTTTTTCTGAAAGGATAGACTACTAAGTTTTTTGATAAAAAAAAAAGTAAAGTTATTCAATGTTTTGTCTTGTTTTTTGAAACTTGTAACTAAAAGTGGAAGTATTGAGATTATAAGCAAATGTGTTTACGCCATTAATTTAGTGTAAGTTCCAAACGCACGATGGCGCTCGTGCTCGCATTGTTTTTGTTAAATGTCACTTTCAAAATAACGACTACTCTGTATTCTTTTTTGTGGCCGGCAGATGTGCCGTTTAATTCTTCTCAGTTTTCTTTAACAATAAAATAATTTAATCATAACTTGTTTCTGGTCTTTCTTTAATAATTACAACAATATCATTATAGCTTACGTTACTCATTATATTTGCAAAAGGTAGAAATGGTTTGAATCCTTCCATATATGTTGCCCATTGCCAATGTTTATAGCGCTTTGCACTTTGTCCAGTTGTGGTATTTAAGCTTCTTACGTATTTTGCATATAAGTACCTCAGATTTTTCCATTTTTTCTTTACACTGTCAACTGAAATAGTAGTTTTATCTATAAATATTATAAAACTGTATTAAATATAATAATTTATTTGAATTTTCATCTCGTTTCACCTATTAACGGCAAAAGTGCATTTTCACAAGGGTCAGAGCTTGTATGCCAACGTAATTTGACGAAATATCAAATGTGGAAAATGAATTTTGAATTTTAACCCAAAAGTGGCGTGTTTACTACAGACCCCTGGAAATAAAAGTAGAAACAGTCATCAAAGTTGTGCAGGCAACATGTGTTTTACACAATTATCTAAGAACAAAGACATGTGATGCTCAATGTGTTGAATTTCTTGAGGCAACTGAGCCCCAAATCGGAGCCTTATCTGATATCGTATAGAAATGATTCCAGAAGAGCAGCTCAAACTGCTTTTAAAATACGCGAAGAATTGCCGATTACTTTAATTAAATTCTTATTAAAACACAACAATATTAATAACACATTGCTTAATAAAATAGTTTTGAACTTGTTAAGTTTTAATTTTTTTGAAACAATGAATAGACTGACTGTCTTGTTTTAATGCCTCAGCTATAATTTTCCATATTTTATCTTTCTTCCGAATATTTTTGTATTGAGGGTGAGTTAAGTCGAATAAAATTGGGTATACTTTTACCATTTCAATTAATTGTTCACAAAACAAATGCGATTAATTCAGCTTGCTTCGGTACAAAATTGTATCGCTGCAATACCGCAGTACCGGAAGCGGTATTCCGCCGAAGTGTGTGCATCTATATTTACTGCAATAGGATTTTATATGGTTGTACCGCTGCCGGTACCATGTACCGCTCCGGTGTGTGAGCTCCTTTACTGCTGACTGTTATTCAAGAACAGTTACGTTTTCAAAAAATGAAGAAGAAGCGAAAAAAAGTGAAGAAAGCAATCTAAGGAAATAAAAAAAAGAATACCAAAAATGGTGTACACGGTGGAAGAGGAAGATTGACTCGTAAGGAATTTTTTGGAGTACAGTTCCATAATTGAGAATAAAAAGACGGAGGTTGCGACGAATCGCGACAAAGACAATGCGTAGGAGAAAATTGCAACCGCATTCAATGTTGCGCCGCCTGGCCAGGTAGTTTCTTTGCTTTGCATTCGTACTTTTTTTTCTTTCATTTCATTCTTTCTGTCCATAGGAAAGAGCTTTGAGGTCTGTGCGCGAAAAATATTCCAAAATTAGGCAGACGTTAAAGGATCGTGCATTTTACTTTTTAAGAGACGTCAAAAAGACCGGTGGTGGTCCGCCCAAAAAGGAACTATCAGCATTGAGCGAACCACTGCAAAAATTGGCGGTGCTTTTGACGCGTTCTACCTTGGGTCTTGCTATAATATCTAGCCTTAGCGACCATTCAATAGCCAACAAGTCAGCACTGCATTATGCTAGCCGGGAAACAGCTTCATCTTCACATTTTTTGATGAGCCGCATTGCAATGTTAGTTCGAAGTCCGAACTAATCGAGAACGGATGTTGTTATTGGCTGCCGATGGTGCTCCCGAAAGTGAAACATATGCGGCGGCTAGCACATCAGCGAATCCGGGCATTTCCGGTGGTGGTTGCCATTTATTTTCATCTATATCTATGTTATGGAGGACGGCACAAGCGATGAAGATTGATTGCACAGTTTCAACTCTGCACCTTAAGCCAGTGGCTAACACTGGAAACCACCCCTTTCAAATGCCGTACGAACGTTCGACGCAGTTTCGAGTGCGAATCTGTGATTCGTTGAATAGATTTTTAACAGCGGTTGTGACATTCAGGAAAGGCGTTGCAAGGTAGCTCGTATTTGTGTAGTTCGAAACACAAATAGGAATAAAAACGCCCGAACTCGCCTTCTTCGAATCGGTTTTTTAAGCTGGATATATTGAAAATACGCATATCATGTGTGGAGCCCTTTTAAAGAAGAAAACAATAAAAATTGATTTGAAATTTATTTTCATTATACGAGCAGCATACCTGCCAACGAGCGACGATATCGTTGCTTTTCAAATTCGCAGCGGAAACCGTCTGAACGTTTAGACAGAACCATCCTTTACGATTTCTGAAATTTTCCGGATCAGTTCCACCTGGCGACTGAATACGGATATGTATCCAATCTATCGCGCCAATTGTTCGAGGGAATTTGGCTTTAGCGAAAAACCCACGTGCTGCCAGAAATTGTTTCCTTTGCGTGTCCGGCATACGAATGAATCGTGCTTCAAGATTGGCAATAGCTCTAGACACGCGTTTTAACACATAACATAGTTCACTGTTGTTATGCTAACCCCAATGAAAGCTGCAATCGCCAATTGATTTGATCCGAGTGCATGATATCATAAAACGATTAATAATTGCGTAACTGGCCGTAGTTCACGCGATCTAGCAAGAAGTAAAATAATAAGAATCTATCAAATACCAATAAATTCGAACCAATTCGCAATGTACACCACCGTCTCTTGTCGCACGGCAACGAATCAGTTATTAATTCAAGCACCATCATGTCGTTGTCGTCCGCTTTGAGAGACGAAAACGATAGATGAAGTCGCTGTTGTCCCATTTTTTGAGTTCAACACGTGGAAGCATCTTGTATTGACGTCCTTCAAGAGGCAAATTTTCTCCGTCTTCTTCATCTTCGCTGCTCGAAGATGATTGTGGCCAGTTCTCCCAGAGATAATTAGCACGAAACATTTTAATTTATTAATTGTATTTTAATTCGAATATTTAATAATACATCTATTTTTGACAACCAAACAGAAATTAAACAAAATCAGAAATTTCCTCGGATAACTTCTACTATTTCGGGGAGTTGAGAGATCAAAAGGTTATCATCTTCGGATTTTCTCAACTTTTGAATATCGATAGTTGGCAGAGTCAACTTGGATTGAATAAAAGCAATTTCTCAAGTTGACAATAAAAATCCCCAAGTTGTGTTCAACTTCGAGTGAATAAAACGTCCCTAAATTAATTGTTGTGGCCTTTCTTTGCAAATTGTAGGAGCAACTTGGGCGCCATATCGCAAGTGGTTAGAGCGTCGGACTACTAAGCCAGCGGTCTTGGGTTCGAATCCCGCCGCAAACGCATAAAAAGTTTTTCACAGTGCCCACCTCTTCCTGACAAGCATTCAAGGGTGTCATTTGTCATGTAAAGCATCCCAACTCGCCGTTCCGAGACGCAGAAAATTGTAGGTCCCTTCCATTTGTGCAAAAATATTATGGTTGCGGGAAGCTAGGCTTGGTTCTACCTAGGACTGCTGAAGCCAAATATTTATTTATTTATTTATTTAGGAGCACTTGTAAAGGGAGTGCTGGTGCTCGTGTCGTGCTAGGCATATTTATTATGCTTTATTGTATTGAGCTCATCATTTTAAAAAATTGCCGCCTCACTTTCATTGGTTGGTTGCACCTAGAGGGTTCTTCTAAAAGTGCCTTTTGATCGAGCTTTAAAAAAAATAAGAATCATATCCTTTGTATCATTTTTTATACATACATAGTTACCGTTGTATGAGAAACGCACCGGAAAAATTATTTACTTCGAAATTGTTATACATATACAATATATGTACATGTATGTACAGCTGCGAGCAAAAAAATAGCAGTGCCACTGAAGAAGTGGCATTAATCAAAAATACAACAAATTAAGCAATAGTTTTTAAAAAATTTTACCAGTAGCATAAAATGAGTTATTTTCTTATAATATTTACATTTATTAGTTTTTGATTTAATTAAAATAAACTAACATAAATGCTCTTTTATATAAGGCCTATAGTTTAATAATAGAATGGAGATCGGGATATTGAGCAGGTCACTCCATGAACTCAATCATATTATCCATTATACTTTTATACCAATATATTTGATCAATACCATACTATGAAAATCATCCCCAAATCATGGTTTTAGTTTAGTTTTTATTGTGAATCTTGGATCATATTTTGTATTGGGTGGATGCCTGACATACAGCCGAGATACTTTTCAGCCATACAGAAAGGTTTTGGTCTCATCAGTACACATTATATTCCTCCACTTCTCAGGAGGCACGACAAATGCTTTTTCGCAAACCTCAGCCTTTTTGATACATGCATTTTCTTGAGATCTGGGGCTTGTCGTGGACTTCGAGCCTCAGATTGTGTTGCCTCAGCCGTCTTCTAAAAGTGTGAATACCACATGTCAAGTACAGCAAATCCACCATCTGGGTAACTGCTGCAGAAAGATGTGTTCTAGAGTACCTTACAACACGTTTCACCATTGACGGATGCAGTATTTTATTTCGGCCGCGAGTTTTAACCTTAATTTCATATTTTACAGCATTGCTTATCATTTTAGCGTTACACCTAAGAGTTCCTTAATTTTTTTGTACATTTTTAGAACTTTTATAAGCAATTGAATTAGCTCGCGCTTCTATAGTGTGCAGTGTATTCCACGACCCACTTTTATCGAATCAATTCAATCGGTTTTACTACAGTTTGATAAAAACTTAAAAGCAGAAGGTTTTAACTAACTTTTCTATAATTTAGATTCAAAAATCAAGTCAAAACAAAATTTGTACACCGATTTCTAATAAGCACTGCTATTATTTTGCTCCCTTAAAAAGTATGAGATGCACTACCGATTGATATTTCAACGCAAAAGTGAGGGCTAATCATTGCAATATGACGTCACGTGAACGACATATTGTTGATAAGTATATTACAGTAAAAGTCGCAAAAAATATAAATACAAAAAAAATATTAAGAAAAATGGTGCCTTCAAAGTAGCACTGCTATTATTTTGCTCGCCACTGTATGTACATATGTACATATTTATTGGAAAATTTATGATTTTTAACAAAATACAATATGATTTCTTTTAAGTACAAGTAAATTTGGCATAGATATCCTTACAAATGGGTTTATTGCACACACTGCAATGAAAAGATGTTTGTTTGGTTTTGTTTATGCCTAAATGATAGCACTTGTAACATCATCTGCGCTTGTTCGGTATTGATGTGGTCTTCCATTTCTTTGACTCGATTGTGATCTGAACGGTGAGCCAAGGAGACCATCATCCCCAGAAGCAATACAGTCATGATTTGAAAGCATTTACAATAATGATCTAGAAGCTGCTAAATATATTTAGCTGCCAATGAAATAGCCAAATTATGCAGAAAACATTTTTTTTTTACATGTTTTTGTTTTGGCTTCCAGTTTGGTTTGACTGCGTTGAATATTATATAAGCGTTTGATGCCGAGATATCAATGATATTATGGAAAACAGCCATTGGCTACCGATTGTTTTTTTTTTGTGCTGTAGCAGCTTAGGATCTTGTCGACAGTGTCAACACCACCCTTTGTCGCATTATAATACGAAATTACTTCCGCCAAATTTTTCAGACCGTCAGCAATATTGGGCTCATTGTGCATCCTGCTCATGAGAACAATGCATTTATTTTTATGGTTCTTATACGAGACAAGACATGAATCCTCAGTAAACGCAAAGATGGATTTATACCGCGGTACATTCTTGCAGATCAAAAGTCTCGTTGGAATACTTCTTTTGTTTCGGACCATAGTTAAATTTGTTAAAATTGTTTGCAGAAGCTGTTAAGCCAAATTGTGTGATGAAAAGAAAATTGTCCATCGTTCAGTCCATCAATCAGATCGGGAACAACACCCTTTCCTTGATTTTTCTCAGTAAATCCTGATACTCCTTTTTCCAAGTTGCATTTTCCAAACGTAACAGGTTTGGAATTTTAATCCATATCTTTCTGGCTTAGGTGGTATCTACTGGCGAAATTTGCATCGACCATGAAAGCCAAGAAACTGCTCATCAACTGTGAAGCACTCATGTGGGTTGTAGGACTTATGAAGAAGCTCAGACCATTTTTCCCATGTGGGTTGTAGCACTTATGAAGAAGCTCAGACCATTTTTCCCAAAGAGTTCGAATCGGTGCCAGTTTGTCATTATTTAGTTGCGCATGTCGAGTTAATATAGTACATTATCAAATCGAACAACTTTGTTTTAAAGAAACGTCCTCTCTGACATAACTGCATGGAATATTGGTCGCTATCAACTCGGCTCGTTGCATATCTTGTCACACCGATACCGGAAAGAATGACATGAATTTGTCACTTTACAACACATGAGTTTCAGACAACCTGGTTGCAATGTCATAACGTTAGAAGCTCGTAAACGACCAGCTGGATATGGTGTTGGACTCCAAACAATGCCGTCCTTTGGCACGAATAATGGGTCAACGTTCACACGGACCTAATTACCTTGTACATCATCAGTATCATCTTTGCTACTTAAATCACTTTCTGATGATTGTTCTTCTTCCTCTGGCATTTAATCGGTCTCATCTCCCGATACATATTTATCATTTTCATCTATAGCTGCTCCAATTTCTTCGTCGGTCAAAAATCTTAATCGTGAGGAGTTTTTTGGAAAGAGGTGGCACTGTCAAAAAGCTTTTAGGTGTTTACTGGGATTAAAATAGGGGCAGATGCGTAGTAGTCCAAAGCACTAACCACTGTACGCCTCGTTATCGCAAACTGTTCATATGAAAGGTAATGTGTATTAAAAATGATACGACGATAGGATTATGAAGTTTGCATTTTACGGGGAGACCTCTGTTGGAAGCTTTTTGAAACAGTATGCGAAAAGAGACAAAGTAGTGTTTATCACAGTTAAAAACTATTGTCATCCGTACTACTATTTTCTAGATAATGGTCTTTAAACCCGTCTCGGGAAAGTGTGCTTATATTTTTATTATTATTACTATTACAAGGTGTTTACCTGCGGCTTACAGTTTCCTTGGTATTAAGGTAATATAGTCACGAAAACCATTCTTAAACGAGCATTAGCCTGCATTTAGTCTGATGGACGACACGGCATACAAGATAATGCTCGTTTTTTTTAATGGTTCTTGTGACTAAATTAACTTAATACCAGGAAAACTATAAGCCCCAGATAAAAACCTGACAACTTGGAATTACAATTTATCGTTGTAACTTGTAAGGTAGTTTGACATTGTCAGCTCATTAGCAGCTTATTGTCAGCACATTGGTAGACCTGACAGTATTAGGTCTGTTCGCGTACTATGAAAATTTACGAAAAGTTGCGAAAACCCGTTCGCGCACGCAAAAATTTCGTAGTTTTTTGTAAAAGAGAGTGCTCAAATTTCTGTCAGATCACATACATATTTAATTTTTTGTTGTTCAACGCGTTCGTTTACTTTTTCGTAGTTTTCCTATCTTTGAGAGAATTTTACACCCACTCTTCAAAATTTGACAGAAACAAAGTACGAGAGCAGACCTATTGTAAGATCTGACAACCGTCTGAAAAAAACTTAAGTATCAACCGTTGCTATCATTAGATACGTTTGAGAATAATTATAAATTAGGAACGCATCCAACGTAAGATATTCGCTTCCGTTTGCGCGGATGGATTTTGAAGGATTAGATTCAAACACGAACTGTACGAGCTGTACAGCGACATCGACGTTGTCAGAAAACTGCGCATTTAATATGTTTAATTTGGCTAGGACATGTAGAGCGTATGGACATCAATGTTCCGGTTCAGAGAATATTCGATTCTAACCGGAGGGTCAGCGCAGCAGAGGACGACCTCGCCTAAGCTGGCGCGCACAGGTAAAACAAGAACTTAACCAAGTCGGAGTACGCAACTGGAGGCAGTTAGCTAAGAACCGGGCTACAATGAAAAAATTATCGTATCATACAGCGAAATTAATTAATTTTTAAGAAAAATTCATTGATTTTATGTACAAAATCATTAAAAAAAATAATGATTGTATGTACGATTCATTGTTTGTATGAAATTGCGTTCATAGAAATATTTATATGGGAGATTTTGGGTATGAACGCAGATTCTTATTTTAATGAACTTTTTCATAAGCGTATGAACATTCATACAACTGCCGATCATCAGTTTTAAGAACAAAAACCTTGGATTAATGAAAATAATCATTAAACTAAAGAAAAAAGAAAATGAATGCATAGATTCATACGCATTATGTATCTATTCTTAAAAAGTTGTTGCGGTAAAATTTTACGGCAACAAGGACTCGTCTGCTTTCCCTTGAATCCCCACTAATCACTTTTCTTTAGCCCCTTCAAGATTGGAAAAGTGGAGGGCAGTCATGGTCCCATCAACCATAGGACCACTTTTCCAACAACTTGAATTGGCTACAAAACAGGTTACCAAAGAGGAATATGGGATCAATGAGTTGCTGAAGCGACGGACGGTCCTTCCAGGATGCTCGCAGAAGAAAACCAACAAAGAAAACAGTGAACAAGGAAAGGAACATTCAACTACGATAACACTTGCTAAACTTTGCGAAATTACAACATAGATATAGAAACGATGTTAAGTGAACTAATTACAACAGAAATATTATAACGATGTCTAATGAACTAAACACAATAGTATTTGTAAAACATAAAAATCATAGATTATACCTTTTGTATAGAATGGCACGCTTTCGGACGTCCCCTCCCCCAGACCTGCGCGATAATCCACCGAAACTTAGAATACCGCGAAAGATCTTTGATTTAACCTTTTTCCTGGTCCTGTGTCTCACTAGGGCTTTTGTCCCACAATAGTTAAATAATTTATCCATCCTACGAGTGGGGTTTTTCTTCCTTCCGTCCGGTTCACAAATAGTAACTTCACAGCTTTAGTTATTTTACATCCGAATTATTTATTTTGATTAATGTCAGTGACAGCTGTCACAGGTTACCACTTCGATGGAGAGAAGGTGTTCTTCCAGTTTAACCAGCAGGGACTCGAACCACCGAACTACTCAGGCGTTGGAAAGTTCCCGGCGACCTAGTTAGTTCTATGTATGAGTGAGTGGTTGGAAATATAGCGGGCGGTCAAACATGGTTACACGCTTTAGCCAAAGAGCGGAGCGTGTATACAAAGCCAATTGAACCTTGCTATAGCTGAATGGAAAAAAAAAGAAAGAATGTGTGTATGTGTCGTATGGTCCGAGAGAAGACCATGCTGGAATGGAAGAACACTTCTTGGTTGACCAACGATAAGAGAGGTTTTGGACAAAGAAAAAAAGGCGAGATAACGTCCATCGAAAGTGTAGCTTGTGGTAGAAGGAAATAATTAGAAAGAGTTATAGTTTCGTGTAAGTAATATTATCGATCTTTTTACGTGTTCCATTGAAAAAAAAGGGGTTCCCTTTTGTGGATTGTGAGCCTGACTGAAGGAAGAATATACCCATATATATATATATATACCATAGATATATATATATGAATCGCCAGAAAGGGGCGAAGGATTTTTGAGAGGAAAGGAGCAGGAGAAAGGAAGGAAAAGATAAGTACACTTGTTAATATTTATTATTAGTGAAGGGTAGATAGTCTCTTATTCGTGATTGTGTGCACCAAAAAGGGTGAATCTTTCTGTGGATTTTTGCTTCGATAACCTCCCGCAAATATCGGGACACGCGACCCGGTTTCATACGGTTTTGCCAAAATTTCGGGACTTAACCGAACACGGGCCATTCTAACGGCGATTTCTTCCTTGTTTTTTTTGACCCTGGGTTGGTTTTTTTTATCCGTCGCCAAGGATTTTTTCCAACCCCACCCTAAAATTAAATTCAACACCTACGTCAATAAAATTTCAAACTAAATAAATCGCCCACTTATAACGTGGTACAAAAAGTATACGTGTTTTCTTCGTTTCTGACTTTCAGATCGTTGCTTTTTTTATTCGTCGGGACGCATCTTCTTTCTTCTGTCATTACAGGTTTCCCAATCCCTTCCAAAAATTGGGTGGCGCCCATTCCCTCCAATTTTCATTGAGAGAAGCCCCAGTGTGAACACGCACACACCCGAACCCATCCCCAGCTGAGCGGTCGGGAACGCCAGCTTCCACGAGCTGCAGTTGCACTTCGTAAAGTGAGTCATTCTTTCATCCATATACGTGACTCAGTGGTCCATCTGACAGTTCGATTTTCTTTCTGCTACGCGCGCAATTATTTCCCGAAATAAAAGTGCAACAATTGTCGCCCAACGTGGGGCCTCTTTTAATCAATTAGTACAATTGTATTATTATCGGTGGTGTAGTAATTAATCTGTGTTCCGACGGCGTTTTAGGTGTCATCCGTAGTCAGGGAAGTTTTGTGTTTTTTATTAGTTCGTTTACTTTCGTCTGTTTAATTTTTCCAGAGTGGTCGCAGAACAAATTCAATCGAACCCAGGTGTACATAGTACCTATATTTCAAGTGTGGAGAAGATCAACAACGGAAGAAAATTCCCAATTGGAAAAACAGCCGTACCAAACGGATTTCCAAGTAGGTGTTTGATTTTTTTCATTTTTTGTTGCTTTAATTTGTTTTGGTGCATGAGCACCACAATTATTCGGCTGATATAGATATAAACATACATATTGCGTTTAAACATATAAATATACAATATACATATATATATCCATTTACATTTCCATATATATAAATAGTGCCGTAGTCTGTATAAATTTTCCGCTATCATATTGCGGCGAAAAATAGCGGGTTCATAGTCTCTTTGGTGGTATTGATTTTTTTTTCTCAAGAGTAGGGTTACCATCTAGTGTTAAATTTACTTTATATCACAATTTGATTTTCTTTTGCCGAAAAGTCTAAATTGGCTGAGATATTTGTTCGGTCTTTTAACAATTATTGGAACTAATTATTATTATAATCGATTAGGGTTACCATCTCCGCATTTTTTTTGAGCTTTGGGTTTTTTTAACAAAATATATTTTAGTTTTGTTTTGTACCGTCGCGTTAGATATAGTTATTGTTTCCAAATAGGGTTACCCACCGACGCTTACATCGGGTTTCGTATTCTTTCCTTTTTTTAATAAAAAAAAAATATTTTTGCTTTTGTCGTCGGGCGGTCCTTGGTGGAGCCACACCGTTTAACATAATTATTATTGTAATCGAGTAGGGTTACCAACTTGCGCACCCTTTTGTTACCTCAGAATTGTTTTCTTCTTAATTTACAAATTGGCCTTCGTGATTTGGGTCGTCTGAATAATTACAATAAATCATTATTGCAACCGATTAGGATTTGCTTAAGCCCTCGTTTTTTTGGAAATAAAATATTTTTTTTCTCGTTCATTTGATTGTCTTATTCGAAGTTAATTTCCTATAAATATTTTTATGGGCTAGGGTTGCCATTTAGCTTTATTTAATTTTGTTTTAAAAATTTGTTGGCGTAAATACTAAAATCAAATAGGGTCACCGTACGTTTTTGGTTGTATTTTCAGCCCTTTTAAATTGTTGTTTGAGACATCGTCTTCTACTATACTGAAATCCTCACATCCTTCTTTTGAGAATTTATTCTTTCTCAATTACTTTACTTAGTAGCAGAGGTTATTGCGGTAGTCATTTTATCAATAAAAATGGAGATTAATCGTTTATCTCAGGAGGAGCTGGCCTACGAGATGGCAGTTCGGGGGCTCCCAATAACCAACGTCGACAGTATGCGGAAGTCGCTGAGGTCGGCACGGTTATTGGAGCGCAGGGGTTCGTTAGGCACCAATCAGAATTATCCGTTTTCTTTCGACGAAGATCGCGACGCAGTTGTTGTGAAGATACAAGAGATAGAGACTCTTCTGATGGACCCACCGAGAGATCCGAAGTCTTCGGAGTATCTCAAGGTCCTGACGAAGATAGAGTGGGCAATAGGCAGATTAGAAAGGGCACGAGCTTCTACGGATAAAGAAGCAGGAGAGAAAGGCGATCTTAGGAATGATCTACTGCTGCTACTTGCGAACTTATCAGGCAATGAAGAGGAGGAAAGGGAAACCCCCAACGAAAAGGCGAGCACGTCAATGGCGGTGCAGAAACCTCGGGCGAGTGTGGTGACGATGTCTCCACCGATAACGCCAACCGTGCCCAACCGGCCAGTAGTAGAGCCGCCTACGCCTGCAAGGAGGACTATATTCAGCCCCCCACCCGTGGGACAACCCAGAGAACTGTACCAGGATCGGTGCACGGAGAGGATCGAGAAGTGGGAAGTGAAGTTTACCGGAGAGCGCTGTGGTGCTTCGGTAAACTCCTTCCTTGAACGAGTGGAGGAACTTCGAGAGGCGCGAGGAGTATCGGAGGCGAAACTTTTTAAATCAGCGGTGGATTTGTTCAGCGGGAAGGCGCTTCTTTGGTTTAGGGCTATTCGGGAAAGTGTAGGGAATTGGCCGGAGTTAGTTAGGGAATTAAAGTTGGAGTTTTTGCCACCCAACTACGATGACTTGTTGATAGATGAGATTAGGAGACGGACGCAAGGTAGGGATGAGACCATCGGGGTTTATGTTGCGACGATGCGCAACATGTTTAGGAGGTTGTCGGAGCCTTTGTCGGAGCGGCGGAAATTAGCCATACTCCAGAAAAATCTGGCACCCTTCTACCAAACGCAGCTTGGTTTGGCCGACCCTAAGTCGGTTAGCGATTTAGTTGCGTTAGGAAGGAGATTGGAGACGGTTCGAGCAAACGGGATACCTTTGCTCCCCCTCCCAGTAGCCGAAGTCGGAATCTCCTCGAACCCGACCTTGCGTATGTGTCTGTTGAGGAACCCAGGGTTGCCGTTGTTTCGGGGGATGAACAACCAAGTAGGCCCATTCGCTGTTTTAACTGTGGGGAAGGTGGTCATTTCGCAAATACCTGTTCCGCTCCAAGGCGTTGTTTTGGTTGTGGGGCTACGGGGATGAGTCGTCGAGATTGTCGACGATGTTCGGGAAACGCGCGACGGACTCCTGGGTCAGCAGGACAGGAGCCCCACCGAAGGTAGATAGGTCGCCTGCTGACGATCGGCTGGCGACGAAAGAGATTCATTTAGGTTTCACTTTAGAGGCAAGTGGTGAAGATAACCGTCCCTATTTAGGTGTTAGTATTTATGGCATTAGGTTTATAGGATTGTTAGATTCAGGCGCTTCACGCACTATCATTTGCAGGGACGGTTGGGATATTTTAAAAGATTTAGGTTTAGCTTTAGATAGTAGTAGGATTAGCAGGGTAGCTTTGGCCAATGGTGTAGGGATAGATGTAGTAGGAACTGTGTCTCTACCAATAGTTGTAAAAGATAAGTCCGTACTTTTAGAATGCCTCGTCATTCCAACGCTTCCACATTGTCTGATTTTGGGTGCAGACTTTTGGGCACTAACGGGAATCGTCCCGGATCTACGATCAGGCAATTGGAGTTTTTCGAGCCAGGAGACGGTGGCTTCGATAACCTCGATTACGGAGAAGTCAGAGTTGGACGAAACCGAATCGAGGGATTTAACCGCGTTGATAGAGCGTTTATTTGAAAAAATGCCAGAGGGCTTAGGATGTACAGGATTAGGACGACAGCAGAACCGATTAAGCAAAGATACTATCCAGTATCACCTGCGATGCAGGTACACATTGATCAGGAACTAAAGGAAATGTTGGATGCAGGGGTGATCGAGAAATCCAACAGTCCTTGGGCTTCACCAATAGTCCTGATCAAGAAGAAGGATGGTTCTTATAGGTTTTGCGTCGATTATAGGAAACTGAATAAGGTCACTGATAGGGATGCTTATCCACTCCCATACATTTCGACGACGCTAGATAAGCTGAGAGATGCCAAGTACTTGGCTTCGTTAGACATAAAGTCGGCTTATTGGCATATTCCCGTGGAAGAAGGTTCACGCCCGCTCACCGCCTTCACAGTCCCCAATAGGGGGCTCTTCCAGTTTAAGCGTATGCCTTTCGGCTTACATAACGCTCCTGCAACGTGGCAAAGGTTCATCGACAGTGTCTTAGGCGCCGATTTGGAGCCTCATGTCTTTGTCTATTTGGATGACATAGTCATCGTTACGAACACGTTTGCGAAACATCTCGAAATACTGGAAGAGGTCTTTAAAAGACTCTGTGAGGCTGGGTTGAAAGTAAGTCGGGATAAGTGCAACTTTTGTAGGCCTACTTTAAAATTCCTGGGGTACGTCGTCGACCGAAATGGATTACATGTTGATCCGGGGAAAGTGGAAAGTATGGTGAAAATTCCAGCACCGAAAAATATAAAGGAGGTTAGGGCTTTTATAGGGACTGTTTCGTGGTACAGGCGCTTCGTACCAAATTTCGCAACATTGCTTAGGCCTTTGACAGATTTGTTAAAGAAAAGTAGGAAGTTTGTTTGGTCAGAAGAGTGTGAGGAGAGTTTTAGAAAAGCGAAAGAATGTTTAGTGACGGCTCCCATATTGACGTGTCCGGATTTTCAACGGCCTTTTGTGGTCCAAACGGATGCGTCGGATTATGGAGTAGGCGCCGTACTCTCCCAGAGTTTTGAGGACGGAGAGAAGGTAGTGTGTTACCTTAGTAGGTCACTCAACAGGTGTGAGAGGAATTATTCAACCACTGAGAAAGAATGCTTAGCCGTTCTTTGGGCGATTGAGAAGTTGCGGCCATATATCGAAGGTGTTCGATTTACGGTCGTGACGGATCATTATTCGTTGGTTTGGTTGAATAACCTCAAGGATCCACAGGGTAGACTAGCTCGCTGGGCTGTACGGTTGCAGCAATACGACTTTGAAATCATCCACAGGAAGGGTAAAGAGCATGTGGTTCCAGATATGCTATCACGAGGAGTCCCGGTAGTGGCCGAGATCTCAGAGGTGGATACAGACCCGTGGATTGCCAAAATGATTTTTGAGGTAGAGTCTAACCCTTTAGGTTATCCGGCCTGGAGAGTGGATAATGGTAGGCTATTTAAATTCGTCAAAGCGAAGCATGTGGTAGTCCATGAAAGCAATGACGAATGGAAATTAGTAGTAGGGAAAGTAGGTAGATTAGGGATTCTGCAGAGTTGCCATGATAGTCCATTAGCCGGACACATGGGTGTAAGGAAAACTTTCGCTAGAATAGCAGCGAAGTATTATTGCCCGAAAATGAGGTATGATATTACTAGGTATGTTAGGAATTGCAAAACTTGCCAACAAGTGAAACCGGTGAACGAGAAGCCAGCTGGTCTTATGTCGAAGAGGGTAGGGATTTCTAGGCCTTGGGAAATGGTATGTGTGGACATTGTTGGTCCACTTCCGAAATCGTCTAGGGGGTTCGTTTATATCTTGACTGTTGTGGATTATTTTACTAAGTTCCCCTTATTATTTGCGTTAAGAACAGCCACCGCGAAATCCGTTTGCAAGGAGATGGAAGACAACGTCTTTCTCCTCTTTGGAGCACCAAAAGTGATCGTCTGCGACAACGGTCCCCAGTTCCGTAGCAAAAAACTGGCCGCGCTTTGCGAAGCGTACGGGTCGCAAATTAAATATACCGCGCACTACCACCCGCAGGCGAATCCTGCCGAGCGCATAAATCAAATAATTAAGACAACGCTGAGAGCGTACGTCTCGGAGAATCATCGAGTTTGGGACTCGCAATTAGCCAAAGTAGCGTGCGCTATCCGCACAGCCCAACATGAGGTGTTAGGGGTAACACCTTACTATGCTAATTTCGGTAGGGACATGGTCACGTATGGTCGCGAAGCGGCGACGGTAAGTGATCATCTTGTAGATAGGGACCAGAATGTAGGAGATTTAGCAGAACGGTTTAGGGACCTTAGAGCAGACATAGGGAAAAAGTTACAGGCGGCAACCAAGAAGTCAGCGGAAGCTTATAACTTGAGGCGGAGAGATGTTTCTTATCTCCCGAATGAGCCCGTCTGGCGCAGAAATTTTATCTTGTCTGATGCCGCCAATTATTATACTGCCAAATTGGCCCCTAAATTCGTTGGTCCCTTTAGAGTAAAGAAACGGGTGTCGCCTTGGACATACCTTTTGATGGATGAGCACGGCAAGGAACGCGGAACTTGGCACGCTAAGGACCTTAAGCCCTATAGCGATGTAGAAGTCTCAAAGCCCCTTTAGAGTAGTTTAATTTTTTTTGATTCCATCTTATCGTTGTTATTATATTTTTGAAGAGACTGGCAGTTTAGGCCCTGATGGAAACTGATCCCCTCGTTGTGTTGTTACCCTAGCAGAGCCTTGGAAATGGCTTGTGGTTCTGGATAACCGTAAGCTCATTTCCCGTCGAGGTAAGGGTGGGGTTTGTTGCGGTAAAATTTTACGGCAACAAGGACTCGTCTGCTTTCCCTTGAATCCCCACTAATCACTTTTCTTTAGCCCCTTCAAGATTGGAAAAGTGGAGGGCAGTCATGGTCCCATCAACCATAGGACCACTTTTCCAACAACTTGAATTGGCTACAAAACAGGTTACCAAAGAGGAATATGGGATCAATGAGTTGCTGAAGCGACGGACGGTCCTTCCAGGATGCTCGCAGAAGAAAACCAACAAAGAAAACAGTGAACAAGGAAAGGAACATTCAACTACGATAACACTTGCTAAACTTTGCGAAATTACAACATAGATATAGAAACGATGTTAAGTGAACTAATTACAACAGAAATATTATAACGATGTCTAATGAACTAAACACAACAGTATTTGTAAAACATAAAAATCATAGATTATACCTTTTGTATAGAATGGCACGCTTTCGGACGTCCCCTCCCCCAGACCTGCGCGATAATCCACCGAAACTTAGAATACCGCGAAAGATCTTTGATTTAACCTTTTTCCTGGTCCTGTGTCTCACTAGGGCTTTTGTCCCACAATAGTTAAATAATTTATCCATCCTACGAGTGGGGTTTTTCTTCCTTCCGTCCGGTTCACAAATAGTAACTTCACAGCTTTAGTTATTTTACATCCGAATTATTTATTTTGATTAATGTCAGTGACAGCTGTCACAGGTTACCACTTCGATGGAGAGAAGGTGTTCTTCCAGTTTAACCAGCAGGGACTCGAACCACCGAACTACTCAGGCGTTGGAAAGTTCCCGGCGACCTAGTTAGTTCTATGTATGAGTGAGTGGTTGGAAATATAGCGGGCGGTCAAACATGGTTACACGCTTTAGCCAAAGAGCGGAGCGTGTATACAAAGCCAATTGAACCTTGCTATAGCTGAATGGAAAAAAAAAGAAAGAATGTGTGTATGTGTCGTATGGTCCGAGAGAAGACCATGCTGGAATGGAAGAACACTTCTTGGTTGACCAACGATAAGAGAGGTTTTGGACAAAGAAAAAAAGGCGAGATAACGTCCATCGAAAGTGTAGCTTGTGGTAGAAGGAAATAATTAGAAAGAGTTATAGTTTCGTGTAAGTAATATTATCGATCTTTTTACGTGTTCCATTGAAAAAAAGGGGTTCCCTTTTGTGGATTGTGAGCCTGACTGAAGGAAGAATATACCCATATATATATATATATACCATAGATATATATATATGAATCGCCAGAAAGGGGCGAAGGATTTTTGAGAGGAAAGGAGCAGGAGAAAGAAAGGAAAAGATAAGTACACTTGTTAATATTTATTATTAGTGAAGGGTAGATAGTCTCTTATTCGTGATTGTGTGCACCAAAAAGGGTGAATCTTTCTGTGGATTTTTGCTTCGATAACCTCCCGCAAATATCGGGACACGCGACCCGGTTTCATACGGTTTTGCCAAAATTTCGGGACTTAACCGAACACGGGCCATTCTAACGGCGATTTCTTCCTTGTTTTTTTTGACCCTGGGTTGGTTTTTTTTATCCGTCGCCAAGGATTTTTTCCAACCCCACCCTAAAATTAAATTCAACACCTACGTCAATAAAATTTCAAACTAAATAAATCGCCCACTTATAACGTGGTACAAAAAGTATACGTGTTTTCTTCGTTTCTGACTTTCAGATCGTTGCTTTTTTTATTCGTCGGGACGCATCTTCTTTCTTCTGTCATTACAGGTTTCCCAATCCCTTCCAAAAATTGGGTGGCGCCCATTCCCTCCAATTTTCATTGAGAGAAGCCCCAGTGTGAACACGCACACACCCGAACCCATCCCCAGCTGAGCGGTCGGGAACGCCAGCTTCCACGAGCTGCAGTTGCACTTCGTAAAGTGAGTCATTCTTTCATCCATATACGTGACTCAGTGGTCCATCTGACAGTTCGATTTTCTTTCTGCTACGCGCGCAATTATTTCCCGAAATAAAAGTGCAACAAAGTATGTATCAAGTCATAAGCAATGTAACGATTCATAAACGGTATGTTTTTTTTTCATAAACTGTAAGTATAGATACATACTTAAAGGTTTCGAATGTTTAAATACATAGTTTATAGTTATACATACAATGCCTCCGTATTTATTTCATGGCTGTGGCGTAGTGGTAGTCGTCGTCGCTTGTCACGCGGAAGGTCCACGGTTCGAATACCGATGTATGTAAGTATTTATTTCTCACAAAATAAAAATAAGTTGATCAGTTTCAGAAGTAAATAACAAAACGTGTACTACGAGATGGCATAACACTGGCAGTAGGATTGATATGGCATGGACATGGCTCAAGAAATTGATCGCACAAAAACTATAATAAGAAATATCTCGTAAAAACTTATGTGAATCATAGGCAAAGTACGAAAACCCTCTCCAGTTATCCTGGACACCAACCCATAGAGTTAGTTGAAACATAACATTTGCCTATCACTACGCCATCTGTTTATTTTTTTCATCTGTCTGTCTCTCGTTCTTGTCCTCCATGTGCTCGCGCTAATTTATGAATGTCATTCATTAATTTTATGCACAGATTCTTACTTTTTATGAACAATTCATAGCTGTATGAATATATTCATACACGTATGAATGGTGATTCATGTACTGTAAGAATTTGATGTTTAGCTCAATTTAAATGAATTTTTTCATTTAGAACATGAATTTTTTAATTTATATCATGTACCTTTCTGGTTCAGTGTAACTGGAAGGGGTTGTTGGTTGAGGTGTTTGCGGCGGGATTCGAAACGAAGACCGCTGGTTCAGTAGTCCGACGCACTAACCACTTGCGCTACGCTGCTCACATTTTCTACAATATTTTAAATTTAAAACTAGATTCTGGGTGGCCGTGGCGTAGTGGTAGTCGTCGTCGCTTGTCACGCTGAAGGTTCACGGTTCAAATCCAGATGTCGCCGAAACATTTATTTCTCACGAAATAAAAATAAGTTGATCAGTTTCAGAAGCTAATATCAAAAACCTACTGCGAAGGCATGACACTGGTAGTAGGATGATATGGCTGAAGAAATAGATCGCACAAAACTATAAAAGGAAACATCTGGAAAAAACTTCTGTGAATCATAAGCAATGGCATAACTTTCAATAATACACAACTCTCCAGTTATCTTGGACACCCACCCAGAGTTAATTGAAACCTAACATCTGAGTTTCCTATCACTATGTCGATCTGTTTGTCTCTCGTTCTTGTCCTTCATGTGCTTACGCTGTGTGTCAACATGATAACGGCGTTCGTATCCCCTTTAGCGTGTGTAGATTAGGTATTTGTCGTCTATTGTCTTTATTTCAATTTGCGGTATAGTCTATGACTAACTGCCACTTTTCTTTTCCACTTGAGTCCCTCTTCTTTGGTACCAACCAAATTGGTATTTTTGTATTTCAACTTTGTGCACGTAAGGATATCGATAAGATTCGGTATATACTGGGACTAGTGTGCCCGTGCGAGAACACTCGCAAGTGAAAATCGATCTCACAAAATCCGAATATCCCGTCCATATGATTTCCATTTGTCAACATTCTCTTCGGAGTTAATTTTAGGTAAAATATTTATTTTGATCTGTTTTTTAATTTGTTAAATTTTTTAAATTGAAAGTGCAATTCGGCAGTGCTCGAAATTTTCTTTCTTCTGACACCTCATTTGTTAAGATTGGTTAAGTATGAGAGCCGCAAATGGTACCTATACTACAGAAATAATATACAATAATACATTTCTATAGTAGGTGTTTGTAGGTGTAGGTATAGCTGACAGCTGCTGCCCGCCCGGCATTGTCCGTGCACTTTTTTAAAATTTGAATTTATTTTTACAATCATATTTATCGTAGTACGCCGGGCACAAAACATCAATAGAATGCTATTTCAGTTAATACGCGGAAATTCACACACACTATGACGTCACCCACTGCTGCATGGCTGTTGGCTTCGGTCTCCACTGATGGAAAATTGTTGACAATGATTTCATGAATTGTTTTGAGCACAGCTCAGCTCCAGGATAACGCAGAAGTATGATTTATACCTTAACCCGGTGATTCTCAATCTTTTTTCCGACGCCCTTCTAAATGAAGCTACCTGCGTGTATCTCTAGCGACCTTAAGATTACTATTTATTATTTAATTAAAAAAAATCAAAGAATTAAAGAATCTTAATTATTGTAGAAGAGATAATAGTAAAATCACTGAGAAGGATGAGCTTGCTTTCTGAACATAACTTCTCAAATCGGGACTGAAGTTTTGAAATCGCCACTCTCATTTCTTTTCCTTAATTGATCTGTGGCCTATATTTCGACTTCATGACTGCAGCTGCAGACAAGCCAGTTTGGGTTGGGCATGAAATCCCGCCTCACAAAATCCCGACAACAAAATCCCGACTGACAAAATCCCGACTGCCAAAATCCCGACTGACAAAATCCCGACTTACAAAATCCCGACTGCCAAAATCCCGACTTTGGAGAAAATAATAGTTTAAAATTCGCGCGCGCGAATTTTAAACTATTATTTTCTCCAAAGTCGGTATTTTGTAAGTCATGAACGTGCGGCCATTTTATTTTTTTGGTTTGTATGAAAATCTTTATATCCCTTCGCGGAACTATTTTCTCATTCTTATAAGAACGATTTATCACACGGCTCAGTACGTTTGGATAACTAGACATGATGAGAATCAAAAAGCGCTGTTCTTTTTGATTCTCATAAAATAATATTCACCACAAAATACTTATTTTGAAAGGAAGTTGTTTCGACACTAACAACCTCCTCGCGATGTCACACCCTGAACACTTCACTAAAAAAAACAAAAAAACCGAGAATTTACCAAAACACGCACTATGAATAAGATACAAAAATCGTTTGGTTAAGTGCACCGAATGAGAATCACAAAGAACAGCGCTTTTCGATTCTCATCAGATGCACTTAACCAAACGATTTTGCTAACAAATTCGTATTGTGTTTTGGTAAGTTTCTTGGTTTTTTTTTTCGTAGTGACATGGTGGGGTAGTGGGCGAACACATTCTTTTAAGAATGTGGAAAAAAAATGGTAAGAGATTTAAAGATTCAATTTTTTTTTCAGCAAAAAAAAAAAAAAAATAAAAAATTCACTGCGAAACGAAAATCCCGACAAAGTCGGGATTTTTTCACAAAAGTTCATTTGTCGGGATTTTGGCAGTCGGGATTTTGTGAGTCGGGATTTTTAGAAATGCGATTTTTTTTTTGTCGGGATTTTGTATAGTCGGGATTTTGAAAGTCGGGATTTTGTGCCGTTCCCGCCAGTTTCACACAAGTATGAAGTTGCAAACGGTAAAAGGATCCTCAAAGCTGTAGTACTGAGAGCAGGATATTATTGGGATATATTGCTCCAAAATTGAAAAAGTTTGTCTCTGTCTAATCGTAGTTTTTAGATCGTATCACAAGATAGTACGAGCAGTTGTTCCTCTTCGCTTATTAAAAGTGCGGCTGGGGGTGGGGTCGATTGGAATGGATCTCTAATCCAGTCGTATTAACCAAGATTCTCTGGAAAATATTTATTGAAATGGGTGCTTAATGTCGATAAGTGTTGAATTAATATCTATTGCAAACTTGGACTTAGATTTTGAATAGAATTTTCTTGCAGTAAGCCGTTCAAAACAGGAAAACAGTCAGTATTTCCTTGCTCTTCTTCTATTTTACTTTTCCACAACGGCAACTTCTTTTGAATCGCTGCAACTTTATCACCCAGATGCAGTATATGGGTTTCGTTTCCCTGTAGCGACTTGTTAAGAATATTTAATTTTTCAAATATGTCGCAAAGATACGCCATTTTCATTAGGAAGTCAGTCAGCCAGGTTCTACATTTCACTTTCACTCGAAATGAATTTGAAATCGATCTAAAGTGAAATTTTGTGTTCTACATTTCACTTTTATCGATATCGATTTCAAATTTTTCGAAGTTGAAACAAAGTGAAATTGGGGTGTTCCACAATTCGATTTTAATGATTTCCAAGTGATTTGAAAACGATAATATCATTCAGTGTGAAATAGTGGAAAGCAGACGTCATTGAAAATGTAAGTGAATAATAAATTGCATGTTACGGTACATTTTTTAATAAGTTTATTAAAAAAAATATATTTGAATAGCGGCAAGCATAAGAATATTGCACAGGAAGCACTATTTATTAAATTTATGGAGAAATGTGTGTACCGTCGACGCATCCTATGACGCCGCGAACATGAAATTTGTCCAAGAAATGTTTCGATTTGCTTTGTTTTTCATCCGACATAAAAATTTTAATCCATGTTGGGTAATTTTATTTCTCCAAAATTCTAAGAACATGACACTGTGCTGTGAGCAACATCAGCATCTTTCCCAACTGATCTTTGAAAGTATCCTTCGGTAACCAAAATTAAATATTCGTGCAACGTCTCAAGTATCACAAAAAGTGATTTCGAAAAATATTCGATATAAGTAAATCGGTCGAAATGTGGAACAATAAAATTGAATTCACTCGATTTGCAATTTCGATTTCGTTTTCATTTCACTCGATTTCTGGAACCTAGCTGAGTATCTTTAAACTTGTCTGCGTCACGATGCGATACACGTACAACTCATTTCTTAATTCATATGCACGTGAGAGTACGTTACCTCTCGACAACCAACGAGAGTTACAGTAATAAAGTAAAAATGTATACTCGGCACCCAAATCTTCACAAAGCTTTTGGAAAAATCTTGCCTTCGCCGGTCTTGTTTTTATGAAGTGTACCACTTTGATTATTATGTATATCCATCACAAGATTTAATTAAGGTGATATATTTTTTTGCAGCCAGAGCCTCCCAATGTATGACACAATGTGTCCATTTTGCATTTGGAGCCTTGGTTTTAATGAGAGCTTGGAGACCTCCATATCGGCCTGACATCGCACGAGTTCCATCCGTACACACACCGACACAGTCTCCCCATTGAATGTTACTTTCTTCCATGTGTGAATCTATGATCGTAAACAAATCACAAGCCTTCCCGGTGTCAGCTATATTTTTGCAAAATAACAAATCCTCACACTCACATACAGTTGTTTTTTTCCATGTACCGCACGTAACATATTAACTGAGCGTAATTATTACTGTCTGTCGCTTCATCCAGTTGAATAGAAAAAGAAAACCAGAAAGTTTTCCCACAATTTCCTCATTGATGTCTTTAGCCATATCATGATTCATGAATGCGAAAACTAATCGTAGAAATATTTTTTATTTCTTTAGCCGCCGATTCTCTAATCATCACTGATACCATATCAATCGCTGCGTAAGATCTTCAGCAATCGTGTGTGGTTTTTTGCATTTGGCAATACGGTGAGCGATCTTGTAAGATGCTCTGGAAAATAACGATGTCGACTGATGTTTTAGTTCGCGTGACGTGAAAAAAGGTATTGTGCACAAAATATACATGAAAATTTAAAAACAATATTTTGTATGGAAAAAGTAAATAATACGTGGTATATAACTAGATTAAATAAAAATAAAGAAGTACTGCATTATTTGGCCTTTTTGATCTTTCCCATATCTCGTGGGATGTCATTGTGGTAGTCCAAAAAGCACTTAGGATGCAAAGTCACCATCAATTTTTGGCATCCAAATTCAGTTTTAATACCGCATCGGCAGCGTTTTGGCATTTTTTCGACAATATGATCAATGCGGTCCATGCACGTGGTCTTTTTGGATGGTGTTACTAACAGCTCGGCCACCAGGGTGAACTTCTTGCTGTGTAACAAGAGCTTTCACAACATGAACGCGGAAATCAAATTGGCTCATCGATGTTGCTCCTTCATATTTCGCACAGGACATGCAACTTCCATGCGTTTACCATAGCTGCATCGAGTGCATTGGTAAGTACTGGCCAATACCACTTCTTACCGCGGACTCTTATGCAGTAGTTGCTCATTGCGTTGTCAAAAAGGTCAACACCACCCATTCGTTGATTGCATTGATGAATTAGGAATGGCTGATCGATAGTTACCATCTTGCGATTCTTTCGATCATAGCGTGACATTTTGGCGCATGTCTCAGAAAGTTTGACATTATGGTTACAACCTGAAATAGAGCAACAAAGTAATCAGTACAGGAAGTCAGTAAAACTATTACCGAGCTATCATTCCAGCGCACAGCCAGCAGGCTATTATTTCTTTCAAATCGGAAATCTGATGTTCCGCGCGGCTGTTTCTTCATTTCCTTTATTTCCGTTAGAGGAGCACGGTTGGTTCGGTTGTCTCGCAAGATTCCGGATGCAAAGAAGCCAAGAGCATTCAGCCGACACATCAGCTTATGGCTAGTAAAAAAGTTGTCGAAGGTTACATTATGATTTCCTGGAGTCTCCAGATGTGAAAGCAGCTGCAACACAATATTTTCGCCAAGGCCATAACTGGCATCTTTGTTTGTTGATGCCCCCGCATATGGCATAAATTGATAGCAGTATCCATCAGATGATGCCAAACACCAATACTTATAGCCAAATCTAATTGGCTTATCTTTAATAAACATTTTACAAGAATGTCGTCCATAATACGCAATCATTTGCTCATCGATGGATAGATTTTGGGAAAATACGCCGAATTACATAAACTTGCGATTCATTATCTCATTCAGTGGAGACACTTTTGAGAATTTGTCATCTTTGTTAAGGTTCTTCCTGTCACAAACGTGCACATTTTGTTCAACCAGCTTAAACCTGTCTCTCATGAGATTCATGAATGCGAAAACTAATCGTAGAAATATTTTTTATTTCTTTAGCCGCCGATTCTCTAATCATCACTGATACCATATCAATCGCTGCGTAAGATCTTCAGCAATCGTGTGTGGTTTTTTGCATTTGGCAATACGGTGAGCGATCTTGTAAGATGCTCTGGAAAATAACGATGTCGACTGATGTTTTAGTTCGCGTGACGTGAAAAAAGGTATTGTGCACAAAATATACATGAAAATTTAAAAACAATATTTTGTATGGAAAAAGTAAATAATACGTGGTATATAACTAGATTAAATAAAAATAAAGAAGTACTGCATTATTTGGCCTTTTTGATCTTTCCCATATCTCGTGGGATGTCATTGTGGTAGTCCAAAAAGCACTTAGGATGCAAAGTCACCATCAATTTTTGGCATCCAAATTCAGTTTTAATACCGCATCGGCAGCGTTTTGGCATTTTTTCGACAATATGATCAATGCGGTCCATGCACGTGGTCTTTTTGGATGGTGTTACTAACAGCTCGGCCACCAGGGTGAACTTCTTGCTGTGTAACAAGAGCTTTCACAACATGAACGCGGAAATCAAATTGGCTCATCGATGTTGCTCCTTCATATTTCGCACAGGACATGCAACTTCCATGCGTTTACCATAGCTGCATCGAGTGCATTGGTAAGTACTGGCCAATACCACTTCTTACCGCGGACTCTTATGCAGTAGTTGCTCATTGCGTTGTCAAAAAGGTCAACACCACCCATTCGTTGATTGCATTGATGAATTAGGAATGGCTGATCGATAGTTACCATCTTGCGATTCTTTCGATCATAGCGTGACATTTTGGCGCATGTCTCAGAAAGTTTGACATTATGGTTACAACCTGAAATAGAGCAACAAAGTAATCAGTACAGGAAGTCAGTAAAACTATTACCGAGCTATCATTCCAGCGCACAGCCAGCAGGCTATTATTTCTTTCAAATCGGAAATCTGATGTTCCGCGCGGCTGTTTCTTCATTTCCTTTATTTCCGTTAGAGGAGCACGGTTGGTTCGGTTGTCTCGCAAGATTCCGGATGCAAAGAAGCCAAGAGCATTCAGCCGACACATCAGCTTATGGCTAGTAAAAAAGTTGTCGAAGGTTACATTATGATTTCCTGGAGTCTCCAGATGTGAAAGCAGCTGCAACACAATATTTTCGCCAAGGCCATAACTGGCATCTTTGTTTGTTGATGCCCCCGCATATGGCATAAATTGATAGCAGTATCCATCAGATGATGCCAAACACCAATACTTATAGCCAAATCTAATTGGCTTATCTTTAATAAACATTTTACAAGAATGTCGTCCATAATACGCAATCATTTGCTCATCGATGGATAGATTTTGGGAAAATACGCCGAATTACATAAACTTGCGATTCATTATCTCATTCAGTGGAGACACTTTTGAGAATTTGTCATCTTTGTTAAGGTTCTTCCTGTCACAAACGTGCACATTTTGTTCAACCAGCTTAAACCTGTCTCTGCTCATAGCATCCTTGATAAATTGGCATCCCAATGATGCTCGATTAGACCAATATGCGTGTATAGGTATACTAGACAAAGTATGGTAGCCAGTGATGTACAGAACGCCAATGAACGTTATTATCTCATTTGCAGTTGTGACAAAACAAGGTATATTTTTCTCTCCAGCGTAATCATTGGTGTGATCGACAATTTACTTGATTACTTCGCTATCAACAAAGCATTCCCAAAGTTGGATTGCATCGAACGAGTCTATTGAAACACAAAACAATGTGCATAAATAGTATGTAATCATGGAATAAAATACAATATTCACTAATACTTACGAATCTTCTCATACAAAGCCTTATGAGCATTTACAGTGTTATCAAATGGTTCTCTTTCGAATTCATAACTTTCGCGATGGCTCGGTACTACGTGTTAAAGACACGGTATTCTCGCGTGATGTTGAAGACTGCCAATCATCATTAATATGCCTCCTCCTCAACATCACCTAGAATATCATCAAAATGCGTTTGATAATGCACATTATCGTCGAGATAATGATATTCAATTTCAAACTGGCCAGCCAATCCCCGAGGCAACTGATTGTCATCAGCGCTCAGTTAAAGATTTTCGTCCAGTTCCTCAATATCGTTTACTTCATCAACGGTGTCTGGTGGAACAATGGTGACATTGATTTTGTCCGCATGACGACCATTGTCTTCCTCCTAGTGAAAACCGCATCTAAATCCGTTTAGCGGTTCTCGAGATTAACCTTTACATACAGCAAGACACATTTTTGGGACTTCCTTTTATACTATGTAGGTATAGATGGATGATTATATATGGTAGCATATATAAGTTGTATGAAGAGTAGAAAAACAAAAATGTATGTCTAAATAGCTATTGTATTCCGAGGCACGTGAGTGAAAATTTTCCTCGTCTACTTCATGTTGAATGGTTTGGTAAGAAGAGCTTCGCTGGTCTAGATTCGGAAGATAATTTTGAGGTTCATTATATTCCTGAATAGGGTTTGGGATTCTCAATTTGGTACTGTAATTGATATCGATGTTCTGTAATTGATGTCTCTGAGTACGGAGCTTTTTAGAACTTCTATTCGAGTGGGCACTGTAAGTGTCAATGGGTTCATATTGTGTATATTTTTTGAACCCTGAGTTATTATTATAAGACTGCGAATAGTTTTGAGGTTGTCAAAAAGATTCAGCATGTCTTTGGAACTTTTATGAGTGTGTTTCAGTTGGTCTGTAAATATTTCTTGGATGGTTCGTGTGTGCTGGTCTATTTAGATTAGTTCTTTGGGATGGATTCTGTTGTATGTTCAAAGGATTTTGAAAATAGTGACAGTTCTCTTATTCAAGGCAATAATTGAATGCCTCTGCCAATTTGTTTGATCTTATTGATCTTACAGTAGACCCTTATGGCTCTTCTAACCCATATAAAAAGGTGTTTAAACACATTTCTTGATAGAGAGATGATCTGGATTTAATAACGTTCGCATCGATCACGTGCAATTTGACGTGATTTGTTAGTCTGCTTTTACACTTAGACTGGTGAGTCTAGACTCACATGGGTGCAAAAGAGTAAGAAAGTTCGAAAAGATGAGAAGGAAAATATTTTGCCCTGTGAGTCGAGGGTAAAGTTTTTGGCGACTCTTTTTGACGTTTTCCTTTTCTCTTTTGTGTTGCTTCCCACCTAGTCATCTGCACAATACAAGAACTGCAAAATAAAAGAGGAATGTCAAATTTGAGTCAAGGAAAAAAGTCTGAAGTGTAAAAGCGCAAGACTCACGGATGTAAATAACAAAGAGAAATTCGAAAAAAGTCTAGACTCACAAGTCTTAAGTGTAAAAGCAGACTTATTGCTGAGAGTATGTCAGTTATTTTTGCGTAAAAAATGTCTACGGTGGCTTGGTTTTGTTCAAGCTGGTGCAAATCACGAATAAGACTCGTTTCATTGCATTTGTCCGAGTAATGCACTATCAATTTAGTCCTAATTTCATTTCAATTAGTATGTGTACCGTACTTAGTGAGTACGTCGTCAGCTGGTCCTACTACCTTGTTGCGGATTGCGCGTAAAATAATTGTTTCGTATGGAGTTCCTGTTATGATTGGCAAGAGGCTTAAAATCTGCTCCATGTTGCTAATAAACTCGTACAAGGAACGAAGATTGCTATCAAATTCGGGAAGATCTTTAACTGCGTCATGGATCCTAAGGGAGTTAAAGGCATCCGTAGCAACAAATTCATTACATGAGCACTATATAAGTCGCTATTCTCTAAATTAACTTCTGTATCTGAACACGCGTTTATTTCAGACTTGGAAGCAATATAGTTGAACTTAGAGTTGAGCACGTTGTTTCCAGGGTTAAAACTTTTAATCAGTTTTAACGAGCCTCTGCACCAACTTTTATAATTTAAAAAGCAACTAGGTCTAAGTTTACGATTGTTATACAAAATTTGTATGGAAGGCATAAGGGATCCACTGATAAAAGCAACTAATTTGGACTTTTACCTTACTCAATTCAGTATCAGCTCCAGAAATTAATCCATGTGATCAGTCAGCTTCATATATTATAAACGCCGCTCTTCCGTTCTTGGTTCTTTTTTGTTTTTCTTTTCTTGTCTTATTTGCGAAGTTCTATAACTTAGGTAAGAACTAAAGGATTAAAATCCACCACTTCAAAATGTAATTTTTCCTTGTGTATTCTTCTAGTCCTTTTTTTTAAATGTAGTTACTATTAAATTTCACCACGATGCTGGACTTAGCATGCTACCGACTGCGCCAGTTAAAGGTTTCGCCAAAGACTCCAAAGAAAATAAAAAATGGTATTATTAACAAATCTTTATTTTGTGAGCTTAACTTCTGTTCTCACTTATAAAAATGATAATGATGAAAATTTATAAGATTGTAAAAATGAAAATTAAACAATCATACCGACAACGATATAAATGATAATGTGATAATAACAAGTAATGAATTTATAAAGTGATAAACAGTAAAGTGATAAGTGATACCTAAACATATTATATTTCTTTTATTCTTTTTTTTATTAGGCGTATGCTGTACATAACTCTCGCGGTGTGAACTGGAAATCGTGAAACGAAATGTCGACACGAAAAACATTGCATGTCTTTCAGAACCCAAGGTATTAGCAAGCGTTAGAATGAGATAAAATGTCTACACTCTACACTCAGTCCCTGGTTTGTGCACAGCCCAGCTCAGTAATTGTAATTTTGTTCAAATGAAAGCCAACGAAGCTAATATATAAATTATGTAGCTTACTCATGCGGTTGCGGAGCATGTAGTAACTAATCTTAATCTATGCAGGTAATGCGATCGCCCACGAAAGTTAAATCTTTAAAATGATAGTAATTCAGGGCAAAATAATGTATGTAATGTATGTATGTACATATATCAGACCTGAAATCAATTGATGCAAAAAATTGATGTCGCAAAACCCCGTCTTTGAGATAAACTTTTATCCGATGCAAATATGGAACGGGTTAAAAGGGTCGACCCATAGAAGCTCTTGTAATGCGAACCAAAGGAAGCTTCGCCGGGCGGATTATATTATGATTCTTTCAGTAAGGTGTCCTTACTTGCGAAACGTATTCGAGGGGAGGACGGACAACACTTTTAAATTCACAATGTGTTTTATACCTAAATACGCCAACAGAAAGAATGAACTGATACGAATTACTTGAGCACTCGGTATTTGTTTCCTGTAATGTACTGACACTTAATTAGATTAAGGACTAAACCATATTTACTGAACCTGATACTGAAACTATCAATATCTGATGACAGAAGTCTACAGATATTTATGACTATAAGGGTTTTACTGATCTTTATAGCGTCGGCAAATATGCATAGGGGAAGTACCTAAAGAAGAATTTATGTTATATAAATGACTAGCTGACCCGTGCTCGCCTTGCTTCGCGCCCTGCCACTGTTATGGCAAAACAAATTGCATTAGAGATGAGTGCCGAATTATTTTCCCGATTAAATGGAATTTCAAAAAATCATCCCTTAGCTGACGTCTGTCATTATAGGAATATACTGTGTACTGTATACTGTGTACCTCAGCCCTTTAGATCCAGCGGTTCGGTCCAATTAAACGATTAAATGGTGTTTGATTGTACAATATGAACAATTAAATTTACAGACCGAAGTGCACAGCATCAAGTTGTTCGCATGATGTGCTTACTATTATCGGGTTGGGCATGAAATCCCGCCTCACAAAATCCCGACTAAAAAATCCCGACAACAAAATCCCGACTGACAAAATCCCGACTGACAAAATCCCGACCTTCAAAATCCCGACTTTGGAGAAAATAATAGTTTAAAATTCGCGCGCGCGAATCGCAAAGTCGGTATTTTGTAAGTCATGAACGTGCGGCCATTTTATTTTTTTTGGTTTGTATGAAAATCTTTGCTAACAAATTCGTATTGTGTTTTGGTAAGTTTCTTGGTTTTTTTTTTCGTAGTGACATGGTGGGGTAGTGGGCGAACACATTCTTTTAAGAATGTGGAAAAAAAATGATAAGAGATTTAAAGATTCAATTTTTTTTTCAGCAAAAAAAAAAAAAATAAAAAATTCACTGCGAAACGAAAATCCCGACAAACCCCCCTGTTCTGCATTTCGAGTGAAAGTGGATTGAAACCGAAATTGAAATTCACTCGGAATGGAATTCAGTATTCTGCATTCCGAGTGATTTCGAATTTTTGGAATCCACTTCGAATTCATTTATTTGAAATGTCAAACACAGCTGTCAAATCATTTCAAAATCATTGTAGATTTTCAGTTCTTGGTTTTTGTTTTGTGCAAGTGAATTAAACATTTAAGAAAAAATATATTTTATTAAAAAAATGGAAAAAATGGAAAACAACATTTTTAAATGACCGCGAAGAAAACCGAATGGAGAGAGTTCGCAGGAAGATTTTCCGAGATAAATCTAACATTCTGGAATGCAGAACACAGAATTTTATTCCGAGTGAATTTCAATATCGGTTTCAATCCACTTTCACTCGAAATGCAGAACAGGGGGGAAAGTCGGGATTTTTTCACAAAAGTTCATTTGTCGGGATTTTGGCAGTCGGGATTTTGTGAGTCACTATTATCATAGTTATTCATATGTATGTACCTATTTATAAAATCTTGAAGCACTATCAAAAAACTACACTTTAATAAACTGCTGTGGAAGAAATTATTTGCTTGCGAATACAAAATCCAACGAAATGATCTACTTTTCCAGCCCTTTCGTTGTGCCTTCGCATATATGTACATAAATATATGTACATTATGTAATTATGTATGGACATACGAATCAGCGGTAGCAAAACTCCCATTCATTAAAGTTTCAACACCTGCCGCAGTACGTACTATGAAAATCACACAGCCACGGTATAGTCCCTTTTCCCCTTCACAAATGCCCCTTTACACTATTCCAAGTCTCATTCGTTGGCTGTCTGTGCATAGAAAAATAGATACATACAATATACAAAATGTAACTGTTACCCGCCCGGCATTGCCCGTGCAATTTTTTAAAATTTGAATTTGCCTTTATTTACAATCATATTCATCGTAGTAGCCCGAGCACAAAACATCAATGGGCAGAAATTCAAATTTCAAATGTGCCACATACACACAACGCACTATGACGTCACCCACTGCTACATGGCTGTTGGCATTGGCATTGCGTCGGTTTCACTGATGGGAAATTGTTTGCGATGATTTCATGAATTGTTTTGAGCACAGTTCAGCTCCAGGATAACACAGAAGGATGATTTGTACCTAAAAAGAATTGACTAAAAACCTTTTTTTTTGGTTTTAAATCCAATAAGCCATTGATGAGTTAGGGCTGTGTAATGACAGAAATTTTAATATATATATTAATGAATTTTATTTTTTCAAATTCACCCACTTAAAGCTGGAATTTCAAAAAATCCTCTCTTGGCGGATGTCTGTGTCGCTACAGGAACGTCCTGTCCAAATTTCAGCTCTTTAGGTCTGGCGGTTTGGTCTGTGCGTTGTCTGTGAGTCAGTCAGTGAACTGGTTTATATATGGACATCTATATAATTAAGGATTTTTCCGAACTCACCCACTTAGAGATGGAATTTCAAAAAATCCTTCCTTAGCGCACGTCTATGCCATTATAGAAATGTCCTGTCCAAATTTCAGCAATTTAGGTCTAGCGGTTTGGTCTGTGCGTTGTCCATAAGCCACACTGTTTTATATTTAAGGATGGAAGGATCAAGGATTTTTCCGAATTCACCCACTTAGAGATGGAATTTTAAAAAATCCGTCCTTAGCGGACGTCTATGTCATTATACAAATGTACTGTCCAAATTTCAGCCCTTTAGGTCGAGTGGTTTGGTCTGTGCGTTGTCCGTTAGTCACACAGTTCTATATGTATGGAAAAAGGATTCTTCCAAATTCACCCACTTAGAGATGGAATTTCAAAAAATCCTCTCTTAGCGGATGTCTGTGTCACCATAGGAATGTCCTGTCCAAGTTTCAGCTCTTTAGGTCCAGCGGTTTGGTCTGTGCGTTGTCTGTCAGTCAGTCAGTGAACTGTTTTATATATAGAGATAAATGATGAAACATCATTCAACATCTCAAAATTTACCAAGGCAATGTTGATAAGGTCAACTTAAGGAACATTTTGAATATGAAGTTATTTACATAGCTATTCAAACTTTTATTAATTTCGGCGAATCAAAATAGATACGTAAATTATTTAGCTTTGTATATTAAATATAAAGTTGTCTGTGTTGAATGATGTATGACTTTCTTCTGTCCGTCCTTTTCGCTCTTCGCTCTCGCGCAATCTGTATCTCTTCGTATTATCTAATTTTTTTCGTTAAATTATATGACCAATAATATAATACGAGTACACCATTTTTTAAGAAAAGTTTCACTTCTACCGCGTGTGACTGACACACCACACACACTTTTTTTTCATAAGATATAGTGGTATGTACATATGTTGAACGTGTGAGACTTTTAGGGTTCGTTGCAATTACAGTTTTTTTTTTAAGGAATTGTTTATCATGCTGTCGATGTTTAGATTTGAATTCTCTTCCTTAACGAATTTAATCTTGGACATAATGCGTCGCTGGCAGCGAAAAACATTAATGACACATTTATGGATGTGTCGGAAAACGAACGCAACATTCAACGTTGGTTTGCTAAGTTCTGTTCGGGAGATCTTGGTCTTAGATCTCAGCATCAAAAAATATGTAATTTCTATAAAATATCTATAAAGAAGAAATAATGGAGCTTGAATACTTTTGGAAAAATATTATAGATGCTAACGGTTCATATAATCAATTATAAAACGTACTAAATAAGTACCTAAACAATAATAAAATAATACTGGCTTTTCACTTTTGAAATCGGATATTTTATGTGGTACAACCTAATAGGTATTATATTACATATGTGTATTATTACCACCTTGTGTGTATATATAAATACATATATATATACTTACTTACTTAGTTGGCGCTACAGCCCGAGGTGAACCTGGGCCTGTTTCTCGCAACCATGTGTGTGTGCGTGTTATATTTTTGCACGAATGGAAGGGACCTACAGTTTTTTGCCGACTCCGAACGGCGAATTGAGAAGCTCAATCGTGACAAATGATACTCTTTGATGCTTGTCAGACATTCGAAAGAGGTGGGCACTATGAAAAACTTTTAGGTGTTTGCGGCGGGATTCGAACCCAAGACCGCTGGCTCAGTAGTCCGACGCACTAACCACTTGCGCTACGCTACATATATATATATTTATTTATAATTTCAGATTCCATATACAGAAGATGCTTGGAAAAATACTGCTTTAAGTTAGGAAAAAAAATGGAATTTTGTAGCATAGAACATCATCAACGTACCATTTTCTTTAATTGTATAGGTACATACTTTTGGTACTTCATGCACCTCATGCATAGAAGCTTCTTGAACTGCTGCGACTGCAATACTATAACCATTGCCACGAGTTTAGGTCATGCCGACAGGCCAAAATGTTAGTAGATGCGCCCAGGGCAAACAGAACCAAGTTTCTGTTACACCTTAGTGGAAATTACCTCAAAATCCTCACTGGACTGGTCACTGGGTTCACTCCCTTAAACGAGCACCTAAACAAAATTGGAATCAGAAGCTCGAACCTTTGCGAGATGTGCCTGGGAGAGAAAGAGACAGCTGAGCACTTCATTAGCGAGTGTCCGGCCTTTGCTCGGATCAGGAAGGCCACTCTAGTCAACTACGTCCTACGGGACGTTGGTCTACTGGAGCTCAATCTTGCCCTATTGTTTCGCTTTGCGAAAGCGACGGGCAGATTTAGATCGATATACAGTGTTCCATAAAACTCTGCGTACAGCGATGAAACTCTGAGAAACAACGATGTTATTCAGAATCGGAAAATATTACATTTTTAAATTGATGTATTTCAATAGAACAATATACTAGGCATTCATTTCGAACAAAATTTGAATTATTTTATTATTTATTTAAGAAAAAATTAACAAAAGCAGAAAAAAGTCATCGAATTCACTCTACAAAGTCTGCGTACAGCTGTAAAGGAAAATGTGAACAATAAGTTTAACTAAATAAAAAGTACTTTTATCTTTTTACATTTATGGCCAATGTTAAGTCGGATATCTTTACAACTTTATGACCTCTTTCAAACGATTTGGCATAGAAGCTACTAGTTTTCTGTACAGGTTATCTTATAGTTCTCCTTTCATACAATAATGCATTTTTAAATTGCGCTTTGTTCTGTTTTTCGTGTGTTCGGACTCTGCGTTTTAATTAATCCCACAGGTTCTCAATAGGATTGAGGTCTGGACTCTATGGGGCATTTATATTATGTGGGAGCGTTAAACAAAAGCCACAAACACACATTATGGGCCGTATATTTGGAGTCATTATATTCTTGAAAGTGAAAATAATCCGAAATTCCCAGCATTTGAGTTCTGTCTCTTAGATTCGGTTTGAGAATTTAAGTGTATATAAATTGGTCCATGATTCCTTCAATAAATTTCAGCTTTCCGACCACCGATGTAGACATACAGCCCCATACCATCAAACCTCCACCTCCGTGTTTCACTGCCTTGGTGGTAAACTTTGGATTTAACGCTTGGTTTTGGCGTCGCCAGACCCTCAAGCGACCATTGGAGCCAAAAATGTTGTATTTTGACTCGTCCGAGAATATAACCTTGCGGCAGAATCCATAAGTCTGGAGATTTTTTGACGTAGGTACTCCTCTGCGAACTTAAGACGTTTATGTCTATTATTTTCATTGACAAATGTTTTTTTGCTGGGTGTTCACGACTTAAATCCCCTGTCCAGAATGATCCTCCTTACTGTTTCTGGATGCACTATTGTATTATTGTATATCCCGGGCTAGGAACTTATCTTTTTATCGCTTATGAACGGCTCTTGGTACACAATCCGCTTATGTCTCAGAGTTAGCTTCAATGGTCTCCAAGATCTTGGCTTTGATTTGACCTGACCATCATCGCTAAAACGATTTGTTGTTTTTTGGATCGTTGACCGGCTCCTTGAAGCTGATTTAGATATTTGTTGTTTTACTTTTGTTGTTTTATATACAAATTAAGAATCAACTGCCGTTCAGACACACTAAATTGTCTATTTTTCATTTAGTTCGTTAATCTAAGCTCAATGTCTAAAAAAAACTATTCCCTATCATAAGCATTACATGATTACATCCAAACCACCCCGCAGCATGTTCATTTCTTATGAAAAAAAGTTTACCGTTTCTTAGAAGACCTTTAAGCAAGTAATACCTGCAGCAGACTTTTGTGGAATGAATTCTATGACTTTTTTCTGTTTTTGTTAGTTTTTACTTAAATAAATAATATGATAATTTAATTTTTGTTCGAGATGAATGCCTGGTATATTGTTCTACTGAAATATTTACATTCAATTCAAAAATTTAATAGTTTCCGTTTGTGAATAACGTCGAGTTGCATCGTTGTTCGCAGACTTTTGTGGAACACTGTATATAATATATTGGCAACAAATCGCTAATTCATCGAATGGGGTGGTACTTCACCAAAGTACAATGGGCCTAGAGGCCTACGTGCTTGTTGTCTCTACGGGATCTAAATACAATACAATACAAATACCTAATGCATATTTCAGCACTTCATGCACATTGTATATACTTTTAGCACTTCATGCACTCTATACTTACCTTAGGCACCTCATGCATATTATAATACGAAATAATACTAAATAATACGCAATAATACTAAACAATACGAAATAGTACTAAACACTACTTAGTTTTATTACTATTTTCATACATTATATAAGTCACACCCACTTCTTGTTAGAATTTAAGTTAAACAATCAATAAAAAGTACAATTGTCGCCGAATACGACTACAAGAGTTAACAAAGTGTTTTTTTTTACTTCAGGCATGATTCTAAGGGTTCGACCAACGCAACGCAGAGTTGAAGTTTTGGTTCTTTTTTTTAGAAATTTTTCTATTCGCTCCTCTGGCGATTCGACCAATACTTGGCATTTCGCTCCGGAAAATACACTCCATCTGGCAATTCGACCAACACTTGGCCTCTTGCTCCAGAAAACGACACGGCTTAACGATTTTACCAACACTTGGGCTTTCGTTCAAGACCCCATCAGCAGTGCAGTCAAACAAAACCCCATTACAATTTTTAGAATTGCTTGGGATGTATGGAAAGCATGTGGATGTGGCGCACATAAAGTCAGCTCATTCAGGATCAAAATACTACAACTCTGAAGACTTTTTTAGCATTGTTCTATGGCTATTGTGAATTTAGACCACGAATTCATCATGGTAGATGTGGGTGCGAATGGACGCGTTTCTGAGAGCGGAGTTATGTTTTACGCAAAGTTTTGGCAGGATTTTCTGCACAGTAAGCTTAATTTACCGAGTCCAAAACGCTTGCCTGAACGGAGTCCAGTTATCCGTATGTTTTTGTAGCAGATGACGCTTTCCCATTATCAGAAAACCTAACTAAACCGTACTCACAATTAAATTTAACAAAAGAGACAATTATTTTCAACTATCGCCTCAGCCGTGCATAGAGAATTGTGGAAAATGCATTTGGTATACTAAGTGCACGATTTCGCGTTTTTTTTTTAAGCCAATGTATTTAGTATTTGGAACCAGAAAAAGCTGCAACCGACCGATTTTGCCAATATTTTAATAAAGAAGGTCAAGTCCCTTGGCAATGGAATATTATTAAATAATTTCTGAATAAACTTTTTCATATATGAAATACTATTTCATATTTTATAGAAGACGAAAATAATAAAATAAAACTTCACTTTCTGCATTTATATTTTTTAAGCTTCTCATAGTCGAGGTATATGTTGTATCTAGATCTATTCCATCACTTTTGTTGACACTGTCGCCGCTTTCCATCGTTGAAAAACTTTCTGTTTGTTTTTCTGTTTCTTAGAAAATGTCACAAATTGAACCACCACTATTTTGGTTTGTATATATTTTCCACACCGGTGCCAGAGGACTCAGAATGTTTTATTTTTCTCAGCTCCCTTCTTTATCTACATTTGCATTTTTTTTTATATTTTTTCATCACTTTTAGTAAGTCTTTATACGCGTCCACTTTACACTCCCGTATTAAAATATTTATCGTATGTAACATCCCACAAACATCTACCATTTTCATATAAAGTAACAAACTCAAGCGATGCTGAGAACAGTCAACGGGGAAATTAAACCAACATACCAAGCAGCGTGCAAAGAGTTAGGACTTCTTGAAGATGGTGCACACTGGAAACAAATCTTATTTGATGCTTCGGCATCATAGTCACCATCGCATTTAAGAGATTTATTTGCGATCTTGCTTATATTCTGCCAGCCTGAACCAAAAAGTTTGTGGGAAGAGTTTAGAGAAAGTATGTGTGAAGAAATATTAAACCAACTGCGTGCTGAGCAAGGAAACAATGAGCTCACATTTTCTGATGATATCTTCAACCAAGGCTTAGCTCTAGTCGAAGACCACGTCTTAATGTTGTGTGATAAGCGGCCTCGTGAATTTGGACATCCAGAACCAAAACGAAATATTCAAATAGACTTACAACACCAATATTCAAGAGAAACCACATATAATAAGGCCAATTTATTGCAGTACGTGCAAGAAAATCTGCCTAAACTGAAAAAACTGAAACTTCAAAAAATGACATCTCGTCGGAAATCAAACGAAGGATTACTCTTGCCAACCGCTGTTTCTTTGGGCTAAGAAGGCAATTGAGTAGTAAAGTCCTTTCTCGATCGACTAAGGAGACTCTATATAAGACCCTTATCATCCCAGTCTTACTATATGGAGCTGAAGCATGGCCTTTATCCAAAGCGGATGAAGATATCCTTGGTCGCTTCGAGAGAAAAATCCTTCGTAAGATATTCGGTGCCGTTTGTGTTGACGGGTTCTGGAGGAGAAGATTCAACCACGAACTGTACGCGCTGTACAGCGACAACAACCTGGTCAAAAAACTGCACATTGGGCGTTTAAGATGGCTAGGACATGTAGAGCGTATGGACATCAACGCTCCGGCTCGGAAAATATTCGACTCTTACCCGGAGGGTCAGCGCAGCAGAGGACGACCTCGCCTTAGGTGGCGGGCACAAGTAGAACAAGACCTCAGCCAACTTTACGTGCGCAACTGGAGGCGGCTAGCTAAGGACCGGGCTAGCTGGAAGAGGTTGTTGGTTGAGGCCTTGGTTCACCCCGGACTGTAGCGCCATCTAACTAAGTAGCTTCGAATTTAGGAAAACATTTCTTTATAGACGCGCCTGGAGGCACTGGGAAAACTTTTCTGTTAAATCTTTTGCTGCCAAAATATAGGTCAGAAGGTAAAATAGTTGTTGCTGTAGACTCTTCTGGAATCGCAGCAACTTTGCTAAATGGAGGCCGAACTGCTCATTCCACGTTTAAGCTGCCAATAAACATCATTGCTCATCAAGAAGCTACGTGCTCAATTCGAAAAAACAGTTCGATAGCAAAAGTGTTCAAAGAAGCTGTGCTTATTTTTTGGGATGAATGTACTATGAGTAATCAATCTCATATTGAAGCTGTGAATAGGGTTTTAAAGGATCTAAGATCTTCGTCGAAACTTATGGGTGGAGTTACAATGGTTTTTTCGGGTGATTTTCGCCAAACAATGCCAGTTATTCCCAGAAGAACTCGGGCCGATATCATCAAAGCTTGCCTTAAATCTTCTTCTCTTTGGCAGCATATCGAAAAACTTGAACTGAAAACCAATATAAGAGTACAGCTTACTACAAATACCGACAGCGCTGAGTTTGCATCTCTTGGCGCTACAGCTCGAGGTGAACCTGGGTCTGCTTCTTGCAACCATTTGTGTGTATGTGTTATATTTTTGCACGAATGGAAGGGACCTACAGTTTTTTGCCGACTCCGAAAGGCCAGTTGAGAAGCTCAATCGTGACGAATGATACTCTTTGATGCTTGTCAGACATTCGAAAGAGGTGGTACCGTAAAAAAAACTCTTTTAGCAGCATCGCGTAGTAGTCTAACGCACTAACCACCAAGGCCACGGCGACCAAATAAGAATTGGTGATGGAAAATATACTCTTTTAGGTGGGGAGAATATAATTCAATTAAACGAACGTTTCGGCAAAATCGTTCTTAGCACAGCAGAACTCATTAAGTGTGTTTATGGAGATCTAAAAGCTTTGGAACCAAGACCATTTTCTTGGTTCTACAAAATAGCTATAGTGTCACCAAAAATAGTTCAGTGGATGAAATAAACAATCAGTTTAAAAACACAGTCACATCAGTACAAAGCAATCGACACCGTAGTCAATGACAATGAAAGTGTCAACTACCCTCAAGAATTTCTTAATTCTCTCAATCCAGCAGGTCTTCCATCAGTCTTCAATTCAATTTGAAAATCGGTACACTAATAGCGCTAATAAGAAATCTTAGTCCCCCAATCCTTTGCAATGGCACACGGCTTCAAGTCAAGAAGTTAAACAAAAACATTATAATAGCTCAAATTCTAACTGGACCGGCAGCAGGGAAGGATGTTCTTATTCCTAGAATATTCCGATGATACCGACGGATCTCCCCTCTCAGTTCAGATGGTTGCAATTTCCCGTTAAACTATGCTTCTGTATGACGATCAATAAGGCTCAGGGTCAGTCATTTAAATTGATTGGGGTAGATCTTAGGGATAATGTTTTTTCCCATGGCCAGCTTTATGTTGCCTTATCCAGAGTGGGCTCGAAGAAAAATCAGTGTTTGCTTCTTTCTGCAAACAATAAAACCGTTAACATTGTCTATCCCAAAGAATTAAAATAACTCAAAAAATAACTTAATTATGAATCTATTTATATTAAGATTATTTTTTTTAACCATAAAATATTTAAAATACTAATATTTATTTTTTTCTTTCGCACACAGTAGCAGAGAATTTTAGATCACGCCAAATACCTCGGTCTGATTTTAGAGAGAAAACTGAGCTGGAAACTGAACACACTCGAACGAGTGAAAAAATCTGCTGCCGCTTTGTATTCGTGCAAGAAGGCCTTAGGTTGTAAATGGGGAATTCCTCCTCAGATCATGCACTGGCTTTATACTGCGGTAGACAGACCCATACTTATGTATGGAATTGTAGTCTGGTGGACAGCACTAGACAAAATTAGCTATGTAAATATTCTTAATAAAATCCAGAGAACGGCCTGCATCTGCGTTACAGGAGCCATGCGAATCACCCCCACCGCTGCTCTTGAAACAATGTTAAACATGATGTCGCTGGACATCTATAGTTGTGACTCAAAGAAACCTCGCAGTGGGTATCTTCCAACTTAGGGCACGCCAGAATACTATCAATGAAGAACTTAAATGCAGGTATTACGGACTACGTGACTCTGCTCCTATATTTCAAAATTAAATATAGGACCAATATTCCCAACCGACAGGAATGGGTAGGAAATATCTGTCTAAACGACGAATCCGCATTGGAGATTTACACGGACGGGTCCAAGACAGGTGATGGCATAGGAGCAGGTGTCTTTTCGGGCCAGCTCAACTTGAACTTGTCCTTGAGGCTTCCAGATCACTGTAGTGTCTTTCAACCGGAGGTGATGGCTATTCGTGAAGCGGCTGAGTGGCTTCCGATGAAAACGATGTACAATCACAACATTTTCATTTACACCGATAGTCAAGCAGCTATAAAAGCACTCGAAATTGGTTAGGCACTGCCGCGCATATCTAAACGAGATATCGAGCAAATATTTGCCCACGCTGTACTGGGTTCCTGGTCATAGCGATATACCAGGTAACTGTGAAGCCATACGAGCCAGTCAGAAAGGTACAAAACTGGGAAGTTTTATCACGGAAAGGGAACCCTATATGTACCAATAGAAACAATAAAACACAAGATCTCCATACAAGCTCTACAACAGGCAAATGAAAGATGGCGTAATCTTGACACGTGCAGTTCCGCCAGACAGACCTGGCCGCAGCTAAACCAACGTAGAACGTGCAACCTGCTAAAAATTAGCAGAGCACATATCGGCATTATAGTGGGCGTATTGACAGGTCATTGCGTAATAGACAGACATGCCAACAGGTTAGGAATCCTCTCCAATGACTTCTGCTACAGCTGCATGGATGGAGAGGAGGAGGAATTCCCCTATCATCAGCTATGCAGCTGCCCAGCTCTCTTCTTACGGAAAAAGATTATCGGGGAATACTTCTTTGTAGATCATCAAGATATTTCCTCAATGGATATCAATAAAATACGGAAATTCATCCAACTCTCAAATTGGTTCCAGGAGTTTCGATAAGAACCGGCTCATGTGGCAACACAATGGACCTACTTTGGTCTAAGTGAATCCTACCGAAACTAACCTAACCTAACCTAGTAAAAGTTCGACTAATATTAAGTAAACAAAGGAAACCAATTTGTGCAAACCAGCGGCTAGTTTTATTATTTAGGTAAATTATAAAACTTTAATTAATTTTGTCAAAATAACATTCTGAATATCGCCCCAAATCGCAAATCTTTCTAAATCCGTAAGTTTTGCCATAAATGGCAAAAGACTTTTGAAAATCTGCATATCATCATGTACTCTTCTTATTTCTCTTTCTCTTGTTTTAATATATTGAGTCTTTCTTTTTCTAACTCCAGGAATTCAGCGTCTAAATTAATTGTTGTAGCCTTTTTTTCTTTTTGGACATTTGTAGGAGAAACTGCCAAAAGGAGTGCTCCTGCTAGGCATATTTATTATGCTTTATTGAGCATAGCACTTCAAAAAACATCTTCTTACACATTTGGCCATTCATCACAGTTAATCTTCTTTTTTAAATTTAAGTTTATTCTATTAACTACATTTTTTCACTGATAACTTTTCGATACCTAGTTCTATTTTAATTTAAATTGTAATGTAAGTAACTTAACCTTCTTTAAACATTGTACAAACTTATAAGATTACTGTAATCTTAATGTGCAAATACATTACTTCTTTAATAAATACAAATACAAATACAAATAGCATAGGCATAGTTTTTGTCATCTCACGTTCATTGGTTACACGTGGAATTTTTTGGTGGGTTCTTCTAAAAGTGTCTTTTAAGTTCTTCCACTTTGCTTTTGCCGTTGCTCCTGAAAACAGAAAATTGAAAAACCATTATTTAAACTAAAATAAACAATACAACATATGTAGGGGAGACTGGGGCGCTCTTGAACACTTTTTCCTTTGAAGGCTTCTTAACACCAATATATTTGAAATATTGGTCTTTAAGTTATTTACACTTTGAGAAGTAAAATTACCCTTCAATTTTAACCAACCAAGCGAGGGCAGCTTTGAACAGGCCCGGGGCACTTTTGAACTGTAGCTATGTTAATGGTTTATGACAGCAAATTAGAGGCTGCGCGCTTGATTCATTTAAAAGAATCAAATATTTGTTTTTGAATAAACACCATTTTAAGTAAACAATTCATGTTTTTTTTATAAAAAAATCAAACTTAAACATCTTGAAGTTTCTGGAGTGTTAAGTTACCGCTAGAATGGCGCTTTTGATGTGATTTGCGTTAGGATCAGTAGTTGTTTTCTTTGTAGATGCTGAACATTATTATACCATCAGAAATGAATTCAACAAAAAGGGGATCAACTTTTAAATGAGAAGGTATGTACCTTAGAACGTGTTCAAAAGTGCCCCGTCCATTTTGTTCAAAACTGCCCCAACATGCGTAGTGATACAAAATTGAGCATAACGAATTATGTATAAAATATTTAGCAAAAAGCTTACCTTATTCTTTTTCTAAATGAAACGGTGCCTCCAATAAATATTTCTCATAAACAGAGACCCTCACCAAAAATGTTTCATCCTTACAAAAAAAAATTTATAAGACGACATTGTGTGCATGAATTCTGCACTCCCGGCTACTGGCAGACGATGACTGAGGAAACCCCCGAAAAGTGTTGACGACTAAAGATGAGGGTACCGCCATGTGGAAATTTTAGTTAACGCTTTAAAATATTTATTAATTGAGTTGTTATTAGCGATGTTCAAAGCTGCCTCACGTTCAAAGGTGCCCTAGTCTCCCCTACATATGTATATATTATATATTAATTTTTTTTGCATAATTTCAGGTTTCATTTTGAGTTCTAGCTTCCGTTTTTCCGAAAAGGCAGAAGCAGTCAGTAATATTATCTTGAAAAAAAAACTGCTGAAGAATATACATATGTATGCCTATACCAACAGCCGACCACCTTAAAAAGGTTATAAGCGATTACTACAGGCGCTAGAAGTTACCCAACTGCAGTATTGATGGCAAACACTTCCAAATCAAGTGTCCTTTAAATTTTAGGTCTCATTATTTTAATTATTAACATTATTTTTCCAGTGTGGAGTCGTTTGGGGTAAGAGTGCGAAGCGGGTAAGAGTACGCAGTGCCATTTTCTGAGTCTGTGAAAGAATTATCAGAAATCGCTAAATGAGGAAATGTGTGCTTCACTAACCGCCAATGAAAAACAAATTCTACGAAAATCTTCCAGTTCACAGTACAAAGAAAAACAACAAGACAAAAAGGCGGATTTTGCTAAAAAACAAACGTAAATTTTTAAAAGTGTGTCAGGAAAGCGTGGTAACTCGATAGCCCATAAGTAGTATGTACTATGTGGGCATAAACAGTGTGTATGTGTGTTTGATTTGGGATACAATTTTAGTGGCTTATATTATTCGTTCTTAGATACAATGAAAAAAAAGTAGTGTCTAGGCAGTCGTTCTGTGGGTAAGAATGCGCAGTGCTTTCTTACCCAGTATTTAACATTGATTAGAATACAATTAGTATAATAACAATTTTGGGCTATTACCTTCTGTCGTAAGTGGTAGGTGGTAGCTCATAGCTCGTTACTGAACTATCTTTTTGTTTTTGTTTTTCCAGAAAAATACCTCTTATCAACCAAAGACAAACGGAAAGGAAATTGGTAACCCAAAAACAAATCTGCGAGGCTAGCGAGCTGATTTAAAATGGAAGCAGCCAATAGAAAGGCTGCCAAAGAACTTGGTTTGAGTGAAACTACAGTTTCAAACCATTTAAACTATGAAAACTGTGATTGAGAATGGTTGTGCACTCTTACCCATACCTCTGTGCACTCTTTCCCTAACCGGGGCAAGAGTGCGCAACTGGACGTACTTTGATTTTTTGATGAAGACATATGAAACATTAAAAAAAATATAAAATATTTTTGTATAAATTTGATCCTAAAATATAGAGCTACCAAACAATAGGCTCTTTTGTTTGTTATCTATTGTAAATTTTTCAGAATTTAAGCCCGAAGTCGAAAATGCGAACTTGCTCGAACGACTATACTGCAAGCTAAGTGTGCATGCTCTCACCGCATACCACCTATCGCAAGCCTCATCGCCAATAGAGCTGCCAGTTATCCGTCTCTTTGGTTGTTTCCACCGTTGCAATTTTGTCCAATTCGTAGATGTTATGTTTTTTCGCAGTTTCTTCTTTTTTTTGGTAAAAAAAAAGTCAGAAAAGTAATTAATTACTAGTAGACCAGTGCGAAAAATCTCGCATGTAGAAACCCTACAGACGTTTACGGTTTACGAATGAAATAAAAAAAAAAGTTAGTAAATGGAATGTATTTCGTAGTAACTTTACTCATATCCACTTTTCAAAATTATTTGTACTCCGTTCAGTTGATAAGCTTTTGATCAGTGTTAGAACCATTGAAATCGGTTCAGAAATAAACTCTCAGGAGGAATCACAAGATCTTGCGCAAGCGATGTAATTATAATGTGTCTGTCTGTATGTACAGGATTATCTCGGGAACCACTAAACGGATTTAGATGCGGTTTTCACTGTTATGATCTGCATTTCTTGGCGGAATTAATGAGTGTACGCATTACTTATAGGAGCTGAGAATTTGAGATCGAAGTGGCAGAAAATCAAATTTTCTGTCATTACAGAGCCCTCACTCAACAATGGCTTATTGGATTTAAAACCAAAAGAATTAGTTGTAGTAAATCCCTTTAAGAATCATTTGAGGTATCTTTACATAGTATAAAGAAAGTCCCGATTGGTGTCATATTACGTTTGAAGTAAAGGATATCAAGAACCGCTGAATAGATTTTAACGATTCTTTTGGTATAAGATTACTAATTTCTTGGAAAAGGTTTATCAATTAGCTTTGAATTAGATAAATTTTTAGTTTTAGAGTTTAGGGGACTTCAAATGAGATAACGAAAATTCAATTTAAAACAAACGGCTATTACTTCGGAACAGCTTCTCCCATATGATTGATATTTATTCTCAACTTAATTACGTTCAATACGCAGACTTAAAGACCAAAATCATATCTGTGCAATTACTAGAAGCTGAATAATAGTACAAAATGTATTCCAAAGTCGTTTTTTTTAAAAAAAAATTTTCAAGCAGAAGCTGAATCACAGCACTCAGTGGCAATTGTGTGGAGTTGGCGTTGATGACGAGTTTTTTTTTTTAATAATTCTCTCATTGCACTCGTTTTCGTATTTCTAGCATTTGTTTTTGATTTTTTTTTTCAAAGCATACTGAGTGACTTTTTATGTGTATCACAGGCACAGCACTCAGTCCTCAGTGGCAATCGTGTGGAGTTGATGATGAGTTTTTTTTTTTGTAATTCTCTCATTGCATCCATTTTCGTATTTCTAACATGCGTACGCGTAGTCCGTAGTGCGTTTTTGATTTTTCTTTTCAAAACATACTGAGTGGCTTTAAAGTGTATCACAGATGATTTTTTTTTTTGTAAATCGCGCTCAACCGAAATTTTTTGTGTATGCATATTTGGTATGTACAGTGGCTCACAGTGAAAATGGCCCACCTCGAACCAACCTTATCTTCATCGAAAAATTCAACGAACTCAAGAAAAATAAAAATTGAAAATGTTCAGGTTCAATTGACTTTTATATTCTTCTTTCAAAACACCAAAAAGTTTAAACATTCAATTACAAATCCATCAAAATAATAGGAAAAAACAAATAAGAAATCAAATTTCATCTCACAGTGAAAATGGCCCAGTAATATTTAAGTTCTAAAACTTGTCAAAAAAACGTAAATATTTCAATAGTTAATACTGTTTTGGGTTAACTATTTGTTTTGTAACTGATTTAAGACGATTTGGAACTAGTTCTACAAGTTTGTTGGTATAGTCGGGACTAATTTTCACCATTCCTCCAATAACACTCTCTTTATGTAATTTTCATTGAAAATTTCATGTTTTCGAATTTCAATTTCCAATTTTTTGCCATAAATGTTGAATTATAATAAAATACGGTGATTGCGGTGGGGTCAATGGTACGACATCAAGTCCCTAATACTTCCCGCCGAGTGCTTCGCATCATTATCTTAATTGAGCTGAAAAGTATCTTTAATTCCATCAATCTATCTTTAATTTTCAGGATATTGTTTTAAATTGTTTTGCAAATATCTAAATATTGATATTTATCCATATTCCCTTCAATAAAATGTAAGCTACCAGCCCAAGATGCTGCTCCTCCACCCCAGACCATAGAATAACCACTGTCGACTTAACTGTGGGACGCATATGCTTAGGATTCATCTCTTTATTCGGCTTTCTTTAAACGTTTACCCTTCCATCTGATCCAAAATGGTTATGTTTGCTCTCATCCGTAGTTAAAACGCTTTTCCAAAGCAAAAAGTCTTTCATTATGTGGTTCTGAGCGAACTTCAATTGAACCCCTTTGTTCGTCTGGCTAATGAATGGCTTCTTCCTTGCAATTCGTAATGTTTTTGATGGGATAAGATTTACCGTAAGTGTTTGTGTTTTACAGTGGCATTTTAATTAGCACACCCAAGCATTCAAGTAAGTCTTTACTGAAAATAACCAATTCTGTGATCAGAGCTAATTTTTTTCGAATCTCCCTTAGTTGTTTATTGTTTTTTTAAGATTTGAGAATAAATATGGGGAAAAAAGAGTTCAATGAAGGCAGAATGAAATCAGATTCCGAATTTGCACCAAAAAGAGCAGAACATATCCAAAATTGCAAGATTAATCGGCTTTTCACCAAAAAAAAGTACAGAACGCACTTAAGCATTAACATTAACGTGGGATTTTTGCAAATCAGAAACAATCCAGGTCAAAAAAGACATAAAAACATGAGAATAGTCTGATAGTCAGACATACCCTTAGGCACCCCTTCGCCTCTTCAATGGAAATAAGAGCACAAATGCACCAAAATTGCTGTGTGAGTATATCAGCTAGGACTGTTAGAGCTCGGCTTTTGCAAAATAATCTTCGAGGATGCCGGAGTTTAAAAAAACCGAAGGTTTCATAGTCTAATCGAAGACAACGGCTGGATATCCGAAAATGTCATATCTTCAAATGTCAGTTTCTCTGTAATTCTGTCATTTGGAGTGATGAATCGAAATTTAATCTGTATGGAACCGATGGCAGAACCTACGTACGACGAGGAATAGGGATTTCACTCACCAATCAGATTACGAAAATCTTACCACCACAATGCCTTCTGGTAAACGTACTCCACTGCCCAATAGGGGCAAATATACACAACCAGAACCTTCTGGCACCTACGACTTTCCTCTAAGTCCGAATTTACCGATACCTGGGAGACGCTCGGATAGTTCGGCCAATTCCATCTCTGCCCCCTCATTTAGTAGCCTTAGTCAGGGAGGTGCGGCCTCATTGGAAGCTCAAGGTGCAACCACTAGTATGAGACGAGAAAGGGAGAAACAGACAGAAATTACAAATAACACACAAATAGGTAACGGAAACATAGCAAGTGAACTCAAAACTTACATAAATCTGGCGGTGGTAAATGCTTATTCATCCTACACGGACTCTCTTAGGAAGGATATCTCTGAAAACCTCAAAAGAGAAATGAAAAACAACCTGCTGGAGTTTATGAAAGAGATGAATCTAGCGACTCACCAAGCGAGACCAAATGAGGAAACTCCAGCGGCAAGTACTGGTGCCGTGAGGAAGCAACCGCAAATTCCTCGACATAACGCCCGCACTGAGCACCAGCCAAGTCGAGCCTCACGCGCGTTCGTACCTGTGGAAAACAGAGTACATGTTAATGATAGGTCAAACACTGGGGTACAAAATCTAAATACTCACCAAAACCAACGAGTACCTAACCACCAAGTGAGAGATCCTCCGCAATATAGGGCCCCACCGCTGCCACACCAGGGTATCCGTGGCGCGATTAAAATAGTCAAATGGGGTATAAACTTCGATGGAAATCCGGAGAAACTCACCGTTAAAGATTTCATCTTTCGGTTGGAGACTCTCCAAAGTCAGTACGACTGCCCCTGGCCAGAAATCTTACGTGATTTTCATCTGCTCCTCTCAGGTGCCTGTAAGAACAGCGAAAAGATGTATCCGCGCATAGAGGAGCCGAAACACCATAGGCCACCTGCAAAGTATCAAGTCAATGAAGAAGGGTACGAGTATGAAGATTTTTACTCACCTGAGGAGCATGTTGAGGCAATGCAGTATCCAGGTGCTCGTCCGAGACCACCGCCTAAACGTCCGACCAGAAAACCGTGATCTGCTGGAATTGCCGAAAAGAAGGCCATTCGTTTATGTACTGCCCATCGCAAAATCGAAATATATTTTGTTATAGATGCGGCCAAGAGGGGGTAATAACTCCAAAATGTCGACGTTGTTGTTCGGAAAACCGTACAATGAACGGGAAATCGCCGAGGGAGTCGCGGTCGACACAAACCCCCGACCAGTATCAGTAAGTGAGCAAGGGCCACAAACGGTTGATGAACACGGTCATCAACCCACAACGGACCAACAATATAAAATATTAAAAAGACCGATTCATAAGTTGTTAGAAAATAAGGATTTAGAGTATAGAAACAGAGTAATAACTAAGCCGTTGCATGTTAGGATTCGGGATTATAATAAGATAAGAAATAGGGTATTTAATAATAGCGGGAGTTACGTTTCAAAAGCAATTGTTAAAGCTAGGATAAGGTACAAAAAATGTAGGGAAATGAGAAAAAGTATCGCATCATCGATAATCAACACTTCGACGGATCCTAGACCATACGCTAAAGTCAAGCTAGGACATAAAGAAATTTTTGGACTGTTAGATAGTGGGGCAAGTGTAAGCATACTTGGGAAAGACTGCAGAAACCTGGTAAAATCTCTACAGCTCCCCATCCTCCTTTACCATTCTGACGTCAGAACAGCTGACAGAAAGTGTCAAGCCATAGTGGGACGAGTCCAAGTCCCCGTAGAGTATAACGGGCAAAGGCACATGATCTCATTCTTCTTGGTACCAAACTTAGACCAAGAAGTGTACCTAGGGGTGGATTTCTGGAAGGCTTTCCGAATCGCGCCAAATATTATTAGCGCAATTTCAACCAATATTGGAGCCCCAGAAACTCACCTGCTGTCCGTTGAACAGCAATCCGTGCTGGAGGCGGTCAAGCAGAAGTTCCTTTGCTTTACCAAAGATGGGCTCGGAAAAACATTTGTGGAGGAGCACATCATCGATACCGAGGATGCGGCCCCTGTCAAGCAGCATCACTACCCCGTGTCTCCAGCGGTACAAGCCTTTTTATATGACGAGTTGGACCGAATGATTAGCCTAGGCGTTATTGAGGAGAGTGAGAGCCCCTGGTGTTCCCCAGTTGTCCTTATACGGAAGCCAGGTAAGAATCGTCTCTGCCTGGATTCTCGTAAAGTGAACACCCTGACAAAAAAGGATGCCTATCCTCTCACCCATATGGACGGGCTTCTCAGCCGGCTTCAGGACACCTACTTTATTAGTAGCGTCGACTTAAAGGACGCATTTTGACAGATACCGCTGGAGGGACGGAGTAGAGAGAAAACTGCCTTCACAGTGCCGGGGCGACCTCTTTATCAGTTCACGGTCATGCCCTTTGGGTTGTGTAATGCCGCCCAAAGGATGTGCCGTTTGATGGACAAGGTCATCCCGTCACGCCTGAGGGACCGCGACTTCGTCTATCTAGATGATCTTTTGATTGTTGCTCCCGACTTCGAGATCCATGTAGCCCTGTTGAATGAGGTAGCTCAAAAGCCTGCGAAAAGCGAATCTCACCATCAACTTAAGCAAATCCAGGTTTTGCTTTAAAGAGATAAGTACCTGGGTTTTATAGTTGGTGGTGGAATGATGAAAACGGATCCGGCCAAAGTCGAGGCAATCGTGGACTTTCCGGTTCCGAAAACCCCAAAACAGGTTCGGCGGATGCTTGGTCTGACAGGGTGGTATAGGCGCTTCATAAGGGATTTCTCTAGCTTGACACGTTGAAGAAGAAGAGTGAGAAATTCAGCATGACTGATGAAGCACTTGAAGTTTTCGAAAATCTTAAGCGGGCACTGACCACAGCACCTGTGCTTACACATCGGGATTTCTCAAGGCGCTTATACATCTAATATGATGCATCGGGGTCCAGAATTAGTGCTGTGCTATTTCAAAAGAATGACAGCCAAGAGGAATCGCCAATCTCCTACTTCTCGCAGAAGCTGAACGCTTGCCAGAGAAACTACAGCGTCACCGAAAAGGAATGTCTGGCTGCGATCATTGCGGTGCAAAAATTCCAACCATATGTAGAGGGAATGGACTTCACCATTATCACAGACCATTCCAGTCTACAGTGGCTGATGAGCCTGAAAGATCTAAGCTGGAGATTGGCGAGGTGGAGCCTCAAATTACAGGCTTTCACATTCACATTCAACATTGAGCATCGGAAAGGATGTCTAAATGTGGTCCCTGACACACTTTCACGGGCACATATTGAAGCTATTGATATCCCGGATATTGCTCCTTGGATCGATCTTGATTCCAAAGAGTTTGACTCCAAGGAATATAAAGATCTGATCACTACGATCCGGGATCATCAAGAAGAATTACCGGATCTGAAAGTAGAGGAAAATTTCGTCTACAAACGTTCGCTACCACCAACCGGAGACTGGTCGACAGTGGAGCATTCCTGGAGGCTGTGGATTCTATCCAGCCTCACCGAGGAAATCATCGGCAAAGCCCACAACCCTCCACAGACAGCTCACGGTGGTATTGCGAAAACCCTACATAGGATCCGGCAATACTTCTATTGGCCTAACATGACAGTGCAAATCCGCCAATATGTGTCCGACTGTTCTGTGTGTAGACACTGTTAAACGTCAAATCAAGTTTTACGTCCACCCATGTCCTCAAGTTTTTGTACCGATCGTCCGTTTCAAAAGATTTATATAGACTTTTTAGGTCCTTATCCCAGATCTAAGTCCGGTAACTGTTATGTATCTGTTGTGCTCGACCATTTCTCCAGGTTTGTCATTTTAAAAGCGTTAAGAAGTGCCAGTACCGTAAATGTCGTGAAATGTCTACAGAATAACGTATTCAATGTGTTTGGTGTACCACAATTGATCCATTCAGACAATGGAAAGCAATTTCAATCGAAAGATTTTCAAGATTCTTATTGAAATTTAAATTGTTATTCTTTTCTTTGTCTTTAAGTTTATTCAAAATAAGGATAAAGTAAAATAGTTTTAATATGTAATATTGAAAATACAAAAAAGGAAATCGAATTTGCGCCTCTTAACTGACGTATCCCGCACGACCGTAGGCTCTGCTCGAATCAGCTAGACTCCCTCTCCTCTGCTAAGTTGTGGATCTCGCTGTGAACAGTCTACAGTGGCTGATGAGCCTGAAAGATCTAAGCTGGAGATTGGCGAGGTGGAGCCTCAAATTACAGGCTTTCACATTCACATTCAACATTGAGCATCGGAAAGGATGTCTAAATGTGGTCCCTGACACACTTTCACGGGCACATATTGAAGCTATTGATATCCCGGATATTGCTCCTTGGATCGATCTTGATTCCAAAGAGTTTGACTCCAAGGAATATAAAGATCTGATCACTACGATCCGGGATCATCAAGAAGAATTACCGGATCTGAAAGTAGAGGAAAATTTCGTCTACAAACGTTCGCTACCACCAACCGGAGACTGGTCGACAGTGGAGCATTCCTGGAGGCTGTGGATTCCATCCAGCCTCACCGAGGAAATCATCGGCAAAGCCCACAACCCTCCACAGACAGCTCACGGTGGTATTGCGAAAACCCTACATAGGATCCGGCAATACTTCTATTGGCCTAACATGACAGTGCAAATCCGCCAATATGTGTCCGACTGTTCTGTGTGTAGACACTGTTAAACGTCAAATCAAGTTTTACGTCCACCCATGTCCTCAAGTTTTTGTACCGATCGTCCGTTTCAAAAGATTTATATAGACTTTTTAGGTCCTTATCCCAGATCTAAGTCCGGTAACTGTTATGTATCTGTTGTGCTCGACCATTTCTCCAGGTTTGTCATTTTAAAAGCGTTAAGAAGTGCCAGTACCGTAAATGTCGTGAAATGTCTACAGAATAACGTATTCAATGTGTTTGGTGTACCACAATTGATCCATTCAGACAATGGAAAGCAATTTCAATCGAAAGATTTTCAAGATTCTTATTGAAATTTAAATTGTTATTCTTTTCTTTGTCTTTAAGTTTATTCAAAATAAGGATAAAGTAAAATAGTTTTAATATGTAATATTGAAAATACAAAAAAGGAAATCGAATTTGCGCCTCTTAACTGACGTATCCCGCACGACCGTAGGCTCTGCTCGAATCAGCTAGACTCCCTCTCCTCTGCTAAGTTGTGGATCTCGCTGTGAACATTTTGTGGATCGTGGAAGTATAGGGTGGTCCTACATTCGGCCATCCTGCGCATCGCCTGTCTCAGGCGATTCTTCGTCGTTATCAATGCTGTCATCAGTCTCGTTATCTAACCATGTTTTCATGTAATCAGTCGAAGATGATTTTATGATCGGTCCTTCGTGATCGCCAACTTAACGTACCTCGTATCGATCGTTACGTTTGATTTTCACAATTTCATATGGACCCAAGAACTTTGGATATAGCTTAAGTCCAGCTCCAAATTGAGTTCGCTGGATTGCCACAAGATCATGTACCTGGTACTTTTTTGCAGCTTTTCGCCTTCGGTTATATCCGTTCCGATTCTCCTCTTGAACTTGAATAATTTGATCCTTCGCCTTACGTCGCAGCTCGTTGCGCTCATCAATAAAATCGTTCATCAGGGCTTCTTCTATTAGTTTTGCGAGATTACTGTCCCTTTGGCTTCTACTATGAGTGGTTCATCTCCTTCTATAAAGTTCTTTTGCCCCTTATCTTCGCTCGCTTCGTGTTCTTCTACAAGTTGCTCTTCGTTTCCTTCTGCAAGTTGCTCTTCGTTTTTAGTCGTGTTATTGTTGACTTCTACTATGAGTGGTTCATCTCCTTCATACTCTTCTGTCATGAGATTCGCAAGTCGTCTAATAAGATCAATTTTTAAATTATACCTATACGATGCGCCCCTTTCCTTAAGTCGTTCCTGCAACTCCCGAGTTGTTAGACCCTCCAATAATTCATCCATGCACTTATCGTATTAACGGTTAGCCTATTGATTATCATTCATTATTGTTATGATACAAATAAAAGAATCTTTATCATATAATATTGTGGTTCATGCGAAAAAAAGTAAAAAAAAACGGCATGCAAAACGTATGTAAACAAAAGCAAATTGGCAATTGACAGTTCGATACTGAACGTCTATTATACTTTGGTCGACAACGCAGTATTAAAGCTTTTTATGTGTTCAAGCAGAAGTGCTTAGATTTCCAAATTTTAATCAAGCTTAAATTGCTGATCATGCACTGCAATTAAGCTCTCAAGCTACTTATATAGAAGTATTGGTATATGAAAAAAGATCTCACCGATTCTGTTGGCCTGACTTGGTTATTGCGATATTTTTAATGCTCCGTTTCCTCCAACAATTAATTTTTAATTTAATTTTTTTTTTTTTTTTTTTTTTTTAATATCACTTCATAATCTTGTTCAATTCAAAATTATTCAATTCACTGTTTTCATATCATAATCATATCTCTTATTACTTTACGTCTTCACTTTTTTTCTTATTTTAGCTTTTCTCTATTGTTTACTTTCCCGCGCGTTTGAGTTCTGCTTCTCTTCTAGTATAAAAAAGTTTATTCAAAATCCCACTTCTGACACCATGTAGGACGATAATAGGGAGGATTCTTATTGAAATTTAAATTGTTATTCTTTTCTTTGTCTTTAAGTTTATTCAAAATAAGGATAAAGTAAAATAGTTTTAATATGTAATATTGAAAATACAAAAAAGGAAATCGAATTTGCGCCTGACGTATCCCGCACGACCGTAGGCTCTGCTTGTATCAGCTAGACTCCCTCTCCTCTGCTAAGTTGTGGATCTCGCTGTGAACATTTTGTGGATCGTGGAAGTATAGGGTGGTCCTACATGTATGAGTTGGAAAATCTGTCTGGAAAAAGAATCGGTGTGTTTCATGCAAAAGACATGAAACAATAGCAAAAACTGTCTCTATGTGTCTATGTATGTATATGGTGATGTCTAAACGAGCTTTTACGTATCAATTTTGTTTTATCTTGTTTTTATGATTTTATGTATTGACACATACATATGTACATAGTTTATTTATTTAGTTTTAGGTATTTAGTTGTTAGGTATTTATTTATTTATTATATAGTCGTCTTTTAAGATAGTTATGTATTTATTTATTTATTTGTGATGTACCCTTCGATGTTATTTATTTATATTTTATTCACGTAAGTTAGGTATTTTAGTTTATAAAATCAGCTGTGATATACTATATACACGTATTTTATTTATTATTTATTTATTGTTTCTATATTATTTATGTATCTAGGTATACAAGACTGATCTATGTATGTACGTATTGACTTATCATATATGTTATTTATTAACCTATCTATTGACTTAAACTAATATTATGTATTTTAATGTTCATATTAAATTATTATTTAAGGCTAAGTATTCATTATAATAATTCATACAATTTTAGTATGAAACCTCCTAGGTATTCTACGCTAAGTCTACAGCTCAAGACTCACGTGTATCAGACGGATGGAATTCCTGGTGCGCCAACAAAATATCCAAAATAGAAAACACAAAATAAAAACAATCAACCGACTATCGTTTTCTACTTACCGAATGAGTACAATCAACATTACACTACACTTCCAAAGTCTGGTCTAGAATTTATTAGTGTTTGCCCGGCTAGTCTGAACCATTAAGTGGGTTCTTTCCCACGTTTTCAGGCCTTGATTGAATCTAAACTTTAAGAAATATGAGTTAGGCTAGCTCTCATCAGTTTGGTGCTAGTCCATATTCACACGTACCTTTTATATATCAATTGATATAGTTGTTTTTTTTTTTGTCTCCATCGCTAATGTTCGTCCCAATGTGTCCGTTGCCTCTGACCTGTTCTCTGAAGTCCTCCAACAAGTCAGGAGGTTTGTTGCGTCCACCTGAAAGAAACAAATAATGGAAATGTAATATGTAACATAAAAAAATAAACAATTCAAACGTGTCTGTCATTTTTTTTCTGTTTCTTCTTTGTTACCATCTGTCAAATCTATTTAGGCGGTGGTTATATAGCAAGCGTATAATACAAGCGCGAGCAAGCGCTTTCAATTACAAGCGCGAGCACGCGCTAGCTTAAGCTTGTCGTGTGTTCGATTAAAATTGAGCTAGTTAACGCTTCGGTTTCTGTTTAGGTCTAGTAAAGTCCACAACAAGTCGCTTTTTTTAGAGGAAGAACTTTTATTTTTATTTTACAGACTGGGATTTAACAAAAATGGACAATTGAGACGGTGACACTAGGATTTGGAAAGTGTGCCGCTATCATGCTTTGAAGTCTGCGATTTTAGTCCAAATTGAGTTTTAGCGGTCATTTGGCGAAATTCCTCTGAGCAGATGGACCGGGATAATGCAAGTTTTGTCTTTTGCCGAGCGTAGGGCAGTCACAAGACGGCCTTATCACCAAGATCCTTCAGTTAGAACACAGGATTTCGACCCAAGACTTATCTGCTGAAATGGGAATAAGCAGACAATTATCCACAAAGATTTGAGCTTATTTCCCTAAAAAGTTAAAAAAAACAAACAAATTGAATCCAGCAGACTTGCCGATTCGCTTGAAAATTTCCCAGAAGATCATTTAAATGGTGGAAGAGGAGAATAATAATATGTTGAACTTCATTTGTATACCTGAAAAAGGCCCTTTTGATCTAAACGGCAATGTAAACAAGTATAATTTTCAAGCATAGAGTCACTCTAACTGCATCCAGCTCGAATCACATAATGGTGTGCAATTTCCTCGAGCTGCATTGTCGGGACATACTTTTTTGAAGAAAACGGCCGCACTGAAACGGTCAATGGAGACCGTTATTTAAAGATAAGCGCTTGTATTACACGCTTGCTATATAACCGCAGCCGTGGGGACTCCATCAGCTGAGATATTTCTGTTCCCAACCTGGGGACAGAACCTACTTCCATCCGGGGATATAACCAAATAGAAATAATATGAGATTCAGGGGTGACAAGAGAAAATTGGGGTGGCCATTATGTGAGAAACTTTCCAGGATCGGATGATTTGGACGAAGGAGAGAATGTAGGTGGTCCGACTATGGTGGTCTTTGGACGAAAAAAACCAATGACAATAGGTATTAGTCATAAAATAGCGTAAGGAAAGACATAACGTTCCTCTGTTTTTATTATAAAATAATAAGAATAAGTCATAACCTATCGCAAGTATATAGTATACATAGACAGTTTAAGTGAAACACTATAATTCATAATTCATATTTTTTATAGATGCAAAAAACTAAATAAGTCCTAAAATATAGGCAGTGCGATAAATTTATTGTGTTTAGAAACAGTTTTAAGTAAATGGTGAGTGATTTTTTGTCCTTTTCATAGTTTGTTTAATATATAAGTTGTGTTTTTTTTATTAATTTTTTTGTGCAGTGCGATTCGGCGGCCACCAAATAAACCCCAAATTGGGATTGAGGCCGCCACATTATTTAGGTGTTAGTTCGTAAACCTAAGCCACAGGTGTTACAGACATATATATATTTATATGTACGCACCGAGACTAACCGTCAAGGTGATGATGCGATACTCGCAGTGAAGTGCATACGTCAAAAACTCACACCTGTTCCTAGGATGAAGGTTATTCAAATAAAAATAAAAGAAAATAAATTATATCGTATTTAAATTAACGTTAAACCAACACAAATTGTAGATACTAAAATACCATATATATTTATTTACATATACATATATATAAATGCATATGTACATAAATATATTGCATATGATATATGTACATAAGAACTGTCATCTAAGTAAACCATATCCTTACCTAGCCTTCTAAGTAATGTTCGTGGCATACCCTTAGTCGGGGGTATTTTAATAGTAAACCTTCCTTTTTTTGTTTTAGTTTAATTATTTGGAATTCAAACGTAATTTATAAGTGTAAAAGTTCGTTCTCTCCATCGGTCATCTATTCGCGATAAGTGTCAATGTTTTGTTGTACCCCCCTACATTGAGCTCGATTTAGGTAGGGCCCCCATTTCGTTTTTTTTTTTGTCCGCGTGTACGCGAAGGTACAATTGGAAGGGAAGGTTTTCTTTTGTTGCTATTTTGTTGTACTTTAGTGATTTGTTTCAAATGGTTCAAACGCCTTTTTTTTATTTTTGTTTAATCTGTTTAGATTGTAATTAAATTGTCATCGCCTTATGAGAGGAAAACCCTGTTTTTTTTTTTTTATTGCTTATGTGTTTGAGTTCAATAGCGACATGAGTCGCTGAGGTTTTACTTTTCAGGGGGTGTGGAAGGTATGCTCAAGTACCTTTGGCTGATGGACTAGGCTGCTGAGGCATCCTGCAAGATTGGGGAGATCCAAAATGGCCGCCGGATCTCCAGGTAGGGTGGGATTAATGGCTGCGCTTAATACCAACGCGAGCGCCCCCTCAATGTGGTATTCATCGTCCGTCCAAAGTCGAGGCAATCGTGGACTTTCCGGTTCCGAAAACCCCAAAACAGGTTCGGCGGATGCTTGGTCTGACAGGGTGGTATAGGCGCTTCATAAGGGATTTCTCTAGCTTGACCGCGCCCATCAAGGACACGTTGAAGAAGAAGAGTGAGAAATTCAGCATGACCGATGAAGCACTTGAAGTTTTCGAAAATCTTAAGCGGGCACTGACCACAGCACCTGTGCTTACACATCCGGATTTCTCAAGGCGCTTATACATCTAATACGATGCCTCGGGGTCCAGAATTAGTGCTGTGCTATTTCAAAAGAATGACAGCCAAGAGGAATCGCCAATCTCCTACTTCTCGCAGAAGCTGAACGCTTGCCAGAGAAACTACACTTACTTACTTACTTAGGTGGCGCTACAGTCCGGGGTGGACCAAGGCCTCAACCAACAACCTCTTCCAGTTAGCCCGGTCCTTAGCTAACCGCTTCCAGTTGCGCACTCCAAGTTGGTTGAGGTCTTGTTCTACTTGGTCGCGCCACCTTAGGCGAGGTCGTCCTCTGCTGCGCTGACCCTCCGGGTTAGAGTTGAATATTCTCCGAGCCGGAGCGCTGATGTCCATGCGCTCCACATGTCCTAGCCATCTTAAACGCCCAATGTGCAGTTTTTTGACCAGGCTGATGTCGCTGTATAGCTCGTACAGTTCGTCGTTGAATCTTCTCCTCCAAAACCCGTCAACGCAAACGGGGCCGAATATCCTACGAAGGATTTTTCTCTCAAAGCGACCAAGGAGATCTTCATCCGCTTTCGATAAAGTCCATGCTTCAGCTCCATATAGCAAGACTGGGATGATAAGGGTCTTATATAGAGTCTCCTTAGTCGATCGGGAAAGGACTTTACTGCTCAATTGCCTTCTTAGCCCAAAGAAACAGCGGTTGGCAAGAGTAATCCTTCGTTTGATTTCCGACGAGATGTCATTTTTTGATGTTATGGCAGAGCCGAGGTAGACAAAGTCCTTTACTACCTCAAAGTTGTAGCTGTCTATTGTGACGTTCTGTCCAATTCGTCGATGTTGGTTGTCCCTTTTTGTTGACAGCATATACTTAGTTTTGCCCTCGCTTACCGCTAAACCCATTTTGGCCGCTTCCATTTCTATACTCGCGAACGCGCCGGTGACAGCTCGCTGTGTTCTACCAATGATGTCAATATCGTCGGCGTATGCAAGTAGTTGAACGGACTTTTGAAAGATCGTTCCTTGTGTGTTGGCTTGTGAGTTTCGAACAATTCTTTCAAGTATGATATTGAAGAAGTCGCATGACAGCGCATCACCTTGTCTGAATCCTTTTTTGAGATCGAAGGTCTCGGTGAGGTCATTACCGACCTTGATGGAGCAGCGAGATTTCTCCATCGTCATCCTGCACAGACGGATGAGTTTGGCAGGGATGTCAAAACTAGACATGGCTCTATACAGTTCATCCCTCCAGATGCTGTCATAGGCGGCCTTGAAATCGATGAGCAGGTGGTGGGTATCGATTTGGACTTCTTGGGTTTTTTCCAGGATCTGCCTGAGTGTGAAAATTTGGTCTATGGTGGACTTTCCTGGCCTGAAACCGCACTGATAGGGCCCAATCAGGTTGTTGACGAAAGGCTTCAAGCGTTCACACAATATGGCAGATAGGATCTGTAGGCGATGTTCAGGAGACTGATGCCTCTGTAATTGGAGCAGTTGAGAGGGTCTCCTTTCTTATGAACCGGGCAAACGATGCTGAGATTCCATTCATCTGGCATACTTTCATCTGACCAAATCTTAGAGATGAGTTGGTGTATGCTCACTACCAAGTCATCTCCAGCTGCTTTAAATAGCTCTGTGGGTAAACCGTCAGGTCCAGCAGCCTTGTTGGACTTAAGTTTGGATATTACTATCCGCACTTCGTTTTGATCAGGTGGATGGGAGTTTTGGCTATCATCATCTAAGTTGAATGGTTCATTCTGCCTGACAGCGGAATTTTGGTCGTCATCGCCATTGTACAGTCTGCAGAAGTGGTCTTTCCAAATTCTCAGCACCGACTGTGTTTCTACTACGATGTTTCCATCCGCGTCTCTACAGGTTTCTGTACGGGATTTGTTTTGCTGGCACATTCTTTTTACCCTCTGGTAAAACTTCCGTACATTGTTCCTGGAGTAGCATCTCTCAATATCCTCGAATGCACGCTTCTCGTGCTCTTTCTTTTTCCTTCTAAGAAGCCGATGTTCTTCCCGTCTCTTTTGCTCGTAGAGCATGCGAGCAGTTCTAGTCCTTCTTTGCAGCGCCGCTTTATACGCTTGTTGTTTTTCCGCGTTAGCTAGTCTGCACTCTTCATCAAACCAGGGGTTTCGTGGTGGTGGTCGGCTTGCTGGCACTATTGCCACTGGTCTTCTGTACTAGCTGTTGCTGCGGTAGGACTCGTAGCAAGAGATCGGGATATGCATTCTCTGTAGGCTCTGGTGGTGTCTTGCGATTGTAGCTTTTCGACATTGTACTTTCTCACAGTATTTCGTTGTTGTGGCGCTGTGGATATCCGCATTCGTACCTTGGCTACAACAAGGTAGTGGTCCGAGCCAATGTTGGCCGCCCGGAAGGTTCGGACATCCATAATACTGGAGGCATGTCTGGTGTCGATCGCAATGTGGTCGATTTGGTTGACGGTTATTCGATCCGGAGACCGCCATGTCCCCTTATGGATATTGAGATGTGGAAACTGTGTGCTTGCTATACTGACACTTCGCCCCGCAGCAAAGTCAATCAGCCTTAGTCCGTTTTCGGACGTGGTGTCGTGTAGGCTGTGCCTTCCAACCGTCCTACCAAAGATGTCTTCTCTTCCTATCTTGGCGTTAAAGTCGCCCATTACGATTTTAACGTCATGTCTAGGGCATTGCTCGTATGTTTGGTCGAGGAGCTCGTAGAAACTATCTTTGGTAGCGTCGTCTTTTTCTTCTGTGGGGGCGTGAGCACATATAAGGCTTATGTTGGCGAATTTTGCCTTGACACGGATTGTCATAAGACGCTCGCTCACGTGCCGAAAGCTCAAGACTTCTTGCCCAAGTCTGCCGCGTATGACAAATCCGCATCCGAATAAGCGCTGTTTATTTTCTGTATAGCAGTCACCGTAGTAGATATCAAAAAACTGTGAGAAACTACAGCGTCACCGAAAAGGAATGTCTGGCTGCGATCATTGCGGTGCAAAAATTCCAACCATATGTAGAGGGAATGGACTTCACCATTATCACAGACCATTCCAGTCTACAGTGGCTGATGAGCCTGAAAGATCTAAGCTGGAGATTGGCGAGGTGGAGCCTCAAATTACAGGCTTTCACATTCACATTCAACATTGAGCATCGGAAAGGATCTCTAAATGTGGTCCCTGACACACTTTCACGGGCACATATTGAAGCTATTGATATCCCGGATATTGCTCCTTGGATCGATCTTGATTCCAAAGAGTTTGACTCCAAGGAATATAAAGATCTGATCACTACGATCCGGGATCATCAAGAAGAATTACCGGATCTGAAAGTAGAGGAAAATTTCGTCTACAAACGTTCGCTACCACCAACCGGAGACTGGTCGACAGTGGAGCATTCCTGGAGGCTGTGGATTCCATCCAGCCTCACCGAGGAAATCATCGGCAAAGCCCACAACCCTCCACAGACAGCTCACGGTGGTATTGCGAAAACCCTACATAGGATCCGGCAATACTTCTATTGGCCTAACATGACAGTGCAAATCCGCCAATATGTGTCCGACTGTTCTGTGTGTAGACACTGTTAAACGTCAAATCAAGTTTTACGTCCACCCATGTCCTCAAGTTTTTGTACCGATCGTCCGTTTCAAAAGATTTATATAGACTTTTTAGGTCCTTATCCCAGATCTAAGTCCGGTAACTGTTATGTATCTGTTGTGCTCGACCATTTCTCCAGGTTTGTCATTTTAAAAGCGTTAAGAAGTGCCAGTACCGTAAATGTCGTGAAATGTCTACAGAATAACGTATTCAATGTGTTTGGTGTACCACAATTGATCCATTCAGACAATGGAAAGCAATTTCAATCGAAAGATTTTCAAGATTCTTATTGAAATTTAAATTGTTATTCTTTTCTTTGTCTTTAAGTTTATTCAAAATAAGGATAAAGTAAAATAGTTTTAATATGTAATATTGAAAATACAAAAAAGGAAATCGAATTTGCGCCTCTTAACTGACGTATCCCGCACGACCGTAGGCTCTGCTCGAATCAGCTAGACTCCCTCTCCTCTGCTAAGTTGTGGATCTCGCTGTGAACATTTTGTGGATCGTGGAAGTATAGGGTGGTCCTACATGTATGAGTTGGAAAATCTGTCTGGAAAAAGAATCGGTGTGTTTCATGCAAAAGACATGAAACAATAGCAAAAACTGTCTCTATGTGTCTATGTATGTAAATATATGGTGATGTCTAAACGAGCTTTTACGTATCAATTTTGTTTTATCTTGTTTTTATGATTTTATGTATTGGCACATACATATGTACATAGTTTATTTATTTAGTTTTAGGTATTTAGTTGTTAGGTATTTATTTATTTATTATATAGTCGTCTTTTAAGATAGTTATGTATTTATTTATTTATTTGTGATGTACCCTTCGATGTTATTTATTTATATTTTATTCACGTAAGTTAGGTATTTTAGTTTATAAAATCAGCTGTGATATACTATATACACGTATTTTATTTATTATTTATTTATTGTTTCTATATTATTTATGTATCTAGGTATACAAGACTGATCTATGTATGTACGTATTGACTTATCATATATGTTATTTATTAACCTATCTATTGACTTAAACTAATATTATGTATTTTAATGTTCATTGCGATATTTTTAATGCTCCGTTTCCTCCAACAATTAATTTTTAATTTAATTTTTTTTTTTTTTTTTTTTTTTTAATATCACTTCATAATCTTGTAGGCAAAATTATTCAATTCACTGTTTTCATATCATAATCATATCTCTTATAACTTTACGTCTTCACTTTTTTTCTTATTTTAGCTTTTCTCTATTGTTTACTTTCCCGCGCGTTTGAGTTCTGCTTCTCTTCTAGTATAAAAAAGTTTATTCAAAATCCCACTTCTGACACCATGTAGGACGATAATAGGGAGGATTCTTATTGAAATTTAAATTGTTATTCTTTTCCTTGTCTTTAAGTTTATTCAAAATAAGGATAAAGTAAAATAGTTTTAATATGTAATATTGAAAATACAAAAAAGGAAATCGAATTTGCGCCTCTTAACTGACGTATCCCGCACGACCGTAGGCTCTGCTTGTATCAGCTAGACTCCCTCTCCTCTGCTAAGTTGTGGATCTCGCTGTGAACATTTTGTGGATCGTGGAAGTATAGGGTGGTCCTACATGTATGAGTTGGAAAATCTGTCTGGAAAAAGAATCGGTGTGTTTCATGCAAAAGACATGAAACAATAGCAAAAACTGTCTCTATGTATCTATGTATGTATATGGTGATGTCTAAACGAGCTTTTACGTATCAATTTTGTTTTATCTTGTTTTTATGATTTTATGTATTGGCACATACATATGTACATAGTTTATTTATTTAGTTTTAGGTATTTAGTTGTTAGGTATTTATTTATTTATTATATAGTCGTCTTTTAAGATAGTTATGTATTTATTTATTTATTTGTGATGTACCCTTCGATGTTATTTATTTATATTTTATTCACGTAAGTTAGGTATTTTAGTTTATAAAATCAGCTGTGATATACTATATACACGTATTTTATTTATTATTTATTTATTGTTTCTATATTATTTATGTATCTAGGTATACAAGACTGATCTATGTATGTACGTATTGACTTATCATATATGTTATTTATTAACCTATCTATTGACTTAAACTAATATTATGTATTTTAATGTTCATATTAAATTATTATTTAAGGCTAAGTATTTATTATAATAATTCATACAATTTTAGTATGAAACCTCCTAGGTATTCTACGCTAAGTCTACAGCTCAAGACTCACGTGTATCAGACGGATGGAATTCCTGGTGCGCCAACAAAATATCCAAAATAGAAAACACAAAATAAAAACAATCAACCGACTATCGCTTTCTACTTACCGAATGAGTACAATCAACATTACACTACACTTCCAAAGTCTGGTCTAGAATTTATTAGTGTTTGCCCGGCTAGTCTGAACCATTAAGTGGGTTCTTTCCCACGTTTTCAGGCCTTGATTGAATCTAAACTTTAAGAAATATGAGTTAGGCTAGCTCTCATCAGTTTGGTGCTAGTCCATATTCACACGTACCTTTTATATATCAATTGATATAGTTGTTTTTTTTTGTCTCCATCGCTAATGTTCGTCCCAATGTGTCCGTTGCCTCTGACCTGTTCTCTGAAGTCCTCCAACAAGTCAGGAGGTTTGTTGCGTCCACCTGAAAGAAACAAATAATGGAAATGTAATATGTAACATAAAAAAATAAACAATTCAAACGTGTCTGTCATTTTTTTTCTGTTTCTTCTTTGTTACCATCTGTCAAATCTATTTAGGCGGTGGTTATATAGCAAGCGTATAATACAAGCGCGAGCAAGCGCTTTCAATTACAAGCGCGAGCACGCGCTAGCTTAAGCTTGTCGTGTGTTCGATTAAAATTGAGCTAGTTAACGCTTCGGTTTCTGTTTAGGTCTAGTAAAGTCCACAACAAGTCGCTTTTTTTAGAGGAAGAACTTTTATTTTTATTTTACAGACTGGGATTTAACAAAAATGGACAATTGAGACGGTGACACTAGGATTTGGAAAGTGTGCCGCTATCATGCTTTGAAGTCTGCGATTTTAGTCCAAATTGAGTCTAAGCGGTCATTTGGCGAAATTCCTCTGAGCAGATGGACCGGGATAATGCAAGTTTTGTCTTTTGCCGAGCGTAGGGCAGTCACAAGACGGCCTTATCACCAAGATCCTTCAGTTAGAACACAGGATTTCGACCCAAGAATCTGCTGAAATGGGAATAAGCAGACAATTATCCACAAAGATTTGAGCTTATTTCCCTAAAAAGTTAAAAAAAACAAACAAATTGAATCCAGCAGACTTGCCGATTCGCTTGAAAATTTCCCAGAAGATCATTTAAATGGTGGAAGAGGAGAATAATAATATGTTGAACTTCATTTGTATACCTGAAAAAGGCCCTTTTGATCTAAACGGCAATGTAAACAAGTATAATTTTCAAGCATAGAGTCACTCTAACTGCATCCAGCTCGAATCACATAATGGTGTGCAATTTCCTCGAGCTGCATTGTCGGGACATACTTTTTTGAAGAAAACGGCCGCACTGAAACGGTCAATGGAGACCGTTATTTAAAGATAAGCGCTTGTATTACACGCTTGCTATATAACTGCAGCCGTGGGGACTCCATCAGCTGAGATATTTCTGTTCCCAACCTGGGGACAGAACCTACTTCCATCCGGGGATATAACCAAATAGAAATAATATGAGATTCAGGGGTGACAAGAGAAAATTGGGGTGGCCATTATGTGAGAAACTTTCCAGGATCGGATGATTTGGACGAAGGAGAGAATGTAGGTGGTCCGACTACGGTGGTCTTTGGACGAAATAAACCAATGACAATAGGTATTAGTCATAAAATAGCGTAAGGAAAGACATAACGTTCCTCTGTTTTTATTATAAAATAATAAGAATAAGTCATAACCTATCGCAAGTATATAGTATACATAGACAGTTTAAGTGAAACACTATAATTCATAATTCATATTTTTTATAGATGCAAAAAACTAAATAAGTCCTAAAATATAGGCAGTGCGATAAATTTATTGTGTTTAGAAACAGTTTTAAGTAAATGGTGAGTGATTTTTTGTCCTTTTCATAGTTTATTTAATATATAAGTTGTGTTTTTTTTATTAATTTTTTTGTGCAGTGCGATTCGGCGGCCACCAAATAAACCCCAAATTGGGATTGAGGCCGCCACATTATTTAGGTGTTAGTTCGTAAACCTAAGCCACAGGTGTTACAGACATATATATATTTATATGTACGCACCGAGACTAACCGTCAAGGTGATGATGCGATACTCGCAGTGAAGTGCATACGTCAAAAACTCACACCTGTTCCTAGGATGAAGGTTATTCAAATAAAAATAAAAGAAAATAAATTATATCGTATTTAAATTAACGTTAAACCAACACAAATTGTAGATACTAAAATACCATATATATTTATTTACATATACATATATATAAATGCATATGTACATAAATATATTGCATATGATATATGTACATAAGAACTGTCATCTAAGTAAACCATATCCTTACCTAGCCTTCTAAGTAATGTTCGTGGCATACCCTTAGTCGGGGGTATTTTAATAGTAAACTTTCCTTTTTTTGTTTTAGTTTAATTATTTGGAATTCAAACGTAATTTATAAGTGTAAAAGTTCGTTCTCTCCATCGGTCATCTATTCGGGATAAGTGTCAATGTTTTGTTGTACCCCCCTACATTGAGCTCGATTTAGGTAGGGCCCCCATTTCGTTTTTTTTTTTGTCCGCGTGTACGCGAAGGTACAATTGGAAGGGAAGGTTTTCTTTTGTTGCTATTTTGTTGTACTTTAGTGATTTGTTTCAAATGGTTCAAACGCCTTTTTTTTATTTTTGTTTAATCTGTTTAGATTGTAATTAAATTGTCATCGCCTTATGAGAGGAAAACCCTGTTTTTTTTTTTTTTATTGCTTATGTGTTTGAGTTCAATAGCGACATGAGTCGCTGAGGTTTTACTTTTCAGGGGGTGTGGAAGGTATGCTCAAGTACCTTTGGCTGATGGACTAGGCTGCTGAGGCATCCTGCAAGATTGGGGAGATCCAAAATGGCCGCCGGATCTCCAGGTAGGGTGGGATTAATGGCTGCGCTTAATACCAACGCGAGCGCCCCCTCAATGTGGTATTCATCGTCCGTCCAAAGTCGAGGCAATCGTGGACTTTCCGGTTCCGAAAACCCCAAAACAGGTTCGGCGGATGCTTGGTCTGACAGGGTGGTATAGGCGCTTCATAAGGGATTTCTCTAGCTTGACCGCGCCCATCAAGGACACGTTGAAGAAGAAGAGTGAGAAATTCAGCATGACCGATGAAGCACTTGAAGTTTTCGAAAATCTTAAGCGGGCACTGACCACAGCACCTGTGCTTACACATCCGGATTTCTCAAGGCGCTTATACATCTAATACGATGCCTCGGGGTCCAGAATTAGTGCTGTGCTATTTCAAAAGAATGACAGCCAAGAGGAATCGCCAATCTCCTACTTCTCGCAGAAGCTGAACGCTTGCCAGAGAAACTACACTTACTTACTTACTTAGGTGGCGCTACAGTCCGGGGTGGACCAAGGCCTCAACCAACAACCTCTTCCAGTTAGCCCGGTCCTTAGCTAACCGCTTCCAGTTGCGCACTCCAAGTTGGTTGAGGTCTTGTTCTACTTGGTCGCGCCACCTTAGGCGAGGTCGTCCTCTGCTGCGCTGACCCTCCGGGTTAGAGTTGAATATTCTCCGAGCCGGAGCGCTGATGTCCATGCGCTCCACATGTCCTAGCCATCTTAAACGCCCAATGTGCAGTTTTTTGACCAGGCTGATGTCGCTGTATAGCTCGTACAGTTCGTCGTTGAATCTTCTCCTCCAAAACCCGTCAACGCAAACGGGACCGAATATCCTACGAAGGATTTTTCTCTCAAAGCGACCAAGGAGATCTTCATCCGCTTTCGATAAAGTCCATGCTTCAGCTCCATATAGCAAGACTGGGATGATAAGGGTCTTATATAGAGTCTCCTTAGTCGATCGGGAAAGGACTTTACTGCTCAATTGCCTTCTTAGCCCAAAGAAACAGCGGTTGGCAAGAGTAATCCTTCGTTTGATTTCCGACGAGATGTCATTTTTTGATGTTATGGCAGAGCCGAGGTAGACAAAATCCTTTACTACCTCAAAGTTGTAGCTGTCTATTGTGACGTTCTGTCCAATTCGTCGATGTTGGTTGTCCCTTTTTGTTGACAGCATATACTTAGTTTTGCCCTCGCTTACCGCTAAACCCATTTTGGCCGCTTCCATTTCTATACTCGCGAACGCGCCGGTGACAGCTCGCTGTGTTCTACCAATGATGTCAATATCGTCGGCGTATGCAAGTAGTTGAACGGACTTTTGAAAGATCGTTCCTTGTGTGTTGGCTTGTGAGTTTCGAACAATTCTTTCAAGTATGATATTGAAGAAGTCGCATGACAGCGCATCACCTTGTCTGAATCCTTTTTTGAGATCGAAGGTCTCGGTGAGGTCATTACCGACCTTGATGGAGCAGCGAGATTTCTCCATCGTCATCCTGCACAGACGGATGAGTTTGGCAGGGATGTCAAAACTAGACATGGCTCTATACAGTTCATCCCTCCAGATGCTGTCATAGGCGGCCTTGAAATCGATGAACAGGTGGTGGGTATCGATTTGGACTTCTTGGGTTTTTTCCAGGATCTGCCTGAGTGTGAAAATTTGGTCTATGGTGGACTTTCCTGGCCTGAAACCGCACTGATAGGGCCCAATCAGGTTGTTGACGAAAGGCTTCAAGCGTTCACACAATATGGCAGATAGGATCTGTAGGCGATGTTCAGGAGACTGATGCCTCTGTAATTGGAGCAGTTGAGAGGGTCTCCTTTCTTATGAACCGGGCAAACGATGCTGAGATTCCATTCATCTGGCATACTTTCATCTGACCAAATCTTAGAGATGAGTTGGTGTATGCTCACTACCAAGTCATCTCCAGCTGCTTTAAATAGCTCTGCGGGTAAACCGTCAGGTCCAGCAGCCTTGTTGGACTTAAGTTTGGATATTACTATCCGCACTTCGTTTTGATCAGGTGGATGGGAGTTTTGGCTATCATCATCTAAGTTGAATGGTTCATTCTGCCTGACAGCGGAATTTTGGTCGTCATCGCCATTGTACAGTCTGCAGAAGTGGTCTTTCCAAATTCTCAGCACCGACTGTGTTTCTACTACGATGTTTCCATCCGCGTCTCTACAGGTTTCTGTACGGGATTTGTTTTGCTGGCACATTCTTTTTACCCTCTGGTAAAACTTCCGTACATTGTTCCTGGAGTAGCATCTCTCAATATCCTCGAATGCACGCTTCTCGTGCTCTTTCTTTTTCCTTCTAAGAAGCCGATGTTCTTCCCGTCTCTTTTGCTCGTAGAGCATGCGAGCAGTTCTAGTCCTTCTTTGCAGCGCCGCTTTATACGCTTGTTGTTTTTCCGCGTTAGCTAGTCTGCACTCTTCATCAAACCAGGGGTTTCGTGGTGGTGGTCGTGTGAAACCCAGCACATCATTCACGGCACTTATGATGGCTTGCTGGCACTGTTGCCACTGGTCTTCTGTACTAGCTGTTGCTGCGGTAGGACTCGTAGCAAGAGATCGGGATATGCGTTCTCTGTAGGCTCTGGTGGTGTCTTGCGATTGTAGCTTTTCGACATTGTACTTTCTCACAGTATTTCGTTGTTGTGGCGCTGTGGATATCCGCATTCGTACCTTGGCTACAACAAGGTAGTGGTCCGAGCCAATGTTGGCCGCCCGGAAGGTTCGGACATCCATATGACTTGAGGCATGTCTGGTGTCGATCGCAATGTGGTCGATTTGGTTGACGGTTATTCGATCCGGAGACCGCCATGTCCCCTTATGGATATTGAGATGTGGAAACTGTGTGCTTGCTATACTGACACTTCGCCCCGCAGCAAAGTCAATCAGCCTTAGTCCGTTTTCGGACGTGGTGTCGTGTAGGCTGTGCCTTCCAACCGTCCTACCAAAGATGTCTTCTCTTCCTATCTTGGCGTTAAAGTCGCCCATTTCGATTTTAACGTCATGTCTAGGGCATTGCTCGTATGTTTGGTCGAGGAGCTCGTAGAAACTATCTTTGGTAGCGTCGTCTTTTTCTTCTGTGGGGGCGTGAGCACATATAAGGCTTATGTTGGCGAATTTTGCCTTGACACGGATTGTCATAAGACGCTCGCTCACGTGCCGAAAGCTCAAGAATGTCTGGCTGCGATCATTGCGGTGCAAAAATTCCAACCATATGTAGAGGGAATGGACTTCACCATTATCACAGACCATTCCAGTCTACAGTGGCTGATGAGCCTGAAAGATCTAAGCTGGAGATTGGCGAGGTGGAGCCTCAAATTACAGGCTTTCACATTCACATTCAACATTGAGCATCGGAAAGGATGTCTAAATGTGGTCCCTGACACACTTTCACGGGCACATATTGAAGCTATTGATATCCCGGATATTGCTCCTTGGATCGATCTTGATTCCAAAGAGTTTGACTCCAAGGAATATAAAGATCTGATCACTACGATCCGGGATCATCAAGAAGAATTACCGGATCTGAAAGTAGAGGAAAATTTCGTCTACAAACGTTCGCTACCACCAACCGGAGACTGGTCGACAGTGGAGCATTCCTGGAGGCTGTGGATTCCATCCAGCCTCACCGAGGAAATCATCGGCAAAGCCCACAACCCTCCACAGACAGCTCACGGTGGTATTGCGAAAACCCTACATAGGATCCGGCAATACTTCTATTGGCCTAACATGACAGTGCAAATCCGCCAATATGTGTCCGACTGTTCTGTGTGTAGACACTGTTAAACGTCAAATCAAGTTTTACGTCCACCCATGTCCTCAAGTTTTTGTACCGATCGTCCGTTTCAAAAGATTTATATAGACTTTTTAGGTCCTTATCCCAGATCTAAGTCCGGTAACTGTTATGTATCTGTTGTGCTCGACCATTTCTCCAGGTTTGTCATTTTAAAAGCGTTAAGAAGTGCCAGTACCGTAAATGTCGTGAAATGTCTACAGAATAACGTATTCAATGTATTTGGTGTACCACAATTGATCCATTCAGACAATGGAAAGCAATTTCAATCGAAAGATTTTCAAGATTCTTATTGAAATTTAAATTGTTATTCTTTTCTTTGTCTTTAAGTTTATTCAAAATAAGGATAAAGTAAAATAGTTTTAATATGTAATATTGAAAATACAAAAAAGGAAATCGAATTTGCGCCTCTTAACTGACGTATCCCGCACGACCGTAGGCTCTGCTCGAATCAGCTAGACTCCCTCTCCTCTGCTAAGTTGTGGATCTCGCTGTGAACATTTTGTGGATCGTGGAAGTATAGGGTGGTCCTACATTCGGCCATCCTGCGCATCGCCTGTCTCAGGCGATTCTTCGTCGTTATCAATGCTGTCATCAGTCTCGTTATCTAACCATGTTTTCATGTAATCAGTCGAAGATGATTTTATGATCGGTCCTTCGTGATCGCCAACTTAACGTACCTCGTATCGATCGTTACGTTTGATTTTCACAATTTCATATGGACCCAAGAACTTTGGATATAGCTTAAGTCCAGCTCCAAATTGAGTTCGCTGGATTGCCACAAGATCATGTACCTGGTACTTTTTTGCAGCTTTTCGCCTTCGGTTATATCCGTTCCGATTCTCCTCTTGAACTTGAATAATTTGATCCTTCGCCTTACGTCGCAGCTCGTTGCGCTCATCAATAAAATCGTTCATCAGGGCTTCTTCTATTAGTTTTGCGAGATTACTGTCCCTTTGGCTTCTACTATGAGTGGTTCATCTCCTTCTATAAAGTTCTTTTGCCCCTTATCTTCGCTCGCTTCGTGTTCTTCTACAAGTTGCTCTTCGTTTCCTTCTGCAAGTTGCTCTTCGTTTTTAGTCGTGTTATTGTTGACTTCTACTATGAGTGGTTCATCTCCTTCATACTCTTCTGTCATGAGATTCGCAAGTCGTCTAATAAGATCAATTTTTAAATTATACCTATACGATGCGCCCCTTTCCTTAAGTCGTTCCTGCAACTCCCGAGTTGTTAGACCCTCCAATAATTCATCCATGCACTTATCGTATTAACGGTTAGCCTATTGATTATCATTCATTATTGTTATGATACAAATAAAAGAATCTTTATCATATAATATTGTGGTTCATGCGAAAAAAAGTAAAAAAAAACGGCATGCAAAACGTATGTAAACAAAAGCAAATTGGCAATTGACAGTTCGATACTGAACGTCTATTATACTTTGGTCGACAACGCAGTATTAAAGCTTTTTATGTGTTCAAGCAGAAGTGCTTAGATTTCCAAATTTTAATCAAGCTTAAATTGCTGATCATGCACTGCAATTAAGCTCTCAAGCTACTTATATAGAAGTATTGGTATATGAAAAAAGATCTCACCGATTCTGTTGGCCTGACTTGGTTATTGCGATATTTTTAATGCTCCGTTTCCTCCAACAATTAATTTTTAATTTAATTTTTTTTTTTTTTTTTTTTTTTTAATATCACTTCATAATCTTGTTCAATTCAAAATTATTCAATTCACTGTTTTCATATCATAATCATATCTCTTATTACTTTACGTCTTCACTTTTTTTCTTATTTTAGCTTTTCTCTATTGTTTACTTTCCCGCGCGTTTGAGTTCTGCTTCTCTTCTAGTATAAAAAAGTTTATTCAAAATCCCACTTCTGACACCATGTAGGACGATAATAGGGAGGATTCTTTTTGAAATTTAAATTGTTATTCTTTTCTTTGTCTTTAAGTTTATTCAAAATAAGGATAAAGTAAAATAGTTTTAATATGTAATATTGAAAATACAAAAAAGGAAATCGAATTTGCGCCTGACGTATCCCGCACGACCGTAGGCTCTGCTTGTATCAGCTAGACTCCCTCTCCTCTGCTAAGTTGTGGATCTCGCTGTGAACATTTTGTGGATCGTGGAAGTATAGGGTGGTCCTACATGTATGAGTTGGAAAATCTGTCTGGAAAAAGAATCGGTGTGTTTCATGCAAAAGACATGAAACAATAGCAAAAACTGTCTCTATGTGTCTATGTATGTATATGGTGATGTCTAAACGAGCTTTTACGTATCAATTTTGTTTTATCTTGTTTTTATGATTTTATGTATTGACACATACATATGTACATAGTTTATTTATTTAGTTTTAGGTATTTAGTTGTTAGGTATTTATTTATTTATTATATAGTCGTCTTTTAAGATAGTTATGTATTTATTTATTTATTTGTGATGTACCCTTCGATGTTATTTATTTATATTTTATTCACGTAAGTTAGGTATTTTAGTTAATAAAATCAGCTGTGATATACTATATACACGTATTTTATTTATTATTTATTTATTGTTTCTATATTATTTATGTATCTAGGTATACAAGACTGATCTATGTATGTACGTATTGACTTATCATATATGTTATTTATTGACCTATCTATTGACTTAAACTAATATTATGTATTTTAATGTTCATATTAAATTATTATTTAAGGCTAAGTATTCATTATAATAATTCATACAATTTTAGTATGAAACCTCCTAGGTATTCTACGCTAAGTCTACAGCTCAAGACTCACGTGTATCAGACGGATGGAATTCCTGGTGCGCCAACAAAATATCCAAAATAGAAAACACAAAATAAAAACAATCAACCGACTATCGTTTTCTACTTACCGAATGAGTACAATCAACATTACACTACACTTCCAAAGTCTGGTCTAGAATTTATTAGTGTTTGCCCGGCTAGTCTGAACCATTAAGTGGGTTCTTTCCCACGTTTTCAGGCCTTGATTGAATCTAAACTTTAAGAAATATGAGTTAGGCTAGCTCTCATCAGTTTGGTGCTAGTCCATATTCACACGTACCTTTTATATATCAATTGATATAGTTGTTTTTTTTTTGTCTCCATCGCTAATGTTCGTCCCAATGTGTCCGTTGCCTCTGACCTGTTCTCTGAAGTCCTCCAACAAGTCAGGAGGTTTGTTGCGTCCACCTGAAAGAAACAAATAATGGAAATGTAATATGTAACATAAAAAAATAAACAATTCAAACGTGTCTGTCATTTTTTTTCTGTTTCTTCTTTGTTACCATCTGTCAAATCTATTTAGGCGGTGGTTATATAGCAAGCGTATAATACAAGCGCGAGCAAGCGCTTTCAATTACAAGCGCGAGCACGCGCTAGCTTAAGCTTGTCGTGTGTTCGATTAAAATTGAGCTAGTTAACGCTTCGGTTTCTGTTTAGGTCTAGTAAAGTCCACAACAAGTCGCTTTTTTTAGAGGAAGAACTTTTATTTTTATTTTACAGACTGGGATTTAACAAAAATGGACAATTGAGACGGTGACACTAGGATTTGGAAAGTGTGCCGCTATCATGCTTTGAAGTCTGCGATTTTAGTCCAAATTGAGTTTTAGCGGTCATTTGGCGAAATTCCTCTGAGCAGATGGACCGGGATAATGCAAGTTTTGTCTTTTGCCGAGCGTAGGGCAGTCACAAGACGGCCTTATCACCAAGATCCTTCAGTTAGAACACAGGATTTCGACCCAAGACTTATCTGCTGAAATGGGAATAAGCAGACAATTATCCACAAAGATTTGAGCTTATTTCCCTAAAAAGTTAAAAAAAACAAACAAATTGAATCCAGCAGACTTGCCGATTCGCTTGAAAATTTCCCAGAAGATCATTTAAATGGTGGAAGAGGAGAATAATAATATGTTGAACTTCATTTGTATACCTGAAAAAGGCCCTTTTGATCTAAACGGCAATGTAAACAAGTATAATTTTCAAGCATAGAGTCACTCTAACTGCATCCAGCTCGAATCACATAATGGTGTGCAGATTCCTCGACCTGCATTGTCGGGACATACTTTTTTGAAGAAAACGGCCGCACTGAAACGGTCAATGGAGACCGTTATTTAAAGATAAGCGCTTGTATTACACGCTTGCTATATAACCGCAGCCGTGGGGACTCCATCAGCTGAGATATTTCTGTTCCCAACCTGGGGACAGAACCTACTTCCATCCGGGGATATAACCAAATAGAAATAATATGAGATTCAGGGGTGACAAGAGAAAATTGGGGTGGCCATTATGTGAGAAACTTTCCAGGATCGGATGGTTTGGACGAAGGAGAGAATGTAGGTGGTCCGACTATGGTGGTCTTTGGACGAAAAAAACCAATAACAATAGGTATTAGTCATAAAATAGCGTAAGGAAAGACATAACGTCCTTCTGCTTTTATTATAAAATAATAAGAATAACCTATTGCAAGTATATAGTATACATAGACAGTTTAAGTGAAACACTATAATTCATATTTTTTATGGATGCAAAAAACTAAATAAGTCCTAAAATATAGGCAGTGCGATAAATTTATTGTGTGTAGAATCAGTTTTAAGTAAATGGTGAGTGATTTTTAGTCCTTTTCATAGTTTGTTTAATATATAACTTGTGTTTTTTTTTACTAATTTTTTTGTGCAGTGCGATTCGGCGGCCACCAAATAAACCCCAAATTGGGATTGAGGCCGCCACATTATTTAGGTGTTAGTTTGTAAACCTAAGCCACAGGTGTTACAGACATATATATCTATATGTACGCACCGAGACTAACCGTCAAGGTGATGATACGATACTCGCAGTGAAGTGCATACGTCAAAAACTCACACCTGTTCCTAGGATGAAGGTTATTCAAATAAAAATAAAAGAAAATAAATTATATCGTATTTAAATTAACGTTAAAACAATACAAATTGTAGATACTTAAATACCATATATATTTATTTACATATATATATAATTCCCCTTCGGGTAGGGGATAGAATATACCCGAGGTAGGCATGCCTGTCGTAAGAGGCGACTAAAATCCAATCTCCGTATACCGAGTGTATAGTGTATACAAAAATGCAATGGACAAAACAAAAAGATTAATTACCCCAGGTGGCAGTCCAGCTTTACTGGAAAATCCACCCTCTTCGGAGGTCGGCTCTACGGATTCTGGGGAGAGCCATTTATTGCAATCCAATGACCCTTTCACAAGAAGTGCAAGGGTATCTCGATCTCCTCCATCAAGATCGAATAACTCCGGGAAAAAAAGTCCGCCGGGAGCGCCGCAGCGCGAAAATCAGGACTTAGCGAAATATAAAAGCTTTGAGGAAGAAAATAAAGTACTCCGAATAAAGCTTAACGAAATGGATCTACTCTATCAAGATCTTAAGAAAGAGATAGATCTATTAAAAGAAGAGAATAAGGTTCTAAAGAACACACACTCGCAGGAAGAGCGCGAATGTGCTCCAGCACTATTAGATAGTCGGGAGTACCACACCGATGAAGAAGAGCTAGCACGCGAAACGAATCGCGTCCCTAAGAAAAGACCTACTAAAAAACGGAGAGCCGGTTCTTCGCCCGAAGTCGTGCCCTTAAACGAAGAAAAGCGTAAAGAACTGCAAGAAAATCAACGTAAAACGCAATTTCGTTTACCGCCACCAATAAACATCGTCGGGATAACGGAATATAATAAGTTGCATAGCCTCCTTAAAGGAACGATAACATCGAAATTTAAGGTCACATCTTTGAGGAATAATGCGTGGAAGATTAACGTCGATGACCATGACGACTATCGCGCACTGTCCCAGAAACTTAATATCGATAAGATTCAGTGGTATACTTTCGAAATCAAGTCAGAAAGGCCACATCGTGTTGTAGCAAGGGGACTTCACCCCTCGTGCACAAAAGAAGAGATTATGAGCGACCTTCAAGACAAGGGCTTTAAAATTCTTGATGCCGTTAATATCATCAAGAAGGAGAAGCAACAATCCGAAATAGATAAGGACATCTTGGTAAGGCGTGGACTTCCGCTTTTTATGCTAACATTCGATAAAGCTGATAGTATCGACGATATTTATCGAATAAAGACCATATTGAATATCGTGGTCAAAATCGAGCCCATGCGTAGAAATTTAAAAATAATTCCGCAGTGCAAACGTTGCCAAGGATTCAATCATACGCAAACGTATTGCAAAAAAGAACCACGGTGTGTGAAATGCGCCGGAAATCACCTCTCCCAAGACTGTCGAGTAAACAAGCAAGCCTCTGCAATCTGTGCTAATTGTAAGGGAAAGCACCCGGCAAATTATAGAGGCTGTGAAGTAGCCAAGGAGTTGCAAAAACGAAGAGATACACTCCATAAGCCTCAAAATAAAATAATAAAACCGCTAACTAAGGCAAATGGTAAGATCGGTCAGGAGAACGTAAACAAACAAAAACCACCGGGTTCAGAGCGGAAGAAGGTGGTGATAACAGAAAAGCCCTCGACTTCTGGTCTTAAAATAAACGGTAATAAAAAGCCATTAGAAAAGACATCGGGTAATAGCCCTCGGACAGCAGGAGTGCAGACCTACGCCCAGGCTGCAGCATCCGAAAAATCAGAAAACCTCGAAATCCCAACGGACCCTGCTTCTCAAGTTTTCTCAATTATTCTCGCGAAACTTGAAGAGCAAAGCAAAATAAATAAAATGATTCTCGATAGGTTGGTTAAGCTCGAGAGTTATTCACGGAAAACGCGTACTTCACCTAGAATATGAATGAAAAAAGAATTTTAAAAATATGTACTTGGAATGCAAACGGACTTTTGCAAAAACTTGACGAATTGGAAATATTCATGCGAGAAAAAGATATTGACATTTGCTTGATTTCTGAAACTCACGTGAAAAAGGAATCGCATTTAAAAATAAAAGGCTATACTGATTACCACGCTTGTCACCCTTCGGGCAAAGCGAGAGGCGGATCTTCCTTGTTTATTAAAGACTGCATTGAACAATGCGAAGACCTAAAGATAGAGCTTGAAACTCTGCAACTGTGCACAATTCGAGTTAAAAATAGTCAGCGTACTATTAAAATCTCATCTATCTACTGTCCACCGCGTTCCGCGCTTGAAAAAAGTGATTTTACTAACTTATTTAAATCGCTGAAACCTAATTTCATTATTGGCGGCGATTTTAACGCGAAACATACGTTTTGGGGCTCTAGATACATCTCGCAAAAAGGTAGAATGCTCTATGGGGCAGGTATGGAGTACAGTTGTGATTTTCATTCGACGGGCAAACCGACTTACTGGCCAGCTGATACTTTGAAAATACCTGACCTGATCGATTTCTTCGTTGTGAAAGGAATATCTAACAACCACATAAAAGTTGAAGAGAGCTTTGATCTGTCGTCTGATCATTCCCCAGTTATTTTGACATTGAGCGAAAAACTAGTATATAACCGAGAGCCAGCGAAATTAACCGGTAGAACAACTAACTGGGGAGGCTTTAGGAACGAGATCGAAGTAAATGTTGAACTGAGCGTACCGCTTACGACACCCTATGAACTTGAGGTTGAAGTCGATCGCTTCATTCAGATAGTACAGCTCGCCTCTTGGAATAATACGCCCAATCCAAGAAAAACGCCGGACAAATACGGTCTACGATATCCTTCTGAAATAAAAGAATTAATCAGGGAAAAAAGAAAAGCGCGTAAAAGATGGCAACAGAGTCGTGCTCCACAGCATAAAGCATATCTGAATCGTCTCTGCAATTTGTTAAAGAATAGCATTAAGGATTTTAAAAATCGTGCGATAGGCTCTTACCTTGAGAGTTTAACAGCGAAAAAAGATTCCAATTATTCCCTTTGGAAAGCCGTAAAAGGCACCAAAAGGCCCAAAATCCCTGCGCCGCCACTTAAAATAAATCAAAATGAATGGGCAAGGGAAGATAAAGAAAAAGCGGATATTTTTGCCGCCCATTTGGAAGAAACCTTTAAACCGAACGTTGGTCAAGTGGTTCATGACAACATCAACATCACAAGGATGGTAGTTCTGTAGTGGTGTAGTTTCGCCTCTCCCTAATTCCATTTCGTTCCATTCGCTAATTTGCCCATCAGGTTTTAACTCGGCGAAATACAATAGAGTCAGCAGTCAGGAGTGTGGCGCGCACGGTGCAGTGCACATGTAATAACTTCTTTGTAATTTTAATTTGTGAATAAAAGTAACACATAGTACGTACATACAAGTATAAAGCAGTTTTCATTTTACCCTTCGCGCCCACATTGGTGACCCCGACGATTTAACGCGCAGATCTGCGACGCTTAGAGAACTCGAACGTGAGATCGCGAAACTAAAACCTAAGAAAGCTCCTGGTTATGATTTGATTACCGGAGAAATTCTCAAAGCCTTACCTAGAAAAGCATTAATTAAGCTTCTCCATATTATAAATGCTGCACTCAGATTAAAACACGTACCGAGCCAATGGAAAGTTGCGGAAGTCATAATGGTTTTAAAACCAGGAAAACCGTCATATGAAGTAAAATCATACAGACCAATATCGCTTCTTCCAGTCATATCCAAAATTTTCGAGAGGATATTACTAAGGCGTCTCCAACCGGTTATAGAAGCAAATAATCTAATACCTGACCACCAGTTTGGGTTCAGAAGTAAGCATTCGACGATTGACCAGGTGCATAGAATTACTAACGTAATCGAAAAAGCACTAGAAGAAAAAAAGATATGCTCAACCGTATTTCTTGACGTCTCGCAAGCCTTTGATAAGGTGTGGCACGATGGCTTGAAATGCAAACTACGACAAGTACTTCCCGCAAACCTATACGAGATTTTGAATTCATATCTCGGGAATAGACTCTTCCGTGTTAGAAATGGAAATGAATACTCCGAGCTCAAAGAAATTTTGGCCGGTATACCGCAAGGAAGCGTTCTGGGGCCGCTTCTCTATCTGTTATATACTCGTGATATACCGAAAGAAGATGGCACTATCCTTGCTACGTTTGCCGACGACACCGCTATCCTAGCGGTAGGTAAAACAATCGAGGAAACGACTGCTAAACTGCAAAACGCATTAAATAAAGTAAATGAATGGACGAAGGACTGGCGGATCGCCCTTAACGGAACTAAATCTGTTCACGTGAATTTCACTTATAGGAAAATTAATGACTTGCCCATTTTTATAAATTTGGCCCGAATACCCTTTGCAAACGAAGCCAAATACCTGGGAATGACACTCGACGCAAGGTTGAAGTGGAATTCGCACGTGAAAATGAAACGTAAAGAACTAGATATCAAATATAGAGAAATGTACTGGTTGATCGGAAAACATTCCCACCTCAGTACCGAGAACAAACTGCTTTTATACAAGCAAGTGCTAAAGCCGGTGTGGACCTACGGTATACAACTTTGGGGTTGTACCAAGAAAACAAATGCCAATATTTTACAAACCTTTCAAAATAAAGTGCTAAGAGAAATTGTCCAAGCACCGTGGTATGCTAGAAACGACGATATCCACAGGGATCTCGGAATTCCGACAATCGAAGCTGAAAGTAGAAGCTTCGCGCGAAAACATAGAAACCGACTAATCGGACATGTTAATAATACAGTCCTACTTATTTTGGATGAGAGCAATTTATTGCGCCGACTACAAAGAACAAAACCTTTCGACTTGGCGAGATAAGGATTAACCGCGTCTAAATTGTGGAACATGCAGGATCTTTCATTGGAAAGTAACCTGCCAAACGTTTATATTTCGTGATAGAAAAATTGGTTGATAAGTAGTATAACTTAGTTGCAGTATCTAACAAATTTATATCGAAGGGTGGTGTTTTTGGTCAGTAAGAATCTGACACTACTATGAGCACGCGAGTAACATATGATATAGCCACTAAGCAACAACCAACATATGCAACATCAGCAGTCTACGCAAAAACCAACAGTCAACCAACATATGCAACATCAGCAAAGAACATCGAAGCCATTGAACTGGATCGACCCAATGACCAGACTGCAACATCAGCAATCAACGATTATAAATACAACACAGCGACGAACAAGCGGGGCTTAGTTATACGTTTATGATCAAAGAGTAATTGCAGCGACGCTAAGGACGGCGGATTACTTTAGATCGAAGTATTTGTATACATCAATTTAATATAATAAAGTATTAACGGCCCGTGGCCGACCAAAAGTATTTAAAGTTTTTTTTTATTTTCGGTCACCACGACATACATAAGTGGCGCAGTCGGTAGTCCTCTATTCCGACGAAATTGAGGATAGTGATACAAAAGCACAAAATTAGTTAAAGTGTGATTATAATAAAGTGACTATTAAGAAGCTAATATTCATACAAAAGCACAAAATTAGTTAAAGTGTGATTATAATAAAGTGACTTAAAAGAAGCTAATATTCATACAAAAACACAAAAATTAGTTAACATTGAAAAGTAGTACCGTAGCACTGTGAAGCAAAATTTAACGCGGTGTGTAGAAACAAACCAATAAGTGTTAACCATGGCACAACCTACAATCGAGCAGTGTTTAATGACACTGACGGAAATCCTAAACAGACAAAACGGAGCTCAAAACTTGAGGACGATTGTTGAAAAACAAATCAAATATGTACAAGCATTTACGGGAGAACAAGGCACATTGCCCTACTTCATCGCAACAGTGGAACAAATCCTGGGGGAATACGAAGAAGAATACACCCAACAAGTATTCAACATAATCTACAATGAAAAGATAGCGGGACCAGCGAAAAATTACCTGGCGGCAGAGACTCCAACAACGTGGGAAGAGTGTAAACAAAAATTGAAGATACACTTTAGACCAACGAAGGACCAAGGATCAATTCTAAGAAGTATAAACAACATCAAGGTATTTACTATAAGTCAACTCTTAGATAAGATACAATATATTGTTAATAATATTATGGAATGTGCGACATTCAACGAAAATGGTATGGAGATAGCAAATTGTCTTAATAGTGCACTAGTATTAAGAATTAAAGAAGTTACGGCAGGAGCGTTAGCAGCAGAAATTTATAATGAATACAGTTTATCAAAAATTAGGGCTATTTTATTTAAATACGTAGGTCAAGATGAATACAATTTACGGTTAGAAAAAACACATATAAATCCACACAGAAACCAACACACACACACACACCTTCCAACTTATCAGAATAATAGAAACTATTACACTAACCAAAATCAAAATAATAGAAACAATTACACTAACCAAAACCAATTTAATAGAAGCAACGATACAAGACAAATTAGAAACAACAATTTATCAGGACAGACTAGGAATTATCAGCAACCCCAAAACAGACCCCACAATAATATGAATAACATTCAAAACTCAGGCCAACACAGATCGAGGCAATACAGAGCAGAACCTATGGAGGTAGATGCTTTAAGCAAAAGGGAAGAAATTAACCAAATAGAAAATTCCGAGTTTTTTATCAATTAGCCTCGGACAAAAGAAAAATATTCATACAGTTAACTTTTGAAAATTCAGATTTTATAGCGATGATCGATACAGGATCTACTATAAGTCTCTTAATTCGAATAGAGTTCCATCAAACCTTTATGAACACATGAAAGACACCCCAATTCAAATAAACACTATTCAAGGTACGGTAAGGAGTAACACGTCACAAGTCAAAACAAAATGTCCAAACCAGTTTGATCAATCATATAACGCAAGAATGAAATGGACAAAAATAGCATTAGACAAGCCATACGATTTCCTAATCGGAATGGATTGGATAGGGAAAAATACAAAAGCCATAGATATTAAAAATGAAGAAATTATTTTACTGAATGGTAAGCATCTTCCGTTCATAACCATACCACTCGAAGAAGTAAATGTGTTAGAATTAAGTGGAGTTTGCAATATTCAAACGAATCATCTTAACAAACTAGAACAGGAATCTATAGAAAAGCTTTTGAGCAGATATAAAAAATTGATTTTCAAAGAAGGAGATCAATTGACTAATACTAATACAATAGTTCACACAATAAAAACCACAACAGACCAACAGATAAACTCTAAATTATATAGATATCCGCCAAAACACGAAGTTGAAGTACGTAGACAAATGGAAGAAATGGAGAAACAAGGGATCATTCGAAAAAGTAACAGCCGTTATAGTTCACCAATAATAGTTATTCCGAAAAAATCGGATAGTTCAGGAAAACAAAAATACAGAATAGTTGTCGATTATAGAAGATTAAACCAAGTAACCATAGATGATAAATACCCACTCCCCAATATAGATGGTATATTGGATAAGTTAGGAAAGTCGCAATATTTTAGCACATTAGATCTGGCCAAAGGGTACCATCAGATCTTAGTAGCCGAAGAAGATATCGAAAAAACTGCTTTCGTAACTCCAGCAGGTTTATATGAATACGTGAGGATGCCGTTCGGTCTTAAGAACGCACCCTCAACGTTTCAAAGATTAATGAATGACATTTTGCGTGAATTTATCAATAAAATATGCGTCGTATATTTGGACGACATATTAATATTTTCCACAACATTAGAAGAACATATTCAATCACTAGAAAAAATATTTAGGAAATTACAAGATCATAACCTTAAGATACAGGCAGACAAATGTAGTTTTATGAAACGAGACACGGAGTTCCTAGGACATATTTTGACTAAAGAGGGAATTAAACCAAATCCCAATAAAATCAAAGAGATTGAAAATTTAACCATGCCAAAAACAGAAAAGCAACTAAAAGGGTTCTTGGGAATGACAGGATACTACCGAAAATTCATCAGGGACTATGCCAAAATTGCGTATCCGATGATAAGATATTTAAAGAAAGATGAAAAAATTAATATTAGAGATCCACAATATATATCAGCCTTTGAAAACCTTAAAACTCTAATAAGCTCACACCCGATACTGAAATATCCTGAATACGACAAATTATTTGTAGTTACAACTGCTGCAAGCAATTATGCCATTGATGCAGTCCTCTCCCAAAATGGACACCCGATTTGCTTTGTATCTAGAACATTAAACAAGCACGAACAAAAATATAGTGTAACGGACAAAGAATTTCTTGCCATTGTTTATACAGTTAATTATTTTCGACCATACTTGTATGGAAATCATTTTAAAATTATAACCGACCATATTCCTATTAAATATCTAAATAGCAAATACAAAGGAAAGAAATTCTCACAACGAAATCAAAGATGGATTCTTAAACTTCAAGAATACAACTTTGAAATAGAGTACTTAAAAGGAAAAGAAAATAAAGTCGCCGATTTCCTTAGTAGAATAGAACATTCACCTAAGATTAACGAAGATAATGACTCAGAATCTAATATGGAGTTAACAGATACAATTCACTCCGTCGAAGAACAACATCTAGATCATATAGGTATAAAGGAAGAAATCGTTAACAAATATAGGACTCAACTAATCTTAACGTATAGTATAGTAACAAACGAAATAGAAGTCCTGCACGGACGTAGAATTATTTATCTTAATCCTCTTGAAGGAATAGAAAAAATCAAAGACGTATTAATTAGGTTTATGAAGAAAGGATCAATAGGCATATACTCCGAAGTCGAAGATCACGACTATAATAAAGTCCAACAGGTTATAATACAACTATTTTCTATGAGCGAACATATTAAATTCATTAAATGTACTAACAGGGTAGCCGAAATCAAAACCGAGGAGGAAGCTCATAAACAAATTTCTCTATATCACACAAAAGAGTCGATGCATAGCGGAATAAACGAAACGTACTATACACTGAAAAACAAAATTTTTTTTCCTAAACTTCAAGAGCAAATACAATTAGTAATCAATAATTGCAAAAAGTGTCAAGAAATCAAATACGATAGAAAACCCATCAAACCAAAATACCATTTAACAGAGACCCCAGAACATAAAAATCAAATCATACATTTAGATATATTTCATATTGAAAAAAAAGCATTCGTAACAATAATAGACAAACTGACAAAATTTGCAGTAGGATATATAATAACCGATAGAAATTGGAGAAGCAAAAAGGCAATTTTAATAGAACACTTCTCAAAATTTGGGAAACCGAAGAAAATAGTAACAGACAATGAGTTCAAATCCGAACATATTTTAGATTTTCTTAATAGAAATGATATCGAAATACATTTGACAAAACCCAATAGCCATACAGGAAATTCAGACGTTGAAAGATTACATTCAACAATTCTAGAAAAAATTACAGGCATTGAAGAAAAAGATTTATCAGTAGAAATGAAATTGCAAATAGTTTTAGATAATTATAACAACAGATATCACTCCACAATAAAAACTACACCTAGGAAAGCTAAAGAAGAAGTTGATGAAGCAGTACTTAGTGAAAGAGTCCGACAAACTAAACTTAAGAAAATTAACAAACTTAATGATAAACGAGAAACTTACACAGAGGAAAGACAAGTAGGACCAATAAAGAATTACAAACATGTTAGACACAAGGAAGAAACCAGATATAAAATCAAAAACCTTGACAACGTACATGTAACCAATATTAAAAGACCTTACAAATTTTCAGGCAACACTTCTCTTCATAACACTATTAACACCGACAATACACGGAACACTCCAAACAACAGTAATCAATGAACAAACAGGGTTCTTAAAAATAAAAATTAAAGATTTAGAAATTACTAACCAAACAAACACTATTTTACACATAATAAACCCAGAAGAAATACTTAATACAGTCTCAATCATACGAACTAATATAAAACATTTGAACATTGAAAATAAAAATTTGATAATTAAGGAAATAGAAACACTAGTAGCAAAAATTAAATCAATTACACCTAAAGAACAAAGAAGATCAAGAAGGGGATTAGTAAATATGGTAGGAAACGTAGAAAGATGGCTCTTCGGAACCATGGATAATAAAGATAGAGACGATATCTGGAATTATTTAAAGATAGCAGGAGAAAATAGTCACAATGCAATAGAAACAATAAATCACCAAATTAAAATTAATAAACATTTCAATGAGTCAATAGAAACACTAAAAACAATAATTTTAGCTGATAGAAAAACTATACTAAATACATATAATCAAATAGAAAATTCCATTTCAAAAATTGTACAACAACAATTATTTTTAGACCAAATTACCAAGTTAAGATTCATAGAAAGTAAAATAAATGAAATTCAAGATAATATTGTATCAGCAAAACACAACATTATGCACCCCAGTATATTAACATTAGAAGAATTAAATGATTATGAAATTGATTTGCATAAACTTAAATTAATTAAAATGGGTATTCTGGAATACAAAAATAAATTCATTATAATTGCCATTAAAGTTCCAAGAAATTATGTCTCAGTAGAACAAAAATTAATCATACCAGTACCTAATAATGAACATTTTGAAATAGATTATGAAAATGAATATATTATAGAAATAAATAATAATACATATGTATACCAAAATGATGTAACGCTACAGGAATTAAAACCAAGCAAACATTGTGTTATAAATAAGAATTGTAAATTAAGATATAACAATGAAACTCAAATCCAAATAATAGATGATGAAACTATAATTATTAAAAATGCATATAAGGAAGAATTAAAACACAATTGTGACAACAGAAAAATTGTATTAAATAATAATTATCTCATTAATTTTTTTAATTGTCAAATACACTTGTTAAAAGAAGTTTTTTATAATAATCAAAAAATTGTTCAAGAAAAATATTTTTACCCCGAAAACAATCTTAAAACTTCATTTGAAAAAGCTATCACTTTTGATGACATTATTTTTAATAATTTTGAAAATGTTAAAGAAATAAAAGAATTGAAAGTTCATAAAAATATATCATATGTTATAAACTTAAGCATGATTATAATGATTATTTGTTCAACAATAGGCTTAACCTACTTTTGCAATAAAATATACAACAAACAATTAAATTATAAAATTCAGGAGAATTTTGACTCAAACCGAGGAGGAGTAACATATGATATAGCCACTAAGCAACAACCAACATATGCAACATCAGCAGTCTACGCAAAAACCAACAGTCAACCAACATATGCAACATCAGCAAAGAACATCGAAGCCATTGAACTGGATCGACCCAATGACCAGACTGCAACATCAGCAATCAACGATTATAAATACAACACAGCGACGAACAAGCGGGGCTTAGTTATACGTTTATGATCAAAGAGTAATTGCAGCGACGCTAAGGACGGAGGATTACTTTAGATCGAAGTATTTGTATACATCAATTTAATATAATAAAGTATTAACGGCCCGTGGCCGACCAAAAGTATTTAAAGTTTTTTTTTATTTTCGGTCACCACGACATACATAAGTCGCGCTTGCTATTCTCATAGTGTCTATGGAAGATTTTCACCTACCCTCGACAAAAAAAAAAAAAAAAAAAAAAAAAATATATATATAAATGCATATGTACATAAATATATTCCATATGATATATGTACATAAGAACTGTCATCTAAGTAAACCATATACTTACCTAGCCTTCTAAGTAATGTTCGTGGCATACCCTTAGGCGGGGGTATTTTAATAGTAAACCTTCCTTTTTTTGTTTTAGTTTAATTATTTGGAATTCAAACGTAATTTATAAGTGTAAAAGTTCGTTCTCTCGATCGGTCATCTATTCGGGATAAGTGTCAATGTTTTGTTGTACCCCCCTACATTGAGCTCGATTTAGGTAGGGCCCCCATTTCGTTTTTTTTTTTGTCCGCTTGTACACGAAGGTACAATTGGAAGGGAAGGTTTTCTTTTGTAGCTATTTTGTTGTACTTTAGTGATTTGTTTCAAATGGTTCAAACGCCTTTTTTTTATTTTTGTTTAATCCAAACTTAAATAAATTGTAATTAAATTGTCATCGCCTTATGAGAGGAAAACCCTGTTTTTTTTTTATTGCTTATGTGTTTGAGTTCAATAGCGACATGAGTCGCTGAGGTTTTACTTTTCAGGGGGTGTGGAAGGTACGCTCAAGTACCTTTGGCTGATGGACTAGGCTGCTGAGGCATCCTGCAAGATTGGGGAGATCCAAAATGGCCGCCGGATCTCCAGGTAGGGTGGGATTAATGGCCGCGCTTAATACCAACGCGAGCGCCCCCTCAATGTGGTATTCATCGTCCGTCCAAGTCAAGTAAGTAAAAGTAGAAAAAGAAGTAGATTGTCTTGGCACGATATATGTTTTTGTGTATGTAGGTTAGTTGTGTACGGGGACAAGAACCACCCCCATTTCCGGCGAGCAGAGCCGTGCGTCGCAAGCGTGCCACGCTCCCCGTATACGACCCTCTATCCTTTTCTGTCACATCCTATCCCAACATCCCATCCAAATCCTCACTTCCTGTCATCTTTCAAAATTCCTAACTCCTCCCCACTCCTACTCCTACATAACAACTTAATAACTCGAAGTCTTGATAACTCGATTTTTTTTGTGGCAAGTGATGGTTTGAGTTATCGAAGTTCGACTGTATTTGCATTTGCACGAAAAAAGGTTATTCTACGTGCTATTTAGGTAAAACGTTTTATCAAAACTTCATTACGTACAGGTGCAACTATAAAAAAAAAACCTAAGTAAATATTGAATACAACCTTAAAATAATAAAATAACATAATATAAGAATTTATTTATGTAAAATTTACCCAATATTTTGTTATTCCACTTTTTTTTTCTTAATGACGACATCAATCCTGTTTGGCATCGAATCAAACAATTTATTTATATGCGAGATTGTTATATATTTTTGTCTTTGATTATACTTTTTAGTTGAGTAGCAGATCTTGGCATTGTCTCTCTAATTTTTTTGCCCATGTAATGCCAATAGTTTTCTCTATAGGGTTAAGATCCGAGCTACTACCAGAATCGTTCTGAAAAATCACACCATCGCAGTGTTGGCAAAGTTGCTATAAAGTAGGCACAACATCGTTTTCAATAAAATTTTGTTATTCAGGGCATTTACTGAGCCCCTAAGCCTAAGAATTACAATTTATCCAACGCCAAATCTGGTTATTCCACCCATACTATTATAAGGGGAATGCTTAACGGTGGGTAAAATGCAATAATCTGAATACCGTTCACCTTTCCTCCGGTGAACCACTGCCCTTCCTTCTGGGCCAAATAAATTAAATTTGGCCTCTTTCGAAAATATTACTCTTGCCCTTTCGGTTTGAGTCCAATTTGTAAAAGTTTTTGCCTTAGTTTTTTCATTCGCGGTGTTAACAGTGGTTTTTTCAGCAGGTCGCCTTATATTAACACCGATTCCATAAAGCAACCTCGATACTGTCCGATCATTTATTGTTTCCCATTTTGCTTCTGGAATGACCAGTTAATATCTCTACCATGTGCAAACCGTTTTTTTTAAACAAATTCGCTGGATCTAACGCTGATCTCCAGGAGATGTCTTTCTGGGCCTTCGGCTTCCTGTTTTCCGAGCAATGGAGCTCTCTAGTTGAAAATTTTTTAAATGTTTCGCACACTCCATTCATTAGACCCTATTCGACTAGCAAATTCGCGATTTGACATTTTTCCTTACACGAAACAACAATATACGCTTTCTCTACAAGATGGTGTTGACCATTTCAAAACAAAAAAGAAAAAAAAGATAGAATTTTGGCAATAACTAAAAAAATAAATGCTTATAAATAATTCCACCATATATAAATTGGCTCCCATCGAAAAGGAGAGAATTCAAATTATTTCGAATGCGAGTTTTTTTTTGTACCAATTTTGCACCAAGAGGATACTTCTTCTCTTCCTCAGATGCGAGCTTGTGAAGCATTCGGATGGCAAGAGAGCGCTGGTAGTGCTTAATGTGATGGTTTTCAACCGGTGCAATTGAGTTGGCGACATCTCTCCAATTAAAGGAACATACGAAAGGCACCTAGCCCAGGTTGCCCTCCTTCTTTAAAGGGTAGCGTTACCTCATAACGCCCATATAAACTTCTTCTCGTCGTTGTAGGGAACTGTTCCTAACTGGCCCTGTTTTTTGAAGTTTCATACATTTCATAGGGGGTTTCTTCAATCTCCCAAAATTTTCTGACTGGGAATTTAGATCGACGAGTTGCCTAAAATTTCTGATTGGTTTTCGGGCCTCGACGTTGATTTTCCCAAACAGGATCCAACCTAGCAATGTCAATGTATTTCTGGCAAGCGGAGGTTCCAACTTCACTTCCCTGGCGATGTCTGGGAGAACAATCTCGGAGTAGACATCGCTCCCCAGAAGAAGGTCCACTGTAAAGCAAGTCCGTTCAAATTGGCATCAGTTTTCTGGGCTGGAATGTTGAGTGGGTGTAAGAACAGGAGCATTGCGATCTACTGTTGAAACCTGGTATGACTGGGTTGGATTCTTATTGTCTGTACGTCGTGTGGGGTTGTTAGTAAAAGCAATGGAAGTGTATGGTCTTCGAGTGGACTGTATTGCGTTGTGTGAGCTATGGTTGTAACGATTGTGTGATTGTATTATGGGTTTGAAAGTGAGGTTGGGTTGAATGTATAAAGTTTGGAGAATGAGGAAACTATTCAAGTATACTAACACCATTGTATATAAATACAAAAAAATATCAAGGCAGTTCTGATACTGAAGTCAAATTGAACGCAATAAAAAAAAAATTAATAAAAGATAAAATAAATAAATTTGTTGTTAACAAAAATAAAAATAAGTTTATTGAAATATTTAATACAGAATCAAACCTTCCAAAAGTCGCATATCAAAAACAAAAAAATTCTTTAACTCAATGCAAGTGCAAACTGCATCAAAACACTGCATCAAAGAAAAACTTTAGTGAATCGGTGTACAAGGACCAGGGCACACCTATATTGCAAAGTGGAGAACTTTATTCTTTAGCCCAGGAAGACTCTTCAGCTGAATTTCCAGCGGAACGTTGTAATTCAAATATTAAATTACAAACTCATTCCTTCATTCCTCATCATTATTCAGTGGAGTTTTATACACACATATTTAGAACAAATAATAAGAGAAAATCAATATCAAATCGAAAAACAAGTTCCTTTTTATACAAACCCTATTGCGTGAATTACGATTCCGTTTAAGAAATGAAATAACGAATAAACAACAACATAATATTTGATTATAAGTTTATTTAATACTGTGACTTATTAAAACATATAATACTGCACTTAATTACATTTATGAGAACGAACAAAGAACGATAAATAACAAAGGCGACCTTTTCGACAACACGTTACAAACTGCACTAGACTAATTACTAACTGAACTTACATGAACGTGTTACAACAAAATTAACGGCTGAAACGTAACACTAGAACTAGAACAGCAGGACATCTGCACTTTTTTTTGTTTACAAGTGCAAAAGAGCACGATCTCCGATTGTTTTGACTGTTGCTGCTATGGAGCTGCTGGTGCATGTGTGTACATACCAGCTTGATCAAAAAGTTCCCGGAATTTATTTAGAAAATTAAAAATACAAGTTTATTCATCTAAATCTATATTGTCCCTTCAAAGTAATCCCCATCGACTGGAACACACTTATGCCAGCGCTTGATCCAATCCTCGAAACATTTTTTATATTCGGTTTTCGGTATGTCCACCAATGCTTTCTGCGATTTTTCCATTAGGGTAAAGGCGTCAACAGTGAATCAGAGTACACAGTGAATTAATAGCTCTCATAATGTCTCTTTTTATTTTAAAATTAATCTGGAAATGAGAAAAGAACACATTTTTACTTCCCCTAGCAACAGACTAACGGTCTGCGCGATCGCATTGTCGAAGGTGGTTTTCCTCGTGTGTTTGTGTTTTCTGCATAGGTAAGTAATTTTTTTTTTCTGTTTTATTTTTGATCTTATTAAAAAAGTGCGTATTGTAACTTCATTTGAGTTTAATATTCGTACTTTTGTTCATATAGACTTTATAATTTTTGTCAATTTGTTTAGTTTGGTGAAATATTTTATAAATTATTAACATGTTTTTGCGAAATCACAACATTGTACACAGTGAATCAGTTGAAAGTGGTACACCGTGAATCATGAACATGGTAGCATTTCGAGGCTCCAGAATTCAAAATTTTTAATCCATGTTAATTTTTCAAATCTGGATGTTCGCTAGGAATAATTATGAGCAACTAAATTACCAGTTTTATTTTTCTTTTATTTTCGTGCAAAAAAGTAGCGTTTTGTGATATTTTTACAAGAACTGTAAAGCTTTTTTTATTAATTTTTGTATTAATACTTGAAGAGTTTTTATTTTCGTTTTTATTCTTTTGTCTATCCCTAAATAATAAAACGAATTAATAAATATATATACGTTATGAAAAAAACTTATGTTTTTACTTAATAAATTGATTTTAAATCCCTGTTTCACCGTGTACCATGCACTGATTCACTGTGTACACCCATAGTACACAGTGATGTGATCCAAGGGTAATTTCAAATAATTTTTTCTCTATCTCAACATTAATAAAGCTTTGAGATTTTGGACTTAAAATGAAGACAAAACATTGAAAAAGCTGTGAAAAAAATATCATGGCTATACTATGAGAAATGCGAGCTCAACGGCGCAGTAAGTAAAAATTGATCCACCTTTACCCTACTTCCTCTCGGCTGCTGAAACGCGTTCCCCGTAATGGATTTTTAACTCGATTGAACAGAAAGAAGTAACAGCATGTTGCATTTTTCGTCAAAAAATTACGAATAATAATGGCACTGTGCGACGGTGCGTTATCATGGTGCAAAATCCACGAGTTTTCTTCCCACAATTCTGGTCTATTTCGGCGAATTGCTTCACGCAAACGTCTCATAACGCCCAAATAATACTCTTTGTTTACTGTCTGGCCTTCTGGCAAAAATTGCGATGCACTACACCGTTGTAATCCATGAAAACCGTGAGCATTGCCTCCTTTTTTGACTGAAAACGACGTGGTTTTTTTGGTCTCGGCTCATTTGGTGAACGCCATTTACTTGCCTGATGTCGGGATTGCGTGTCGTACTCATAAACCCACGTCTCGTCTCCAGCAATGATCCTTTTGATGAATGTGGGATCGGATTCAGCCTCTCAAATCATGTCCTTTGCGACGTCAACTCAGTCTCTTTTTTGCATAAAATTGAGGTATTTTGGCACCAACTTTGCAGCTTGTATTGTCGTACAGCGTCGCTGTATTGAAGCCGTACAGCGACGCTTCATTCGTTTTGCATTAAAAGGTCTTTCCTAGGACGATCCTTTTAACCTCCCTCCATATTTGCATCGGATAAAACTGTTCCAAATGCAACCTTTGGCTCAAAGAAGGGTCAATGATGATATCATATTTATGCATCAATTGATCTCATGTCTGATTGATGCACCTGACTTATTATCCTGTTTAGGATTAAACTATCGTGGGGGATCGCATTACCTGCGTAGTATAGAGTTACTGCATGTATCTCATCATAGAACAAATTACGGGATGCATGAGCCTATTAACCGCATGAGTAAAATCTATAATTTAAATGTAAACCGCTCCCTCCGCTATCTCTCTGATAGTTAATTTGCGGTTAAAGCCAACATTTCTTTTACTTTATCAATGTTTTCGTCGGTTTTCGATGTCGATGGTCTGCCACTGCGTTCATCATCTTCGATTGACTCACGACCGACTCACGACTTTTGCACCGCTCGTGTAAACGACCGTTTTCTTTAGAGAATCGTTGCCGAAACACTTTTCCGACATTTCCAACGTTCGCGCACCATTAAATCCGTTTTTTACGGAAAATTTAATACAAGTTCCTTGTTGCAAATTTGAATCTATTTCTAAAATTGTAAAAAATCGCCAACACATAGAGATAGATGTACTGTTGGCTACGTAACTTTTGCAAATGTCAAGCTATGACGCTAAGATTTAGAGGGAATATCAACAACAGATGTACCAACTTCATAAAAAAAAACAGAACTCAAATCGCGCCACACAGTGGTTATTCCGGGAACTTTTTGATCAAGGTGGTATATACAGATGTCGGTGCAGCATTTACATGATTAAATGTATGTAACTCGTGCAAGACAGTGGTATTGAGAAAAACAAAAAATTTTGTGACTATAAGAATATTTTTTATTAAACTGTTATTGAAAGTACAAAAGTAATAAATAAAATAATTAATGTGATGGCTGGTGTTGATTCTAAGCTATCAAGTTACTTACTTTTGTGTCCAAAAACTAGTCGGAATTTTTTTATAAATCAAAAAATCTTTATTTATTCTTCCAAACCAATTTCGTCCCCTTCAAAATAGTCCCCTCCCGATATACAGTGCAATGGGAGTTACAGAGTAGACGTGCTTTTGTGTACTGGCAACTGTTTTGTTAATTTTTTGATCGAAATAAGCATTTAAACTTAATACTTTTGCTATTGGAATAGACTGAGCGTTTCTCTTTTCGTCTATATCGGTTTTTGTCTGTGAAAGGTAATAAGAAACTCCAAAAATAAACTATAATAAACTAAAAATAAAATAGAAATATATATAAAATTACAAGTTTTATTGTGCCAATCTCATATGGGTCCCATTTCGGTTATAATCGCACCATCACAATCAAAGTGCACTTCGTCAACACTATACACATACATATGTCTAACCTACCAAATCGACCCAATACCCGCAAGAAGTTTATTGACACGACGGATTCGCCAAAAAGCTCCTTGGGCTCTCCTCTACAAAAATCCACAAAAAAAAAGTTCATGGATGACAGAACTGACATGAAGGCCATGATGGACGAGCTACTTAGTAAACAAAGTGAGTTTATAATTACCTTGTTATCAAATAAACTAACAGAGTCCGAGGACAAAATTATGACAAACATTGATTTAGAAGTCAAAGAAATAAAATCAAGTGACATAAACAATCGTGTAACGCACTTGGAATCCACACAAACAAATTTAAATTCTGAAATTGATTCCATTAAATCCGAATTAAGTGATCTTAAATTATCACTCACTAAAGTTTCCACCGAATGTTCGAACGTAAATTCATCATTTTTTGACAAAACAAGCGAACTCGCAGAAGTTAAAACCCGATTTGATCACACCGCCGCAGAACTAAAGGAGATGAAAATAACACTCAACTCGTATGAAAATCGAATGGTGGCATGTGATGCTTTTTTGTTTGGTGTTCCGCAATTACCCAATGAAAATTTAAAATCAATTTTCAACCTTATTTGCACTACAATTGGTATCAAACCACCAACCATCCGTAATATTTACCGCATTCGTCCGAAACCCGGTACACACAATCCCGCTATCATGATCAAATTTAACTCTCCGTACGATAAAAACTATGTCTTAACATCAAACGCGATCTTTCGAAAAAACCACAATCAACAGCTGTGCCTGAAGGATATTGGTTTTGATAGCGCGTCGAATTCGTCGCATTATATTTACATATATACGGGAGAGCGTGTCACAACACAACCGATCTATTTTTCAACTCGCTTTGCACATGAAAAAATGTAAACAACTTTCATCGGTGTACACTGCAAGAGGAGCTGTATTTGTGAAACGTCAATCTAACCAACCAGCTGTATTAGTTGACTGCATCGAGAGCTTACAAGAAGTTGCCAGATCAACAGATGAAACATAGACAGTATACCAGCGACTTTCAAACTTAAATCATTTTTTTTTCATTATTTTTTCTTTTTTATGATTTTTGTTTTTTTTTTCTTTGTACTTTTCCTTTAAATTCTATCTGCTTGAATTTTTGAATTTTAAATTTTAAATTGATATACCTAATTTTTAATTGAATTTTTGCTATTTATTTTGTGTATTATTATAAACTTAAATATATACATTTCTTTTTCTATTTGCTATTTATTAGTACACTCCTTTTAGGTTTTGTTGTTTTTCCACTTTTTTTTTATCTCTTATGATGGTAAATAATCAACTGAGTGCAGATCGAACATTGCATTCTATGATTCATGTCTTAAGTAATTTGCAAACTGGCCTGCAAGTTTGCCATATAAATGCTCAAAGTTTGTTACCTAAGATCGATGAGTTTCGTGATTTGTTTGAGGGATCTAGTGTTGACGTTATCTGTGTCACAGAAACATGGTTGGCGAGTGGTTTAAAAGACACGAACTGTTGTCTAGAGGGGTATCGAGTCTTTCGCTTAGACAGGAAATCCCGTATTGGTGGTGAGGTGGCATTATATGTCCGAGACTCGATCAAGTGCAAGCCTAGGTGCTCATCAGCTGATGACAGTGAGATAGAATATCTATTCGTTGATCTGGTTGGTAATAAGGGTAAAATTTTGATAGGTGCTGTATATAGGCCTAACCAATGCATTGACTTCGCTCCCCTCTTAACCCTTTTAGAGGATATTTCGTTGACATCCTCTAATATAATTATATGTGGAGATTTTAACAGTAACCTTTTAACCTCAAATTTGTTGACTAACAGTATGGAAATGTTTAATTTAAGACCAGTAAATACGAGTACGCCTACACACTTCTCTGGCGGAACTCCGACACTTTTGGATTTATTTCTTGTAAATAACCTGAATAAAGTGGGCACCGTAGCGCAAGTGGTTAGTGCGTCGGACTACTGAGCCAGCGGTTTGGGGTTCGAATCCCGCCGCAAACACCTAAAAGTTTTTCACAGTGCCCACCTCTTTCGAATGTCTGACAAGCATCAAAGAGTATCATTTGTCACGATTGAGCTTCTCAACTCGCCGTTCGGAGTCGGCAAAAAACTGTAGGTCCCTTCCATTCGTGCAAAAATATAACACGCACACACAAATGATTGCGAGAAGCAGGCCTAGGTTCACCTCGAGCTGTGTCGCCAACTAAGTAAGTAAGACCTGAATAAAGTGCTTATATACGACCAACTCTCGGCACCTGCATTTTCAAAGCATGATCTGATCTTTTTAACTTTAAATTTCACCGTTAACTATATCATTAAAACTATTGAGTATCGTGATTTTAGACACATAGACTATACATGAATTGCATGAATATATGCTGGGATAGCATTTACTACATGCCGTCGTCGAGTGAGCAAGTCGATTTTTTAAGTGGAAATATATTAAGCCTCTACGACAGACATGTAGATATGAAAACGAAGGTCATTGATGACAGAATTAATCCGTGGTTTACCAGTCATATACGATCCCTATTGCATCAGCGTGATAAAGCTTACAACTGTTGGAAGAGATATCGATTACCGGAATTTCGGCAAATGTACTGTTCACTTCGCAACAAAGTTGTAATGGAAATACGTTCCGCCAAATCGAAAATGTATGCCAGTAAGCTTAATACCTGTTTAAGTGGACGCCAATTGTGGAAAAACCTGCGCAGCATAGGTATTGGTAAAACAAAGTGTAACTCGGCTGATATTACAAATCACGTCGATTGTAATTCTTTAAACCGAAAGTTCTTGTCTCTGCCCTCGTCAATTTCTGTAGAGAGTACTGAGTTTTTATACAGTTCGTATGGTAACCATCCTAACAACTCTAGTTTTGGCTTTAGATCGGTAGACAGTGTGGACGTGGTTGAAAGTGTGCTCTCGATAAAGTCTAATGCTATTGGTCTAGACAAAATAAACCCCATATTTTTAAAATTACTTCTACCAATAATCCTGCCATACATAACCTTCATTTTTAATACGATTTTGACAAAAGGAGAGTATCCTACACTATGGAAGCGGGCCAAAATCATACCTATTCCCAAAAATGCTAGAGCTGATGAGTTTAGGCCAATTTCAATTCTCCCCTTTCTTTCAAAGGTTTTTGAACGAATCGTACAAAAACAGATGAGTACTTATATTAAAAATAATAATATTCTTACTCCAAAACAATCTGGTTTCCGCGAAAAACACAGCTGTATTACGGCCATTCTGAGTGTTACTGACGATATACGGCAGGCTTTAGACGAAGACAAAGTAACATTTTTGGTGCTTCTTGATTTTTCCAAGGCATTTGATATGGTTGATCATACTATTTTATGTAAAAAACTGTTTCGACAATATAACTTTTCATCTGGTGCAGTAAAGCTACTTTCATCCTACCTAACAAATAGAATGCAAGCGGTTCAGATAAATGACAATCTGTCTGATTTTCTCCCAACTGCTAGTGGCGTCCCTCAAGGTTCTATACTTGGTCCCCTATTATTCTCATTATATGTAAATGAACTTCCATCTATCATAAGAAGCTGTTCGACACACATGTGTGCCGATGATGTCCAATTGTATATGAGTTGCTCTCTTGGTCTTATTGAAAACGGAGTCCATGATGTAAATGAAGATCTAGAGGCTATTGCACGTTGGTCTGAACTAAACGGATTTTCTTTAAACGCGAAAAAATCGAAATGTCTAGTCATGTCAAAAAAACCTTTAGATCTTTCCTACTTCCCATCTATTTTATTGAGGGGCTCTCCAATAGAATATGTTGAAACGGCTAAAAACCTTGTGATTATTTTTAACCGCTATCTTACCTGGGATAATCATATCAATGCTGCAGTTGGAAAGGTATATGGTGCACTGCGTAATTTGTAGGTAGCACAGTCTTTCACCCCTATAAGGACGCGGTTTATGTTAGCTAAATCGTTGGTCATTCCTATTCTAATATATGGATGTGAATTTTTTTGCAGTTGTAATGCGGTCAGTAAAAGAAAGCTCAATGTTGCCTTTAATAGCACGATAAGATATGTTTTCGGCCTACGTAAATATGATAGGTTAAGTAGGTTTTCTTCGCGTGTGCTCAACATGCCCTTTGAGAGCTATCTACAGTTTCGCACTTTGACAGTTATTAAATATTCTGGTAACACGTGAACCACACTACTTATTCAAAAGGACTCGTTTCACCTCTTCACAGCGGTCGGGGCAATTAATTCACACTCGTTACTCGTTTCTTACCCCAGAGCGTCAATTTTTCGTTAATGCTGTTCGATTGTGGAATTCACTGCCTCGGAACTTAAGAATAATTCAAGGTACAAACATAACAAGACTTAAAAGAGAATTAAGAAATTATTTTTCTAGAAACAGATAAATATATACTTCTATGAAATTTTTGTATATATTTAATTAAATAAATAATTTTGTTTTGTTAACTTTGTAACATATATTCAATTTGTATGATTTGAAATTTTCTTATTTCTTTTCTTGTAAAGATTGCATTTGGTATACTCGCTCATTTACTCTTAACTATTGTTCATAGCTAGCTTATCACTATCTTATAAGATATTGTATCTTAATGTGTATAAGCATATCGAAAATAAATAAATAAATAAATAATAAAATAATATAAGACTCTTATGCCACCGCTTTTTCCAGTCCACGAAGCATGCCAAAAAGTCTTCTTCTGGTATAGCCTTCAGAGCGCGCGCCGACTCACGTTGAATGTCTTCAATCGACTCAAAACGGTTTCCTCGGAGTGGTCTTTTGAATTTTGGAAATAGCCAGAAGTCACATGGAGCCAAATCAGGTGAATAAGGTGGTTGCGGAACGATATTGGTTGCATTTTTGGCGAAAAAGTCACGAAGAATCAGTGCAGTGTGAGATGGCAAATTCAGCATTTTTGGTACCAATCTAGACTTGACACGTTTGAGGCCCAAAACATCTTTCAAAATGGTATTAATTGATCGTTTTGATACGCCAATTTCATAAGCAATGTCTCTTATAGTTAATCGACGGTTTGCAAGCACTAATTCTTTTACTTTTTGGATGTGAGCATCGTCAGTTGGGGTCGATGGTCGACCAGGATGCTCTTCGTCTTCAACGCGTTCTCTACCTTCTTTGAACAACTTATACCAATCATATGTTGTTGATTTTGGTAGAGCTCGGTCCCCATAAGCCTTCTTCAACGTTTTCAACGTTTCTGCAGCATTTATTCCATTCAGGAAACAAAATTTGATCGCACTTCTTCGTTGAATAATTTCAGACATTGTAAAAATCGCCAAATTCATTTTTTGTGTCGCGTAACAAGCGTAACTCAAACACTAATGAATATTTTGACATATAATTTGGCATGGAAGTCAGTAACAGTTGTACCAACTTAAAGAAAATATATTGAGAGAAAATAATTATTTACCCGCGTAATTTAAATCGAAAAATTCCGACTAGTTTTTGGACACAGTAGTATATTTGGATCAAACGAACATAACTGAATTAGAGTTGCGCAAAACAGTTCCAACGGCGGAACGAACCTGGAACGATTCTTTTTCTCACCGGAACTAGTTCCCGGAACTAGTTCCTGGAACGATTAAGTTCCATAATTATGTTCGGAACTATGGAAAGTTCTTGACCTAGAACCAGTAAGCAAAATTAAAAAACTGAGTATTATTTATTTGAAAAAATTATCAGACAAATAATTATAAAAAAAAGATAACAAAAAATACATTTCAATGTGGAGAAAAAAGCAGAAATAATTTTGTTTTGATCATGTAGAAACAAAACATGCAACTCAACTCAAAATCTATTTCAAATCAAAAAAACCAAACGCAAATGTAAAATTACCATTTAGGTATCAGCAATCCAATTTTTACTTCCACTAGCCAACAAAAGAATACAAGACATTCAAATAAGAATACTCTTTCCTACGGAACTACAAAAAAAAAAAACTATGGAGTATGGAACTAAGTGAACTACGAATAGTAACATAATACGCACGGAACTACGAAGAAAAGAACTGGAACTAACATGGAACTAACTATCATGTCCATCGAGCTAAAGGAACTATTAAGAAAAGAGACCGATTTATGTGTATGGTAATCGTTCTCGTCTGTTCGTTCGTTCGTTCCTTCATGAGCTACCTATACTGTCTTACAAATATTTTCGGACATTATTCGTCACCCCTTTTACTACATATCAGTGTGCATAAACTGGTTCTTGTTTATTATCGTGCGAGCTTTGCTATTGCTATGGTATGGATGTATGAGTTTGCTCACATATTTGATTTTTCTTTGAACACTGAGACATGTTCGCTTTCAGTGTTGTTATTGAAGTTGGACCTGGAACTATGGACATGTTTAAGATCACTTTGTGGAACGAAAGGAACTAGTTCCGACAGAGGAACTAGTTCCTGGAACTATACGTGTCCGGAACGACACAACTCTAAACTGAATTCTTAAATCAGGTTCTATGTCTAATTTATTTCTATATTCATTTTTCGTATAAACAAGAGTTGGAAAACATAAATATGATGTGAAGAAGGAAATTAACACTATAATAGTTATAAAAGTATATTCCTTTCTAGCACTGAACAAGAATTGGTAAAGATTGGTGTTTTTAAATACAAGTTGTATTGCTGAATCATAAGAAATATCAATGAGTTGGTTTTCCTTAATAGCTCATAAGCCGCCAATTTCACTAAATTCAGTTGAAAATGGATTTTTAATCCATAATTTGCTGTTATCAGGAACTGTGAAATGTTTGATAGAACTTTTAAAAATGGAATCAGGTAAAATATCATTGGCGGTTGCTAAGAATTCAGTTAGTGTTGAAAATGGTGAAAAATCATTCTTTTCAAATCGTTTTTGTCACATACATAGCAGATTTCTAAAACGTTGATTTGATTTTTTCTTCAAATTAGAATAAAGTAACTGTCTTTTGAGAGTTTTGTAAGTCCAAGTTTAACTTAAATAACCAAAAACATCACATAAATATGCAACCTGCGCGCACCACCTAAAATCATAAAAACGGTCGCGCAATATAAATGACAAATTCTTTTGTTGAAGGAAAAACATTCGCGAAGCTCGAAAAAGCGTTTAAGGAATTTTCCTCGGGATAGCGTCTTGATTGATTTAACGGAATTGATTATCTTTATAACTTCTTCGAGAACTATTTTTAATTCTGCTGGAATTCTTTTTGCCACCAATGCTTCTCGATGCATCCAACATGATAGGGTTACTTCATTACTGGATATGTAAACAGTAGGGTAGTTGAAACTAAAAAAAAATAATTAAAAAAAACCGTCGAAAGTAGGGCAGTCCTGATCATTTTCCCGCCATCTACACTTAGTTCTTAATTTTTGTGATTTTATTCAGATTTTTTTGAAGGAGATTTTCAGAGAAAAGTTGTTACGTTTTCTGGAAAAGTGTTAAGAAAAAAGGAACACAAAAAAATGTTTCATACATATTTGAGTTCGTGCATTAACGAGCTTTCTTTTGAAACCCCACTCGATGACCTCAAATTTTTTTTTTTGAATTTCCCGTTTGACCCAACAAAACAACAAAGGCCGAAATTCAGCTTTTTGAGTTCTCATCAGCGCCTTGACCAGCACTTGGTTCCTGTTGACGTCTCTGGAACAGCAATCTCTCAGGCTTTTCCACTTTTTCACAAGAATTGACTGGCGGACTATTTTTGTAAGAAAATGCATGAAACGAACAATTTTGTACATACTTACTTGGTATTCCAAATGCTTCCGAAATATGTTTCCACACCTCAGCCTTCTTAAAACATTTTTATGTTCGAATTAGTTAAATCCAATAAAAAATTATTGCATTTAATAATCGCAATAAATTTCTCCGTGAACTGTTTTTCCATGTTCTTTCTTGTTTGAATTGAACTGTCCAAAATAGTGCAGCACGTTCGAAAGTTGAATCCGCACTGAAATAGTTGCAGATGTAAAGTGTACGTGGAGATTCGATCCGTTGCGTTAGTTTTGAATAATTAAGTGAGAAGTTATTCACATAACCGACAAGTGAACGATTCCCCTCGAACGGATTTAATTGCGGAGGAGTATTTCCGACGACGAGACGAATTCTAGAATAGGGATGTATATTTTATACCCGGATACGGACGCATCAAAAACCCTTTTTAAAGGAAATGCCACATCGCCAACAAAATAATGAGGAAAACTGACGTTACAATCGACGAACCCAAAACGGGCGACTGTTATCAATGATTACTCTCAGATACTCATAGGCTTCCGATATAATCAGTATGAAAATAATTATCGAGAAGAATTCATCGTCCATTCTATGTTTTTAAATAATTATTTGATAATTCACTTTGCACAAGTTAACAAAACAAATTTTTTACACATCAGCTTGAAGATGGAATGGCTCTTTCCGTTATACGTAATGTGAATATTTATTTTTCGACAAAAAGTTGTGGGTTTTTGAAGGTAAACGCTTCAGCTTTTGACGGGTTTTGCGTTCTTCCCAAAAATAGATTTTAAGGCAATCCGCACGCGGCTCTTTTCGTCATCTTAGCGTATGCGACGCGATGTACGAGAGGCATACGATTTGTTGTCACACACTTGTATTCAAAGCGGGAACCATACACGGCTCGTCCGCTACGCGTAATCGTCACAGCATGCGTGCTGCATGACAATTATCGTTAAGCAGTGTCAGTCGCTTATCGTCGTGTACGACTGTACGCTTGAAGTTTGTTTGAATTCGTACGTGTTTTTTTTTAAATGTCCGGCTATAGTGCTCGGCTAAAGCTCTGAGGGATTCGGTGCTCTTACCCGAAATTAACTCTTCTCCATATACTCTGAAAAGCCAGAGTTCGCCGCTTTGTCTTTCTCTCTACCGCGCGTATTCTGTCCGGGGACCGCAGTATACGATGAATAGGCAGCTAGACGAATTTATTTCCTCTTTACAAAAAAAAAAGGTTTCTTTGTTACTTTTTCTTAAGTGCCCTTATTGAACAAGAAAATAAAAAATTAATGTACCGTGGCAACTCTCTGTTTGGGCAATAGTCAAAATGTGCTTATTTTCCACTGATGGTTAGTGTAACCTTCGAGAGGCGAATAATCAAAAAATTACCCGATGCAAAAAAATAAACAAGGTTGGTGCTTTCCAAGTGACGACCGTTTTTTATACAAATTTACTTAAAACTAGATTTATAATTAAATTGAAAGTGTTGGCTCAACAATAAGAGCCCAACATATGTATATCTTATGTCAAATTTATAATTATTCTTCAAAACAATATTATTGACTACTTAATCTATTACATGACGAATTCTTAATAATTAACATATATGAAAATATAAATGCTTTTTTTGTTAATAGGAATTTTTAAAAAAATAAATATTACAGAGATTCATCCCCTGTAATATGTGCTGTCGGCGATTATGTAGAACGGAGTAGATTCGTTATGCATGATGTCTTCAAATCTGGGATCGATGATCGCTCGTACGCTCAGGTATCTGTCGGTTGTGTTGACGATTTCCTGGAAGATATCCTTGATCTCTTGGTTTGGGTGATTCTGATTGGGCGAGATTCTCCAAAATTCTTGAAGACAGCTGAATCAAATCATGATCTATTGGGGTCATCTTAGCAGTTTCGTATAGCGTGCTATTTTTGATGTACTTGAGTGTATCTAGATGTTTCCACTTTCCTGTACAGATGGAAGGGGATTTTCATTTTCAAAAAGCTGGATCTTCTTCATTGTTGTTGGTGAAATTGTGTATCAAATGGGGCAACCGTAGGTGATAACCAGTCGGATGAGTTGCTTATACAAAAGCAACTTGTTTCGCTGACTTAGTCCATTTCGTTTTCGCAGCAACGGATGTACCAGAAGAAAAGCAAAGCTGTCCCTCTTCAATATGATGTCAGCATGATGGATGAATTTAAACTTTTCACTAAAGTTGATGCCCAGGTATTTGGTGATGCTTCTCGTTGATAATTCGTTGTTGTCTGGAAGCTTTATTTTGAGGCTCCGACATATGGTTGCAAATCCTCTCCGACTTCTGACTGACGTTACTGGTGGACGGAAGCATATTAGCTCTCTTGCTGCAGTTGATTTTCAATCCCCATTTGAGGTAGTATTCCCAAAGACGTTTGAAGTGATCTTCTACTCTTCTGGCTGCTTTTTCCGCGGATGGGGAGACGTAATAGGTAATTGAGTCATCGGCGTATAGTGATGTCCTTGTTCGAGGTCCATTTCGTGGCTGATCTGCGGTGTAAATATTGAACAGGATTGGTCCCAGTTTAGATTCTTGGGGTACTCCAGCATTGATTCTCTTCAATGATGATTTCTTGTCAAAAATCTGTACATAAAAAAATCTATGGGTTAATAATTTGTGAATGAACCTTACAGTTCGGAAAACCGAATTCTAATAGTTTGAAGAGGAGTCCTTTAATCCACACGCTGTCAAAAGCCCTCGCGATATCCAGAAAAACGCTACTGCAAGTTTGCCATATAAATGCTCAAAGTTTGTTACCTAAGATCGATGAGTTTCGTGATTTGTTTGAGGGATCTAGTGTTGACGTTATCTGTGTCACAGAAACATGGTTGGCGAGTGGTTTAAAAGACACGAACTGTTGTCTAGAGGGGTATCGAGTCTTTCGCTTAGACAGGAAATCCCGTATTGGTGGTGAGGTGGCATTATATGTCCGAGACTCGATCAAGTGCAAGCCTAGGTGCTCATCAGCTGATGACAGTGAGATAGAATATCTATTCGTTGATCTGGTTGGTAATAAGGGTAAAATTTTGATAGGTGCTGTATATAGGCCTAACCAATGCATTGACTTCGCTCCCCTCTTAACCCTTTTAGAGGATATTTCGTTGACATCCTCTAATATAATTATATGTGGAGATTTTAACAGTAACCTTTTAACCTCAAATTTGTTGACTAACAGTATGGAAATGTTTAATTTAAGACCAGTAAATACGAGTACGCCTACACACTTCTCTGGCGGAACTCCGACACTTTTGGATTTATTTCTTGTAAATGACCTGAATAAAGTGGGCACCGTAGCGCAAGTGGTTAGTGCGTCGGACTACTGAGCCAGCGGTTTGGGGTTCGAATCCCGCCGCAAACACCTAAAAGTTTTTCACAGTGCCCACCTCTTTCGAATGTCTGACAAGCATCAAAGAGTATCATTTGTCACGATTGAGCTTCTCAACTCGCCGTTCGGAGTCGGCAAAAAACTGTAGGTCCCTTCCATTCGTGCAAAAATATAACACGCACACACAAATGATTGCGAGAAGCAGGCCTAGGTTCACCTCGAGCTGTGTCGCCAACTAAGTAAGTAAGACCTGAATAAAGTGCTTATATACGACCAACTCTCGGCACCTGCATTTTCAAAGCATGATCTGATCTTTTTAACTTTAAATTTCACCGTTAACTATATCATTAAAACTATTGAGTATCGTGATTTTAGACACATAGACTATACATGAATTGCATGAATATATGCTGGGATAGCATTTACTACATGCCGTCGTCGAGTGAGCAAGTCGATTTTTTAAGTGGAAATATATTAAGCCTCTACGACAGACATGTAGATATGAAAACGAAGGTCATTGATGACAGAATTAATCCGTGGTTTACCAGTCATATACGATCCCTATTGCATCAGCGTGATAAAGCTTACAACTGTTGGAAGAGATATCGATTACCGGAATTTCGGCAAATGTACTGTTCACTTCGCAACAAAGTTGTAATGGAAATACGTTCCGCCAAATCGAAAATGTATGCCAGTAAGCTTAATACCTGTTTAAGTGGACGCCAATTGTGGAAAAACCTGCGCAGCATAGGTATTGGTAAAACAAAGTGTAACTCGGCTGATATTACAAATCACGTCGATTGTAATTCTTTAAACCGAAAGTTCTTGTCTCTGCCCTCGTCAATTTCTGTAGAGAGTACTGAGTTTTTATACAGTTCGTATGGTAACCATCCTAACAACTCTAGTTTTGGCTTTAGATCGGTAGACAGTGTGGACGTGGTTGAAAGTGTGCTCTCGATAAAGTCTAATGCTATTGGTCTAGACAAAATAAACCCCATATTTTTAAAATTACTTCTACCAATAATCCTGCCATACATAACCTTCATTTTTAATACGATTTTGACAAAAGGAGAGTATCCTACACTATGGAAGCGGGCCAAAATCATACCTATTCCCAAAAATGCTAGAGCTGATGAGTTTAGGCCAATTTCAATTCTCCCCTTTCTTTCAAAGGTTTTTGAACGAATCGTACAAAAACAGATGAGTACTTATACTAAAAATAATAATATTCTTACTCCAAAACAATCTGGTTTCCGCGAAAAACACAGCTGTATTACGGCCATTCTGAGTGTTACTGACGATATACGGCAGGCTTTAGACGAAGACAAAGTAACATTTTTGGTGCTTCTTGATTTTTCCAAGGCATTTGATATGGTTGATCATACTATTTTATGTAAAAAACTGTTTCGACAATATAACTTTTCATCTGGTGCAGTAAAGCTACTTTCATCCTACCTAACAAATAGAATGCAAGCGGTTCAGATAAATGACAATCTGTCTGATTTTCTCCCAACTGCTAGTGGCGTCCCTCAAGGTTCTATACTTGGTCCCCTATTATTCTCATTATATGTAAATGAACTTCCATCTATCATAAGAAGCTGTTCGACACACATGTGTGCCGATGATGTCCAATTGTATATGAGTTGCTCTCTTGGTCTTATTGAAAACGGAGTCCATGATGTAAATGAAGATCTAGAGGCTATTGCACGTTGGTCTGAACTAAACGGATTTTCTTTAAACGCGAAAAAATCGAAATGTCTAGTCATGTCAAAAAAACCTTTAGATCTTTCCTACTTCCCATCTATTTTATTGAGGGGCTCTCCAATAGAATATGTTGAAACGGCTAAAAACCTTGTGATTATTTTTAACCGCTATCTTACCTGGGATAATCATATCAATGCTGCAGTTGGAAAGGTATATGGTGCACTGCGTAATTTGTAGGTAGCACAGTCTTTCACCCCTATAAGGACGCGGTTTATGTTAGCTAAATCGTTGGTCATTCCTATTCTAATATATGGATGTGAATTTTTTTGCAGTTGTAATGCGGTCAGTAAAAGAAAGCTCAATGTTGCCTTTAATAGCACGATAAGATATGTTTTCGGCCTACGTAAATATGATAGGTTAAGTAGGTTTTCTTCGCGTGTGCTCAACATGCCCTTTGAGAGCTATCTACAGTTTCGCACTTTGACAGTTATTAAATATTCTGGTAACACGTGAACCACACTACTTATTCAAAAGGACTCGTTTCACCTCTTCACAGCGGTCGGGGCAATTAATTCACACTCGTTACTCGTTTCTTACCCCAGAGCGTCAATTTTTCGTTAATGCTGTTCGATTGTGGAATTCACTGCCTCGGAACTTAAGAATAATTCAAGGTACAAACATAACAAGACTTAAAAGAGAATTAAGAAATTATTTTATTTTTCTAGAAACAGATAAATATATACTTCTATGAAATTTTTGTATATATTTAATTAAATAAATAATTTTGTTTTGTTAACTTTGTAACATATATTCAATTTGTATGATTTGAATTTTTCTTATTTCTTTTCTTGTAAAGATTGCATTTGGTATACTCGCTCATTTACTCTTAACTATTGTTCATAGCTAGCTTATCACTATCTTATAAGATATTGTATCTTAATGTGTATAAGCATATCGAAAATAAATAAATAAATAAATAATAAAATAATATAAGACTCTTATGCCACCGCTTTTTCCAGTCCACGAAGCATGCCAAAAAGTCTTCTTCTGGTATAGCCTTCAGAGCGCGCGCCGACTCACGTTGAATGTCTTCAATCGACTCAAAACGGTTTCCTCGGAGTGGTCTTTTGAATTTTGGAAATAGCCAGAAGTCACATGGAGCCAAATCAGGTGAATAAGGTGGTTGCGGAACGATATTGGTTGCATTTTTGGCGAAAAAGTCACGAAGAATCAGTGCAGTGTGAGATGGCAAATTCAGCATTTTTGGTACCAATCTAGACTTGACACGTTTGAGGCCCAAAACATCTTTCAAAATGGTATTAATTGATCGTTTTGATACGCCAATTTCATCAGCAATGTCTCTTATAGTTAATCGACGGTTTGCAAGCACTAATTCTTTTACTTTTTGGATGTGAGCATCGTCAGTTGGGGTCGATGGTCGACCAGGATGCTCTTCGTCTTCAACGCGTTCTCTACCTTCTTTGAACAACTTATACCAATCATATGTTGTTGATTTTGGTAGAGCTCGGTCCCCATAAGCCTTCTTCAACGTTTTCAACGTTTCTGCAGCATTTATTCCATTCAGGAAACAAAATTTGATCGCACTTCTTCGTTGAATAATTTCAGACATTGTAAAAATCGCCAAATTCATTTTTTGTGTCGCGTAACAAGCGTAACTCAAACACTAATGAATATTTTGACATATAATTTGGCATGGAAGTCAGTAACAGTTGTACCAACTTAAAGAAAATATATTGAGAGAAAATAATTATTTACCCGCGTAATTTAAATCGAAAAATTCCGACTAGTTTTTGGACACAGTAGTATATTTGGATCAAACGAACATAACTGAATTAGAGTTGCGCAAAACAGTTCCAACGGCGGAACGAACCTGGAACGATTCTTTTTCTCACCGGAACTAGTTCCTGGAACTAGTTCCTGGAACGATTAAGTTCCATAATTATGTTCGGAACTATGGAAAGTTCTTGACCTAGAACCAGTAAGCAAAATTAAAAAACTGAGTATTATTTATTTGAAAAAATTATCAGACAAATAATTATAAAAAAAAGATAACAAAAAATACATTTCAATGTGGAGAAAAAAGCAGAAATAATTTTGATTTGATCATGTAGAAACAAAACATGCAACTCAACTCAAAATCTATTTCAAATCAAAAAAACCAAACGCAAATGTAAAATTACCATTTAGGTATCAGCAATCCAATTTTTACTTCCACTAGCCAACAAAAGAATACAAGACATTCAAATAAGAATACTCTTTCCTACGGAACTACAAAAAAAAAAAAACTATGGAGTATGGAACTAAGTGAACTACGAATAGTAACATAATACGCACGGAACTACGAAGAAAAGAACTGGAACTAACATGGAACTAACTATCATGTCCATCGAGCTAAAGGAACTATTAAGAAAAGAGACCGATTTATGTGTATGTTAATCGTTCTCGTCTGTTCGTTCGTTCGTTCCTTCATGAGCTACCTATACTGTCTTACAAATATTTTCGGACATTATTCGTCACCCCTTTTACTACATATCAGTGTGCATAAACTGGTTCTTGTTTATTATCGTGCGAGCTTTGCTATTGCTATGGTATGGATGTATGAGTTTGCTCACATATTTGATTTTTCTTTGAACACTGAGACATGTTCGCTTTCAGTGTTGTTATTGAAGTTGGACCTGGAACTATGGACATGTTTAAATTCACTTTGTGGAACGAAAGGAACTAGTTCCGACAGAGGAACTAGTTCCTGGAACTATACGTGTCCGGAACGACACAACTCTAAACTGAATTCTTAAATCAGGTTCTATGTCTAATTTATTTCTATATTCATTTTTCGTATAAACAAGAGTTGGAAAACATAAATATGATGTGAAGAAGGAAATTAACACTATAATAGTTATAAAAGTATATTCCTTTCTAGCACTGAACAAGAATTGGTAAAGATTGGTGTTTTTAAATACAAGTTGTATTGCTGAATCATAAGAAATATCAATGAGTTGGTTTTCCTTAATAGCTCATAAGCCGCCAATTTCACTAAAGTCAGTTGAAAATGGATTTTTAATCCATAATTTGCTGTTATCAGGAACTGTGAAATGTTTGATAGAACTTTTAAAAATGGAATCAGGTAAAATATCATTGGCGGTTGCTAAGAATTCAGTTAGTGTTGAAAATGGTGAAAAATCATTCTTTTCAAATCGTTTTTGTCACATACATAGCAGATTTCTAAAACGTTGATTTGATTTTTTCTTCAAATTAGAATAAAGTAACTGTCTTTTGAGAGTTTTGTAAGTCCAAGTTTAACTTAAATAACCAAAAACATCACATAAATATGCAACCTGCGCGCACCACCTAAAATCATAAAAACGGTCGCGCAATATAAATGACAAATTCTTTTGTTGAAGGAAAAACATTCGCGAAGCTCGAAAAAGCGTTTAAGGAATTTTCCTCGGGATAGCGTCTTGATTGATTTAACGGAATTGATTATCTTTATAACTTCTTCGAGAACTATTTTTAATTCTGCTGGAATTCTTTTTGCCACCAATGCTTCTCGATGCATCCAACATGATAGGGTTACTTCATTACTGGATATGTAAACAGTAGGGTAGTTGAAACTAAAAAAAAATAATTAAAAAAAACCGTCGAAAGTAGGGCAGTCCTGATCATTTTCCCGCCATCTACACTTAGTTCTTAATTTTTGTGATTTTATTCAGATTTTTTTGAAGGAGATTTTCAGAGAAAAGTTGTTACGTTTTCTGGAAAAGTGTTAAGAAAAAAGGAACACAAAAAAATGTTTCATACATATTTGAGTTCGTGCATTAACGAGCTTTCTTTTGAAACCCCACTCGATGACCTCAAATTTTTTTTTTTGAATTTCCCGTTTGACCCAACAAAACAACAAAGGCCGAAATTCAGCTTTTTGAGTTCTCATCAGCGCCTTGACCAGCACTTGGTTCCTGTTGACGTCTCTGGAACAGCAATCTCTCAGGCTTTTCCACTTTTTCACAAGAATTGACTGGCGGACTATTTTTGTAAGAAAATGCATGAAACGAACAATTTTGTACATACTTACTTGGTATTCCAAATGCTTCCGAAATATGTTTCCACACCTCAGCCTTCTTAAAACATTTTTATGTTCGAATTAGTTAAATCCAATAAAAAATTATTGCATTTAATAATCGCAATAAATTTCTCCGTGAACTGTTTTTCCATGTTCTTTCTTGTTTGAATTGAACTGTCCAAAATAGTGCAGCACGTTCGAAAGTTGAATCCGCACTGAAATAGTTGCAGATGTAAAGTGTACGTGGAGATTCGATCCGTTGCGTTAGTTTTGAATAATTAAGTGAAAAGTTATTCACATAACCGACAAGTGAACGATTCCCCTCGAACGGATTTAATTGCGGAGGAGTATTTCCGACGACGAGACGAATTCTAGAATAGGGATGTATATTTTATACCCGGATACGGACGCATCAAAAACCCTTTTTAAAGGAAATGCCACATCGCCAACAAAATAATGAGGAAAACTGACGTTACAATCGACGAACCCAAAACGGGCGACTGTTATCAATGATTACTCTCAGATACTCATAGGCTTCCGATATAAGCAGTATGAAAATAATTATCGAGAAGAATTCATCGTCCATTCTATGTTTTTAAATAATTATTTGATAATTCACTTTGCACAAGTTAACAAAACAAATTTTTTACACAACAGCTTGAAGATGGAATGGCTCTTTCCGTTATACGTAATGTGAATATTTATTTTTCGACAAAAAGTTGCGGATTTTTGAAGGTAAACGCTTCAGCTTTTGACGGGTTTTGCGTTCTTCCCAAAAATAGATTTTAAGGCAATCCGCACGCGGCTCTTTTCGTCATCTTAGCGTATGCGACGCGATGTACGAGGGGCATACGATTTGTTGTCACACACTTGTATTCAAAGCGGGAACCATACACGGCTCGTCCGCTACGCGTAATCGTCGTTAAGCAGTGTCAGTCGCTTATCGTCGTGTACGACTGTACGCTTGAAGTTTGTTTGAATTCGTACGTGTTTTTTTTTTAAATGTCCGGCTATAGTGCTCGGCTAAAGCTCTGAGGGATTCGGTGCTCTTACCCGAAATTAACTCTTCTCCATATACTCTGAAAAGCCAGAGTTCGCCGCTTTGTCTTTCTCTCTACCGCGCGTATTCTGTCCGGGGACCGCAGTATACGATGAATAGGCAGTTAGACGAATTTATTTCCTCTTTACAAAAAAAAAGGTTTCTTTGTTACTTTTTCTTAAGTGCCTTTATTGAACAAGAAAATAAAAAATTAACGTACCGTGGCAACTCTCTGTTTGGGCAATAGTCAAAATGTGCTTATTTTCCACTGACGGTTAGTGTAACCTTCGAGAGGCGAATAATCAAAAAATGACCCGATGCAAAAAAATAAACAAGGTTGGTGCTTTCCAAGTGACGATCGTAGAACTTCTTTTTTCTTCTTTTATTCAAATGTTTTTTATACAAATTTACTTAAAACTAGATTTATAATTAAATTGAAAATGTTGGCGCAACAATAAGAGCCCAACATATATCTTATGTCTAATTTATAATTATTCTTCAAAACAATATTATTGACTACTTAATCTATTACATGACGAATTCTTAATAATTAACATATATGAAAATATAAATGCACTTTTTTTGTTAATAGGAATTTTTAAAAAAATAAATATTATAGAGATTCATTCAGAGAATGTAGAACGGTGTAGCTTCGTTATGCATGATGTCTTCAAATCTGAGATCGATGATCGCTCGTACGCTCAGGTATCTGTCGGTTGTGTTGATGATTTCCTGGAAGATATCCTTGATCTCTTGGTTTGGGTGATTCTGATTGGGCGAGATTCTCCAAAATTCTTGAAGTCAGCTGAACCGAATCATGATCTATTGGGGTCATCTTAGCAGTTTCGTATAGCGTGCCATTTTTTATGTACTTGAGTGTATCTAGATGTTTCCACTTTCCTGTACAGGTGGAAGGGGATTTTCATTTTCAAAAAGCTGGATCTTCTTCATTGTTGTTGGTGAAATTGTGTATCAAATGGGGCAACCGTAGGTGATAACCAGTCGGATGAGTTGCTTATAACAAGCAACTTGTTTCGCTGACTTAGTCCATTTCGTTTTCGCAGCAACGGATGTACCAGAAGAAAAGCAAAGCTGTCCCTCTTCAATATGATGTCAGCATGATGGATGAATTTAAACTTTTCACTAAAGTTGATGCCCAGGTATTTGGTGATGCTTCTCGTTGATAATTCGTTGTTGTCTGGAAGCTTTATTTTGAGGCTCCGACATATGGTTGCAAATCCTCTCCGACTTCTGACTGACGTTACTGGTGGACGGAAGCATATTAGCTCTCTTGCTGCCGTTGATTTTCAATCCCCATTTGAGGTAGTATTCCCAAAGACGTTTGATGTGATCTTCTACTCTTCTGGCTGCTATTTCCGGGGATGGGGAGACGTAATAGGTAATTGAGTCATCGGCGTATAGTGATGTCCTTGTTCGAGGTCCATTTCGTGGCTGATCTGCGGTGTAAATATTGAACAGGATTGGTCCCAGTTTAGATTATTGGGGTACTCCAGCATTGATTCTCTTCAATGATGATTTCTTGTCAAAAATCTGTACATAAAAAAATCTATGGGTTAATAATTTGTGAATGAACCTTACAGTTCGGAAAACCGAATTCTAATAGTTTGAAGAGGAGTCCTTTAATCCACACGCTGTCAAAAGCCTTCGCGATGTCCAGAAAAACGTTACAGTTGTCTCCTATTTATTCAGTCCATGAGTAACATCGTTGTGCAGCTTCAGCAGTGGAGAATTCTATAATGTTTTCTTCGGAATCCATATTTATAGTTTGGAATTATACCCCTCTCAGAACAAAAGAGGTTTATCTTCCTTACCATCAATGATTCGAGAACTTTGCTGACGCAACAAAGCAAGGCTATTGGTCTTTATCAATCGACACTCGATCTGTTGGTCTTCTTTGGCACGGGAACCACTTTGGCTAGTTTCCAAGCTTTGGGGAAACAACTGTTATAAATGCAATTATGGAAAATGATTGTTAGTAATAAAATGGCCAGATCTGGTAACTTTATAAGCAAAAAGTTCGAACTCTGATAATTTCCTGAAGATTTCTTGAAGTTGCCGCTTTGGATAATGTCCTTCACTTCCTCGGTGTTTTTTTTTTTTTTTACAATTCACGGGCGCTAAAGGGAGTTGGTGAATACATTGTTGCTTGCTGGACTATTAGCTGGATTAACTCCCCTAAATGTAGTCATCTTAATACTGGCACTCGTTGCTTCATGGACTGTGAAATCAACTTCTTTTATGAAATCTGGAAGATGGACAGGTGGCCAATCATGAAAATTTTCCTCGAAGAAATTAGCAAATGCCTTTGCTTTCTGGGCAGTAGTCGAGACAATCTCCTGCCCGTTGCCCAGTGTTTCTGGAATAGATTTAGTCTTTCCAACCAGCGAGTTGATCTTCTTAAATGCATCGAGACCTGGGTTAATGTCCTGCAGACGTCTTTTAAATTATTCTTCTTTAACCCTTACCGACTCATACAATTTTACACACTATAAAGCCCATAGGTGGTACCGGGGAACCACCATACATTTTGTTGCGGTTTACACAGAAATCATTCGAAAATGTTTGTAGAAAGTGTGCGTAATAACGTAAAGAACTAATTATGATAACGTCTGTGTACTTTTCTCTCCTTAAGTTTTGTAGTGATCGACGATCACAGAGTGAGAGTCAATGTCAAGTCTTTGTTTTGAATTGTCAATCGTCAATTGCAGTGTTGCGGTAAGAGATTTCTTAATTTCTTTCGTGTTTGTATTGTCTATAAGTGATGAAGGAACAAATCTGTTAATTGTACTACAATGTTTTAGCCGGATTGTCACAACAGAGAACGTCTTCACATCACTACCTCTGCTAAATAATCTCAAGAGCAATGGATTGACGTTGCTGAGGACGCTTCGGAAAAATGAAACCGTAACCCCAATGGCGAAGCAGCCATCGAAAGACCGCGAAAACTATTCAACTTTGTTTGGTTTTAGAGCCGAAGCAACGACATGTTCGTATGTCCCGAAGAAGAAGAAAGCCGTAATTTTGATATCCAGCATGCATTACGATGGGGCAATCGATGCGAGGACTGCAACTATAAAACCACAAAACGTATTACATTATAACTCGACTAACGGTGGAGTAGATCATAATGGAGTTATACGACTAAACTTAGAATTAATTAGTAGCTTTTGGCGTTATTCTACAATATTATTGACGTTCCTTGTTGAAAGCATAATACAGAAAATGTCCGAAAACATTTTTTCCTGAAATAACTGGCTCGAGACATATGCTTGCCATCGATTCAAGTTCGGAGCTTAGATCCGCTGACAACGCGATTCTATTTATCAAAACAGCCATGGGAAGCATACTCGGCTCGCGAATCGGAAGTATGCACTTCTATTTCGCTTCCACAACGAATCGATAAATGAGATAGCACCGGTCGACTGAAGAAGCAAAGTATTTGCAAGAAATGCTATAATGATAATAAAAATTGTTGTAATACGGTTTACGACCTGCATATTACACCTGCTCCGGTTATTTGCTTGGATTGTACTAACAATATCTCAAATAAAATTATAATATATATTACAAAAAACACCCATGGTCACTTCCGCCATTGGTTTGAAAAATGGTAAAAAACCACATGTTCTTTTCACTTTTTTTAAACAAATTTTTGTTTTGTAGCTAAGAAGAAGTTCAGCGTTGATGGAGTCCTAGGGAATCTCTTTAGTAGCGGTGGGACTGCAACTAAAGACTGTTGATGGCCTTGCTATGAAGCCAGTCAGCTATCGCCGATCCTTGAAGAGTAATGACATCATCTTGCCAAAGTGGACGCCTCGCATTGAAGTCACCACCTATTACGCAATAAGTGTGAAGAATCGCCACGTTGTTGATAGTGCACAGATCTTTCTGTATATTTTAACTCGACTTCAGAAACTTTGCTGATGAAAGCTGTTGTCCCATGCATCTTAATCCTGGGATGGTTAAGCGTTCGCACTTAAATATCTCCCTGAAAAGTATAGCTGTGCCTCTTTTTCCAGTTGTTTTGTCATCTCTGTAAACGTTATATCCAATTGGCTTGAATGGGCTCCTTGGTGTAAGATTAGTTTCCTGTAAGAGAGGAATATCAGGTTTCTTGTGTTTAATAAAAATTCGTTTCTGTCAAGAGTAAATTGAATTAACATTATATGATAGTATACTTAGCATGTTTACTAGGAACATAATTCACAAATAAGTCTACCAAGTATTACTGTCTTCGCCTTGTCGTCAAGGGTTCCATAATTTTTTGGGACAACCTGTCAGTAGATCTGTGCCAAATAGGCGTTCGGTCTCATCGAAGATATTGTAGGAAGTGTTGGTTGGCTTTACTTCTGCTTGGTGGTGCTTCGTTTTTCTTTTGAGGTGCTGAAAGTTGTTTAGATGGTGCTTTAGTTGCTGGTTTCTGTGGATTTTGATTGATGGTTCCTAAAGTTGCTACGTTTGCAAAACTTAATCCGCTAGCAATAGATTTGCTAGTTGATTGAAGCGCCAGTTGATGTTGTTCTTTTTTCTTTAATACTGTTTTCGCCTTTTCTGCCAACTTTTCCTTGTACTTAGGACGACCTTTGTAGTTTGCTGGATGTCCGATCGTCTGAAAATTTGCACAAAAGACATCATCATACTTGTTGTCTTCTTTGTTCCTTGGGCAATTTCATGGAAGATGCTCTTCTTTGCATTTGAGGCATCGGTATTTCATACTGCAATTGCTGGCCACGTGTCCGAACATCTGGCAGTTTTTGCATTGGGCAATTCCAGTTGATTTAAATGTTCCCCAATTTATCTTCTGATTCATCGCTATTTTTATCTACCTGGACTATGAGGTTGTTAAACTTACAGTCCTGGTAGTTTTATAGGTACTTACCTCAATTACCGGTATGCTTGCCGCTGATAGCTCCGATTTTATTTCGGATACCTTGTAGCTATGGTGAATGCCTTTTAAGACTAAAATATTCTTCTTGTCCTCCTTCAGTGTAAATGTGTTGAATTCTGTTTTCCTTGTCGTCAAGAACTCCCGTAATCACCGACTTACTGCTGTTGATATTGTGGATCTTGTAGCTGATGTTCAATCCCCTTGTGTGTCTGTTGAGCTCTGCCACATTGAGTTTGAAGCAGATGATTGATGGCATGATACTCGATGTCTTCTCGTTTGTGCTTGTTGTCGCTGTTACTGCTGGCTGGTCTTCTTCGGATGAGATAGATGGCTTGTTTGTAGTTGACATGTTTGGAACTGCAAAAGATCTCGCAGCTTCTGAGGTCGAGGGTTTCGGTAAGCACTGAATTTCCGGTATCGGCGATTCCGATTTTTTTCTCTTCTTGGAAGCGACTGTCTGAAACTCTTCCCCAGACTCCACCTCGTCGCTTTGCTCTTCATCACATGATAGCTCGCTGGATTCATCATTTCAATGCTCGTCATCATTCTCGATGTCGCTGTCCTGGTCCATTGGTTCATTGCACCCCTCGTACATTTCATCAATATTTCCGAGCTTATCATGGATAGACTAGGAATTTTTTCCATGAGTAGCTATTCCCGATTTACAATGTCGAGATACGTTGAAGTAACGTTCTCTTTCCTTTTTTATTTTTTACCCTTTTTGTGTTGGTTCACAATTGTCTTTATATTATTTATCTTTTTCACTATTCGTCCTGTTTTTACACGTAAGCGCAGGTAGTGGTAGAAACCCTTTTGCCGATAAAAGTTTGCCTGTTTTTTCACTGTCACTATTAAGGAGCACTACCACACTACTCAACCGTCACTGATGAACTGATTGCTTTTATACTCCTGATCATGAAAGCTTTCGTTAGCTTTGGAGAGATTTTTATTTGTACTAACAAGTGTTGCCACACTGCTTACATTATGTTCTAAAGCGAAAGTTAGAATTTCATTTCTTAAGACTATTCAACAATGTCTTTTAAGAATTTGTATTTAACAGAAAGCAAAGAATAATTCATTTAATAAAAATAAATGATTTATATAAACATATTTTTTTTTAATTTAATTTAATTAATTTTATTTACTACGCTACACGGTGAAATTATAAAATTCGTTCAATTGAATGAAAACCAGGGATGTTTATATAAAAATAACATTGAAGCTCGAGGTGAACCTGGGCCTGCTTCTCGCAACCATTTATGTGTGCGTGTTAGATTTTTTTGCACGAATGGAAAGGACCTACAGTTTTTTGCCGACTCCGAACGGCGAGTTGAGAAGCTCAATCGTGACAAATGATACTCTTTGATGCTTGTCAGACATTCGAAAGAGATGGAACCGTGAAAAAACTCTTAAGGTGTTAGACCCGGGCAGCATTGCGTAGTAGTCCAACGCACTAACCACCACGGCCACGGCGACCAAGGGTATTCTAATAAGGATATTACTGGAAGGACCGGAATAGCTCAGCAGATGAATTTTTTTATGCATTTCTTTTTTTCTTCGGTGACAGAGATAGTTAAGCGTCGTACGCTTTGCATTTTGACGATTGAAAACACGTCGTTTGACAGCCGTATCGTTATCGTAGCTGCATCGCAAAAATATGACGTGACGATAACGTTACGATAACGATACGAGCCGTGTGCGGATAGTCTAAGGCGAAAATATATTTTAAAATAGTAGAAAACAGCATTTCAGCACATCCCCCGGCACCACGTTGCGATCGAGGAGGGTTTCAATAATATAGTTATGATTTTACATCTGGAAACCCTCCTACATGTCAGGACGAACCGACACAGATGAGGTTGTATTAATTGTATAGTACTTAATTATTAAAAAACAGTTTATTTTTAGTTTAGTTTATTTATTTCATAACGACTAGCTTATACACAGTAAGATATAATATCTTATAATTGAGTGATAAGTACACAATATAAAAACAATAGAAAAAAAAAACGTATGATTGGAAGAGAAAGCTACATGAGCTATTAAATGAAGAATTGAAGTTAATTATAAAAAGAATGTAAACATAGTAAACAATTTACAGAAACTAAGCAGAAAGAAAAAAAAAAAAAAAGAATAAATAAATCCAAATTTCAAGAATTTAAGGAGTTTGAAAATAGATACGTTCTGAGTTCATTTTTAAGTTTAGTTGTGTTAGTTATCCTTCTGAGAGGGCGGAGCAAGGAGTTCCACAACCGTGTGGCGTGAATGAAAAACTGTCGCTCAGATATTAAACAAGAGTACCGGGGGGAAATCAATTGTGCAGATCTGTTTGATGAGGCGAATCTTATTTTTTCAAAGATATAAGCAGGTTGATGTGATAAAAGAATGTCCGAGAAGAGGCTAAGAGTTCGAAACTGTAGTAGGTGATCAAAGGTCATATTATATAGTTGCCTAGAATATCGCGAAACTCGATCAAATTTGCGTAATCCAAAAACATAGCGAACAATGCAATTAAAGGCGACATTAAGTTTTCTCCTGGATACAGAGCTACAATTTGAATAAATTTCACAACCATATATAAGGACTGGAACTGCTAGAGTTTTAGCTAGTAAGACTCGCGTTTTGAAGGGCGTGAAGGAGTGGGTAGCCCAAAGTGTTCGGATGACACCATAAGTCTTCCCCACTACTATATTTATATGATTGTCCCAAGTTAAATGGCGATTGAAAGTCATACCAAGATTTCTGACAGTTTCTACATATTCAATAGGGGCATCGTCAAGAGTGATTGTAGGAAAATAAGTCAGATCTAGGGGCTTACGCGAAAACACGATGCACTTAGTTTTTGTTTGATTTAATAGCAATCCATTTCGATGTGACCATTGCACTATATTAGCCAGATCTTCATTTATGGAGTGTACAGCGTGCTCTATTAAACCCAGAGGACAACTTAATAGGAGCTGAACATCATCAGCATACATATGCATTGCGCTATTCTTAATAAAATTGGGAAGATCATTGACATATAAAGAGAAAAATAATGGCCCTAATATGGATCCCTGAGGAACACCACTAACGATTGGTAGAGGGTCCGATAGAGATTGATTGATTGATACGGCTTGAAATCTGTGTGTTAAGTACGAGGACACTAACTTTACCGCGCAGGGCGAAAATTTGTAGATTTCAGACAATTTGCGACACAAAAATGAGTGGTTAACCATATCAAATGCCTTAGAATAGTCTAGTAAGACTAAAAAAGACACTTTGTCCCTATCAATGGCTTGGCGAATATCCTCAGAGATACCTATAACAGCAGTGGTACAGCTATGTTTTTGTCGGAAACCAGATTGCGTGGAGGATAAAATATTGTAAGTGGAGAGATGACGACTAATTTGCTTCTGAAGGATCTTTTCAAATACTTTCGACAAGAATGGGAGAATAGATATCGGTCTGAATTCATCACATTTCGATGATTTTGAAACTGGAATAATTTTAGCCGATTTCCATTGCCTTGGAAAGATCCCAGTAGTTACCACTGTGTTAAAAACGTATGTTATGAACGGTAGCAATATGGGAAGTATAATTTTTAAGAATGATGGGTGGATGTCATCAAGTCCGACAGCATTTGATTTGATAGCTAGTAGGCTTTCAACGACATCAGCACTGTTAAATGCTGTAAAACAAAAACTAGGGCAACTAGCAGAGAAAGATGAGTAAAACAACTGTTGAGTAGACTGCAAACTGTTCACAGATGTTTGTGATGAAATAAATTGCGAGTTAAGTTCATTAGGGTCAGGAGCATAAGAATTGTTACTTTTAGATTTACCAATACCGAGATTGCGTAGACTACTCCATAAACGCTTACTTCCTAATGAATCATTGAGCCTGCTAGAATAGAAGCGAGATTTGGCGGCTCGTATAGCAGACACAACTTTATTGCGTAATAGACAGTAGACTTGTCGATGATCTACCAAGCGAAAACGTTTCCAGCGAGTATAGGCTAGATCGCGCTGTTGTATTAGGGAGCTGATTTGTTGTGAAAACCAGGGTGCCTTTTGTGGTGAAAGGATGTTGGCCTTTAAAGGAACATACCTATTATAAAGCTGTTTAATATTGCTGCTCATGAACTCAACCTGATCGTTTGGAGAAGAGAAATAGTAGATTGCATTCCAATTTATACTTCTAGTATCTTCCTCTAGCAGCGTATAGTCAATATTCTTGAAGTCTCTATATTCAATAGCTCTGACAGCACTTACAGTTTCAAAGTCGAAGGACAGATAAAGTAAATCGTGCCTAGAGAAAGCAGGTGCAGAGAGCTGATCATAGAAAAGGATCTTGTTTGTGTGACTGACTAAGAATAAATCCAACAGCGTTGAGGAGTGATGAGAGAAGTGAGTAGGAACTGTTGTATTCGCTGAGATCAAATTAAGGGAAGACATTACATCGATAAGATGGCTATCAGACAGGAGAATGCTATTAAAGTCGCCACATAAAACAATATTGGGACACGTAATAGAGATTTCTTCCAGAGTAGTAATAAATCGTGATAAATTAACGTTTCTATTAGGACGATATGCAGTACCGATTAAAAGTCTAGATTCCGCATTGACCAGTTCAACAAACACATGCTCAATCTCACAACTATCAGAGGAAATGCTACGTAATCTACATTTAATGTTGTCTTTGAGGTAGATAGCAACGCCGCCACCAGGACGACCAGTGCGGTCGGATCGAAAAACCTTATAGCCACCCAGATGACACAGCTCATCACTAAATGAATCCCTAAACCAAGTTTCCACACAAACCACATCAACCCCTGATTGCTCAAACAAGTAGCGGAATTCATCGATTTTCGGAAGAAGACTTTGAGCATTAATATGACAGATATTCAGACCGGTATTAAGGCGTCTAAATACTTTTAACATAATATAGAGTCTAGAATCCATATCTTGATTTTAGTAGGAGAAATAACACAACTTAACCTTTACAATATAAAAAAATATATAATAATTCTCTTTTTATGAAGAAACACAATTTACTGAATTGGAGAAGAGTGAAGAGAAATAGAAAAAAGAGAAAAGGTAAATAAATAAGAAATAATAATAATAATGAGCTATAATCTAAAAATTAAAATGAAAATTAAAAGTAATAATAATAATTGGCAGAAAAACTAATTTCCATCTGTTGAGCTGGCAATTCCGTCAAGATCATCAAAACATTCGACCAATACAGCAGCTTCATCCATTTGACGTTTGACATATATTACACCGCGTGAAGAGAACACTGATGCAAGTTGCTTACATTTTTTGAGTTTTAGAGCAGAGTTTAAAAGTTGTTGGTTATATTTTGTTAAACATTCACGCAGATTGATGGTACGGCTCGAATCCATCCCAACGTCTCGTAGACTCAGTTCTCGTTTACTTTCTTTACGGAAAAGTGCGATGGTTTTTAAAACAAAATTGCGTTCGTACGGCGTGAAGAATTTAATGAGGATCCGAGTGTCACAGCTACCACCCTTCGGCCGTGTGCGAAATATGTTTTTTAACTTTGGTGGACTAATTTTTAGCGAAGTGCACAGTGAAGTGAAAATAGATGTAAGATTTTCATCGGAAAGATATGGAACCCCAAAAAGTATAGTATCACATGCCACCACACGGTTTTCTTGGGTATGTTGTGTTTTTTTTATGATTTTTAATTCGGTAGTGACGCAGTGGAGGTTATCTTTTAAGTAAGCAAGTTCGTTAGTTCGATCGGTGCGAAGAGCGTTGGATAGGTTATGTTTATTGTTGACGTGAGTTAAAAATGTCTGGATGCTTTTGATATCTTCTTTAAGTGTGGCGATTTCGGTGTTAGCATTAAGATGTGACGATTCCAGATGAGCAACTTTATTGTTTATACTACACACAGAGTCTTTCAAATCATTAATTTGCTGGTCAAGTTTCTGGGAGATTTTGATCTCCATTTCTGACATTTGTGTTGACAGAAGATTAATAATAAACTTACTCTGTTTATTTAGTCGCTGATCCATCTTATCCCACATATTTTTTTCTTCCTCAATACGCTTGCAAGTGGTAGTGGGAAGCGGCGAATTCATTGATGAGGTTAAGAGGGGGGATTTCACTTTGTTGATGTCTCTCAAGCGGGAATTTATACGTGTTGGCGGAGACATTTTCAGAGTAAGGAACAACAAATGAAATTGGAACAATGCGCGATTTTAAAGAAAATTACTTTAAAAGTTAAAAAATTTAATAAGTGCGGCACTGTACACTTCAAAGTAGTTTAATGTTTTATGAGGGACAGTTTAATAGTCAGATAGGACACAAAAGTGATCACTTTGAGGATACTTTATTCGATATAATCAAGACTTTATTGCCAGGAAATAAACACGCGTCTACTCAGTAGCTTTCATTCCAAACCGGCCATTTTGAAAAAACGCGTCGATGAAATTTTCTGAAAAAAATTCCTCTTAATGTTCGAGTGCTATGATCACCTCTGATCATAGTAAAAAGTTGATATCTTTGCGGTATCATTGTGAACAAAATGCAAAAAAAACTTTTCGAAAATTTTCATGTTTTTCACGTTTCAATCGACCATATTTTTTTTCTCGGTGTCTAATCGAAATTTTAAGCCAAGATTCTGAAAGAGCATCAAATTTCGCGTAGCAATAGAGCATAATTTTTTGGTCCGATAACATAATAAATAAACACGTTGAAAAGTTAGTAAAAATTCTGATCACCTCGGCGTTAAATCAACTTAACTGTTTTAATTCGAAATATTACACGTACACTCTTTACTAATGATTCTGAAAAATAGCACAACACTAATTAATGCACTTTTATTTAAAATTTACACACCCGTTAGCTACGGGGTCAGACCACAATTGAAAATGTGTCAGTTTTTTCAAAGGTAGATAATATGATCTCGTTTAAAAAGTTTAGAGTGACATAAGTGTCATAGGGATAAAAATGAATCTAAGTTAATGCACTTTTGATAAATATATTGTGTGGAAGTTAAATGAGCTTTTATTGGTGAAAAAGCTACGATTACACGTCCACTTTTTCGCGTCATTTAAATGGCGTTTGACGTAACAATCGCGTCACAAAGCCGTCATTTTAATGCCGTTCTGTGTGATTGCCATTTTTGGGATAACATTTTCGGCGTCATTTAAATGACTAGGAAAATGGCGGACCAAATGACATGAATTTTGTGCTATTAAAATGACGAAAAAAATGGCCGTGTGATCGCTCATTAATGACGCCTAGCATAATTGACTAAACTTTTTGGCTGTTGCGTCATTTAAATGGCAGCCTCCAAAAAATGACAAGGCACGAAATTCATGCCATGTCATTTTTCTACGCAAATTACAAATGACGCAGCATTTAATACTATGTCTGTGCTTTCATTCGGATTTTTGTTTCGGGCGAAAAGAGATAATTGTAGATAATTAATAAACTGGTTTCTATTTTTTTTTTTTTTTTGTTGTGGTTGTGTCGTTCGGCACCTATTGAAAGAAATGGAATACGAACCGTCGCCGTCAAGTACCGACAATTTGGACTAATTAGTTGTGAATGTGAATGTTGTGAATTTGGATAGTACACAAGGATAGCGAAGTCGAAACAATTACCCAAAACGCAGAAAGCAGTAGTGAATCGGGATAGGAAAACAATCAATTCGTGGAGCGACGAAGAGGAATCGCGTTTGATTGTGGCGGTGCAAAAGCAACGGGCGCTTTGGGACAGCTCAGTTCCAGAATATAAACTTCAAGATGTCAAAACTGATTCTTGGGACATTGTTGTACTAGAGCTGGCCATCGACGCAGTTGATTTAAGCGAAGCCAGAAAGAAGTGGATGCGCAGCAACTTCAAGGCGTTCGTGAGGAAACTGCGCAAGACAAAGTCCGGTCAAGGTGCAATCGATGCAGGTGAAGTAAAATATCCATATTTCCGAGAGTTGCTGTTCATTGAATTGTTCGAAGTGGAGCAATCGACCGAGTCGGTGTCTACCATGGAACTGGTAAAATCTTTGTTTTAATTTATCGCATTTCAATCATTTTTATTTGCATGATTTTTCTTTCGATTGTTTATTTTTGTAGGTTAGTGCCACCACGGATCCGTCTTTTGTGGACGAATTGTTACAGGCTTTTACACTTTCATCGCCGAATCCAATTCCGCAAATGGTGGGCCAGCGGAGAAAATGGCCAGCATCAGCAGCATCTAGTAAAACGAGAATGTCTTCGTTGTTGCCCCCACCATCGAATTTTGGAAGCTTAAAAGCAACGGCATTTGAATTGTTGCAGAATTTGAATACAAGAGCGCAATCCGTCGTAAGCGACAAGCGATCGGTGCTCAACGTACGGCGATTTAGTTGCCGCGCATTTGCGTCGACCGATTGCAAACCAAGCCGATGAACTGGAATTACATTTGTCACGAACAGTTCATTCGTATTTAAAGTCTGTTCGGGAATCAGCGACACCACTACAACTGAGTGAAATGGACATATCCAACTCGAATATAGTGCTAAGCCGACGGCCGAATGAGAAATCTGCACTAGCAACACCCTTTGCAAACCGCGCCGATGCAATTCGGGAATTGCCATACGTCACTTTCGGTTTCGTTTTTCGGAATCTATCGACAAAATAAAACATAAATAATTGGTCGCTCGTATTTCTTTTTTGTTAGCAAATAGCACACAGCACACACCTTAATAAACTCACCGACAAAAACCTTGTAAATAGCGTCGTGAACTTTCGGAATGATGCACGTTATCGTTGGCTGCGATACGCGGAAAAGGAATCGCAGCGATCGAAAACCAGTGGCCGGTAGCGCAGCGTGAATCATGCTTCCGCTGGAACGTTCTTCTGCATATTTGTGTCCTGTTTTTCGATGTGTGGCTTCACCAACCACAACAAATAATCGAATTGATTGGCTGATATATGAAATACATTGCGATATAGTTCAGGTTCTTCTTCGCGTAATTCGAGTAGTAATCCAGCACAAAATCCACTCTTCTCGCGACGGCTCAACCACTTCTTTTGCCAAATAATCCGCTTTCGTCGCGTTGGCTAGTAATCAAGATCTTCACTGCTTTCCAGCACTTACTTACTTACTTAGTTGGCGCTACAGCTCGAGGTGAACCTGGGCCTGCTTCTCGCAGCCATTTGTGGGTGCGTGTTATATTTTTGCACGAATGGAAGGGACCTACACTTTTTTGGCGACTCCGAACGGCGAGTTGAGAAGCTCAATCGTGACAAATGATACTCTTTGATGCTTGTCAGACATTCGAAAGAGGTGGGCACTGTGAAAAATTTTTAGGTGTTTGCGGCGGGATTCGAACCCAAGACCGCTGGCACAGTAGTCCGACGCACTAACCACTTGCGCTACGGTGCCCATATCCGTTCTACGGTTGGGTTTTCCTTCCTGCACGGGCTTACCAAAACGTCAGTTGATAGCTACCGCAAGTTATCACCTCGATGGAGAATTAACTACTTAGGCGTTGGAAAGTTCCCGACGTCCTATTTAGTTGGATGTATGAGTGAGCAATTGGAAGTATAGCGTGGGTGCAAACACGACTACTCGTTCCAGCCAATAAATAAACTAAAGATCTTTCGCGATATTTAAGTTTTAGTTTCGGTGGATTATCGCGCAGATTTTGAGGAAGGGAAGACCGGAAACGTTCTATGCTATACAAAGATAAACAATAATAATTATTTTCAATTTAACAAATTTTGTTATAGGGTAAGGTCGGGAGGATTTGACAGGCAGGAGGAATTTGCGTCAGCACTTTTCTGAAAAACTAAGACCTTGGCGGAACTTTAAATGATGAGAAATCGAAGTTAATAACGATTGGTTTGAGTGCTAAATAAAAAATCACTAAGGTCTAGGAGATAAACGAAGTGGACTTCTTTTTTATTTTTGTGCCCATTTCATCTAACTTTTATGGTAAGCAATCCAACTGTAATATTTTAATTATGTACATAGCGTTTTACATTGAAAGTGCAATGAAGTCCACCTTCATTCGTTTTAAAATCACTAGTACACAATAGTTTATCCTGAGCAGCATTACAAAAGTTTTTTTTTTGTATTAGTCCCAAAAGTAATCAAAAAGGAGGATTTCACAGTTTTGCTGAAGGAGGAATTGACAAAGTGTCAAATCCTCGATTATGAGTCAAAATAAAAATTGTTTGGTAAAACAACTTCTTACTCTTTTTTAGAATGTAAAAATGCCAAATATTTACAACAAAAAATAGATCCCCACCGCAACATCGACGAAACAAGTTTTAAATTAAATTTTTATGAAATGTTTTTTCTGTTGGTAAATTTATTTTGTTATTTAAATTCTACGTCCTTAAACTTAAATAAAAGTAGACTGAACTAATAAACAAAGATTGATACACGTTGAAAATAAAAAAAAAAATTTATTTGTTGAACAAAAAAGCAATATAAGTTGTTTTATTATCCCTCTGTCAAAACCTCCTTCATGGTAGGAGGAATTGGCACTTTGTAAGGTTTTGGAGAAAACCTTATAACTCTGTTAAAAGTATTTATATCGATTAATCATTAATGTTTTTATATTGCTAAAATAATATTGTAACATGTGTAAATTTTGGAAATTTGGAATTGTATTTGGATTTTAATATATTTCCAAATGTTCGTTAACGTGTCAAAACCTCCCGACCTTACCCTATATGAGTTTAGCAAACATTGTCATTGTTATGTAGTATTTATGTTGTCATAATATTGTCGCTGTTATTACTTGTTTCCTTATTCATCGGTTTGTTTGTTTGTTTTCTTCTGTGAGCACATTGGGAGGACCGTCCGTCGTTTCACCGAATCGTTAGGTCTTAGACATTCCTTTTCGATAACCTGTTGTCTTGCCAATCAAGGATTTAGAAAAGTGGGCCTATGGTTGATGCGACTATTGCTGCCCTCGACTCTTCCAAAATTTTGAAGAGGCATTGAAAAAAAAGTGATAAGTGGGGAATTAGGGGAAAGCAGAGAGTCCTTGTTGCCGTAAAATTTTACCGCAACAAACCACACCCTTACCTCTAAGAGAAATGAGCTTACGGTTATTACAAAACCGAAAGCCATTTCCAAGGCTCTGCTCGGGTAACGACACAACAAGGGATTTATGTTCCATCAAGTCCTAAAATGCCAGTGTCTTTTTCAAAAAAAAAATAAATAAAACGATCAAAAGAAACCAAAAAAAAAAAAAATCAAACTACTTTAATGGAGACTTTGAGACTTCTTCATCGCTGTAGGGCTTAAGGTCCTTTGCGTGCCAAGTTCCGCGTTCCTTGCCGTGCTCATCCATCAAAAGGTGCATATGTCCAATGTAACAGCCGTTTCTTAACTCTAAAGGGACCAACGAAGTTAGGTGCCAATTTGGTTGTATAGAAATAGGCGGCATCAGACAAGAATTCCTGCGCCAGGAGGGCTCATTTGGGAGTTAAGATACATCACTCCGCCTCAAATTGTAAGCTTCTTCTGACTTCCTGGTTGCCACCTGTAAGTTTTTCCCTATATCTCTCCTAAGCTCCCTAAACCGTTTTGTTATATCTCCTACGTTTTGGTTCCTGTCTTACCGTCGCTACTACGCGACCATAAGTCACCATATCCCTACCGAAATTAGCATAGTAAGGTTTTACCCCTAACACCTCATGCTAGGCTGTGCGAATAGCGCACGCTAATTCTGTGTGATTCTCGGAGACGTACGCTCTCAGCTTCGTCTTAATTATTTGATTCATATGCTCGGCATGATTCGCCTGCGGGTGGTAGTGCGCGGTATATTTTATTTGCCCGTACCCGTCGCTTCGCATAGCGCGGTCAGTTCTCTGCTACGGAACTGGGGACCGTTCTGGCAGACGATCACTTTCGGTGCTCCGAAGAGTAGGAAGACGTTATCTTTTTTTTTTTTTTTTGTGTTCGGTCGTTGTGATTGCAGAAGGATCCTCTGATGGTTTTTCAATTTTACCATATCCATCAGTATCTAGTACTCCAGTTTCAGAAAACATCACATATCCTGAGTGTAATACATCACCAATGCTTGAGACCGTAACGTCTTTATTTGTATCATTTCAAGGAAAAAAAATTACAACTAAAGATAATAATGTCTAAACTATTTTCATTCTTGTAATTACATTTTAAATTACGATAAAAACTAGTATTTTTTTACTTACTTGTATTTAACTTTTCAAACGGACGCAAAGAGCTTCACAAGTTTCTATCACTATTTTGCTTGTGGTTCTTGGAGATATTGTTGAAAATTTTAAATTTTCAAATGTTGAACCGGTTGCTAAATAACGTAGTGTTGTAGAAAGTCTCTCACGAGGAGAAATTGAATCTCTCATTAGCGTGCTTTGTTTTCTTATGTATGGCGAAATCATTTCCACTAACAAATTAAATGTTTCTTCATCCATTCGCAAAAAGTTTTGGTAATCACGAGGTTCAGTTCTTATTTCATTTAATAAATTTAGATGCCCATGTGTTGTGCGTTTTTTAAACCATTCTTTTGTCCATTTTCGTTTTGACAGTTCTCTCGTCGCAAAATAAAAATCCGATGCCTATGCATACTAAAAAATCGTTTTCACACAGCATGCTCAGCAACGAACCGATACAGAATAAACTGCAGGAAGGCAATAATATTTTGCAATAATTTGCGTGGTGTAAGGGCCGCATGACGGTCAATATTACTGCGCAATACCGAGTACTGTGTAATAATATTGCGTCGTGTAAGGTCCGCTTTACTACTCAAGTTTCATTTTCAATTCCTGGAAAATGAGAAAAAACGTTGTGTCTTAATACAGACCAGGGATGTTGCAGATATCTGCATCCGCATCCAAAAACACATGCATACAAACGCTACCAAACCTAGACATAAACTTACAACAAACTTACATTTATACTACAACATACTGCTATAAACATACATACGGACCAACCTTCGTGCACTCGCACCCAACTATCCGGACACGCGGACAATGAGAGAAGCAGCAGCGGCTGAAAACTCCCCTATGACGAAATGCCTAGCGGCGGTGCCATAGGGATACGGGGTCGGATGCAGAGGTGGTTTTAGTTAGGGTTAAAGTCCCACACACTACTATAGCACGCAATTATTTGTCGCCTCCACCAGCAAGTGTTCCAAGAGAGCAATTATTTAGTTGCACGGGACTAATTTATGAACCTCTGCGCAGCAGGTTGAAACCTGAAAAAGCCACGAAATTGCTGTTTATTAAATATAGTGTACCAAGTTTTACAATTTTGGACTAAAAATTTGATTAAAAACTACCTTCTTTTTTGAAAACTGAATGAGCATCCGCATCCGGATCTGCGGATATAAGTATTGAAATATTCGCATCCGCTTCCGCATTCGCGGATGTCAAAAATTCTGCTTCCGCAACATCCCTGGTATGGTCTATGCCAATAAACCCGCAAAATTCAAGCGCTATAGGACGAGACAATAAGGCATATTTATGGATTAAAGGGGCAATTATGCCAGGATGCCATCCTAAATTTGGACAAACGGCCGAAACCGTGGTGAACATTTGGCCTATATTATCGTTCACACATAATTGTTGTAGATCAATAGGCATTATTTAATAAGGAAATCAGTATCATTTCAATGCAGTAATTTTATATGCACTATTGGCATAGTGAAGCCCTTATTTGCCCACCCAGTGTATTCTATCGTCCCGAAACTTTATTGTCGCAAGGCGTATGTATAAAATGTGTGTATGTAATTATCTTGCCAGTTTCATTATATGCCATCGAGTGCTAAACGAAAAGCAGGGAAGCAGAGCAGATATTAAAGTTCTGAATAAAAATGCTTCGTCAGATATCTGCAACTGTGCGTTTAGAAGGATAGCCAATGAAGTAGAAAATACAACCGCGAACTTTATGAGTTGTGCAAAGATGTGGAGCACAGCACTAAAATATTCACCACAAACATAATCGATACTAAAAGGGAGAAAAAAATGTTATATCCTTACATACTTTGTCTTCCAACTCCCACCGACTTCAAATCCACATGGCCATGGTAGTTGCATATTTCATTCGACTGAACAAAATAAAAAAAAAATCAGCAACTAAACAAACATCCTCGGCCTATTCAAAAAGAAAATAGACCGACTTTCCCTTATGTTTTCTTCGTTCAACCACTGATCTCCAAGGAGACTTTGGGCCCAACAGTCATGAATCTCATTCTACGAGTATGTACGAGTAGGTACTTTCAACGTTAGCAATTCGTACCAAGGTCGTAAAGTTGCACGCCTTCATGGCTGGCACTTTTTACATGTCTCCGGTGTAATAAAATCAGATAAACACCGTGACTGGAATATAAAACAGTTGTATACATAGCCGTGACGTTGAAGGAACAGTAAAAAAAATAGAAACTCAAACGAAACCAAAAAAAAAAAAACACCGATGATGATGCTGCTGATGACGTCGTCAACTTTTATTTCACATATCCTGCATGCATTTTATTTATTTTTCTGCGATCCCTTTGTAGGTAGGTATGTATACACAAGTATAATTATTATGACAAGCAACATTGACTTGGGGAAAATATTTAACGATGTTTACAGAGCTAATTTTGCGTCCCCCGAGACAAAGCTTAGCTACAACACATATATGCACTTGAGCTTTAGGGACAAGATGAATATTTTATGATACTTGTGTGAAGCACTTTATTTCATGTTATGCAATATTGGCTTAATTTATCAAGAACATGGCACACATCCGTATGTAGCTACTTTTGTTAAATAATGATTTTGCAGCTGGTAAAGCTATTTTAAAGACGTTGCGTTATGGTGTAATGGTGATCCGATTTGACCTTCGTATTTTATTTCCTTCTAATGCATGCATTTTTGTTTGCAATGAATAATTCATCAAAGAGTAATTTTAGTGTGTAGCGGACGATTTTGGCACTAGAAAATGACCGAGAGGGCAAAAAGGTGAATCCGCCTTGAGCCGGGAATGTTCATGAAATGAAAAAAAAACGTCTTTAAAGTTTATTTTATTTTTACCCGACTACGCAAAGGAAGGGTTATGATTTTAACAGGCTAGGTTTGCTTGTTTGTATGTAAGGATGTCAACTCGTACAACCTAAACTATGAAACCGATTTCAGCAAATGATGTGTAGTTGAATTCGTCTTGGTCCGGAGTGCCCTAGGCTATGTGACGTCACAGAAAAATTCAATATGGTGGGCGCACCAACCAAAATGGCGGTCTACCTTTTTTTTCTTTTTTACCCGACTAGTCATCACAAACGCATTAATACTGGTATCAAATGAAAAGCCTTGGCCAAGTTGACGCATTTCTGTTATTTTTACTACCTCCTTAATATGGGTATAAAATGAAAGGGTTTGACAAGTAGAACTTGCTTACTTACAGATTAGTCTAGATTAAATTTGTTTTTAGGGCTTAAATATTTGTTACAAGGTTAGTTACAAAAAAATCGGTTTGCATGGCTTTTCCGTCTGCCTGGTTGACAACTAAATTTAACTTCATAAAGATGTAGAATAAACTCAAATATTATAATATGTTAGGTGAGAACGTTAAAGTAGGTACTAGAAATTTCCGTTTACTTACTACACTACATATTTTCTGAAACGAAAAAGTTGTTAATAAAAAATTAAGCTATAAAAACTGGAATCCGACTAGGTACAGCGGTTTGTTCTGAAATATGCCACATACACACTAGATGATATCACCCACTGCTGCATGGCTTTTGGCTTCGGTCTCCACTGATGGAAAATTGTTGGCAATGATTTTATAAATTGTTTTGAGCATAGCTCAGCTCCAGGATAATGCAGAAGGATGAGTTATACCTATACAACCAATTTTTTTGGTTTTGAATCCAATAAGCCATTGTTGAGTTAGGGCTGTGTAATGACAGAAAATTTGATTTTTTGCCACTTCGATCTCAAATTCTCAGCTCCTATAAGTAATAGAGTAGTCTGAGTACACCCATAAATTCAGGTCATAATAGTGAAAACCGCATCTAAATCCGTTTAGTGGTTCTCAAGATTAGCCTGTACATACAAAAAGACTCATTTTGGGGACTTCCTTTTATGTATAGATATGTGAAAAATTGCAACTGTAAAATGAAAAAAATTGAGACAAGTTTTAGTAAATACTGGATATACCGCTCTATTCATATTGTGAGTAAACCTTAAGATGATGTGTATTCAAAAATGTAATAGTCTTGCCGATTCTAATGAAATATTTGTTTTAAAACCGGGGAGTCCCCTATTAAAACACCTTGCCTACGTGCAAGTAATTTTTAGTTTTTTTTCATTCTTGTGTGAACTTTCATATAGTGAAAAAGTAAATAAAAGTTCAATTATTTAAAAGGTTAATTTGAGAGTTTAAAATTTAATAGTAAATTAAACAAAGTGGAAAAAAGGGAAAACAACCCATGAAAATCAAATTCCGAAATTTTAAAGTTTAGAGTTTTTTTTAAATACAATTCTATTAAAAACAGTTTGTATTGAAATATTCAAACAGATTTCTATTTGATCTAACCATAAGCAAGTTAAGCTAAATTTCGTTTGAACCAACGAATACATGATCATTTCAAATAGATCTTTATTTGATTTAAATAATTTCATGTTTGAGAAAACATGAATGAGCTTGTTTTAAACAGAATTATATTGAAAACCTTTGGAAATGAATTATTCGAACAGATGTATATTTCATTTGACTATAAACGTGTTTGAATTTAACATGACTTGTAAATGTACCGTAATTTGTTTTTACGTTATTCAGTTTCATCTTTCATATACACACCAGTAGCAGTGGAATGTGGAAGTGAATAAGTTGTGCTTGAGTTTTTATTGATTAAAGGTGTTTATTTTAAGTGGTTTTTTTCAATAATTATATTTCAAAACTAACAAGTGTATTTTTTTGTTTGTGTCGGTATGATGGAGTCTGAAAACATTGCCAACCAGTTTATAGCGATTGTAGTCGACAACTATAATTATTTTTGATAAATAAACCAAAGAATTATTTACAAAAGATATTTCAAATTTATTGAACGATTTGAAAGAATATTTTATAATAATTATCCAGTGGGAATGAAATAAAGTCCTTAGAAAAATTCGTTATCAAGAATTGTCTTCTAAAGTTCGCTGTGATCCGTTGAACCGTCTTGCTTGGGAGTCCGTAAATAAAAAGTATTTAAATGCTAATTCCGAAACTCGGCATTAGAAGCGAGTTTAGAGAAAAACTCCTTTTCTGGAAAAAGAAAGAGGTAAATAGTTTTTGAAATAAATAATATTACTATCAAACGACGTTTGTTTATCAAAACTTTAAATTTTTTAGTTCAACATTGATGACCAGACAATTTCTGTCGATAGCCGAATATACAATTGGTTGGCGAATTCTGTGGTATCTAAAACGTCTCACTTGAGCACTTGAACCCATTATCCTTCTGCTATGAAATGTGGTCCTTTAAGACACATTTGGTGTTTTAAATTTGAGGCCAAGCACAGACCATCCAAAATATATTCCAGAAGTATAACGTCAAGAATAAACCCTTCTTTTAGTCTAAGTAAAAAAGCTTGTTTAAAATTTTCAGAATTTATTGTTAGATATAAATAAGGAATTGATATGAAAAAAATTAAATACAACGATTTCAAATATACTAACATAAGTACACTAGCCGATTCCAAGTTAATTGTAGAATCTGATTTAATTGAAGGAAACTACAAATCAACAAACGTAATTGAATACAAGGGAACAACTTATAAAAAAGATTATTATCTATCCTCTTATTTAAATTCTACATTACATTTATTTAAAGTAATTTTACTTTTAACAAATGACATTGATGTTTACGTATATGTATTGTTGTCCTATTGAGATTTTAAAATTTGATAAACATTTTCAGGCTTTTGAGATAGGTAAAAAGCTGAAATAATGTTTAAAATGAAAAATGTTTCATATTTTACAAGTCCTCCTTTACATTTGTATCAAATTAACAACGGAAAATGTTACTTAAGAAATAAGTTTTTGTAAAAATAAAAATACATAAAATCAGTTCAACTAAAAGAAAATCTGTTTTTTTTTATATTGCATATAAGAAGGTGTTTATCTGAGGATCCAGTTCATTCTCGAGTTCAAAAAATATATAAAACATAGTGTAAGTATGTATATTATTTAAGGCATAACATATTTAAATTTAAAGTGATTGCTATTTATTTTTCTCAAATAGAGTTCCCTTTGAATTAAAAGGATTCCTATTTAAGAAATTTAAATATTTTAATATCAAGTTAAATAGATTTCGATTTAATTCTCTTAATTTTGATTCTGTTAGTTTCAAATAGAAATCATTTTGATTCAAATAAGCATCTGTTTATAAAATTTACATTGAACGTGTTTATTTCAAATAGAAAACAAGTTAATTCAATCGAAAACTACATAAAATTATGATTAAAAATAACAAAGTTATTCATGTTTAATTTGAACAAAAACCATTTTGGCGCCAAATCATATATATTTGTGTTTAGTTTAAACACGAATGGGTTTAGTTTTTTTCTCAGTGTAGCTGTCCCGCCCGGCTTCGCCCGTGTACTAAAACAGTCGTGTTACTTATTAGGTAAAACGCTGCTCTTGTAATGTGGTTTTGTGTAGAAATAACTCGTGCCAAATCCGACATTTTAATTTTTAATTTAACTCCCAGTCGTTGTTTAACCCTTCCCCGTATGTTACCCGATGAGTTTGAGTTAAATATGTACTTAATCTTTACTTAATGGATGAATTACTGGAGTAAAAGAATGTACAAAGACATACTTTCACAATATAATTTTATACAGCATATATTTTTATTTAAGTACTTAACTATTGATGATCCGGTGAATTCGAACCATCTCAAATTAATTTGAATTTAATTCTTATTATGAATTCCAATCAACGCTCTAACTCCAATTCATTGAGATCAGCAATATTGGCACTGTGTATGGTTTGAGTTTCGTTTGGTTATTAAATGAAGCTCGTTAATTCAATGGCCCTTAGAAATAAACGAATTTAAACTCGAGTTTTACGTAAACTAGTAGTAGTAGTAGTAGTAGTAGTAATAAACAATCGATCTACTTCTAAAATCGACAAATACTTAGTTGTGGTCGAGTCGTACCTAACCCGAATTTAAAAGTGACAGTCAAACGTTTCAAAATGAGTTTCGAGCGAATTTTACATGATTTGGAATTTTGGATATTATTAATGATACGGAAAATAATAGAATAATAGAATTTTTATCCACAAATCTCTTTTTTTTTGCTATCATTGCGGTATTGTTGGCTTTTGAATCCACGATGCTCACATACGGAGCGATATCTTTGAGAAATTATATTTCCTCAATTGTCCAATTACGCTCCCTTTCACGTTTCCAAATATAATAGTATAATAGATAAAATAAATTAATGAAAGTGGAATTTATTACTGAACTTACCGCATTCGAATTTGCCATTTCAAATAAAAAATCAAGTTTTCAGTTTGTTGTTGTGTCAAAATCTGCTGTGCTAGCTCACAATAGCGAATGGGTTAGTTTGAGTCACAATAATTACGTTAAATTCGAGTTTTGTTAAAACTGATTTATTACTACGAATACTTAAAAGCTACACCTAACAAAATTCGACTTTAGGAGCGACTTTACGAATTTCTATTACTCAGGGCCAATGGCTTTAAATCTACTATATAAAAATGAATTTATGTTCTGTGTACTCTCTCCTTACGGACACCTCTTATAACCGGACAGATTTCAGAGAACAGAAATAAATACACGATCTTTCATATAAAAAAATCTCCCATAACCAGACTCTCTCATAGCCGGACACGGACACCATTTTACGTAATCGCAATAGAATGTCGCTCTCTCTTAAATGGACAAAACACATCTACGTATGGAAAACTTTTAACATATTTTATTTTGTTTTTGTTTCGTTTTCCTCTTCTTTACACTTTGCAAGGAAACGAAACAAAAATGTTAACTATTGAGTGTGCCTTTGCGTTATTATCGAAGTACCTGTGTGTATTTATGAATCCCGTTCCTTTTTTTGAATAGGCTTGTATGTTAAGTGTATGTACACATGTATGTATAATTTTAAGATTGATTAGGGGGGTACACAATCATGATCCAACATATCTGCCAGATCGAAATCTGACAATGTTAACTCAAGAAACGAAGGGTCGGACAGATGTCGGATGGTTTTAAATTTTTTTTTTAATATTTTGGTGGTCGAACGGACATATCTGATAATATGTACGTTTGACTGTCGGACCTAGAGCAAATTTAATTTCTGAAATGTATTTCAAGTGGTGTGCATGTGGTTGTTGTCGGAGAATGAAGAAGGCTGTGTTTGCAAATTTTGAATTTCGGGGAAAACATTTGGAAATATAAAAAATTCTGATAATCGCCTGGAGAATCCAATATTTGTAATTTCTGTTAGCAAATTAACATAAGAAAACTATGGTCGCTTTTTCATCCATTACTGTACCCAAACTCGCTTCCTTTTTCTTTCTTCTTTTAAAATATCATAAGTGCTGGTCTCAGGTCGTTCGACACCTTTTAAATCCACTTGCAAATTGATTTCGGACAACATGTTGGATAATGTGATGAACGCTAACAACATCGGTCTGTCAGACATCCATTCGACCAAGTCTGACAGATATGTCGGATCGAGTGTACCCCCTATTGCCATAGACAGAAATTAGTATTTTTCGGTAATTTGCGTAAATTGTGTTTATCACATAAAAATAAATCCTTTTATAAAATAACATTAATATCATATGTCTATTGTGTTTTTTTAAAGGATTTCAATTTTATTTCCCATAAGCGCACACCTCTCATAACCGGACAAATTTCTTGGTACCGTCAGTGTCCGGTTATGAGAGAGTTCACTGTACATATGTTTGCTTGTTTGTTTGTCTTTTAAAGACTCGAAAACTACCCAACCGATTTTGGTAAAATTTTCAGAGTACGTTATTCTTCAAACATATAGAATAGAACACAGCATCAGTGGGGTTACTTAATAACTGGTGGTTTTGGTACCTGTAATACAAAATTTCGTAATTTCAGGTGAAATGTGAACATGGTCCATTTTGCTCAATTAATATAGTCAGACAGACAGACAGACAGACAGACAGACAGACAGACAGACAGACAGACAGACAGATTGACAGACAGTCAGACAGAGAGACAGGCAGACAGACAGATAGATAGGTAGACTGAGACAGACAGACAGACATAGACATACAAACATACATAGACAGACAGATAGATAGATAGGCAGACAGACAGATAGATAGGATAGATAGACAGACGGACAGACAGATTGATAGACAGTCAGACAGACATACAAATAGACAGACAGACAGATAGAAAGATAGATAGATGGACAGACAGACAGATTGTGATTAATTTCTTTTTGTTAGTTTTAAATGACTTTTATTTCAACGTAGATTCCTACTATATATAAAAAAAAAAAAAACAAAAAAAAAATTAAAAATTCCCATACAAAGCCCAAATTTCATTTTTTTCGATTTCCGGCTTTTCCTTGGGGTTATTCTGAATTTTCTTTTCTCAAAAACCATCACTGAATCAAGTTAAACAAATCAAAAAAAGAATCATCCAAATCTGTCGAGCCGTTCTCGAGTTTTAGCGAGACTAACGCACAGCAATTGATTTTTATATATATAGAAGATAGATATACACATATACAATAAAGGGAAAAAGTATGTACATATGTAGTGAAAAATTTCAATAACAAGAACCTTTGAGCTGATGCAGAAAAAAAACACCATAAAACAAAGGTATAAGCTAAGCATCCAATACAAGGTTTTTACCAAAAATATAATGCTGTCCCGATTGCAGTGAAATTCTGAAAGGGAGAAACGACTATTTTCGTCTTCTTTTTCATTTATTTAGTTCATATATTATTTTCAAAACTATCATTGTCGACATGCCACTGTCAAGAAAAGAAAAAAGGGCCAAGGCTAAAGCTATTAAACGAAGATATGAATCTCCAGAGACTACGCAACGTAAACTATCATAGGCTCTGAGGTATAAAGTAAAGTACAGGGAATGCCAGTATTTAGATTAAAGAGCAGAATTATTGTCTAAAATCCTAAAATTAGTTTCTTCTCAACGTGATGATTCGAGTTCTTATGATATAAAAAAGCTAAAAATACAAAGCATACATGCAACGAAAGTTCCAAGCCGGGAGACTTCTTTTTCTCGAGAATCAAGGCTCCCTTCTGTGCGAAAGCGCGCTAGACTAGTTCGCAGTTTGGAGATTGGAGTCTCTTTCAACTCGAGAATCAAGGCTGTCTTCTGTGCGAGAACATACTCGCGTAGTTCGCACTTTGGAGTCTCCTTCAACTCGAGAATCAAGGCTGTCTTCTGTGCGAGAACATACTAGCGTAGTTCGCAGTTTGAAGTCTCCTTCAACGCGCGCTTATAGGTTAGAAAAGAAAAGAGTACATACATATAGATATACATCTCAATTATACCAGATACTCGTGGTCTGTCGTTCGTGAACGAATCATTTAATTGAAGTACTTCTTTAAAAAGAACGAAGAGTTTACTTCACTCTTGTGCTTCTTAGCTTCTTTACTTCTTTCGCTTCTTTTGATCCCCACTTCATTCGCTTATTTACTTCTTTTGATCCCCACAGTGGTCGCCGTGGCCGTGATGGTTAGCGCATTGGACTACTACGCAAAGCTGCCCGGGTTCAATCCCAGCCCGGGTCTAACACCTAAAGAATTTTTTCACGGTTCCACCTCTTTCGAATGTCTGACAAACATCAAAGAGCATCATTTGTCACGATTGCTGTTTTGAAATCGCCGTTCGAATTCGGAAAAAAACTGTAGGTCCCTTCCATTCGTGCAAAAATATAACACGCGCACACAAATGGTTGCGAGAAGCACGCCCAGGTTCACCTCGAGCTGTAGCACCAACTAAGTAAGTAAGTAAGTAAGATCCCCACTTCATTCGCTTCTTTCTATTCCCTACCTACTTCATTCGTAAAAAACACTTTAATTCATTATTTCCTCTCAATAATATAGTGTGCTGCTTTTATATCTACACTACATATTATACTAGCTGACCCGTGGTCGCCTTGCTTCGCCCACCCCTGCAACTTTTAAGAGAAAGCAAATTATTTTCTTCTAATACATTAATTCTATAGTACATACATATATACATAGGTAGCTATTGCTGTTGCCCGCCTGGCATTACCACCCCTGCACTTTTTTTTAAAATTTGAATTTGTTTTTACAATCATATTCATCGTAGTAGGCTGGACACAAAACATCAATAGAATGCTATTTCAGTCAATGGGCAGAAATTCAAATTTCAAATGTGACACTATGACATCACCCACTGCATGGCTGTTGGCTTCGGTCTCCACTGATGGGTAGTTGTTGGCAATGATTTCATGAGTTGTTTTGAGCATAGCTCAGCTCCAGGACAACGCAGAAGGATGATTTTTACCTCAAATGAATCTTAAAGGAATTTGCTACAACCATTTTTTTTTTTTTTTTTTTGGTTTTAAATCCAATAAGCCATTGTTAAGTTAGGGCTGTGTAATGACAGAAAATTTGATTTTCTGCTACTTCGATATCAAATTCTCAGCTCTTATAAGTAGTAGAGTAGTCTGACTACACTCATTAATTCCGCGAGGAAATTCAGATCATAATAGTGAAAACCGCATCGAAATCCGTTTAGTGGCTCTCGAGATTATCCTGTACGTACAGAAAGACACATTTTGGGGACTTCCTTTTATAGGCACTATGTATAGATATCTACAGCTGTGTTCAAAATAATAGAAGCGGTATTCCACAAACTGGAAAACGGCAATTTTGTAATTCTTTTACCATCTTTTTTGTTAATTTTTTTTTTTTGAACAAAATGCATTTTATTTAGCAACATTTAGATTAAAAAATTTTAACGAGTACGATGGCACCCATTTGTTACACTTGTATCCACTTCTATGTTTTTAAATAATCACTAAACTTATTTCCACCCGCCGATAGGAAAGAAGTTAAGCGCGCAGCAAAAAAGAAAATGAACTGTCAGATGGAACAAAGGAAATATATGAATAGAAGTTCGAGTGTAACTGCAGCTCGTGGAAGCTGACGATTTCGGCCGCTCAGCTGGGAGTGGGTTCGTGTGTTCACACGGGATTTCTTCCAGGAAAAATGGAAAATAATGGGCGCCACCCAATTTTTGATAGGGATTGGGAAACCTGTAGTGACAGAAAGAGAAATACGTCCCGACAAAAAAACCCGCAATCTGAAAATCAGAGAATTGAATAGAAACAACGTATACTTTTTGTACCACGTTATAAGTGGGGCGATTTATTAAAGGATAAATTAACGTAAATTAAGAATTGAATTTAGGCTGGGGTTGGAAAAAATCCAACGGCGTGGTAGATAAAAAAAACCAACCCTGGGAACACAAACAAAGAAAAAAATCGCCGCTAGCGTGGCCCGGTATCGCACGGTCCCGAACGGAATAAAACTTCGTAAAAGGTCGCGTGTCCCGCTTTATCGGGGAGCCATACGGAACAAAAGTCTACCGGATTTCTAAATATCAAAGGATTCACTACTTTACACGCATATACGATATTTAAAGAGACCCAACTACTTATCTTTTTTTCTACCGATTCCTTCTCCTCTAAGATCAGTCCCCTCTCTGACACTTCCTCGACTTCGATCTTGGGGATCCCTTCCTGGTTTCATTCTTCGACAAGTGAATAAACTTAATCCGTCGTCTCCTTTTTTTTTTCTTCACACTAGTTTTACACTTTTCTTTTCCTTTCCACGATTACTATATACTTTACTTTTCTTTTAATTGCTTTCACTTTAAAACTCCTAGTCTCCGACTACCTTTCGCTCTGGTCAACCAAGTCCACTTTTGTCCACTCCGAACATAAAGGTACACATACAGGTAGTATCAGTGGCGGTTATTCTAAGCGGTACTCCGCTCTTTGGCTGGAGTTCGCAACCGTTCTTGATTCCCCTCTGTGACTACTCTCTCTTACATTGCATCCATACTGGAATGCACAGTATGTCGGGAACTTTCCAACACCTGCGAATTCCGTGATCGAGTTTAGCGCTTTTTCCGCTGAATTTTGGGAGTTAGCTAAAAGAAAGCAATCAAAAGCAAAGTGTAAGTTTTGGGCATTCTCCCACCTCATGACTGACTATTAGGTTACATTAAATGATAATAAGGTCGAAGAAGTTCACCAGAGAAGGAATCCCAAATACCGCCTTAGCCGAAATCATGACCACTGAGAAAGAGGAATCTTAAAAGTGGAACTATCGCGGAACGAAACCTAGTCCGGTGGACTCTTGCGCAGATTTTGGAATTGGGGACTAGTAGATAGCGTGCCATTCTATACATTGTTATTATTTAAGTATGCGTTACATATTTTACTCAATATCAAACATTTTTGTATCGTTAGGATTAATTCTCTTGTGATATGGTCTTCATGCCATACGGAACGACTAAAGCATGCAATGAATACGATAGTTATGTCCTCCACAGCTGTAAGAAAGAAGAGGAGCACAGAAAATACCTGGATAACCACAGAGTTAAAAAATGCTTGCAAAGAACGCGACAGAATATACAGACGATTCAAGAGCAACAGACTAAAGGAGGACTACGAAAGAGAATTCAATAAATTCCGAAACGAACTAAACAAAAAAATTATAAAGAATAAGACAAGTTTCTATACACAGAAATTTAAATGTGCTAAAAACAATCCCAAGGAGAAAAAAAAAAACCAAATCTTGACGAGACTTTAAAAAGAAACTTCGCTAACGAAAACGATTTCCAAAATCTAGCCAATAAATTCGCGAGTACACTCTCAAACGAAATTCTAAGCACGGTACACGACTGCGTTGACCAAACCTACTCCGGCCCAGAAAATAGTGTCGAACGTTCAATATATGTGGAATCTGTATCCGTTCAGGAAGTAAAAAATATCCTTAACTCGATATGAGATAAGACCAAAAGATTTAAAACTAAACTTATTCCTGTTCTTATTTGCTATTTCACTGTTCTTAATATTGTTAATTTATTCACAGACTTAAAGATTCTCAACACTAAATGTAATAAATACGTGTAAACAGTCTTCTGAAGACAAGCCCTTAAGGCTTTGCAGATACACAATTTTATGTCACAATTTTTAAATAATGGAAATAAATAAATGTTCTACTTTAGCAACTATGTTGTTGAAAATGTTATGTTTATGTTCCCGCTCATCGTTACTTCTTTGTTTGTTTACCGCGATGTATGATTTGGAAGGACCGTCCGTCACTTCACTAGGCCATCTGTGTCATAATTTCCCTACGGTAACCTGTTTGTAGCCAATTCAAGGTACTAGAAAAGTGGGCCTACGGCTGATGGGACCATGGCTGCCCTCCACTTTTCCAATCTTGAAGAGGCTTAGAAAAATTATTAGTGGGGAACCAGGGAAAGCAGACGAGTCCTTGTTGCTGTAAATTTTTACCGCAACACATTGTCGAACACTTTCTCGACTTTGTAGAATGAATGACCTCAGAAAAATACTTTGATTGAACGATGAGATATAATGTAAATTTAATCCGAAAGAAAACTCAAATATTTAAAGGCCTTATGTGAGTTTTTTTCATTATTATTATCAATTATTAAGAATAAAAATAAAACTGAAAAAGAAACAGATTTGCCTATTGTCGAACACTAGTTTCCCAACACCAAACAAAAAGTTTCCACTTTTCGAACAACGTTTTCATATGGATTTTCGAATGTCAAGTATCTAAGTAGGTACATATGTACCTAATTAAAAATCATTTCGATGTAACATTTTAGTGAGTGGCAGTTTTATTCATTCAAGGTTTAAATAAAATAAAAAGTAAAAAAGATAAAAATCTTCTTGTAAGCATATTTTATGTATACTTATATAAAGTACTCGTAGCTTAGCTATCATAGAGTTTATCATCAGTCTTTGAGTAATGTATAAAGAAACTTTTTTAAAAATAGTTAGTTATTAATTTTAAGGTAAAAACAAAAATAAAATATATCTTTTTATCTGTCTGTCTATGCATCTGTCTGTCTGTCTATATATCAGTCTGTCTGTCTGTCTGTATGCCTGTCTGTGCGTCTGTCAGTCTGTCTGTCTATCTATCTATCTATCTGTCTGTCTGTCTGCCTGTCTGTACGCCTGTCTGTCTGTCTGTCTGTCTGTCTATCTATCTATCTATCTATCTATCTATCTATCTGTCTGTCTGTCTACCTGTCTGTCTATCTATCTATCTGTCTGTCTGTCTGTCCGTCTATCTGTCTATCTGTCTAACTGTCTGTCTGTCTATCTATCAAAAACCTCGTTTGGTTTCAACGATTCTGCGTTCTTCCGTTTCTATTAGCACAGTTCCAGGACCGGTTTTTTAAAGTTTATTTGCAGCTTTACATCTAACCCTACTTGCTTTTTGTATACTCATTGAATTATTTCGGACCTCTTTTAAGGCAGCTGATAATGAGGCTTCATTATATTTATAATTCTGACGTTTCATTTTATCTAAAAAAGGTTGTGGATCTTAAATATCAGGCGAAGAGTACAGAATATTAGGGTGTTCGAATATAGGAAACCATAAAACCGACATTTTTTTCCTGTATTGGAACACCAATGGGTTCGGGTTTAGGAAACTCGAGAAAAATTGGTTTCCTTTTCTCGGACTGTCAAAAAATACAAACTAGCTTCTTTTTTTACCCGATTTTTCTTAAAATATTATGAACTAATTCACTAATATGATTAATAACACATTCGTAATTACTTACATGATTTATTTGCTAAATAACAGACTATACCCTAAAACATGCCGCATTTTTTTTTTAAGCAAAATTGAAGCATATCGCACGCATTGAAACCTCGCGAACTAATATTTGTTTAACACCCAAGATATATTTTTCATGTTAATTGTTATAAAGGGTGATTTTTTAGCTGGTTTGGTTTTGGCAACACTGGTTTTGACAGCTGACGTGTGTTTAGTACCTTGTGTCACTGTCAAACAGCTTCAGTTTGGTTTGCAATTTAACCATGGATCGTCTTACAAATGAACAACGCTTGCAAATTATTGAATTTTACTATCAAAATTCGTGCTCGGTTCGAAATGTTCATCGCGCGCTGCTTCCATTTTATGATCGGCATTCTCGACCTTCTGAGCAGTCTATTCGGAAGATTGTGACCAAATTTCGCACCAAATTTACTTTGTTGGACATTAAACCACCAACACGTTTACGTACTGTGCGTAGTGAAGAAAATATTGCGGCCGTATCAGCTAGTGTGACAGAAGACCGCGAAATGTCGATTCGGCGCCGTTCCCAGCAGTTAGGCCTTTGTTACAGCACTTTTTTTTGCCCGAAATGGAAGTTCTTGACTTGCATGATATGTGGTTTCAACAAGACGGTGCCACATGCCACACAGCACGCGAAACAATGGCGCAATTGCGAGGCGAGTTTGGTGAACAGTTAATTTCACGTTTCGGGCCGGTCAATTGGCCGCCTAGATCGTGCGATTTGACACCATTAGATTATTTTTTGTGGGGGTATGTCAAGGCTAATGTCTATAGGGACAAGCCCGCTTCGATTGACGCACTGGAAGCCAACATCCATGCATTCATTCGTGAGATACCGGCCGATATGTGTGAAAGAGTATGCCAAAATTGGACTCAGCGGATGGGCTACCTGAGACGCAGCCGCGGTCAACATTTGCATGAAATTATCTTTAAACATTAAATTGCAAGGTTCAAACTATCGATTCAAATAAATATTTCATTCATTTTTTCGAATTTTTTGTGTTTTTTTTTTAAAAAAAGTTCTCAACCTCTTAAAAAATCACCCTTTATTTAGGAAGCTAAATACTTGGTTGAAAATGATTTATTCCTAAAAAAAACCTCACACCGATGAGGTACAGAGTCGACAAGATTTTGATAACGAGTGGAAGCTATTTTACGCCAGGCTACCTTAAAAACCCTCCAAAACTTTTGATGCTTACTGGGTTGGCATCTGGCACATCATTTTCGATATCACACTACAAGTAGTGTATCAGATTCAGGTCGGGGGACTGTGGGCCAACTCCACAACCCGAATACCTTTGAAACGAAACGACTCTTTCATCTTTTTATTCGTGTGCTTCGGATTGTTATCCTATTGGTCCCACTCCGTAATACGAAAAACATGCCCAAACGATGACCTTCACACATATTTAACAGTTTTTACCGTGTACTGAGGCAAATATTCTGTGTTGGGCGGACGTCGGACATATTGTTGGGAACAAGATGTTTTTTTTTTATTTAAAATGGGACCTTGCGTGGAATTTGGCACAACGTTTATTTTCTAGAGGTCTTCTGCCAATGGTAACATCACTAATAGGAAGCTAAATCTTATCTTGTATGACCTTGGAAGATGCCGCTGGGCAGTTTTTAGAAAATCTTACAGTTAACCTGTCATCAGCTTTGGAGATTATACGTTTCCGTTCCCGTGTTTCTGGCTTTTCGATGTATTTTGAGGCATCTGCTATTGCTGAAATACTACATTGAAGTTTTTTTCTGTAGTTTTCTGTAAAATTTTGGTGTTTGAGGCAGTTTTCGAATGAGTTATCGCTTTTCCCGATTTGCAAAACAGCTACGATATTTTCAAAATAGTCAAATTTGCTACGCAGTCTCTTAAATACGAATACCCCAATTTTACTACGCTTTATTGAAATATAAACTATCAAGAAGAATTTGGAATTTTTAAACCTCTTACAATCACAATTACAAATAAAAAAAATTAAGCGGACATAATTTCAAACTTTCACTTCCACGACACCAACTTATGTTACTGTTCTATCTTCTATCGTACCCTACACAGGCAGTATATATTTCTTCGGATGTATTTGAATTCGACTGGAATTGCGATGGATTTAATATTCTAACTTTACTAATAGTTTTTCCAAAGCTCTTTATTTTTAATATAGAACTAAGCGGTTTTTGGTTTATAGTCGATTAAAAACTGCATATTATAGACTTATTGAGTTTTTTCCTAAGTGGCAGCATTGATTGTCTAGTGTCCCACTCCTTTGTCCTTCCTTACTATTTTTTTGATTTGAATTTTATACTTCTCTGTGTTCTTTGAGGAGTGGATTTATTACGATAATAATATTTATTATAATAATTATTATGCTGTTCCCATGACTACTACGACAGGTTTTTGCTTTTGGTAAAATTCTGTGTGTAAAACTGTAAGGTGGAGGATTTTGTGTGGTGTTATATCCCTACTGCATGTTGTTCGTCGCGCGAATTTTGTAAGTTTTACTTTTAAGATATAATCGGCCCTAGCGCGATATCCATTCGGAACGGACATGTTTCCGATTTCATACGAATAGGACGATTTTTGATTTGAAGTAACTTTCCGAACAGCTGATCGGAACATTTTTTAGACAAAATAGAACGCACCCCAGCATGCTGCGTTTCTACGCGTTCAATTACGTTTTTTGACAACCATTCGTGTCAGCCAAACGTGAAATTTGTCCGACACTCTCCGAAAGAAATTAATTTAGAGCGGAACATTGCACGATGAGAACATTTTTGGAAAAGCACCACAATACAAGTTTTATTGCTTATTCTTATGAAGTTTCGTTTCAGGATAAAAGTAAATGATAAAACAAGTGCCAAGCAATACGAGGTGCTAGTCGACTCGTTGCGTGGAGAACCCGACAAAGCATGCAATTACAAAAGAAAATCACCAGAGGTTGTTGCTGCATTTTGGGACGACGTTGCCAACCAGTTAAATCAACTAGGTGTGCGGCAAAGAGATGTCGGTGGCTGGAAAAAGGTAGGGGTACATAATTCCCTTAAGGACTTTGCGTTTTATGTTGTTTTTTATTTATTTATTTTTGGTTTGGAGTGACTACAAGACTTATATTAAAAAAAAGTTAACTACAAATAAAAAAGAGTCTTCGGCTACAGGAGGTGGTCCCTATACAAAAAAAAAAAAACATTCACGCCTACTGAAGATGTAGTCATCAATTCTTCCGTTGATGGAATTGGAGCAAATTCTTTTGGGGTGGAACTAAAGTCATCTACATGATGCTGAGAATAATGATAGTGATCATGGAAATGAACCAAACACTCCAAACACTCCATGTCCAAAACAAAAGATGAAGCCTTTAACATCGATCCAGTTGCTTCACAAACAAGTGCAAAGTCAAAATGGATATTTTAAAAATATGACAAATTTCAGTGAGACTACAACTAAAAGTTGTTGCCTATTATATTAACCCATTAGCGCTCAGAGTAATATTTTGGTCCCAATTTTGTTAATTTTTTAGTATTTTGTTACTTACCGATAGACAATTTAAGAAAAAATATTACAAAAAAAAATATTGCAACGGAAGTTCCAAAACTGTGTGTCCTATAAATAGGACGCTGGGCAGATATGAGGTCTAAAATTTGATACATATGTAAATAATTTTCAATTATTTTAATTATTTTTTTATTTTATTTGAGGAGTTTATAAATGCCTGTTGACCAAAAAAAACGAAATAAATGCCAGGCGAAGAATTAATTAATTGATAATTAGGTTAAAATTTAATTAAATAAAAACACAGTGAACAAATATAAATCGGAGTTGAGTATAAGAGACAAAACTTCTTCGTTCTTACTACAGCAGCGATGATTATTTCTATTTGTCTGGTACCAAAAACTTGTGTATAACCCAAACATTCACCTTAGCCATATCCTAAGCTCGGGTGAAGTGCACCAGTACCATTTTTCCCCGCTTATTGCAGTATTGTATTTGGAGGCAAGTCATACATATTTATCAACTTCACACTTGTAAGGGTTGTACTGCTTTACCAACTGATGCTGAGGCAATTAATTCAATTCGTTTATTTTCTTTTTGTGAGTAGTGCGAGCAGCGGCTTGCAGGTTCAATATGATCAAAATTTGAAGGAGTTGGGATTAATCTATAATTGAACTATGAAAATCTCCTTTGCAACGTCAAACATGCGGTCAAAGAAACCACGATCGTTTTCTTCATTTCATCAATTCATAATAATTGGACAGAATTTTAGCCTAGAGATTTTCCGTTATCGTTTCCATTTATCAGTCATTTCTTAGAATATATGGAAGCTAGAGAGCAAATTAGTTCTCTTCTAAACCTGGAATTCTCATCAGTTACATAGTCTAAAGGCGGATGTAAAACTGCAACACTTGCATCTTCAACTTTTGAATAACGTTGAAGCATATCGTCAATTTGGTCAACAGTCGGACCAACGATTTTTTTTTAAAGATGGGGGATGTGAATTGCAAAATGAATCAATAAAGGAAAAAGTAAGAACTACTCCATTAAACTCAACTATTCAGTTCAGAGTCCTCCGCATCACCTTCTGATTGCTACAGCTAAATAGTATTCTTTTTACCTGACTATGGCAAAGCCAAATGGAAGGGTTGTAAATCTCAATGGCTTTGTATGTATTTCATATGTGTCTAATGCTGTATTACGTCACAAAAAAGGCTTTAAAATTGAATATAATGTATATAGTTAGTTTAGCGAATATTTTACAATTATAATGCAACCAAACTTTAAAAAAACGTATCAAAATTAACATTCAACCAACAACCATTTTTTTTTTTTTTTTGATAAGCTATCATATCTGCCCAGCGTCATATTTTTAGGACACCTGATTGCAATTCTTTTAGTTTCGTCCTGATTTTTATTTTTTTTTAATCTGACTACCCATTTTAATATATAATCAATTACTTATTTAAATCTGAAGTTTCATCCATTTATATTGAAACCTTATATTTTTAAAGTTTTTTTCCCCAAAAAGTGTATTATTTAACCAAAAACTAATTATTTTTAAAATTAAAAAAAATATATTTTTAAATAATATTTTTTTTTTATTTTATCCTTCAATTACATAGACAATTGATTAAACTTAACGTTAGAAATGCAGATCTTGTCTTTTAATTATTTTCTTAGTCACTAGAATTTTTCGTCCTCAGCTGTCCTATAAAAAGGACGCTGAGCGTTAATGGGTTAAGAAAATGAATAGATCGCTAGATAACTTGTGCGTTATTGAAAAAACAAAGTTCGAAGAAATGCAAAAGCACAACGAAGAGATGAGTTGACTACTCGCTCAGAAATTGTAACTAAAAGGGAACATTTTGGAGCTTCAAGTTTCAAGGCAAATTTAATGCTGTTGGAATAATTCCATGTCAGTTATTGCAATACCATGAAGACTTATAATTATTTTTTTAATACATTTTAGTTTTGTTTATGTGCCTTAAGGAATTTTCTTTTTAATAAATAATAAAGTTATTGGAAGCATTGTGCAACTATCTGATTTCTGATTGCAGTTTCCGGCTACGAAGTAAGTGTGGTGGAAGTTGGTAGGGATCATCTGGTTCATCAACATGAATTTCTACCCCGTCCATGTTTTCGTACACGCTATCAAAATACAGACTAAAGTTGTTGTGCTGCTTTAGTTGGGTCATATCTATAGCGGCTCTCAACGCTATTTCTCCTAGGAGTTCTGGACGGTGTCATTAGCCATGGCTCCAATGCATATCCTGAATGACCTTTTAAGACCAAGATTTTAATTATGAAATTAAACTTTTTGGAAAGAAACCTACACACCTAACAGCCAGCTACCCTTTGATCTATTTAGATACTTCCGTTCAAAATAACGACGTTGTGGACTCATATTCCAAACATGAGAATCATGATTTGCCCCTTGATAGTTTGGATTAACAGCTTTTATCCGCATTTTGAAATCGTAAATCTAAAAGTAAATAAATTGTAATTGGTGGAAAGGGATTGATGTTCTAGCTTACTATCATAACATTGAGGCTAAAATCTCCGTTGCGATTCAAAAAGACATGTTTGCGTTCATTGGGAGCAATTATTTGGACGTGAGTGCCATCTACACACCCCATAACTCCCGGAAAGCCGGTATTTTCAAAAAAGTACATTTAAGATTGGCGAATTTCCCCGCTTGACATCTTCAAGGATATCCAATTTGGGCACAATGTTTCCTCTAAAATATCAAGGGTTAACTTCGCCTTCTCCAGACAAGGTGTGTCTAACGGACACATTGCTTATGTTTTTTTCGGTTATTTCAAAAATGAATTCACATTTTGGCTTGATATTTTGTGACTTCTCATTTAATACCAATAAGAATGTATTTACGGTAAAAAAAATAAAATATATTATATTGGTAACAAAAAAAGTTATAAACAAATTTTTTGGGACGTAAACGGGCAGCAGTGTCATTTAGACACACTCGATAAAGTCAGCTAAGTACCAATATGGCAGGTGAGCGTAGCATAAAATTAACAAGTGCAAATAGTTTTTTTCAAATATTATCTAGTCGGCATTGCAATAGCCGTCTTTTATGAACAAATTATGCAAGAAAAAAATGCGCAAAAAAAAGAAAATATATTGTTTGCGAGACATCTTTTTCTTTGTTCTTTCTACGAAAACAGACATATGCTATAAATAAATTAGTCGAAAAGAAATTTAACGTTATCTATCTATTCTATCGTATTCCATATTGAAGAATTATAGAAAAGTATTGTTTTTGGTTATACATATGTATGTACCTACAGCTTTTATTGAAATTAGAAATTATTATACATATGTACATACATTATTTGTATTGAACTTGGTAGGTACATACTTGGTACTTTGCTTAGCATTGAATGTGTATGAATTATTATTGATTTTACATTTTAGCGAATTTTGGAAATTTCGAACAGAAGAGCACTATCTGCAAAAGAATAGCGGGATATTTTAGCTAATTTATCCGATGATGATAACTATGGAGATGCAGGCTCCGACTCCGAATCTAATTCGGAATTGGATATTACTTCTCTTGCAAGTGAAGGTGAAGATGAACAAAGCGCTAACATCAATGAAGATATGGAAGAGGAGCCGGAAGACGAAATTGATGTTAGCTCACAAGAAGACAATAATGTTCACTTCAAAAGATAAAGTAAGTCTGTCCAATGCTCCTTTTCCTTCTGGTCGCGCTCGGGCACATAATATAATCAGAGGTGTCAAGACGTTGCACAAAGTAGATCTCCCACCGGGAAAACAACTTTATGATCCGGTGGACGCGTCTTATTTGTATTCGGAGGCTGACATTAGGCGTGTTTTTTTGAAACGTAGCTAGCCAGTCGTTCATTAAAACGATTCCCAGCCAGCCGAACCCAGCTGACTTACCTCCAAGTTGGTGTGTGTGATTTTGGTCATATGTGTGTGATTTCGTGATTTCGATCAGCAAGTGTGAACTGTCAAAGTATTCGGCATTCAACCAAATCGATTTTTTGTTATTTGTTGTGAAAACAATTAATTTCGGTAATTTATTCAATGGATAATTTACATAAAGTGATATGAAATCATAATATAGTAGATTATTTCTTTGAAACATCATTTAGTAATTGAAATTATATAATTTTCGAACACGGCAGTCTGTCAAACCTTGCCATGAGATATCGCAACATTCCTAGCCAGCTGCTTTTGGCTGCGGGTAAAATCAAGAGTTGTAGCCAGCTGGTTGTTGTATTTGTTCTACGTGTGAAATTTGACTTTGCTAGCAAGTACTAGCTAGCTACGTTTCAAAAAAACACGGCTATTGTCACTGAAATTGTGGAATTTACAAACCAAGAAGCTTCTCGAGTCTTGATTGGAAAAAAAAGTGCAACCAATTACGATATTTTGTGGAATCACGTCTACGGTCCTCCGATTTTTAGGGCATCAATTGATAAATTAATTTGCATATATATCTAAGCGAAGACCAAACCGATGGTCTTTTGCTTTCTTTGTAAATTTGTTAGATGTAAGTTCTGTAGCTGCATATGTTATCTGGACCAACTTGTACCCTAAGTGGAATGAAAAGAAGAACGAACAAAGACGGCTATTTCTTGTGGATGTTGCTGAAGCTCTTATAAGGCCACAGATGGAACAAAGAAATCGTATTGGTCTGTCGAAATCTTCGGTACAGGCAATGGCACATTTCTTACCGCAACCAAGCCCATCTTTGGAAGATCCTTCAGCACAAAAAAAATGAGATGCTTCATATGTCCTTCTTCAATTTCAAGAACGCAGAAGCAAATTTGTGATCGCTGCAAAAATATGTATGCAACCAACACAACTCCAAATCACACATTTGTTCAAAGTGCTACCAGAAATAGTTGCGTACTATCTTTTTCTAAATATGTAAATATACTCGTACATAATTATCTTCTTTTTCTTAACTAAATAAACAGCGAAAGTCTGCTTTGGCTTTAATAAAAGTGTAAAAAAATACTTCATTTGGATTTATTTGATATTTTCAGGAATGTGTCTATTGGACACATAGGTACCCGGACAAGGGTTAAGAATGCTTGAAAAAGTCGTCTGTCCAATTGCTTTCCCATAGTCTTTACTTACGCGCGCCGTGCTGGTAGTTTACTTCAGCAAGAAACCATAAACATGCTGCCAGCTTATGCTCACAACATCAGAACGATAATTGAGTTTAAATTATGCCCCTATTCCGTAAGACAACTTTTGTTAAGTTGAGTTGAAATTTGGTTGAAATTTGAAATTCGGTATTACTGAACACAACTCTGAGAAAAAGAGTTGCCTGTCAACATAAAATCAAGATGGCGAATCCTCTCTAGAGTTGTGTGGGAATTTTTCTGGTATTATGATAGACAACGCAGTTATGTTTTGGTTGCTAGAGCTGTCAAAAACTAACAACTGGGTTTAAGCAGTTGTTTGAGAGTAAATGTTGAGATACGAAAGATGGAAAATGGACAAAAATACGTATATCGGACAAATGAAATAATGCAATATTATTAATAACGTCATTAAAAAAATGTGTGCAGCCTTTAGTCCACATCAGTTGGAGAAAATAGTTTTACATCTTCAGCACTCGGAACTGGTAGTGGTATTGCAATTGCAGTCGAGCGTCCATGCAATTTTAAGAAATCTTTGGTTTTGATTTGAACGAAGTAAAATGCTTCTGTGTTCAGTACAAAAACACTTGTAAATATTTAAAAATAACATAAGTAATTTACACATTGCAAACGCATATTCTTTACTCAGCATTTTTTCTAGTTGGAATTGGAATATGTCACGGATAGATTTTCATATGCGCACAACAATAACAATATTATCTTCATCATTATTATCATTAAAAAAAAAACAAATCAAAACTTCTTTTCATTCTGTTTTTATTGAATATTGAGTTTCTGTTGGCAAAATTATTTTCTACTTCGACCACCAGAGGTCAGATTTACGTTAAATAGTCAATTTGTAGTTGTTATTCGCATCTAAAAGTATGCATTTTTTTTTACAATCACAACTGAAAAAGGTTGTTTTATGTAATATGAAAAATTCGTTGAGTTGCGCGAAAGTGGAGTTGAATGACAGCCAACTCGAATAAATTGAGTTGTGTTATGGAATAGGGGCATTAATTTTTTATCTTTTGAAAGATATATTGATATGTAGACTTATTAAGGCGTAAGTTTTTTTTGAATCTGCAAGTGAATTTTTGATATATATTTCCAAGAAATTTGAAAGTAAACAGATCTACGCTGAATCTGAAAGTTCACTTATTTTACTATTATTCCTCAAAATTCTTCTCTTTGTCTGATTGCGTGTCCTTAATTTTAATTCTCTAGCTTCAGCCTCCAAAAATAAATCGAGAACATCCATTTTGTTTCCAAATTCTTCTATATTTAAAGTCTTTCAAATGTCAAACCCATGCGTTGTTGCGCTTTATTAACTTCTTCCCGAAAATGGATACCTAGCACGTACCTAACTTAAGTTTCCGATAGAGTATACGTTTGCTAGGGCCGAATATGTAATTTATTGTATTCTCAAAATTATTACAATAGTAATGTTTCTCAATAGTGGGCACCGTAGCGCAAGTGGTTAGTGCGTCGGACTACTGAGCCAGCGGTCTTGGGTTCGAATACCGCCGCAAACACCTAAAAGTTTTTCACAGTGCCCACCTCTTTCGAATGTCTGACAAGCATCAAAGAGTATCATTTGTCACGATTGAGCTTCTCAACTCGCCGTTCGGAGTCGGCAAAAAACTGTAGGTCCCTTCCATTCGTGCAAAAATATAACACACACACACAAAAGGTTGCGAGAAGCAGGCCCAGGTTCATCTCGAGCTGTAGCGCCAACTAAGTAAGTAATGTTTCTCAATACAATTCGTTAAATTCAACACGCTGTCTGGTTGACTACACTTCGATCTCTGCCCCTGTCTACCATCTTCGGTTTATTTATATTTGGTGTATGCTGACCATGTGTTCCCTTGGATAGTTTTTATTCGTCCATCCACATGTACTCTGCAAGCACCTTTCTATGCAGGCAGTCTATTTATAAGTAAAGTAAAATTAGTGCTAATAAGTTTATTAATGAAAAAAAGTATAATTATGTAGATATGTATATGATAAGTATGTAATATATTGGAAGTAACAAGTAGGTATATAGGTAAGTAATAAAGAACAAGTATAAGTATTGAGTTAAAACATGAAAAAGTAACTAAACTATAAAACAGGTATGGTTATGGCACATTCATACATGCATATAACTTTATGTGCTTTGTATATTTACATATAATGTGCATACATACATACGAGTATGGACAGTATATTCAAAAAATGTGAATTCACTTCTTTATTTGAGGTTTGTATTGAGGAATACTATCTGTGAAACCTTCAAATGTGATGCGACTCCGTTTTTCAGATAGAAGCATTCGAATTTACGAAAAAATTCGTTCGGATGGAACGGAAGTAGCCACTAAACAAAACCTTTTTTTACAATCTCGTACAGCCTTTGATAATGGGTCGTATTAATAAAACCTGACTTTACTCAAATATGAAGCAATTGCTCAAATTCTGAGCATTTGCTCGGATTCGTATGCGAGAGAACTTACTTGAGCGTTTGCTAGGAGAATTCCAAGTCTGCTATTTAGCTGACTCAAAGCGTTTGCTCCGTATTTTTTTTTGCCATAAATCGACTGATTTGCCGTGCTTTTTAGTTACAAAAATAATAAAAAGGTAGCAAAATGTATAAAATTCCCTTGTGATGCTGAATAAATGCAATACTATAAAAAAAAACTATGGCAAAGACAAAAGGTTAGCATCGAGATATTCCACTTTTGCTGCATGCAAACTATAGTCATAACTATAGTAATTTTGTTCAATTCGTCGACAAAACATTTTTTAAATAAAATAGAAACAATTTAAATAGTCACATACAACGTAAGATCTCGATCAAATAGAGAAACGTTACTTGAACTAGAAAATGAATTACAACACTTAAACTTGGATATTCTAGGATTATGCGAAGTAAGGAGAAAAGGATAAAACAGGTTACACTACATTCAGGACATATCCTCTATCATAACAATGGCATTAACTCAAACTCAAACGGATGTGTTAGCTTTCTCATGCACAAAAAATATTTTGTTGACTTTTTATTGAACTGTAGGAAACATTTTTCTATGTCTCCTAATTGATTTGGTGTCAAATGTCAAGCAAATGCTCACTTCGATTTTTTGAACTTGCTCAAGTAAACTGAAGTTTTATTCATACCAATTTCGAGCAAATGCTAAATGACTTTACTTTGCTCAGAGCTTTTACTTGAAGTAATTGCTCATTTTTATTAATACGGCCCAATAGATCTTTATATTGCCTATGAAATAAATATTGTCAGAAAATTCAATTTTTAATGCTTGTAATACATACCCCACCAAGCTTACGGATTCGAGTTTCGGGGTACATACATAGGCTTCTTGCAAGTAGCTGTTGAATTTGAAGAGCCTGTTGCCATCGAAAGTTTTTCATCAATTTAACTTAGTAGTTGCATTTGATGGACATGGTACCTCTTTGGCAGCTGTATCTTCTTGTAAGAAAATAGCGCTTGACTGTTTGCTCACAAGCTGATATGCTTTGAGGAAGGCAGTTTCGTGAGGAAAAGCAAGTTTTTTGTATCGTGGATCCAGAAGTGGAGCCTCAAGAACTAATGGGTTCTCCTCCAAGCACCTGGAGCGCTTATTTAACCCATCGCTTAGCTTTGAGACCAGGTTCGTTATCTCCAGTATAACGGCTTCTTGTGTAGAATTTCGCGGACATGTTCGAGTTCCATTAACGAAAATGAGCTCCTTGGAGCGGGTGACTTCTCTTTCGCTAGATATTTCAGCCGTGACATCATCGAATATCTTGAGAATTGAACAGGCCCGTTCAACTATCACCCAATCCTTTTGAGTCAGCATTTCCAACTTAGTGTTTAACAGAGCTAGACTAGAAACTACGGGCTCTTTCATTAATAAAATTCACTTAAACATCTCGTACGTAGAGTTCCAGCGAGTCACTACATCCTGCTTAAGCTTTACAGGCTCGACATTCATTTGCTTCTGTATGGAGCAAAGCTTGGTAGCTCCTTGCGAACTCTTTTTAAAATATTCCACAATTTTCAAGACATCCTGAACTACCAAATTGAGTGAATGTGCCATGCAGGGTATGTGACACCAGTTTACCTTCTGAACAGCTACAACTACATTGGCGGCGTTATCTGTTACTATTGCCGTAACTCGCTTATTTATACCCCACTCCACAAAAACGCGTTGTAAGTCACGAGAAAGGTTATCGGTGGTATGGCTCTGTTGAAATTAAACGCATTCCAATAAAACAGATTCAAGTGAGCACTCCTCTGTTATGAAGTGCGCTGTAAAGGCTATGAAACTTTGCGCGTTTCTCGATGTCCATGCATCGGTGGTAACACATATTGCCTATGCCTTATTCACGTTTGTGCGAATCTCGTATTTAACATTCATATACAACTGCGGTATTAATGTTCATGTAAGAGTCTTTCGACAAGGAAGCACATAGCCAGGGTTGAGCAAGTGTAGGAGCTTTTTGAACTCAACGTCTTCTACTATGCTAAATGGCTGAAATTCCGGTCATTCTAACCAGTTGATTATGAACTTGCGCGGTTTTGTTAATTGGGAGAGGTTTTGTCAGATAACTGCGCATTGTTGTCTGTAGTGCAACTGTTTCAGTGCAAATATCTACATCCATTTCTGTATCCGCTGTCAGTGGTTCATGGATGTTAACCATAACAGTGGCAACATTGGCACTGGTGCTCGGTAAAGCAACTTGTGTGGGGGCTAAAATACCTGGATGTTTCATCTTGAGGTACTTCTGCATATTGCCAATATTACCCCCCTTAAAGGAGATACTCGCCTGACAGTACTTGCACCTAGCTTTCTCTCCCTCTAAAACTTCTTCAAAAGACTTCCAAACAGCGTTTCTTTTTAAAGAATTCATCTATATAATTTTTTGTTTATACAATATACATATGTATGTACATACGTACATAATTTTTTTTTTTGGTATAATCATCATTATATTTAAATCGCTAGCGCAAGAGCTTGTGACTCCTCCTGAGAATTTATTCCTGCACCGATTTCAATCATTCTTACACTGATCAAAAGATTATCAACTGAACTTTGCTCATCGATATATAAACAATTTTAAAAAAGTCCATATGAGTAAGTTATTACGAAAAAAACATTATTACCTATACCTACATACGTGTATAGGGCCCCTACATGCGAGATTCGTTGCACCGGTACACTTGTATATATTATTTCTGTAGTATAGGTACCATTTGCGGCTTTCACACTTAACCGATCTTACTAAATAAAGTGTCAGAAGAAAGAAAATTTCCTGGAGCACTGACGAATTGCACTTTCACTTTAAAAATTTTGATAAACTAAAAAAGAAGGAGGTTTGGATTTTGGGGGTTGGATTTTCTCTTGCGAGAGTTCTCGCACGGGCACACTAGGAATATGTAATTTAAGAATTCCTTACCATTTTACTTCAAATACTGCTTAATATAATACGTCAATTAATAATAAGAATTCACTTAACCAAAACAAATCACCAACTTTTATTATTGACCAGAAGACACAGAATGAATACAGACAGAGATACAATTTTACCGTTAGAAAAAGTTGGCAATGAGCAACGCAAGGAAATATATTGGGTGCATCAAAATAACCACAACCTTATTCTGTATATTACTTACTTTACTTACTTAGTTGGCGCTACAGCTCGAGGTGAACCGGGGCCTGCTTCTCGCAACCATTTGTGTGTGCGTGTTATATTTTTGCACGAATGGTTTTTTGTTTTTTGCCGACTCCGAACGGCGAGTTGAGTCGCTCAATCGTGACAAATGATACTCTTTGATGCATGTCAGATATTTTAAAGAGGTGGCACCGTGAAAAAACTCTTTTAGGTTCCGGGCAGCATTGCGAGTAGTCCAACGCACTAACCACCACGGCCACGGCGACCACTGTATATTACTTTGTTTTTTAATTATTAACATACGCACATATGTATGTAGGTTAATATAAGAGTTCTTAAAGTTATTATCCATACCTATTTACTAGTACATTTTTTTATAATATGTACGTAGTATAATACTGTACGTGTACGTAGTATAATATGTATGTACGTATGTTTCCATAGAATAGAATTTATTTGCGTAAATACCTATGTAAATCCAAACATGTCGTCGTCGCTTATCACGCTGAAGGTTCGCGGTTCAAGTCCAGATGTTGCCGAAACATTTATTGCTCACGAAATAAAAAAAAGATGATCAGTTTCAGAAGCTAATATCAGAACCTACTGCGAAGGTATTTTTTCATTTTATTTTTAATGCATTTTTTATTGGTAAATTCAAGTATATCTTACATGCTAGACAAAAAGTGCTTAAAAATAGCTTAATTAACTTAACTATCTTACTCTAACTTACTGGCCCCACACGGGCACTCTAAGCTAAACTTAATGCTTATACTATGCCTTTCGACGTAACCTAACTTCAAGTATTGAATTTTAATTAAACTTACAATTTAAAAGCTAAGAAAAATTTTTGTTTTGAGAAAACTTAGCAAAAAGAAAATTTTGATTTTAGCTTAAAACCACCTTAAATAATAAAACTTAGAACTAATTAACTTATCTTACTCTAGCTACGTAATTTAATACGTAGATTTTTTTCTTGATTTTGTGCTGTGTTATTTTGTAATTTTTTTGTGTTTTTTTATTTGTTTTTATATATTTTTTTTTTGTTGGCAAAGTGCTGTGCGTTTTTTTTTAATTTTTTTAATTTTTAATTTTTTATTTTTTTATAAAACTTAAGTAGACCTATCCTACCTTAACCTACGTAAGCCGGCCACGGCATGTCTACATAAATAAACATAAAAGGCCAACTTTGCCTTGGGGCTTACCCCAGATCGAACGGAATCGACGAGGGAATTTCATCTCTTTCTAACAGCCACCAGAATTTCGGATGCTGCTGCTTAACATCGTACCCATCGCGCCCCGAAACCGACCTACTAAACCGAAGGCGCTCCGTTTGGCTCTGTGCGACGTCTCTGTCGTAGTTGAGCCGCCTATCCACAGTTGTGCGAGCAACATGGAAGATTAACGGCACCGCTCATCTATCCTGGATCAGACCTTGTTGGTCAAAATAGAGGAATGCTTCTGGTGGAACGAAGCTGTTAAGGCGCACTCTTTAGTGGTACGTGAAATTGGGGTTATAAGATCAGGCTATTCATCGAACTCATTGCTCTTACAATGTGCCTTCGAGTCACCTTGATCAGGAAATAATCCACTCTTATTAAGTTAGCCCTGTTGTGTAGGACCTCATTGGAATAGATTTTTTTGTACTCGGACTCTGGTGATCTGTATAAATGAAGGCAAGCCCAAAGACAGGCCCTCTCAAACACCCGAATCCTTTCCATCGAACTTGGTCCGACGTTGAACCACACGAGACAACCATATACTATCATTGGCCGTATAAGGGCCGTGTAGCAGATAACCTTTACCCTCGCATCGAGTTGGCTGCTATAAAACAGTCTCTTTGTAAGGGCAAAAACGCCTCTGGCACTGGTCAGAGCAGCATCTATATGTTTGTTAAAATACAGATACTGGTTTTATTAAAACACGTTTAATCTGCTCAATCTTTTATTGAAAAAAGGGAGGAGAATAGTTGACAGATGTACATAGTACCTACATAGTTCTTACAATATATTTGTGGTGGCAGCACAAGCGATAAGAAGAATCATAGGGTGACAAAGATAAGTGGGTTTTGATATTATTATAACACCCCCACTATATCAAAATACATATTACAATTCAACAATACCTAATTCCTTAATAAAACCATAATGTTTTGAATAACACAAACTTTTTGTTAACACATCAGCGGGCATATCAGCTGTCGGCAAATATTCAATTTTAACAATTTTGTTTGCAACAGCTTCTCTTACAAAATGATGTCTAACATCTATATGTTTTGATCTATTATGAAATACAGGATTTGCCGATAGCTTCTGGGCGCTCTGATTATCATTATATAATGTTACAGTAGATACATTTTGTATTAGTTCAGATTTTAAATTTCTTAAATATATAGCTTCTTTACATGCTTCAGATATGGCCATGTATTCGGCTTCAGAACTTGATAAAGCTACAGTTTTTTGTTTTTTACTTTCCCACGAAATTGCAGAACAACACATTTTGAAACAGTAACCAGTATATGATTTCCTATCAACTGTGTTACTTGCCCAATCCGCGTCAACAAAACCTTCTAATTCTGCATTTTCGTTTACATATTTCAATCCAAAGTTTTTAGTTTCTTTTAAATATCTCAAAATTCTTTTAGCGTAATTCCAGTGTTCTTCTGTATAACAATTATTAAACTGACTCAAAAAACTTACAGAAAATGCAATGTCAGGTCTAGTTAATACCGATAGATACATTAGACTACCAATGAGTTGCTGATATGGAAGTTGAGATTCACATTTATCTCCCTTGGTAATACTTAACCTAACCTCCATAGGAGTTAAAGCAGTTTTACAATTTGACATATCAAATTTATTCAACAACTCATTTACATACTGCTCCTGGTCTAATGTTATAAAACCTTGTTTTTTATCAATATTTACTCTTACTCCAAGGCATTGTTTTACTTGACCTAAGTCTTTAATATGAAATTTCGTATTTAAAATCCTTTTCAAATTATTAGTTTCAGCTTCGTTATTGGAAAATATGAAAAAATCATCTACATATAATGCCACAATAGTTTTAGAATCTTTTTCAATTTTAGTAAATAAACATGGTTCTAATTTCGACTTTTTATAATCCAAAACTTCAAGATTTTCATCTACCTTTTTATACCATGCTCTTGAGGATTGCTTTAAGCCATATATTGCCTTTTTTAATTTTAAAACCTTGTTACAATCACTTGAAACTTCAAGACCTTGAGGCCTATACATATAAACGCTTTCCTCAAGAGCACCATTTAAAAAGGCTGTTTTTACATCTAAATGTATAATGTTTAAATCTAATTTAGCTGACAATGCAAACAATAATCTTAATGTTGAATATCTTACTACTGGAGAGAATGTCTCATCAAAATCAATACCTGGTCTTTGGGTGTATCCCTTCGTTACCAATCGCGCTCTATAACGTACTTTATTTTCGCTGTCGATTTTCTTTTTGAAAACCCATTTGCACTGCACGATAGTTGAATTTTCTGGTGCCTCCACAAGCTCCCAAGCATCGTTTTGATCAAAAGATGTCAGCTCCTCTTTCATTGCTTGCATCAAATTTTGCTTATCTGGTCCATTCATAGCTTCACTCAACATTATAGAACCTCCAGCAGCTGTAGAGTTTGGTACACACATGTTTGAAAAACCGTATCGTTCAGGTTCACGACTTGCTCTAACTGATCGCTTTACCTCTTCTACTATTTTTCTCTTTCCAGATTCGGGTTCAGGCATCTCCAAAGAATCATCACTTTCAGACAACGTAGATGTTTCATTAGAAGTTTCGAACTGTTCAGCATCCTCTCCTTTTTCCGATTCGCATTGCCGGTTCTTTTCTTCTTTTACTTGCGAATTGCTGATTTCTGCTTCCCCCACTGAATCCAGATTTTCCTTTACTTGTGTTTTGATTTCGATGATAATGTTTACGTTTTCTTCTTTGGTTTTTTCCATTATAATGACATTTCTACTTGTCGTCACTGTGTTGTTTTGTGGATTGTATATTCTATAGCCTTTTATGTTTTCTGAATAACCAACAAGTATGTGTTTTTTTGACTTTCTGTCCCATTTTAATTTTTTTTCTTTAGGGACGTGGACCATTACTAGGCTACCAAATATTCTTAGGTTACTTACATCTGGCTTACAACCTGTCCACAACTCAAACGGAGTCTTGTCTTCTAAGCCCGATGAGATAGATCTATTTCTCAAATATACAGATGTATTTACAGCTTCCGCCCAAAACCGCTTTCCCAAGTTGGCATCAAACAATAAGCACCTTGCCTTTTCTACCACTGTTCGGTTAAGTCTTTCACAAAGCCCATTCTGTTCTGGTGTGTACGGGTTGGTTTTCTGATGAATAATCCCTGCACTTCTTAATAAATTGTTAAATTCTTTATTGCAGAATTCACCACCATTGTCCGTTCTGAGAACTTTTATATGTTTATTTTTCTGGTTTTCTACCATTGATTTAAATTCCTTGAAACAAAAAACATCGCTTTTTGACTTAAGGAAATAAACAAATGCCATTCGGCTATAATCATCGACAAAAATGAGAAAGTAAATAGATCCATTAATGGACTTAGTCTCCATGGGACCACATACATCTCCATGTACTACTCCTAGTACCTCTGTACTTCTGGTACCAACATGTGAAAATGGCAACCTGGACTGCTTTCCCTCACAGCACACTGTACAGGTCATCTTGCCTATATTAGCATTATCTGGATACGAAATACCTTCAACAGCACCGTTTTTCATCTTGGCCATGTCATTACTGTTTATATGTCCTAATCTTCTGTGCCATAGTTCAGCAGATGCCGCTGGTGCGACTAACAGGCAATCGTACTTACAAGTATTCAGCTTATACACCCCATTCACCATGACAGCTGATGCCACTACCTTGTTTTGCCGATTATAAATGTAGCATGCATGTTTCTTGAATGAAACTTTGTTGCCGTGCTTAATCAGCTGACTAACAGACAACAGATTCGTCGTAAGCGAGGGAAGACACAACACATCTTTAACTTTCACATCATACATGCATGCGTTGATATTAGTGGTAATTTCTACATCTCCCGAACAAAGCACTGGTACCTTCGACTGGTCTGCAACCATTATCTCTCTTATGCAATTCTGGTATGAAGCATTTTCGATCCAATCTTTGTTGGCGGTCATGTGCGTACTTGCACCAGAGTCGATGTACCAGTCACACTTGCTGAATTGTCCACTAAGAAATACAACACTAAAAGCATTTGAAGGTTTACGTTTGCTTTCGGAATACGAAAAATTTGGACATTGGCTCTTGTAGTGCCCGGTTTGCTTGCACTTATAACATTTAATATTTTTGAGGTTAGGCTTCGTAAGTGAATCGCCAACCTTTTTGTTTCGCTGCCAACCTCTACTTATAAACGCACCACTCTGAACTCCACTGCCCTCTGGTTCCATGTCCAATAGCTTCGTCTTAATGGAATCTGCAGTATTGTTCGCACTAGAGTGTTCAATCGCCATAATCATTGGAGAAAAACGTTCAGGCAAACCGGCCAGCATTAGTGACCCTATCCATTCGTCATTGATGTTGAATCCTGTGCCGCTTAATTTTTGTCCAGTTTCTATGATCTGTGTGACGTAACTAGTCATAGAATCGCAATTTTTTAATCGAATTGAGATTAGATTTCGCAGCAAACTAATTCTCCTTGAGTAGCCGGAGTCATCGAACATCGTTTTAAGTTTTGTCCACAATTCCATGGTTGTACCTGCACCTTTAATGTGAACGTATAGAGATGGATCAATAGTAAGAATTAATTTGGCCTTAGCTTTGATGTCCTCAGTAGGCGCAACTGCTTCTGCTTTTGTCGGCGTAACGCAATCCATCATTCCTTCCAAAACGAGAAAATTCTGTGCAGCAAACGCCCAATCATCGTAATTTTCTCGTCCCCTCAGTTTGGGAACGTTTAGTACGTAATTTGAACCCATTTGTGTGTAACGCAACAATTACCAAATTACAAAATAATTTATACTAATAATTACAAAAGAAATTGGGTCTGGGCCCATAACCTATTAAAACACGTTTAATCTGCTCAATCTTTTATTGAAAAAAGGGAGGAGAATAGTTGACAGATGTACATAGTACCTACATAGTTCTTACAATATATTTGTGGTGGCAGCACAAGCGATAAGAAGAATCATAGGGTGACAAAGATAAGTGGGTTTTGATATTATTATAACAGGTTTAGCCAGAGCTCGACTACTGCGAAGGCATAACACTGGCAGTAGGATGGTATGGCTGAAGAAATTGATTGCACAAACTATAATAGGAAACATCTGGAAAAAACTTCTGTGAATCATAAGCAATGGCATAACTTTCAATAATACACAACTCTCCAGTTATCCTGGACACCACCCATAGATTTAGTTGAAACCTAACATCTAAATTTCCTATCACTACGTGCGTCGATCTGTCTATCTCTCGTTCGTGTCCTTCGTGTGCTCGCGCTGTGTGTAAACATTATAAGGGTATTCATATCCCCTTTAGCGTGTGTAGAACAAAAAAAATGTTCATAATATGGCATAAAAGTATCATATTTTGTAAGTATTTCCTATTATACACCCGGTGGTTTTACCCCTCCCACGTTACATCTTTTCCTTGTTGAAGCAATCATACATAGAAATTTTATAATAATAGTCCCACTCTTTTGTCATGTAAAACTTCCCAACTCGCCGTTCGGAGACGGCAGAAAACTGTAGGTCCCTTCCATTCGTGCAAAAATATAACGCGCACACACAAATGGTTGCGGGAAGTTAGACTTGGTTCTACATAGGACTGCCGAAGCCAAATATTAGTCCCACTCTTTATTATTTTTTTGATTTAGATTTTATTCTTCTCCTGGTTCTTTGAAGAGGGAATTTATTACGATAAATGTTTGTCTCTGTGTTATTCGGAGTAACTGGCATTGTTTTGTTGTCCTTTTATTTCTTTCAAACATAGAAAATAATTATGCTGTCCCCATTACTACTACGATAGGTTCTTGCTTCTTAACCAATTTCTTTTGGGAGCGTTAAAAAACAGATTGCTATAAGAAAATTGCACTACAGAACTCTTTATTGTTATTTTGTTTGTTTTGTTTTTGTTTTTAGAACAATTTTATTTTTGCCAAATAATGAAAAAGGAAAAGGAATTTTATTGAAAGAAAAATGTATAAGAAAAATTAATCCTAATAAGTATTCTAATAATAATTATATGATAAGTACATACATATGTAATAATATAGGATGTATGAAGTACTTATTATACATAAGTTACTTATGTACATTTATTATATAATTATTTTTTCAGGGCCCCAAAACAAATATGAAAAAAGGCCACGTTATATAAAATTTCACCACAATTCCAAAGATTTTAATCAATTTTTTGTTGTTGGTTTTCGTATAAATTTTTGAGGCGATTTTTAATTTTTTTTTCCAGACATTTTTCATTGAACAGGTATGTTTTGATAATACGTGGTATAGTCGTTCGGGGCAAGAGTGCGCATTTTGGACTTCGGCCTTAAATTCTGGAAAATTTACAATAGGTAACAAACAAAAGAGCCTATTATTTGGTAGCTTTATATTTTAGGAACAAATTTGTACAAAAATAGTTTACGTTTTTTTTAATGTTTCATGTGTTTTGATCAAAAAACAAAAGGAAGTCAAGTTGCGCACTTTTGCCTCGAAGTCAGGGTCAGACTGCGCAGAGGTATGGGTAAGAGTGCGCAACCATTCTAAGTCACAGTTTTCGTAGGTTTAATGGTTTGAAACTGTGTTTTCACTCAAACTAAATTTTTCGGCAGCCTTCCATGGGCTGCTTACATTTTAAATCAGCTCCCTAGCCTCGCAGATTTGCTTTTGGGATATCAATTTCCTTTCCGTTTGCCTTTAGTAGATACTATGCATTTTTCAGGACAAACAAAAACAGCAAGATAGAGCTACAGCTTACCACCTACGACAATGATGTGTTTTTTGCATCTTACGACAGAATGTAGTATCTTAAAAATTGTTATTATTATAAAAAAAATAAATACTGAGTAAGAAAACACTGCGCACTCTTACCCACAGAATGACTGCGCACTCTTTCCCTAGACGCTACTTTTTTTCATTGTATTGGAAATCTAAGAACGAATAACATTATCCACTAAAATTGTATCCTTAATCGAACACACATACATATACACTGTTTATGCCTACATACCACTTATGGGGTATCGAGTTGTCACGCTTTTCTGACACACTTTTAAAAAATTTACTTTTTCTTTAACAAAATCCGGCTTTTCTTTTCTTGTTGTTTTTCTTTGTACTGTCAATTGGAAAACTTGCGTAGAAGTTGTTCTTCATTGGCGGTTAGTGAAGCACACATTTTTTCATTTAGCGATTTTTGCTAATTCTTTCACAGATGGGTAAAATGGCACTGCGTACTCTTACCTGCTGCGCACTCTTACCCGCGAACGACTCTATACCTCATATTCGTACATAATGTATATGTACAAAGTACAATGTACATATGTACATTAAAGAAAGAGTTTATTTGAGGTTCGAATTAAGGAATACTATTTGTGAATCTTTCGAAGATATTATTCGACCCCGTTTAGAAGCATTTCGCTCTTTGAAGTTTGAAAAGATGCATTCGAATGGAACAGAAGTCGCCACTATGCAAAGCCAGTATACCTACGCACATATGTAGGTATAAGAGTTCTTAAAGTTACTATCCATATTATCCAAGCACATTGTTTGTAATATGTATGTAGTATGTACGTGTGTTTTCATAGAATGGAATTTAATTGCGTAATTACCTAAATTCAAACACGTATAGTGTAACGACTACAACTATTCCCACCCCAAATTTTTGACCCAATTATTGGCGCCCATCATTCATATACAAATGCTTATCATAACTCAACAAACAGTAAAGTTATGACCAATCAAAGTTGAAATTGGTTCATAATATGTATCATATTTTGTAAACATTTCATATGATACACCCTGTTATTTTACCCGTCGCAGGCTTCATCTTTTTCCTTGTTCAAGCAAACATACATTGGAATAAAACAAATGTTTAATCAAATTCATCCTTGTAAAGGGTGATTTTTTAAGAGGTTGAGAACTTTTTTTAAAAAAAAAACACAAAAAATTCGAAAAAATGAATGAAATATTTATTTGAATCGATAGTTTGAACCTTGCAATTTAATGTTTAAAGATAATTTCATGCAAATGTTGACCGCGGCTGCGTCTCAGGTAGCCCATCCGCTGAGTCCAATTTTGGCATACTCTTTCACACATATCGGCCGGTATCTCACGAATGAATGCATGGATGTTGGCTTCCAGTGCGTCAATCGAAGCGGGCTTGTCCCTATAGACATTAGCCTTGACATACCCCCACAAAAAATAATCTAATGGTGTCAAATCGCACGATCTAGGCGGCCAATTGACCGGCCCGAAACGTGAAATTAACTGTTCACCAAACTCGCCTCGCAATTGCGCCATTGTTTCGCGTGCTGTGTGGCATGTGGCACCGTCTTGTTGAAACCACATATCATGCAAGTCAAGAACTTCCATTTCGGGCAAAAAAAAGTTTGTTATCATCGCTCGGTAGCGTTCACCATTGACAGTGACAGTATTTCGCGGTCTTCTGTCACACTAGCTGATACGGCCGCAATATTTTCTTCACTACGCACAGTACGTAAACGTGTTGGTGGTTTAATGTCCAACAAAGTAAATTTGGTGCGAAATTTGGTCACAATCTTCCGAATAGACTGCTCAGAAGGTCGAGAATGCCGATCATAAAATGGAAGCAGCGCGCGATGAACATTTCGAACAGAGCACGAATTTTGATAGTAAAATTCAATAATTTGCAAGCGTTGTTCATTTGTAAGACGATCCATGGTTAAATTGCAAACCAAACTGAAGCTGTTTGACAGTGACACAAGGTACTAAACACACGTCAGCTGTCAAAACCAGTGTTGCCAAAACCAAACCAGCTAAAAAATCACCCTTTACTTCTTTCGATTCCCTTATTCATTCCGGATTGGATTTGGATTGGACTTTCCCGATGAAGTTATTTCATGTAATAGATGCGCAGTTACCATAAACAAAAACATGGCTTCATCTATTGATTACTGGAATAAATTGACTGTTCCAGAAGCCCCACAAGAAATCCAAAATCTCAGTGAAATGGAATTTCATTGAATATCTAGGATTGTTCGATTTATAAAGGTTGTGTGTCTAGGTTGCCGCTTCGGTCAAAAAGGCTTTAAAGGTCAAGATCTTTTATTTGCGCAGGAAGTAGGAGAAGTTGCTGAGCAGCTTCCTCTGTCTGTTGCGCAATGTGGTCTCACAATTGTTGTGGATTGCAAAACATGAACACACACAAAGAATACTTGATTGACAAAAAAAACATCAAATGTGCTTTGCAGTGGTTAATCCACAATAACATCTTGTATGGAAACGTCCATATACATTTAGATTCGATTCCCTTCAAAATCCTTCCAGTAAAAAAAAAACATATTGGAAATGATGGGTAGAGAAGCTGTGCCAGAAACAGCGACACGTTTTAAACCAATCCCTGGTTCTGATGCGCTTGTATTGAGAGCGTCTTTTCACCAGGGCATTGATATTTTCCCAGCGGAAAGACGCAATAAACAGTGTACTGCCAACGCTGCAGTTGCCATCGCCTACGTCCACAGGAAGCCAATACATTTTTGGCAATTGTCAGATATTGATTGTGTACTAATGTCAGGGCACACATTCTACAAACAATTCCTTGAAAATCATCATATTAGTATTAGAAGCAGAACAAGGATGTTCCGTTAACGCAACTATGGGATACGCAAGTATATTTTTTTTATATTTAGGAATAAAAAAATTGGAAAATTTGACTCCAGACGATGATGTTCCGGATGAAATCGTAATAACTCCTCCGGAAGATGAATGCTTAACAGATGAAGAATCGGGATGTGAAGAGAACGAAGATGCAAATCCATTGGGAAGTGGGCAGGGCTGCCGTCTAGAAAATTCTAATGGGAGTATTTTAGACGTTTGCAGGGGAGTATTTTGTGCCTGAGAGGAGTACAAAACAGAAACAATTCAAATCAAACATTAACACCTAGTAGTAGCATCTAGTAACTTTTCTATTTTGACTGTAGCCTCAAGAATATTTTTTTAATGGCTGATGGAACTAGGTAAAGGGTGCTTGTTATTTTCCAGGTCGATTTTGTTTGGCCGCCATTTCGAATTGAATAACATTATTCAGTTGGCATTGGCATTTGACAGTCGTAGAGAGAAGTCGATAACAAATTTTGATATGGAGCAGCTGAGTTTTACAGCTCAGTATAGACGTCCAACAATTTTGATAAAAATTATTATGAGTAACGAAGCATATTTCGACTTGGTCCACTTTTTTAAGAAACAGAATAGCCGCTATTGAGGCACCGAAAACCCTCAATTGATGCACCAAAGACCACTTCACCCTCGTAGAGTAACTGCATGGTGCTATAGTATAGGTACCATTTGCGGATCTCCCACCTAACCAATCTTAACAATGAGGTGTCAAAAGAAAGAGATTTTCCTGCACTGACATTATGAATACAAAAATAAAATTACCTTAAATAACACCAGACGTCTGCCAAATTGTTATGAAAAATGTGCTTGAAAGAGCCGTCCTTTGCGCCATGGCCACAGCCAGCTACTTGACAAACATCATATTCCGTACATAATGTTAAAGACTATATATTCGATCAATAAAATATAAATATAAGTTATTAAAAAAAACTCTCGGCCTGGAACATAGAAAGCACCCTGTATATGGATTTAACACTGGAAAATGAGTTAATTCAGTGAAATTAAGGTGACAACATATTAAACACATTAAAAATCGTGCTAGTATTTTAACAAAGTTCTCTTCACTGAAGAAAAGGTACTCAAATTACCAATTTTTTTCAAAATTGGAAATATTGAATAGGAAAGCAGCGTAGACGTTCTTCCAATTACATCAGAAGCTCCTACTCAAGTCAGGTTTAGAATTTCTCAACAGTGGACACTTGGTGACGAAGACAACCTTACTCTGCGAACTATTGTTTATAACAATGGGTTTTCAGATATGAGTTATCCTAAACCATTAACTTATCTTCGGAGTGCCACCCTGTTGACTTCATCGAACTTTTTATGGATGAAGAAGTAATAAATTTAATTGTGGACAAAACTAAAGCATATCTATACAAAGCATTAAAGGAAGTCCCCAAAATGTGTCTTTCTGTATGTACAGGATAATCTCGAGAGCCACTTAACAGATTTGGATGCGATTTTCACTATTATTATCTGCATTTCCTGGCGGAATTAATGAGTGTTGTCAGACTACTCCATTACTTATGAGATCGAAGTGGCAGAAAATCAAATTTTTTGTCATGACAAAGCCCTAACTCAACAACGGCTTATTGGATTTAAAACCAAAATAAATTGGTTGTAGTAAATGCCTTTCAGATTCATTTAAGGTATAAATCATCCTTCTGTGTTATCCTGGAGCTGAGCTATGCTCAAAACAATTAATGAAATCATTGCCAACAATTTTCCATCAGTGGAGACCGAAGCCAACAGTCATGCAGCAATGGGTGACATAATGTCATAATGTGTGTGTATGTGGCACATTTGAATTTCTGCGTATTAACTGAAATAGAATTTTATTGAAATTTTGTGCCCGGCCTACTACGATAAATATGATTGTAAAAGCAAATCCAAATTTTAAAAAAGTATACGGGCAATGCCGGGTGGGTAACAGCTATACCTACCTATGTATATATGTATGTATGTAAATACTATAAAAATGTATTAGAAGAAAATAATTTGTTTTCTCTTAAAAGTTGCAGGTGGGCGAAGCAAGGCGAGTATGGGTCAGTGGATAAAAATGAAATATATACATTCATTGGAATCCTTTTAATAAGTGGATACATCCATGTACCAAGGAAGAGAATGTTTTGGAAGTCCCGCGAAGACTCTCAGAATGATTTAGTTGTTGAAGCTATGCGCAGAAATAAATTTGAGGACATTTTTTCAAATCTTTACTTCGTACAACCAAACTTTCGCCCTTCTTCAACGGACAGAATGAGTAAGGTAAGTGCAATACAATGCAGGATTTATTTTTTCAAAAACTTGTAATATCGTATAGATTTGACCTCTGCTTGATCACCTGAATGCCAAATTTTTGCAATACTGTCCGATGGAAAGCAATATACCTGTTGACGAGTCAATGGTCCCATACTTTGGCAAACATAGTTGCAAGCAGTTTCTTCGGAATAAACCAATACGATTCGGATACAAAGCTTGGGTAGCTGCTTTGAAGTATGGATACCTACTGTCTCCAGTTTGATATATGTCAATGGAAGTGACAGCATAAAAATCCCCATTTATGATTTGGAGAATCAGTGGTTCTGCACTTTAGCAAAACGATGGCCAACGAGTTCCCCTCTTTTCAATTTTCGTTATTTTTTGATAACTTCTTTTCAAGCCCAGAGCTTCCAAATAAACTTTCGCTAATTAGATTTGGCGGAGCAGGCATTTTGCGGGAAAATCGGTTGAAAAATATAACACTAGTCTAGAACAGAGGAAAATCAGTTGACAAATATAACACTAGAACAGTTTAGTGCCCGACACGTAGCTTGCGGGCGACTGGTAGACCACGGCCTGTTTTCTAGGGTCCCGCGAACTCTATTCTAAATCTTATTAAATTACGCTGCACAGACAATTAAAGCATTTTTCGGGTCAATATATCTATGTGAACGTGCTTTTTCCCAACTGAAAGTGATTAAAACCAAGTACAGCGGTGTGTTTATAAACTAGCACCTCAGAAATTGTATGATTTTGGGTTGCACGGAAGACTACCAACCAGACTTTAAGAAGCTGTCTGAAAATGCGAACAGCCATATTACATTAAGTTTGTGCTGCTCTGGTCTATTGGGTCGTATAAATAAAACATGACTTTACTCATATATGAAGCAATTGCTAAGTTTTTGAGCATTTGTTCGAAAATGGCGTTTGCTAAGATTCGTATGAATAAAAGGCATAAATCTAAGTATTTGCTCGGAGAATTCCAAGTCTGTTATTTAGCTGACTTAGAACTTTGTTTACGTCGTATTTTTGAACCATAAATCGACTGATTTCCCATGCTATTTTGTTTAAAAAAAAATAATTTAAAAGGAGCAAAATGGATAAATTCGCTTGCGATGCTGAAGAAATGGAATACGATAGAAAAAACTGTGGCAAAAGCAAAAGGTTACCGTCGAGATATTCCAATTTTGCTTCATGCAAACTATAGTTCTCGTGAATTTGGTTCCATTTCCATTTCGTTTGTATTTTTTTCGCAATAGACGGGACCGAGATCATACGAGATAAGTGATTTGTTGACATGCCATATCGTCGTGTATATGAATACACCATGCAACTGATATTTTGTCAAAATATATGTAGGTACTCTTTCTAATGCTGGTTTATATAATTCCTTTACTAACTGTAGCGATGATTGCTACAGCAGTGAATGGAGTCAAGCCAGTAGTTTCTATTATGATCCAATTTCGTCGTTTGAACTGTTTCGAACTATCAATTTACTTAAAAAATCTTACTCTTCAACAAAAGATAGTTGGTCTAGTAATGTAAATAATAAAGAAGATTTCTCTAAATATTGTCGATGTGCTAGCGCATATTTTTAATAAAAGCATTTATGCAGGTATTTTTCCAGATGCCTTAAAAACTGCTGAGGTTATACCTATATTTAAGGAAGGGGATACAAAAGATCTGAACAACTACAGGCCCATTTCTATTCTTCCTGTGTTTTCTAAAATCTTTGAGAAAGTAGTAAAAACTAGAATAATGGATTTTCTTGAGAAATCATCATATTTCAACGAGAATCAGTTTGGATTTCGAGCCGGAAAGTCAACTGAGGATGCGTTGTTAAAGTTTTGCAGCTTTGACTATGATAGTTTGAATATGAAAAATTATACTGCTGCCCTTTTCATTGATATAACAAAAGCCTTTGATACCGTAGATCATGTGATACTGTTATCAAAACTAGAGAAAGCTGGCTTCAGAGGCTTTATGCTCAGATGGTTTCTTTCCTACCTCAATAACCGTAAACAGGTTGTTAAGATTGCAGATAGTTTTAGCCAATCTTTGGATATTTCAATTGCTGTACCGCAAGGTTCTGTACTTGGGCCTACTCTATTTTTAATTTATATAAATTCAATTATTACAATAAAATTTAAAGGAATACGAATAGGTTTTGCTGATGATATTGCATGCTCTTATTCTCATAACTCTCCCTTAGATATATTTGCCGATATAAATTATGATTTAGAACAGCTAAGGCATTGGTTTTGTATGCTCAAATTAGTCATAAGTAACAAGACTAAAATAATGTTCTTTAACCTGTCTTCAAATGTTATAAACTTTCCCTCATTGATTTTTCATAGTGCTAATTGCCAACATTTTTTACTTAGTCCTGATACTTGTCCAACAATTCATACTACCTTATATAACTATGAAGTATCATGTTCATCACAATGTTTTAATATTGATAGGGCGGAAGTTTTCAAATATCTTGGGCTGGAAATAGATCGTAAAATGAATTGGAGTAACCATACGGATACATTGCGGTCTTATTTATTGAAAACCACAAAGATTATATACCATTTAAGGCAATTCTGCTCTAGGAAACTTTGGAAATAATATATTATGGACTAGTTTGCTGGGGAGGTACCCATAGAAATAAACTCCATCCTTTACTTATTGTACAAAAACATATTATCCGTATCATCTGGAGAAAGGGGCGCCTTGAAATCAGTTTTCAGCTTTTCGTGAACTCCAAAATCCTTCCTCTTAAGCATCTCTATTTTTATAAAGTTTTGAAGATATTTTTTGTAAGGAGTTGTTATTTAATTAATAGAAATCCTTCTTATCATAGACTTCGTAGCCTCAATAGCACTCTTGCTGTGATTCCTAGTTTCAACACCACTCACTTTCTTAACTTCTACTCCTCTGTTGCTCCTAGATTATATAATGTATTGCCGCTTGAGATTAGAACAATCAAAAACTATAGATTCTATAATAGACAAGTTAAAAAATTTTAATTTTGATTTAATTGATATAAACCATTTAACTAGTCGCATAATATAAATCAGTTGTAAAGTTGATTTACTGTAACATTTTGATGAATGATAATTCTTGCTTTTCATCACCCTCTCAACACCACTTTACTGTTTTGTTTATATTTATTTATTTTTTTTTTAAGTCCTCGATGTATTCGACATTGGTTATTTTAAACCATAGATTGCATCTATTTATATTTCATTTAAGTATAGATTTAAACGAGAACGGCACAAAATTCCGACTTTCGAAATCCCGAAATCGTTTTGTGGTCCTGAAAAGGACCGTTGAGATAAAGTGTTTACATGTAGTAAAATAAATCAATAAAATTCATTGCACTTAAAGTAATAATACAAAAAAAAAAATAAAAAAATCACATTGTGTACATATAAATATGCACACCTTTTTGAACTTTAAAATAGCGCAATATTTGTGGCTATACCCTTCAAAAATGTCTCCGTATCCATGGCTTCTATTCTGTCGATGACGGACTGAATTCTGATTGCATTGGCATTTTTTGCCTTCCCCACTTCGGTCATTGCCATCACTAGCTGCCCAAGTTTGGGGTTATAAGCAACGCGAGGAATTAGAAAAACTGCTTCGGTTCTTTTTAAAACGTATCTTCAAACTACAACGCCAAACTATATGCTATATATTGAGACTGGATTGCCAAACATGTTTTTAGATGCCCTCCAGTTGCACTTTGACTATATTCTCAAGATTCTTCAAATGGATTCTTCAGGACTCGTTAACAGATTTGCAAAATTCCTGATAGCAAACAAATTAAATTTCGTAAATGAATGGATGCTACTCTCAGAGTCCCATGGAATCCCATTAAGGCTAGATGTGGATAATATTGCCGAAGTAAGGACAAATCTGTATGAACTGCTATCGTTCATAGACAAAAAATCACGTGAAGAGTACATTACCTTGGCAAAGTCTTCACAACATAGGCCATACTATACCAAACTAAATTTCAATTTAGGTGTAGAAAACTACTTTCATGCGAAATATTCCTCCAACATGATTTCAACCATCTTCCGTATGAGAGGAGAAATATTGCCCTTAAATTATGTGCCCCATAGACCAGATCTACCACTTTATTGTGAATTGTGCAATCTACGGGAAAGAGAAGACATTTTTCATCTGCTGGGTCGGTGTCCGATCTTACGCGAAATCAGGAGAGATGTATTTCAAACAAACTTTTTAAGCGAAGAAGAAACATTAGGTGTTTTAAACGGAGCCAGAGGCTGGAGTGCCCTTTTTGAATATGTCCAACGTTCAATGACGTATAGAAAGAAAATTTTTACCGAGAGTTTTTAAATCATAATCACTTCTCTTTTTTTTTTTTTTTTAACTTGATTGCAATAACTGTAAACTCATGTCATTTCCAACTTAAATTCAATTTATTTATTTTTCTTTGTAACCTTCGACTTTGTTGAATGTGTTAAATTGTATCTCAATGTACTATATTCTGTTTTTTGTTTCATCTTACTTAATGTCAATCTGACCGACGGTTCTTAACCCAGGTCTTATAAACTGGATTGTAATGCAATGTAAAATTGAATTGTATAAATAAAGTCTAATTACTACTACTAGTGCGTGTTTTGGTAAGTTTTTTTTTTGTTGAGCTAAGTGTTGAGGGAGGGACTGGTGAATCGTGTGACAAATCGTTCTTTTAAGAATCAGAAAATAGTTCCGCGAAGGGATATATATATTTTCATACAAACCAAAAAAAAAAAAATAGCAGCACGTTCATGACTTACAAAATACCGACTTTGGCAGTCGGGATTTTTTAAGTCGGGATTTTGGCAGTCGGGATTTTGTCAGTCGGGATTTTGTGGTCGGGATTTTGTAAGGCGGGATTTCATGCCCAACCCATTTAAACTCATTTCTTATAAACTTTCATATACAATTTTCAAACTTTCTGTTTTATGTCTATAATATATTTAAGATCTGATCTGATAGTATTGTACCTATGAATTGCAATTAAATTGAAATAAAAGGTGAAATTGAAATAAAAATGTATCAATACAACACACCTAATTTTTGAAATACTATTAAATACTAATTTTTAAAATGAATTAAATAAAAATGTTCTTAATCTGATGATTTATTGTTGCAGTAAAAAATGCATTAATCCTTTCGTTGCAACTATACTTTCGGCGAAATAAAAACTCACTTAAATACCCTACATAGTGCTCTTTTCGCGTTCGTAACGAGAAATATTTGCCCATATTTCTCTCCAAGCGCGTTCGATATTCTGGGTGTGTGCACCATTATCAGGATTAACGAAATTTATCTTGCGATTGACAAAAGATTTTGATAGCCTTCATTATTCAGACAATTATATGCACGCCAGCAATCAGACATGATACGAGTACAAGTACCACGCCGAATCCATGTTTTGATTATTTCTAATAAAGTTGCTGCGATCTATCAGAAACTGGCTGAATAAAAATTCGTCCGCTTGATCATTTGATTGCCCCGAAAATCCATTGACTCGTTAATAGTCTTCTTTTATTAAATTTTCTTTTGTCAATTTTTGCTTCGCCTATTTCTACTACATCACCAACTCCTCCAATTTTTTCTGAGTTCTGCTCAACCCACAAAAAACAAACTTCTCGGTAGTAACTCGCCGAATTCACGACCGTAGATGAACTTACATAGGTCCAATTCAAATTCGAGAAATGTTTGACGCAATGGCCTCAGCATTAGTTGGTAACCAATAAACTGGCAACTTTTTTGTAAAGGTAAACGCGCATTTTTGAACCAAGTACCCGTCAACAAGCAACTCTTCATATTGCGTTGTATTTTGATGTCCGAGTCGCAAGTAAAGTAAGAATTAGTGCATCGAGAAGTTAAAGTACTAGTTCTTTTTAGAGTCATATTTTTTTTTGCATTGTAAGCACTTGCCAGAACTTGATATTTATGTTGGAATAAAAAGTTTAAAAGCGAATCCAAATTATTCAGTTTCTTGTTTTCAATTTTAAAAAATTTTCAAAGTTTCTGCAGCCATCTATCAAGGACACAGATAGACACTGCAAATTTTAGAGCCGATTGGCGATATGGTCAGTGATTGCCAAATAGGAAAGAAGATAGGTCGACAGCGCTCGAGTTATGGGTTTCTGATATAAAGAGTAAAACACAAAATTTACTAATCAGCTTCACGATCTTTATTGGAATGACAAAATGAATATGTTTAATAGGACAAGACACATAATACAATACATAGAATATAACATAGAACGACCTTTGTACTTTAACTTCACGCAGCGGCTTGATAAAGCGGGAGAGCTGGCTTCTGAGCGTGGTGATATAAGCTTTTGGTGCTTCTTAAACCGATGTTAATTCCGAGGTTTGGGGCACTTGTGTACGTGGCGTTTATGTACATACATTATGCGTGGTACATACTCTGCTGTTGCTATGCACTCTAAGCGCAGAGAGCTGTTGCTTGGTTCGATGTGCTGGGCGGTTGTGTAAGGAGCATGTATGAGTATGTACATTAAGCTGTGCGTGGTGCATACTCCGCTGTTGCTATGCACTGATGGTGTTTATGGTGCATACGTTGCTAGGCGGAGTATGTAACTCCTCCCCTCTTGGAGTGGACTGAACGAGTGAAGTACATGTGATAGCTGGATGAGTGGCAGTACGGTTCATTCTCCCAAAAATAATTAGTATACTTGCATGACACGTCCAACACCGAAAAATATACTCATCGCTCGTAAGGTACATTGGGAAAGAGGAATAAGGAGAGAAAACAAAAATTGGGGAATAAGAAAAACAGGAAAAAGAAAACTAAAGCTTTGACCTTCAACAAAAGTAACTGGGATATTCTTAGTTGCTAGCTTAAAGAGTAATATAGTTTGACCTGTCAACTGCTCTATATAAATAAATGAAAGCATTTTTTTTTTTTTTTTTTTTATATATATATACAACCAGTTTTATACATTTGTACATTATGTGTACATAATATGTTACATATATATGTACAAATGTTTATTTGTTCGCGGACCACTTAACTCCAGCAGGTGATCCCAAGTCACTGAATTTCTCCTGAGATGTCGACGAACTTTCGCTTCTTTTTTATTTTGGCTTTATGAACCTTACGCCTATTTGTGTCTACGGTAACCTTTTTGTTTTTCAAAATTTCGTGTTCCAGAAACCTAGGTGCTAGTTTGTTTCTTCTATCGTCAAGCTCGTATATTTTTTCATGTGGAATGTAATGTGATGGATTCTTACGTGTTTCGTTACGCTTACTAATTACACGTTGCTTATGTGCTACATTACGATCGTGTATTATTTTGGTTAGGGCTTCATATGTTTTTGTGTGTTCTCTAAGATAGTCTTGTTCTGTTCTATTATTTGTTTTTAAGGGGAATGGAATATTAGGGTGATAATGGCCAGAAAGTAACTCAAATGGAGTCAATTTTGTTGCTGAGTGTATTGAATTATTGTAGGTAATAACTGCTTCATTTATTATTTCACATATAGGTTTGTTTTTATTTTGATTATAAATGATTCGGACTATTTCGGTTAGTGTGGAATGAAAACGTTCAATAGGCGAGTTTCCCGTCGAACTTTTTGCGCATGTTGTATGCAAAGTTATGTCGTAAAGATCTAAGAATTCCTTAAAGATTGTTGACACGAATTCACTTCCATTATCGGTTACTATTTTCTTGGGGACCCCGTGGTGTGAAAAAAAATGTTTAAAGGATTGAATAAGGTTAATACTATTTCTTGAATTTAAAAGGTAGACACTAGAAAATTTGGTAAATTTGTCTATTATAGTTAAAAAGTTTTCCTTGTGAACTGAGTAAATATCGGTGTGTAAGATTTCAAAGGGTTTGGAGGGGGATTCAGTAATTTCGAATTTTATTGGTTGTCTATCACGGTCATATTTGAATTTTTGGCAGGTTAAACACTTGTTAATCAATTGGTTTATACGAGTTTTCATATTCGGAAAGTACATTTCTCTCTTGAGGTGCTCAAAAGTCTCATTAATTCCTCTGTGATTTGATTTCTGGTGGTATTCGTTAATTACTTTATCCTGTTCATCTGCTTCAGTTACATCTACAATTTTGTTCCTACATCTAACAAATCTAATCCTAGAATTGCAAAAGTACTTAGAGTAAATATTTTGAAAAGATTTAAATATATCGTCTTCCGCCAAAACTGCTGTTAAGCCTTTTGGGTTAACATAGTCTCTAAATATATTTACTAAAATATCTTTATTACTTATATTACTATGCATTATGGTATGTCTTTTCTTTTTTTGGAAAATTATCTGAAATTTTACATTTAGGTTCGATTTGTTGTTATTTTTAATGAGAATTAATTGGTGAGAAAACTCATTAATTGGACGTTCTGATATAGGAATGCCATCACCAAGGTTCTCTTGTGCAGAGTGAATGGTGGATATACTTTCTTGGTCATCTATATTGTTTTGCATAGACGCTTTATCCAGATTCTCAGTTACACACGCGGTTTCGTGTGTATTAAGTTCAATTCTCGACAAGGCATCGGCGTTCGAATTCTGTTTCCCTTTTTTGTATGTTACGTAATAATCGTATTCCTCCAGCCTAAGTCTCCAGCGTACAAGCTTCGAATTGGGCTCTTTAAGGGAAAATAGCCAAGTGAGGGGCTTATGATCAGTAACTATTTGAAATTTTCTTCCAAATATGTATGGCCGAAAATATTTCGTAGCCCACACAACTGCCAATAACTCCTTTTCAATTGTACTATAGTTCTGCTCGGATTTGGATAAGGTGCGACTTGCGTAACAAATCGGTTTATCCGATCCGAGTGGTCCTTGCGATAGTACGGCACCTATTGCAACATTACTCGCGTCGGTAGTAACGTTGAATGGTTTTGAAAAGTCTGGGTACTGCAAAATTGGCTCGTTGCATAAAAGGTTTTTACAGGTTTCAAAACAGTTAACATATCTTGCATCCAATCTAATACGTCCTTCTTTTCGAAGGCATTCTGTCAAAGGCTTTGTTAGATTTGCAAAATCCCTTATGAACTTCCTATAATACCCCAAAAGTCCTAGAAAGGATTTTATTTGCCTTGTCGTCTTAGGAATGGGGAAATTCTTAATAGCAATTATTTTATTTGGATTAGGTTTCACGCCATCGGCCGTCACTAAATGCCCCAAAAAGGATACCGCCTTTTGAAGAAAGTCAGATTTCTCTACTTGCACTTTTAGATTTGCTTCATCTAGTCTTTTGAAAACTGCAGTTAAGTTTTCTATGCGTTCTTGAAGTGATGTCGAATACACGATGATATCATCCATGTAGACAAGACACACTCTCCCTTGAAGATCCCTCAGCACATTATCCATCACTCGTTGGAAGGTGGATGGTGCATTTTTAAGACCAAATGGCATACGAACGAACTCGTAATGTCCATGGTCAACAGAAAATGCTGTTTTTGGAATATCTTGGGAGTTCACTTCAATCTGATGAAATCCAGAAGCAAGATCTAAGGTGCTGAAGTAAAGGGATTTACCCAACTTGTCTAAAATATCAGTGATATTTGGCAGTGGGTACTTATCGTCAATAGTCTTTTCGTTGAGTTTGCGGTAATCAATGACTAACCGCCATTTTTCGTTACCACTCTTTTTGGGTACGATCCATATTGGTGAAGACCAGGGTGAAAAGCTATGGCGAATTATTCCCTGACTAAGCATTTTAGTTATTTGATCCTGAATTTCTTTTTTATGGATTTGTGGGTACCGATAGGATTTCGTATAGACAGCGATATCGTCTTTTGTTTTTATATTATGTTTTATTTGATTGGAGAATGTTAAATTCTGCCCCTCTCGGAAGAAAATTCTCTCATATTTGTTACATAACCTTTGTATAGCCTCTTTTTCTTCAGTGTTAAGATGATCGGTTTTAATAACTTGATTAATACTATTCTTATTTCCTACTTTTCTATCATAATCTATCGAAAAATTTTGAAATTCAGCGTATTCATTTTTATTCATTAATCGGGCCCTTATTGGTTGCTCAATCACAAAACTCAATGGGGAATCAGAAGTATTTATTACTTCCATGAATGAATACCAATTCTTACATTGATATATGCCCTCAGGTATTGTGAGGCCAGGTTGAATTAAAACTGGTTTAATGTATATGTGACCATTTTGCACATCAACTGGTAAATAACATACAACTTTACTAAGACAAGGAACTGTGTATACTTTAGACACTAGATTAGGCTTATATTTTAACTTAATTTTAATATTTTCGGTTTCTATCAATGAATTATGGAGATCTATTTTCATCCCAAGTTTTTTCATAATATCTGTTTGTATGCCGTAGGCGTTGTTCCAAATAAAAGAAGAAAAAAAAGAACACGTAGTGTTGCATTAAAAAATTATGATTTTTTTAAATACCAGGATGTGGTCTTACCTCGTTGAGGGTTAGTAAAAGAAAGAGAATGAGGAATGGTTAGGAAGTAGGAAGTGCTTAAAATATGACTTATTCTAAAGGCAAAGTGCCATCTATGAACTCAAACTTATAAAGAAATTCGAATATAAAACTTAAGGTCAGACTGCAAGCTTTTGGTTTAAACATTGCCGCCCGCCTTGCAGAGATAAATTCTGCAAAGATTCCAAATATATTAATATAAAGTTAAACTACGCTAAACCCTATATCTGAAGGATCTTCAGATGGGGAGCCTTTTTAATTTTCCGAAGGGACTCCACTCACTCCGAAGGAAGGAAAGGGTTAGCAAGGAAAAGCTAAACTATCTATTACATAATATTGAACAGTAGGTGTATAAATGTATAAATGTGTATAAATGTTATATAAGCTACATGTACTGTAGATAATATTTAAGTGTAACTTTAAATTATTTAAAAAATGAAAATTTAAATTGAAAAAAAAATCGAGAATACCGAACAAGTATACGCTTCGCAAATGTATAAAGGGGTGCTACCTATTCAGAACAAATGACGCAAAGTTTTACCACGGGTCTGGTTATTTCACCCTGTTGAGTTTGAATGCTTGCAACGCGAACCCTACCATCACTTCCAGGAAAGACATTCGAAACGCGACCTAGTCTCCATTCATTAGGTGGAAGATTCTCCTGTCTCACTACCACCATATCTCCAATATGGATATCGCGTTGTGGGAATTTCCACTTATATCTTTTGTGCAATTCTTTGAGGTATTCCTCCTTCCATCTCTTACAGAACTGAATATGAAGAAGCTTCAATTTTTCCCAACGATTGACTATTGAAATTGAAGCCTCCTGTGGAACTGGTTCTGCTAAAGAAATAAGAGGACCTCCGATTAAAAAGTGGCCTGGGGTAAGAGACAGTGGATCACTTGGATTTTCCGATAGCGGAGAGATTGGCCGAGAGTTCAGACAAGCCTCAATACGGCAGAGAAGGGTTGAAAACTCTTCAAGTGTGTATTTGTGGTTAGCAGCGACTTTCTTGAAATGCGATTTGAAGCTTTTAACGCCCGCTTCCCAGAGTCCACCCATATGAGGAGCACCAGGGGGGATAAAGTGCCAAGTTAACGAAGGATTGTGCAGCTTGGATATTTCAGAGACGGTTTCTTGCAGATATCTTTTGAAGGATTCCTTGAGAGCTCGATTAGTTCCGACAAAGTTTGTTCCGTTGTCGGAATAGACATCTTGTGGAAGACCTCTTCTCGAAACAAACCGATAAAAAGCAGCCAGACATGTGGACGTAGATAGGTCCGTGGTTGCTTCTAGGTGGATAGCTTTAGTGCTGAAGCAGACAAAGATGCACACATAGCCTTTAGTTATGCGACAGCTTCTGCCAAGATAAGTTTTTATCTCAAAAGGGCCAGCAAAGTCGACACCAGTCTTAGAAAAGGGTCTAGAATATACCGACCTTTCTGGAGGAAGTGCTGCCATTAATTGAGATCGAAGATGTTTTCGGTGAATCACACAAAGTTTACAGTGATTGACACATGCTTTTATTAAAATCTTGAGTCGAGGGATCCAGTATTCTTGGCGAATAAGTAAAAACATTAGCTGATTGCCTCCATGCAGCGATATGTTGTGAACGAAATCCAAAAGGAGTTTAGCGAACGTTGATTCGTACGGTAAGATAATTGGATATCGCTCTGACCATGGAAGATTTGAATTTGCTAATCGACCGTTTACTCGCATTAGACCTTTCGCATCTAGACTGGGATTAAGCGTTAAGAGTTTACTGGATCTTTTGATTTGGACCTTAGCTTTAAGATGCTCGTACTCGGTTGGAAAATATATTTGTTGAGAGAGCATTATCAGTTTTTCCTTTGTGAAGAGAATTTCTTTTTTGCTAAGATCTAATGTTGGGTAAGAACATTGATACTTGAACCGAGGGTTCGTTAAATGATAAAATCGTAGAGCATACGATATAACTCGTAGAGCTCGAGAAAATGATGAAAATCTTACAAGAATATCTTCTAGTGGAGACGATTGAACATTAAATGATTTGATAGGCCGTGACTCTAGATTCGTTGCATCAAAAGAAGCTGGAGTTGCAGAGGGCCAAAAGTTTTCAGGCTCGCACAGCCATTTCGGTCCGTGCCACCAAAGATTGTTACTAATAATTTCACTCGAAGTTATTCCTCGTGTTGCGAGATCAGCTGGGTTCTGCTCTGATGGCACATGTCGCCAGTGTGCATCTCCAACATAACTTCTGATTTTGCTAACGCGATTTGCCACAAAGGTTCGCCATGAACATGGCGGTTTTGAAAGCCAAGCTAAAACGATAGAAGAATCTGACCATAAATGTACCGAAGGGTTTTCTGATTTGAACATTGGTAGAATATTACTCAAAAGTTTTGACAACAAAACTGCACCGCATAACTCCAGTCGTGGCAACGTAATCGGATCCACTGGAGCAACTTTCGTCTTAGCACAAAGAAGATGAGATGTGGTTACGAGTGAACTGGTTTGTACTTGAACATAAATGGCAGCAGCATAGGCTTGCTCAGATGAATCACAAAATCCATGGATTTGTGTTACGCTCTGCTGAGTTGTACCAATCCATCGTGGGATCTGAAGCTTTGAAAGGTCTTTGAAAGTTTCGGTGAAAGCTTTCCATGTAGCTGACGATGATGTCGTCAACATCTCGTCCCAGTTAGTCTTATCTTTCCAGATGGTTTGCAAAAGAATTTTGGCTTTAATTAGGACTGGGGCTGTCCAACCAGCTGGATCGAAAAGTTTGGCTATGTCAGAAAATACTTCTCGTTTGGTGCAATTTTCAGAGAACCGAAGCGGATTAATTTTGAAATGAAATCTATCGGACTTTGGGTTCCAATAAACACCGAGAGTTTTGACAGAAGCCTGATCACTAATATTAAGAAATGGATCATTAAGAATCTGATCCTTGGGAATGTTTCGTAACAAAACAGAGTTGTTAGCAGTCCATTTGCGCAACTCGAAACCAGCTGTACCTAATATAGATATAATTTCAGATTGCGCTGTTAACGCTTGCTCAAGAGAATGAAATCCTGCTAGCAAATCGTCAACGTAAAAGTTGTTTTGAAGCATAAAAGCACCGATGGGATAGTTGTTTTGTTCATCGTCAGCTAATTGCAATAATGTGCGTATGGCTAGGTAAGGGGAGCATTTTACGCCAAATGTGACTGTCTGTAACTCAAAATCTTGAATAGGTTTATCAGAAGAAGTTCTGAAGAGAATTCTCTGGAATGTTGAATGATTTTCATGAACACGAATTTGGCGGTACATCTTAGCGATGTCCGCATTTAAAACGAATTTGTATTTTCGCCAGTTAAGCATTAATGCAACTAAATCTTGTTGTAAAACAGGACCTGTACAAAGAACGTCGTTCAGACTGTTTCCATTTTCCGAGCGACTAGATGCGTTGAAAACGACACGGACTTTAGTAGTGGAACTTTCCGGTTTGACGACTGCATGATGCGGCATGTAGTAAGTCATAACGTTAGTACCTTCAGTCAATTCTTTAGACTGGACGCGTTTCATATGGCCTACATCGAAATACTCTGTGATAACGCCGTTGTATTCACACTTGAGCAGAGGATCTTTCTCTAAACGATGTTCTTGGTAAATAAACCGTTTCTCACTAAGTCGACGTGAAAGACCGAGTTGTACCGTTTGAGGATATTCTGTTTTGAATGGTAACTGGACGACATATCGTCCATCCGAGTCTCTGTATGTAGATTGTGCATATAAATTTTCGCAGTATTGGTCTTCATCTGAAAGCGGTTTCTTTTCGATGATTTCTTCCAATTCCCAAAAGCGCTTGATCTCTTCATCTAGAGAAATCTGATTGAAATCAGAGACAAACGTCGAAAAAGTCGATGACTGTATTTTTGGAAGTGGACCAGAAATAACCCAACCGAAAATAGTATTTTGAGCAATAAGTTTTCCTAGAAGATGATGATGAACACCTTCCAAGATAATCTCTGGATAGAGATCGGCACCTATGAGTATGTCTACTCGAGAGGATTTATAAAATTGAGGATCTGCAAGCTTAAAACCAGAGAATTCCGTCAAGTCTAATTCTTCCACGGACTGGGACGGTAGATGTCCAGTCGGGTTATCTACGACTAGAGCTTGAGCAGAAATGATGCCTTGGTTTAAGTTGGAGCCTAATGAAAAATGGCACAGAAGCTTCGATATAGTGGTCAAAGCTTTGTTAACACCAGATATTTGGACATGAACCGGCTTTACAGGCAGTCCTAAACGCCCTTGGGCAGCTTTAGAGATCAATGTTACTTCCGATCCAGGATCAATGAGAGCTCGAAGAGTGTGTGTATTGCCCTGGAATTGGATCGATACTAAAGCGGTTGCCAAAAGTATCTGCTTCGACGAGGTCGAGAACAGAGTATTTGCGTTACCTGAAGAGGGTTGAGAAGTAGTGGACTGTATGGGTTGCGGGGTATTTACATTCCTTGAAGAGAGCTGAGGAGTGGACTGTATTGGTTGCGGGGTTCTCAGATTGTTTTGCATCTGAGATGAAGAAGGTAGATTTAAACTTTCCGGAAAGTGGAGAAGTGTGTGGTGTCGGTTTTTGCAATGGCTGCAAGTAAATTGACTTTTACACGTTTGCGCTGTATGATAAGGCGCTAAACAGTTTGAGCATAAATTATGCGTTTGTGCTGTTTGAACTCGATCAGTGATTTGCATTTGTATGAATACTGGACAAATACGCAAAGAGTGGTTTCCTTTACACACGACACAAGTGACCTTACTTGGCTTAGCGTGATGTGTGTTGATCTTTTTGTTTGCCTGTGAGTGTGAAGTACTAGACCCTTGCTTTGATTTAGTTGAAAATCTTAAATCGTTAATCGTTTCAAGTGTTTTATACCGTGCGGATAAGAAATTGCTCAGGTCATTCCAGGTTGGAATCTCTGATGGCTTTTCCAAACTCTGTTCCCAGAGAGACAGCGTATTTTCAGGAAGCCGATTTGAAACGAGGAAAGTTATAATCGAATCCCATGAGTCGGTATCGATTCCATGAGATTTCAGAGCGCAAAGACAATCATTCACATCTCGTAAAAGTTGTTTCAAAGTTTTATCTGTTTCAACAGAAAGGTTTGGTAGGTTGAACAAAATTTTTAAATGACTGTTCACTAAGATTCTTTTGTTTTCATATTGTGCACTAAGAGCTTTCCACGCAAGATCAAAATTATTGTCGGTCAAAGCAAACTTCGAAACAATATTAAAAGCATCTCCACGTGTCTTTGCACGGAGATGGAATAATTTTTGAACAGGGCTTAATCGCGAATGATTGCCATAAACTGCCAAAAACATATCCCGAAATGCGGGCCATGACAAATAATTACCTTGAAAAACTTCACAATCACATGGAGGAAGTGAAAACGCATGATTTAAAAGGGTTTGCTCTTGAGTAGTGTTTGTATTTGCACTTGAATCATTAGTTTCTTTAGATCCTGTTGCTTTACTTTCACTATTGGAGTTGATTCTATTTGAACAAACTATGATGAATTCTAAACAAGCTATGTAAGTCTCTGTTGAGAGCTTATATTTCGTTTTCACTGCACTCAAATTGTCTGGTTCCAATAGTTCTTCTTTATTACACATACAATTTGCATATGCACTTTTAACCTCTAACCACAAGTCTTTTAATTCGTCTTTTCGCGCTTGGAGTGAAGTTAATGACAGGGAATTGATTGGTACTTCCTTGATATCGGCAAAGTACTCAACCAAACAATCTGCATTGAAAATGAACTTTTCCATATTGTTCCTTTGCTCTAAATGAAGCAGATTCGAATCTATAACTACGTTTGCGACCACTTTATACCGCGAATGCATATACTTTATCACTTTATGAAGGTTAGGTTAGCCCTTTATGAAACTGTATGAACTTTTATAATATTTCACTAATAGCATATAGTCAATATAGAGAATAATGTGCTATACGAATTTCTAGGCGGTTTAATGAATTATTTATTATATATGACAAAATAATTGAAACACAAGTTGCACCAAAATATACTAAAGTACACGTACCTTTGACAATTGATTTGTTGTTTTGCTGCTTATCACGATGATCTTGTTGATTTTCCGTTGATTGCCTTTTATGGATGTTACTGCAGTGCGGTGGTCAGCATGCGAATTTGTGTGGATGATGGATGGAGAATTTTGCTACTGACGATCGATTGAATTGTGATCGCTGATGATCGTGCTAATCGTGGTGAATATGATGCTTATGATCGTGGGACACTCAATTAATGTTGAATTTTTGTTTAGTTTTTTATTTTATTTTTTTGCTTTCTTATTAACTCGGTGAGTTGAATATTTGGCAAATTTATTCTTGAATTTATCTCGATAAATTATTTATTAATTTATCCTTGGTTCGATTATTTGGCTCGTATGGACCAATGTTTGTATGCCGTAGGCGTTGTTCCAAATAAAAGAAGAAAAAAAAGAACACGTAGTGTTGCATTAAAAAATTATGATTTTTTTAAATACCAGGATGTGGTCTTACCTCGTTGAGGGTTAGTAAAAGAAAGAGAATGAGGAATGGTTAGGAAGTAGGAAGTGCTTAAAATATGACTTATTCTAAAGGCAAAGTGCCATCTATGAACTCAAACTTATAAAGAAATTCGAATATAAAACTTAAGGTCAGACTGCAAGCTTTTGGTTTAAACAATATCTATACCAATCAACCCATCAAAATAATCATGAAACTTAAATAAGATAAATTCTAGCTCCTTTTTTGTGCCTAACTCTTTTTTGTGCCTAACTCTTGTAAACCGTGAAGCCGTATCTGCTTGTTTGCAGAATATGTATTAAAAATTGTTCTTATCTCTATAGGATTAATTAATTCAACTTCGTGAACGTCGATAATTTCTGGATTGATAAATGACCTATTACTTCCAGTATCGATAAGGAACTTTAACTGATGATTAAATTGATTTATAATAATGTATGGTAACAAATGTGAGTCAAAGTTATTTATATCAATAAACCCTATTGGTTCTCCGAGGCTGGTAAGCAAAAATTCTGATCGTCAATCTCATTTTCTAATTGGCCATTCGGTGGTGCTGTAAAGTCCAGATTTTGACAATATTGTGGAGGATATTGGTATGCATTTATTTGATTGGTGTTTTTATTACTAATACCATTATTCCCCTCAATATTGTATAGTTGAGGTCTATACTGTGTTGAACGATTGCCTCTAGTATTATTTCTACTGCGATAGTTGGAAGTGTTTGCGCTTAATGTATCCATGGGTTCGGGAGGAGGAATATTTCGAGTGCTTGGATTTCGACTGATACGTGACCCAAAAGATGATTGACCCCTAATATTTTGAGTTGTTTCTACATTTGGTTGTGGACTTCTAAAAACTGAATTGTAAGTTTGTTGTGGGTTAGTTGGAAACTGTCTGACGGTTGGTTGTTGCATATTGAAATGTTGTCTGTATGATGGGTTTGAGTTAGAGAAATGCTGTCTGAAGGGCTGTGGGCTATTGTAAAATGATTGAGGGTTACTGTAGTTTGGTTGGAGAAAATGGTGCTGTTGTTGACAAGTCTGAGGAGTTGGAAAAAACGATCTTTGAGGCGTATGAAAGTAAGAAGCGTTTTGCTCTTGCAGACAGAAATTTAGTGCTTCTGCTAGCCTCTTTGGCCTCATGGCTCTTATGGTGGACCCAAGTGGTTCCTTTAGGCCTGATAAGAAGGTGTTTAAGCTCATTTCCTCGTACAAACTTTGTTTAGCCTTTATAACACTTTGTTCTTTTTCGTGCATCCTTATGTGGTTTATCATTGTGGAAAGGATTTCAATGACTTCTGAATAAAATATTTCAACTGTACGACTATTTTGCCTTAAATTATGTAAATCGCGAATTAAGCTAGTCTCATTACGCTTATCAGAGTAATGAATAGTCAAGTTGTCTTTAATTTCTTTCCAATCTAATGTGGTGCCGTACATATTAAGGACTTCATTTGCTGGGCCTATTATTTTGTTCCTAATTGCCCTTAAAATAATGCTAGCGTATCTAGCATCAGAAACTTCAGACATCAGACCGAAAATCTCTTCGACATTGCTCAAAAAATCATACAGCAACCTGGGATTACCATCGAAATTGGGTAAGTCTTTAACGATATCGGGAATTCGAAATGAATTGAACAGGTTGGAAATGTTTTCATTTGGATTCATTTTAGAACAGTTATTACTACTCGGCTTGTTATAAGTATTGAAAAAGCTTTTATTTGCAGTGAATTTAATATTGCCGTTATCAATAGCTGATGCACAATCTATATTACTCAATTGAATTGGTTTTAACTCTAAACTCCCGTCACTACGCACTACACTATATGGATAATATTTAAAAGCTTTAATTTTCTTTTGGTGTTGAAGGGACATACGGAAATTCAGCGATAAGTATAAAAATCGATATTGGACTTACCAAACAATCAACAAATTATTTTGTCCTCTTGTCTAATTTGTTTGAGACATCCAGTCGTTGAAGGCAGCGTAGGTTAATCGATAATCCTCCAATAATCCGTCGAAGTGGTTTTTTCTGTCGAGCTCCGTTAGTTTTTTTTTCGTTTCACAAATTCGATTTTCACTTTTCGAAATTCCTTTAAATCTTAACTTTATTTTATTTTATTTTTTTTTTTTTTTTTACAATTTAATTTCGACTTAAAATTATTGAAAATGACTGCGCCAGTTATGGGTTTCTGATATAAAGAGTAAAACACAAAATTTACTAATCAGCTTCACGATCTTTATTGGAATGACAAAATGAATATGTTTAATAGGACAAGACACATAATACAATACATAGAATATAACATAGAACGACCTTTGTACTTTAACTTCACGCAGCGGCTTGATAAAGCGGGAGAGCTGGCTTCTGAGCGTGGTGATATAAGCTTTTGGTGCTTCTTAAACCGATGTTAATTCCGAGGTTTGGGGCACTTGTGTACGTGGCGTTTATGTACATACATTATGCGTGGTACATACTCTGCTGTTGCTATGCACTCTAAGCGCAGAGAGCTGTTGCTTGGTTCGATGTGCTGGGCGGTTGTGTAAGGAGCATGTATGAGTATGTACATTAAGCTGTGCGTGGTGCATACTCCGCTGTTGCTATGCACTGATGGTGTTTATGGTGCATACGTTGCTAGGCGGAGTATGTAACTCTCGCGCAAGTCGTTTTCAATGTTAATTTCAATTCCTACCAAATATATACTTCTTTCCCTCATCTTGTTAATTTTCAATACTTAAATAAACTGTGAACTGTTTTCTAATAACAAGCGATATTATTAATATGTACGAAGGTGGTTTTTTTGGAGGAAGCCAAATGTAGTGCACGTAAGTACATATCCTGACCGTAACACTTTCTTCCACACATTCATGCACATTTCACCCGTTACACCTCCGTTACCACATGACCCATCATTTGAGGTAGGAGCTCCAATGCGGTTTCTTAAAAGAGGTTTCCCCAGTAGGACTAATCCTCTAAATTCTAACAATACAAATTCGGACAATAGAACATAAATCCATTAATAAAATAATTTACAAAAATTAATATGTAAACATAACTAATTCTTCAAAACGTAAAAACAAAAAAAAAAATACAATTTGGGAATTAGATTTAAGTGAGTTCCACGCGCCTCTCACTAGGGTGCTTTTTTAATGTGAGTTCCCTGTGCTTCTCTCACAAAAAAAAACAAAAAACGTTTAAGAATTCCATATACATACCTACTTTATTTCATTTAATTCACATTTTAAGATAAATACATTCTATAATTCCTTATTAATATAAATACGTGAATAAATAATAACACATGTTGCACTCACATTCAGGGTGGTTCCTCATTTCAGTGCTTTAATGTTCTTCCATCATCCACAAGCCGAAGTTATTATTTAGGTTCAGTTTTTCTCCCTTAAGGCGGTTTCTTCCGTCGTTGATTATTTCACCTGCCTTTGAAAATACTCTCTCTGAAGGGACAAACGTTGCCGGAATACACGAATACTTTTGGGAGAGCTGGAAAAGTTCCGGGTGTACTGCTTTTTGAGAGTTCCGAAATGGTAGTGGGTCCAAATATTCAGATCGAAGATATTGATCTATGGACAGATTTGTCATTATGCTAGATGCATTGTTTCGAGTCGTCTTGAATTCACTTACCTTGCGATCCAGGATCGACCATAGAGATATTGGCTTTGAAAGAGTTATTTCCGGAACTGGGTGCTAGCTATTTCCATGTCCATTGTTGTAACGCTTTTATTATTAAGAAGATGTGTGACTTCCTCCGTCAACCATTTTCGCGTATTGGTAGCATTGCCTCATTTCAAAAAGCGATCTTCTTAAATCTGGGATCCAGGAAAGTTGCTTTCGCACAGATTTTGTCCGCTTCCAATTGACGAAGCCGTCTTTTTATGACATCGAGTAGAGATGTTTTAAGGTGCAGTCCGCAGGAAATTTTCTCATTTATATGTGCGACTGTGTACTGGAGTCCTCTTATCAATGGGATTATCATCGACATGGTGGCATATTTTTCCGCAGATAATTCGGTGGTGGAAGCAGTTAAAAACTCTGCAAAATTTGGTAGAGATGTTATTATTGCTGACAATGGCTCCTTAACTAAAAGCATCCGCTCCAGCATTATCAGCGAAGAGTTCCATCGTGTTGCAACATCCTGTTTTAATTTTAGCAGTTTTGATCCCATGCTGCATGCTTTTTAGTTTTTCCGTTGCTTCTGTAACTACTATATCTGAAATGTGACACGATTGATCTACATTTGGCAAGTAGCTGTGTAACTTCTGCAACACTTTTGATTGAGTTGCCTACACACAAATTCAATGTATGAGCGACGCACGGATGGTGATGTTTCCTTAAATTTCTATAATTGCCTTTTTAATGTTGGCTCCGTTATCACTTGCTATGGTGACTACTTTTGTCAAAGTTTCTCAGGAACTTCCCTCGTTGCCAGAACTGCTGAATACATTTTGTCTCTAAAAATGAAGTAACGGTTAAAAATACGGTGTTGTCCGATGTCCGATGTCTGTTGTAACAGCTGCATACTCCACGTTTCCCAATATACCCTGTAGTCTATTACAAATTTCCGAGTATTTTGCTGGTAGCATGGTAGTCGATAAGAGTTTTCGATTGGGAACTCGATATAAGGGCTGCATCTTCTTTGAATATTCTAAAAACCCTGCGTTTTCAACAATCGAGAGTGGCTGTAGGTCTGTCACTATCATCTTTATAATCGAATCGTCGATGCTCTTTGTCTCTGATTCCGAAAGTTCTGATCGTTTATCTGTTACAAAGAGTCTAGACTGCACCGTCTTTTTGATTTTTGGCACTACTTCTATTGAAATTTCCTCTACTTCAATATGTAGGTTGGAAATGCTTGATGTTTGTGCTTGTTCTTGTTGTGTCATCACAGACACTGACGGTGCGACATCCATTGCAGTTGAAGTGGCTGAATCGTTTCCGTTTAAATAGCCAGGATGTCTACGGCGTAAATGGTAATTTAAATTCGATGTATTGCCTGAAAATTTAAGGTTTTTTTTGCATATTTTGCAACGAACAATGTTGCCTGTGTTTTGGAAGAACTCCCATGCTGCTGATCTCTTGAATCCGGGACGCATATTGCCCAATATTATGCTATGATATTTGGGAAAATAATACTCAGATGCTATAACTTACCTGTAAAACGCAGTATAAAACGCAAAGAAATCTGTAAGAGACCTTACTTAAAAGGTTTAAACATGAAAATAGTGAATCCATCAATGAACCACGTAAAACTTAAACAATTAACACTAAACACACAACAAACACCTTTCACCTGGTTACATAAACCAAAATATTCACAAACGAAAAACTTGAACTGGAAAATCTAAATTTCGAACGACAAATCCAAAAAATTTCGGCCGAACAATAAGCAACAGAGCGTTTTCTATTCAAATCAATTAATTTTTGTGAAAAGGAAAAAAGCGCGAAACAAGTAAACAACACCCCGCTTAACCCATTAAAGACCGGAAAATGTCAACGTTGGAGTTTTATGGTGAGATCGTCTTATTTTATGATAAAAAGCATTTCTGCAAAAAATTAAAAAAATTGGGCCAGTAGTTTTCTCCCTGTGTGCCGTGTGGTCAACCACACGCTGGGTCCCATAGTTTGTTTGACTTTTTTTCAGAAAAATTTTTTTTTGTTTTGTTTGTAAATGGTTAGTATTTAGGCAGATATTAAGACCAAGTAATGTTGGAACGTTAGTGTAACTTATTACAGCTAAAGACAGGTAAATAAAAAAAGCTACTTTTAATGAGTTTTAAATGTTTATTTTAAGAATTTGAGGAATATTAATATTAATTTAAACTTATTTGTGCTTTTGTCTGCGTTCAATATAATATTGCTTGTTTTCGTGAAATATTTTAAAGCAGTTCTCTGCGTGAACGTGCACATTGCATTTTTCACAAATGAAAACGGTGGCTTTTAGCGTGCAAACAATACAGCGGCGTCGATTTTTAGTATTGAGTGGAGTGTGCATACCGGCCACCCATGGTAGATTGCTCGGATGGTAGCTTCACCTGCTGCGATGTTACTTCCATTTTGCGATTCATCGGTAGCAGCGGATTCTGCGCACACTGAGTCCTCCGATGCAAGAAGTAGGCTTTTGACGATGCTATTTTTGAAATCTAATTGGGGCATCGGTTTTGCCTTTGTAGAAGCAGCGACGAAGCAATGCAACTTCCAGGCATTTACCACAGCGCTGTCCAAACATTGCACCCATAATGGCCCCCACCACTTTTTCTCTCTAATGCCAATACGATAATTAGCAACCCCATTATCGTGTAAATCGACGCCGCCCATGTGTCGGTTATAGCTGTTAAATACATGTGGCTGTGGAACACCAATCTTTTTCTTTTTTTCTGCAGTATATCGTTGCACATTTACCATTGGCTCAACAGTGTCGTAATTGGTTGCGATTGTCACTTCGGCATTGTCCATCCAACGAACCACCAAAATGTCATTTGCCTTATCGTATAAATAATCCGATTCGAATTTCCTCAAACCAATATCCCCTTTGACTTTCCTGCCTGTTTTCAATATGGCACCAGAAATACGGTTAGATCGAACAGTGCCGGATGCACAGAAACCACGTTCTTTCAACAAGCACAACAAGTAGTGGGAAGTGAAAAATTGTCGAAATGCACTGTGTGTTGCATTGGATTGTCACAATGTCTCAGCGATTCCATAATGACGGATGCGCCGAGTTCCAATTGCTTGTCGTATATGTCGGAGGCACCGGAATATGGCAGAAACTGGAACATATAGCCACTATCCGAAGAAAGAACCCACAGCTTGTAGCCAAAACGAATCGGTTTACCACGAATAAACATTTTGGCAGAATGACGGGAAATATGGTACCAGGGTTTCATCGATTGACAAATGCTCCGCCCAGATGCCAAATTTCATGTAACGCTCGTTTAGCATTTTGAATAGTGGCCGCACTTTTGCAAATTTATCAGCCAATTCCAATGTGTCATTGTTTGCGATGTGAAAATTCGATTTTAACCGTAAGAAGGTGTTTCGCGGCATTGTTTGACTTACGATTGGTACGCCAAATGAAGGATCCGTACTCCAATACAGTTGCACATGCGGCACATGATGATACCCAGAAAAAAGGAGTATTCCGATGAAATGTAAAATCATATTTTTATCGCATAATTTTGCGATATTGCGTTGTCCAGCATAACGATTCGTCTCCTCTACAAGCATTTGAATAACATCATTGTCAAAAAATAATTGAAATAATTCAAACGGATTTTTTTCACCTGTAAAATAAGTAAAATGTATGTAAGTTAGTATAATTTATAATGTTACTTAAATGTATTGAATAAGATATTTTACCAATTGCCTGGAGCATGGGACTTTGTTTTTCTTGCTTTAGAGGCTCGTGCACCGGATGAATATTATATTTGAAATGATTTGTTCTTTTCCAATTCGCTTTGAATTCACTTTTTGGACGGTATTTTGTCTCAGGCTCCGATGTTGATGACTGTAGATCTACCACTTCCTCAGGTGCAGCATAGTCTTCAACATTTGATTCATATACAACCTCAATCGTACCTACACACACACACACACACACGATTCGCCAAACACATTTAAACAAAAACGCAACAAAGTACTTACCAGTAACTTCATTCAACGGGCTCAAATCACATGCAATATTCGTCGATATATGATCATCATCGATTAACTCATCATCCGATTCACCGACAACATTATCCGGCGGCAAACAAATCACGGTTTCAATTGTTAATTGTGTTTTACTTGCCACTGGCGGGTCAAAATCACGCTCTTCATCGCTCCAGTTCTCGATTATTGCCCCTATTCTGACTGTGATGTGGTCACAACTCACGAATGTCAGTGATGCGAAAATTGTGATGCGTCTCTTGTTTCTTGTGAGCGATCAGCTGTTTGGTATTCTGGCCAACACCTCACAAGAAAATACATAAGAATAGTTACCACGGTGTGGTGAATTTATTGTCATGTCAAAAAAACCTAGAAGATTGCTAAACAAACAACAAAACAACAAATAATGGCGGAACATTGGACAAAAGGTAATATTGTTTGTGTCAAAAAGAAATATATGTATTAATGATGAACACTTTGCAGAAATTTCCAAGAAATATGAGCGGACATCCCAGGAGCAGTTGGATCATTACTTGCATTTCTTGCAGCAGAATCCAGATTTTCTTGCGAGTAAGAATGATCCAACTGATCTGAACAGGATGAAGAATTACTGGGACGTGTTAACAGAAGAATTAAACGCTTTGCGGGGACCAGTTCGAGCTGCGGCCAAGTGGAAACAAGTAAATTTGACTATTACTTGTTGTTTTGTTATGATAATGTTACATGCATTTTTTTTAGACTTTAAGCCACTGGAAACACCAGTTACGTTCTCGTGCACGAAAAATAAAAGTGCAGAAGAGTCTAACTGGTGGTGGTCCACCGCCATCAGACAATATAACCTCGTTTGAAGAAAAGGCGCTTGAGGTGTTCGGTGCTGTCGCTATAGAGGGCTTGCAAACAGTCCCAACGATTGGATGTGATGTAAGTATTTTTTAATATATTACTATAAAGGCTCGCACACAGCGGCGCAATAGCGATAGTGTATTTTGTTTGTTTTGTTTTGTAAGTCGATTTTGCAATCGCTATCGCTATCGCGCAGGTGTGTGCGAGCCTTTAATTGTAAATATTGTTGTTGAATATGTGTTCGTTTTCAAGGAAGGGTCCATAGAGTTGTCGCCGGCTACGCCAACATCAGTGTCCTCATTTACTTTCGAGGACACGATTGAGCATGACCCAAGAAGTTCGACGACTCCAGCATCATCGAAAGGCAGCGCACGAAGTTCAACAACTGACCTCTGCTCGAAGGTTGTTGAACTTTGTACAAAGAGGTTCGAGTTGGAGAAAACAGCGCAGGAGGAGCGTCATCAAATACAGCTCCAAATCTTGAAAAATCAGGAAGCTATGGCCGAGGCTTTGGTGAAAGTTGGGGAGGGCTTATCAGCTATTTCTCAGATGGTAAATGTAATAATTAACCGACTTTAAAATAAATGTTTTTTCTTTATTGCTGTATTAATTTGTGTTTTAAATTTTTTTACTTTTGATAGAAAGATAACTAGATAAGTAAATAATTACAGTTCATAAGTTAATGGATAATCTTAGTTGTTAAATGTGTTAATATAGCTTTGCCGCACTCGTCTTCCTTCATTGTAATATTGGCTTCTTCCACTGGGTTGATTTTCCTCACTTGTTTCCGTCGCAATAAGAGGTTCTGGTGTTTGATCTTCATCTTCGTATGTCAAATCGATTCGGTTTGTTTGCATTATATTATGTAAAATACCACATACATAAATTATATGTGCTGCCCTTTCGTGTGAGTAATGCAATACTCTATCCTTCAGCAAGCATCTAAAGCGAGACTTCAAAACGCCAAAAGCTCGTTCGATGGTGTTTCGAGCCTTGATGTGCGTCTGATTATACAGAAGCTCAGCTTGTGAAGTAGGACCATCCAATGGAGTCATTATCCAAGGCTCTAATGGATATCCTGAGTCACCCAAAAGCCACTTGAAATGCCGGCAGTTATGGCTTTGTATCAGTTGCATCCGAACTGGCGACATTGTCCAGATGCCGGAATCATGGCATGATCCAGGAAATTTGGCGTTTAGATGTAAAAAATTTTAAATTTGCATCACAAACCTCCAAACAAAGATGAAAAAAAAAACTGTAGATAATGAATAGAAAACAGAAAAATATGACTTACGGCTTCTACATTTATGCTATAATAGCCTTTCCTGTTCATATATAAATGCGCAGGAGTTGTGGGACACTTATTAGGCGGTGAAACAATTGCATTATGAGTACAATCGATCGCACCAATTGTTCCTTTGGTGCGAAACTTTTGGTAAAACCTTTAAAAAAAAGAAATGAATTTTGCATTTCTATTATTGTGCAACTACAATATTATTTGTGCATATTTACCCTGTTTTTAAGACACTTATATCTTCATTTGTTGTAGGAAATTTTATCACATTTCCTTTGACCCGCAGTATTAGTTTGCATATGTATTGAACACACCGAGAAACCGAAGATTGGCTTAATGCAATGGTATAATTATTTCCTATGCACTTTTGGTAGGAGCCATTTCCGAGAAAATTCAATACTGAAAGGAACTGTTGTAAGGAAAGGTATAGATACATATATATTGGATTTTAAGCAAATAAATTACTCGAATATGAAAGGGCAAACTACTTGATTGGTCATCGTAAATACGCAATTGTTCTATGATATCTCTAGACAATGTCTTCGAAATACGAAAAAATTTTATGAAACAGCTATCATTTAATGAAAAAGGATCATTTTTCTCTCGCAAATTTCGTAATATTCTTCTACGCTGTAATCTAAAATAATCAATATATTAGCTACATTTGTATACTGTCCAACAAGATATAAATATATTTTTTTACCTTTCCTCTCTATTGTTTATTTCACTAACAATCAGCAAAATCAAAACCTCTTCCTTCATTTTTCTATTTTGACAATATGAATTTCTTTACTTTTCGCTTGTGAGCTGCTAAATCGGACATCACAATTTTGACAGTTCTTGTGATGCTCACAACTTGTGAGGTTTTGGTTAGAATATGAAAACCTCACAAATTGTGACTCACCACGCTCTTGTGAGGTTGTTGTGACATATGAGGCATCACAGAGGTATGCCAGAATAGGGGCATATATCTAATAACTCCTGATTAGTTATGTACTTTCGGCGAGACATTTTAGTTTAATTCACTATTTTTACACTTTTACACACAAATAAAACTGACCAGTCTATATTATAAGCTCGGAAATAAAAAATAATACTAACGAGTGCAATACACCTGCTCTTGTTTCAACGGATATGAAAAAAGCAGTGAATTTGAATTAATTTTGCTAAGAGATTTGTATGGCTGTATTTGAAAGTTTCAAAAGCCTACTAATTCCAGAGATATTTTGAACTGAACCAAAACTGATGTATTCCTCATACTTTTTGAAATCCAAACTACTCTATTTTAAAGCAAAATCAAAGTAACAGTATTCCAATGAAATTCAAATTTGTTCTACATCAACAAGTCTAAAATAAGTGCGATAGATACGTATGCACCGTAGCGCAAGTGGTAAGTGCGTCGGACTACTGAGCCAGCGGTCTTGGGTTCGAATCCCGCCGCAAACACCTTAAAGTTTTTCACAGTGCCCACCTCTTTCGAATGTCTGACAAGCATCAAAGAGTATCATTTGTCACGATTGAGCTTCTCAACTCGCCGTTCGGAGTCGGCAAAAAACTGTAGGTCCCTTCCATTCGTGCAAAAATATAACACGAACACACAAATGGTTGCGAGAAGCAGGCCCAGGTTCACATCGAGCTGTAGCGCCAACTAAGTAAGTAAGATACGTATGTAAGTCGCACCAAGCGATATAACGTCAAAATGTATACATAGTACTATGGGGCCCAGCGTGTGGTTAACCACACGCCATTTTTCGTCGACCCCTGGCGGCAGGTGAGTGTAACTGTGGTGCTGGTAAAAATTACCAAAATTATATTTGGATATTTGCGAAGACACACAACAAATAATCTAATATTTATTTTTATTATTATTTTTTATTTTTTATTTAAAAAAATGCTTTTTTTGGACACTTTTTCTACTTGCCCAGGTGAACCAATGGATAGGTGAAAAATGTCCAAAATATATATTTTTGCATTGTCAAGATACCAAACCTAATTATAAGCCCAACAGTTATTTAAATATTTTTTTTTTAATATTTTTAATATTTTGTCAAAGTTAGCCGTGTGGTAGACCACGCGCTGGTCCAAAATGGGTTAATGAAACTGATGCTCATTCAAAATTTGAATTTCAAATAAACAAAAAAAAAAAAAAAAAAACAAGTGAAAACAAGTGATTTATTCAAATGAAAAAACAATCGACTTTTTTTCGTTCAAACTATCGGACTACTTGTATCCAAAGAGAAACATTCGACTTATTTTTTCGTTTGAACGTTTATTTTTCATTCGAATAACTTTTTTACTCGCATAATTTTTTTAGTCGATTGTTTTGTTTTGAACGAACGATTTCTGCAAAATAGTAATGAACGATTTTTCGAAAGCTATCGAATATAGTCGACTCTTTTTATTCGATAGTTCTTATCATAATTTTTGTCTAAATTTGTTGTTTATGAACTTTTTAGTTTTTGTTTAATTATTTTCTTTTAATTTGTAAAAATATATGAAGAACAATGTATTCAAAACGTGAATTTAGCAATTAAGTTCTTTTGCTAAAAACAATTTGGTGATTACACAAGCCTGCGAAATATAACTTTTAATTTCCCCTTTGAATAATAGTGTTTTTTTGTTATGAATTTGAGTATGTTGAATTGAAATATAACGACGCTTTTTTTTATAGCATATCGACATTTATTTTTATGGAAGATATCCATATTAAAAGATTTTGGAACATGTTTTATGAAAAAATAAAATATAATGAATATAAAAGTAAATGTTCAGTTATAAGATAATCAGTATTAATTTTAAACAAGATTTAAGAGACTAGAGAACTGAAAGACTGAAATTACTCTCCCTGTTCTTCACTTACATCATCAAGATTCTCGGGAGAGAAGTCAATATGGGAATGTAGAAAATGCAGCTTCATATTCATATTACAACCCAGCTTGTTGAAGTTATTAATCATGCTGTTAACTATATTTTTATAATCAGGGCTTTTCTATTTACTAAAAAGTTGTGTTCGACCTCTTTAAATGATTTCCGAGCGAGCTTTCCAGTCTTATTTATAGTCTTGTCAAAGTTAGCATCTTGCATTAACTTACTTATGTCAGGACCAACAAAAATGCTTTCTTCTATGGTGTTGATATTAAAGTAGCAATCATATAGTTTCATAAAGTTTTAGAAATTAATTGTTGTTGTTTTTTTTTTGTACATAACATGCACGTAAGCAGCGGAAGTTATCTGGAGAATGTTATTAATGTCCTATATAACATAAGTTTTTCTGTCATACCCTCAGAAATTATTGACTTAAGATTTTATGATGAATTGCAGATTACGAAAAAACTAAACATAAGGAAGTCATTAGAACCTTTTATTAACTTATTTAGTTATAGAAATGTGATTAAAGGAACTCAAACCGTACAAAATTCATTAAGTTTTTCAAAATAAACATAAGACTTGAATTAAAACTATATTTTTTTAAAAGTTAGGTTGTTAATCTTCTTCATTATTTTCGGCTGAATCAGGGTAAAAGTCAGCCGCTTTAATGCCATTTAAACTTTTATAAAAGGGATGATAAATATTGTCAATCAATGGCAACACATCCAATAAATCTTGCTTTCTATTTTCATTGATTTCAAGTGGTGAAGAATAACATTTCTGCAGATCAGCTGCTTTGATGGAATTTAACCCACGGCATTTTATATTAAGCGATTTGAATTTTTCAATTTCATTAACTGATGTTTTGAAATATACTGTTCTAAACTCTTTTGTGAACCTAATCCACTTAGCCTTTTGCCAACAAAATTTCTCTGCGTCATTGTCCACCTTTCGCCACATAAATGTTTCTTTGGGAACAGCTGAGAAATTAAAAATCTCATCTTGATTCATTTCCTTAACTTCAAATTTGTTTTTTACGCCCACTGTTCTCACGAATTGATATTAATCACGGGGATGATGTATTTTAACGGTTGTCAGCTTTTTCTTTTTTCCAATTAGGGCATAGTCCACATCAAATTCCATGTGAGTATGCCCCAGAAGAAGAAATTTAGGATCAATCGTTTCCATACTATTTTGCAGTTGTAAAAATGTCTCGAACATTGAAGCAATAAAGGAATTTTTATTCTGTCCCGGGTAGCAATCAATGTACAAAACCACATGTCGAGTGTAAGCTGGAAAGTTTTGAAGATGGTTAAATACACATGACGCGATCTCATTTCCTCCGCGATTTGCAGTTAAAATATAGGTCCACAATGGGCGATCTCAAAAATGGCGTCGGCAGATATTGTTGTAAGTCAAATTATAGAACTTTTATAAATGAGGAGTTTTCAGCTTTAGATTTTTATATTGCTTTCGATTTATCTGCTTCAAGATGGTGATCATTTTGCTCCTTTTTAAGGTTCTCTCCTTCTTCCTTAGTAGCAACGTTAATTTTCATTTTTAAAACTTCATACTCATGACAAGTATCTAATTTTGGCTTTTTAAATCTCAAGTTCAGAGTGTTGAAGATTTTCGAAAACTTAGAAAGTGAAACTGGAACATACTTTTCTGAATAGAGCCAAAATAATTCTACAATTGATAAATCGCTCGACAAATAATACCTTTTGGAAATATCGTGTCTTGTATAATGCGATTCGTAGATGGGAAACTTTTTATAAATTCTTAGGACCAGGATGTTTTCCACGCAAATCACCTCTGAACGACCCAAAGCCTTCCAGTTTTTTTTTAACGACTGTTTTGATGAATTGTTCCGATTGTGTACCTAAAACATTTCTGACAAACAGAAACCCTTTCTCCATATATCTCCAATAAATATTTGTTGGTGTATTTCCTTTTTCTCGGATTGGTAAGGTAATTTTCTTTTCTTACAAATTTGGTATTTTCACCCAAAATCAAGCCGGCAACAAAAGCTTGTCTCAACTCCTAAGAACCAAGTTTCCAGTACGATTTAATAATAAGATGTTGATTTGCAAACGTTATTTTTTCTCTACATTTGTTGCGACAATCATCCAATCTTCGTACGGCTCGTTCTCTTACAACTTTTCCAGTTGTAGATATATAGCTTTTGCCGGAGTTTCTTTTTTTTCGCATCTTCTTTGTTTGTTTGGCTGTTGATTTGCTACAAGCCCACCGGTTCGGTTTGGGTCTTCGGGAATGCATTCAGGCTTAGCGATGTTGTTTTTGGGTCCTTGGAAATGTCAATCGCCTTCATAGTGTACATTTTTGAGGTTTTGCCTAGTAGTACTGTCCTGTCGGGAATCTAAAGTAGCCAGCTGCTCCACTGTCAGTTTTCCGACCCACACATTGTTGAGAATGTCAATGAATGTCCTGTCTTCTGCTTGCCTCATTTTGTTTAAGCTCACAGAAAATAAACATATGCCACGAATCAGGTTTTGCCTGATATATTTCTGGTTGCTGAAAGCAGAAGGAGCCGCCAATCATCTTAGCTACAGGAGGTAACTGCATAAGGTCTCCAAAAATAAGAACATTCACCCTGCCAAAGAATGTGTTATTTTGTTTCAACTCTTGCAACATCAAGTGATTATTCCTCAAAGCGAAGTGTATGGGAGCATACTTATTTCATCAATCGCAAGCCAGTCAATATTTCACCACTTTTGTCGTTCTCTCGGCAATCTGTCTCCAGTTAGGAGTCGCAATGGGGTAGGTCGGCCTTTTTCGATTGGTAATACAAACGTTGAATGTAGGTTACATCCTCCGACTAATCGGGCAGCCACACCAGTCGGAGCGGTTATGACAATGCAATGTTTGTTTGGTGACAATCTTCTTATTTGCTCCACTATTAGTCTTAAAGTAAAACTTCTCCCACTCCCTGCGCCACCCGTAACAAACATAAGCAGTAGCGACGAGTTTTCGGGGTCACTGGAGAGTAGGCAGTTGCTTATTTTCGTGAACAGATGTTTTTGTTCAAGATTAAGTGCGCTAAGTGCGCCTTGATAATCTTCATCAGAAAATTCAGCAATATCATCAGCACAGTCGTCAAAATTGATAAGCCCCTCATTGTCATCCCGCTGCGGCAGGGTACTGAAATTGAAAGCATTAATATTGATTGTATTGTCAGCACAAGCCCTAGCAGCATTTTCAGCTATGATAAGCCGGGGGGCATCTTGTATTTCATTTTCCCTGCACAACAGTTGTTCTGTATCGTACTCTTGGTGAAGAGGACGCAAATGTTGACACTTTGCAAGGAAGTTCGAGGTTCGAACTGAACCAACTGAGGCTCGGACAAATTCAAGAAAACTACTTTTCGTGACTCGTGAGCTGCCTCGTAGTTTTATTTGACTTAGTCGCTGCGCAGCTTCAGGGCCTGAAACTTGCCTGTGGTTGAGTATTGTATTTTGTACGGCAAAAACTTTATTTCCAAAATTGTCTCCTCTTTCGCTTACTCTTTTTAGTGCTACCCCAATTGCTCTTTGAAAATTAGCCGCCTACGCTTTGGATATATACTTGGCAATGTAGTAAGCGACACCAAGTGCGGATACGATTGGTTGAACACAAATATTGCTCGCCACAACTTTAAGAGTTGCTCGTTATAGTGTTACACTTCTCCTTCTGGTATTATAATTTAAGTTATAAATCAATTATTCCCAACCGACGAAAGGGAAATAAGTCGCGCACGCAACCAACAAGAACCGGAACGTCAGATTGACCAAAGAACAATATACATGAATAGAAGACCGAGTGTAACTTCAGCACGTTGAAGCTGACGGTGCCCGCCACTCAGCTGGGGTGGGTTCTTACTTACATACTTAGGTGGCGCTACAGTTCGGGGTGAACCAAGGCCTCAACCAACAACCTCTTCCAGCTAGCCCGGTCCTTAGCTAGCCGCTTCCAGTTGCGCACGTCAAGTGGGCTGAGGTCTTGTTCTACTTGTGTGCGCCACCTTGGGCGAGGTCGTCGTCTACTGCGCTGACCCTCCGGGTAACAGTCGAATATTCTCTGAGCCGGAGCGTTGATGTCCATACGCTCTATATGTCCTAGCCATCTTAAACGCCCAATGTGCAGTTTTATGAGCAGGTTGATGTCGCTGTACAGCTCGTACAGTTCGTGGTTGAATCTTCTCCTCCAGAACCCGTCAACGCAAACGGGACCGAATATCTTCTCTCGAAGCGACCAAGGATATCTTCATCCGCTTTCGATAAAGTCCGTGCTTCAGCTCCATATAGCAAGACTGGAATGATAAGAGTCTTATATAGAGTCTCCTTTGTCCATCGAGAAAGGACTTTACTACTCAATTGTCTTCTTAGCCGAAAGCAACAGCGGTTGGCAAGAGTAATCCTTCGTTTGATTTCCGACGACATGTCATTTTTTGAAGTTATATTTTGTTTTGCCCTCGTTTACCGCTAAACCCATTTTAGCCGCTTCCATTTCTATACTCGCGAACGCACCGGTGACAGCTCGCTGTGTTCTACCAATGATGTCAATATCATCGGCGTATGCAAGTAGTTGAACGGACTTTTGAAAGATCGTTCCTTGTGTGTTGGCTTGTGAGTTTCGAACAATTCTTTCAAGTATGATGTTGAAGAAGTCGCATGGCAGCGCGTCACCTTGTCTGAATCCTTTTTTGACATCGAAGATCTCGTACGGACCTTGATGAAGCAGCGAGCTTTCTCCATCGTCATCCTGCACAGGCGGATGAGTTTGGCAGGGATGTCAAAACTAGACATGGCTCTATACAGTTCATCCTTCCATATGCTGCCATAGGCGGCCTTGAAATCGATGAACAGGTGGTGGGTATCGACTTGGACTTCTTATGTTTTTTCCAGGATCTGCCTGAGTGTTAAAATTTGGTCTATGGTGGACTTTCCTGGCCTGAAACCGCACTGATAGGGGCCAATCAAGTTGTTGACGAAAGCCAGACAGGATCTTGTAGGCGATATTGAGGAGACTGATGCCTCTGTGATTGGAGCAGTTGAGGGGGTCTCTTTTCTTGTGGACCGGGCAGACGATACTGAGTTTCCATTCATCTGGCATACTTTCATCTGACCAAACCTTGGAGATGAGTTGGTGTATGCTCACTACCAGGTCATCTCCAGCCGCTTTAAATAGCTCTGCGGGTAGACCGTCAGGTCCAGCAGCTTTGTTGGACTTTAGCTTGGATAGTGCTATCCGCACTTCGTTTTGATCAGGTGGATGGGGGTTTTGGCTAGCATCATCTAAATTAAAAGGTACATTCTGCCTAACAGCGGAGTATTGGTCTTCATCGCCGTAATTTAGTCTGCAGAAGTAGTCTTTCCATATTCTCAGCACCGACTGTGTTTCCGCTACGATATTTCCATCCGCGTCTCTACATGTTTCTGTACGGGATTTGTTTTGCTGGCACATTCTTTTTACCCTCTAGTAAAACTTTCGTACATTGTTCCTGGAGTAGCATCTCTCAAAATCCTCGAATGCACGCTGCCTTCTCTGTAGGCTCTGGCGGTGTCTTGCGATTGCAGCTTTTCGACATTCTACTTTCTCACAGTATTCCGTTGTTGTGGCGTTGTGGATATCCGCATTCGTAGCTTGGCTACAACAAGGTAGTAGGTAGGACATCCAGCATACTGGAGACGTGCCGGGTGTCGATCGCAATGTGGCCCCGCAGCAAAGTCGATTAGCCTTAGTCCGTTTTCGGACGTGGTGTCGTGTAGGCTATGCCTTCCAACCGTCCTACCAAAGATGTCCTCTCTTTGCGTTAAAATCGCTCAATACGATTTTAACGTCATGCTTAGGGCATTGCTCGTAGGTTTTGTCGAGGAGCTCGTAGAAACTATCTTTGGTAGCATCGTCTTTTTCTTCTGTGGGGGCGTGAGCGCATATTAGGCCAATGTTGGCGAATTTTGCCTTGACACGGATTGCCATAAGACGCTCGCTCACGTGCCGAAAGCTCAAGGGTGGGTTCGGGTTATTTGTTTGTAGCGAATTGGAATTTCTCGCTAAGTTGAGCGCCACACAATCTTTGATGGGAATTGTGAAACCCAAGATGACACAGAAAACTAACGTCCCGATGACCGAATAAAACGCAATTTAGCTGAAAGGTCCAGAATAAAACAAGAGAATACTAAATTTTTTTGTACCTCGTTATAAGTAGGCGATTTATTTAATTAAACATTTTATTGACTAATGTGTCGAAACTAAATTTAGGTTGGGGCTGGAAATCCTTGGCGCCGGATAAAAAAAAACAGCGTCGAAAAACCGATCAAAAATATTTTTTGGTCCTAATGAAGTGATAATTGTCTGAAACAACTTTAAAAGTATGATTAAGCTTATTTCAGTCACTTTAAGGTATAATTCAATTTTAAGCTTAAGATCTCTTAATTTTTCCTACGTGCAACAATTATTGAGCAAATAGCTCTGAAGATGAGCCAGTTTAGCTTCAAAATCAATCTCTTTCCACTCATTCATAACATCATATAAATGTCTTTTAGATATAATTCACAACCAAACCGATCCTTCAAGCAAAATAATTTATTTTATGATAAAAAGTTTTTGATTTTTTTTATTAAACTAGACATATATTAGGGATGAAAAAATCTAGGGGGGCAGTTATGGGCAGCACTTTTTTTTTTGTTATTGCTTCCTGACATCTTGCTCTATAAGCTGGTACCAAACAAGTTACTGAATAACACCGAATTATATAACATGTCCATTTAAAAAAAAATAAAAAAAAAGCCCATTTGCATACATTTCAAATAAATCCAATATCTATTAAATTAAGGCTCCAATAAACGTAAAAATAGCTTCTAAATAAAGTACACACCTGCAGCTGATTCCTCCATAGCAAAAAATTTGGTACACAATATAAAAAAAAAACAAAAATTTAATTATTTAACAGTGCGATTTTTCGCACAAATCAACAGATTCACAATTCAAGTTTACGATCGATGACTTTGAACTGATGCTGTGGCGAAGTGTGTGCATGAAAATGAAAAAAAACTACAGTACATTATGTCTGTAGCTAGGAAAAAAATTACTCCTCAACTCTGCATTTTGAAATATTGAGATATGAGCGGTTTTTCGATGCAAATACCCCTATGTGCGTCGTCAACTTCAACTATTTTTGGCGAATCAGGTGAAGGAAGAAAATCCCACTCACAGGATGGATAAGATTTTTCAATATATGATGGAGCAAAAGCCCTAGCGAGAAGCAGGAAAAGGTCGTAATCTCTCGCGATATCTGAATCCAAGTTTTGGTAGATTACCGCGCAGATTTTGGAAAAAAGGGATGACCGAGAACGTGCCATTCTGAACAAAAGGTATGTGCCAATTGTTTTAAGTTTAACATATTTAACTGGATATCAAATATTTTTCTATTTTTAACCATTGGTGTTATTAATATTTTTGTGTTATTTTGTGTTAATTTGTTGCCTTGTTCACTCGGTTCATCTGTTATTGTGTTTATGTTGATTGGTTTAGTATCGTCTCAGTTGGTTTCTTCATTAGTTTATTACTTTGTGCTCCCTAGTGTAATACCATTCGTCCTCCGTGACCTGTTTGGGTGCCACTCCAAGTTGTTGAGAAAGTGGGCCTATGGCTGATGGGCCCATGACTGCCGTCCACTTTTCCAGTCTCGAAGGGGCTTAGAAAAAGCGATTAGTAGGGAATCAAGGGAAAGCAGAAGAGTCCTTGCTGCCGTAAAAATTGACCGCAATTTATCATCGTCTCCGATGAGCTTCTCTTTAGGCGGAAAAACTTCCCGCCGTTGGCTCTGACCTGTTGATCGTTTAAAATAATAGTAATATCGGAAAATGCTATGCTGGTGGGAAGTTGAAACGGCACGTAGTGGAGTTTATTTATTTATTTTATTTATTACAGCACTGACTTATAATCTAAAATTATAACTCAGAGTAGAGCAAAGGCCTTCAGCTCGCTTTTAACTAAATGGTACATAATGATACATAATGTTATTGTTTTGTGTTTTTTTTTTAAATTAAATTATATAGATTACATTGTTTGAAAAAACTAATCACAGTATTGATATTTTTAACGGTAGGGTTAGAAAGTAAGTTTGTTGGGTTAGTATTGAGGAATAATCTTTTCCTTGTTTTTCCAAAGTGGGGGCAATTATCGAGGATATGGGCCGTAGTGGAGTTATTTCTAAATATTATACCATATTTGAGTATGATTATGACTTGCAAACGTGTAACCAACTCCTTCAGTTCCAGATTATCATTGGCAATTGGCACGATACCATCAGCTCCAAAAGTCTTATACTCTCCAGTGAATTAAAATGGGGCATGTTTTGACATCATATAACCATATGGACGTGTAGACATCCTCGCGGTTGGTGTTCCACGCGCACCAAAATTCCTTTAGCTCGCGGCCCAAAATGGATCGATTTCCATTAGGGACACGCATGATAGCGTTAAACCGGAACATAAACTGTCGGGACAAGGTAAGCGGGAAGGATTCAATAAGACGTAACTCTTCCTGAATTGGCAAGTCATCAGGAGGAACGTCCGGCTTCCCATCCGCTACAAGAAGAGCTTTCAAAATGTCAGGCCGGTTTAAGTCGTTGCAAGAAAATATAATGTACCAGTGTGGATGGCCAAGATTTTTGACCATTGCAAGTAAGTCAGTGAAGGCACGGTGCCAGTAAAAGGAAGTGCCTTTTATGTTGCGCATGCAAAGACGCAGATTTTGAATTAAATCCATAGGTGTTTTGCCCTGAATAACTCTATCGTTGGCAGTGCGTATAACAAATATTCTATGTTTTGGAATCGGGAATAGCTTCTCATTATTCTTGTGCTAAAATAGTCCATAGGTGTTAGTTTTATTAATCGGGTACTAGGAATGGTTGGGTAGGACCAATCAATCCCACTGCACAATTTACTTCGTTGTCAAGTCTGAATACTGTATTAGCAATTAATAGGTTTGGAAGCAATTCGTCAGTTGCCAAGTACAGTGCACGCCGTTTAATATAATCCCGGTTAATGTTATCATTTGCATAATATTATCACTGTAACTTTGCAGCGGGGTGACAATGAGGGTCTTATCAATTTTGACGACTGTGCTGATGATATTGCTGGATTTTCTGATGAAGATTATCAATCTTAATCTTGAACAAAAACATCTGTTCACGAAAATAAGCAACTGCTTACTCTCCAGTGACCCCGAAAACTCGTCGCCACTGTGGGAGTGGGAGAAGTTTTACTTTAAGACTAATAGTGGAGCAAATAAGAAGATTGTCACCAAACAAACATTGCATTATCATAACTACCCCGACTGGTGTGGCTGCCCGATTAGTCGGAGGATGTAACCTACATTCAACGTTTGCATTACCAATCGAAAAAGGCCGACCTACCCCATTGCGACTCCTAACTGGAGACAGATTGCAGAGAGAACGACAAAAGTGGTGAAATATTGACTGGCTTGCGATTGATGAAATAAGTATGGTCCTATACACTTCGCTTTGAGGAATATTCACTTGAGGCCGCAAGAGTTGAAACAAAATAACACATTCTTTGGCAGGGTGAATGTTCTTACTTTTGCAGACCTTATGCAGTTACCTCTTGTAGCTAAGATGATTGGCGGCTCCTACTGCTTTCAGCAAACAGAAATATATCAGGCAGAACCTGATTTTTGGCATATGCTTAGTGAAGGCGATTGACATTTCCAAGGACCCAAAAATATACGGGAAAATCCTTAAGCCTGAATGCATTCCCCAAGACCCAAACCGAACCGGTGGGTTTGTGGTAAATCTCGTAATTGGAATTGGGTCGCGAGTAATGCTAAGGAAAAATTTGAAATTGCAGAAAGGTTTGGTCAAACTCATTAAATGGCCAGCTCTTAGACGTGACCAGCTCGAGGTCGGGGAACTACCTAGCGCTGTCATGATAAAATTTGAGGATCCGCCAAGATCCATTATCAAATCTTATTAGAATTAATCCCTCCAGTACAGAATTTGATAGATTGCGAGGAGCCGGCAAAATTACTAGAACTATGCTTCCATTGATTTTGTCGTGGGGTGTTACTGTACACAAGCTTCAAGGCTGTACTCTTGAAAAAGCAGTGATAAATCTCGCTAAAATTGTTTTCGCAAAAGGACAAGTTAATGTAGCTTTAAGTCGAGTCAAATCATTAAATGGTCTTTTTATATGCAAATTGGAACCTGCAAAATTATCAAACAATCCCCACGATAGTAAATCGTTGAAAGAATTAGAACGATTGCGGAACGGTATTAAAAATAATATGCCTACATATACACGGCGAACTTGGTAAACTTACTTACTTACTTAGGTGGTGCTACAGACCAAGGCCTCAACCAACAACCTTTTCCAGTTAGCCCGGTCTTTAGCAAACTGCCTCCAGTTGCGCACTTCAAGTTGGTTGAGGTCTTGCTCTACTTGTGCGCGCCATCTTAGGCGAGGTCGTCTTCTGTTGTGCTGACCCTACGGGTTAGAATCGAATATTCTCCGAGCCGGAGTGTTGATGTCCATACGCTCTTCATGTCCTAGCCATCTTAAACGTCCAATGTGCAGTTTTTTGACCAGATCGATGTCGCTGTACAGCTCGTACAGTTCGTGGTTGGATCTTCTCCAGAACCCGTCAACGCAAACGGGACCAAATATCTTACGAATGATTTTGCTTTCGAAGCGACCAAAGATATTTTCATCTGCTTTCGAGTCTTATATAGAGCCTCCTTAGTCGATCGATAAAGGACTTTACTACTTAATTACCTTCTTAGCCCAAAGAAACAGCGGTTGGCAAGAGTAATCCTTCGTTTGATTTCCGACGAGATGTCATTTTTTTTAAGTTATGGCAGAGCCGAGGTAGACAAAATCCTTTGCTACCTCAAAGTTGTAGCTGTCTATTGTGACGTTCTGTCCAATTCGTCGATGTTGGGTGTCCCTTTTCGTTGACAGCATATATTTTGTTTTGCCCTCGTTTACCGCTAAACCCATTTAAGCCGCATCCATTTCTATACTCGCGAACGCACCGGTGACAGCTCGCTGTGTTCTACCAATGATGTCAATATCGTCGGCGTATGCAAGTAGTTGAACGGACTTTTGAAAGATCGTTCCTTGTGTGTTGGCTTGTGAGTTTCGACAGTAGATCCGTCCTTTTCTGAGGCTATTGGTTGTTTCGGAACTATATTTTTTTACGTGGTAGGTAGTTAACCTCATGCACAACCCCCAACCTGGAGAGCCAGATCCTTGTATACCCCTAGGACAAGGAGCCGGGTGCACCGTTGTCTGTAACCCGCTACGGCCCAATAGGGCTCATCCGCCACCAACTCTTTTGCACGACCCTGACTAGTATGTGAAAATCATTATCGACCTGAGCTCCGAATATGTCGAAGTAGCTCAGATAAGGTTGTTGTTTTCGTTCTGGAAATTTAACGCCACCGTTGGTTCCATCTATGGCATTCGTCTGCTGGCGTATATTATAGTGCTGCTATTTTCGCTTGCTCAGCACTCGAGCTTATAAGTTTAGCAAGTCGTGCCCGGGTGGGCAGCGACCAGTACCCGATGGCTACCACTTGGAGATAAAATAAGCACAATTGTTGTGTAGTAACAGTTACAGCACTAGGCTTTGCCAAGTTAAAGCCAGCCAGTGCCTACCCTATATCCACAACATCCAACCATCAAGTAACCTATAGGATTATCAACAGCAAAATCTTCAAAATATAAGAGATAAGGTAGAACTAATTTTCCATTGAATGATAGAACTTTCGATTTCCAAACGCTCGTATTTATCAAATCACGTAATTCACCAGAGCTTTGATTTTCTAAGACTTTTGTGTTTTCCAAAGTTTTTTCTAGGATATTACAAGATGCAAAAAATTTCTTAAACTGAAACTCTAACGGCTTGATAACCCCTACTGTTTTATTTGAGTCTAATGTTGGTGAGTTATCTATATATATATATATAAAAATGGTGTGAAAAATGTATAGTATATAAATTAGAGGACGTTCGATTATTTCTTATACCAATTATATTTCAATTGAAAATAATACACGTCCTTTTCCATTTTATTTCAATTTATTAAAATAAAAATTAAAATTCCATCTCTGAGTGGGTGAATTCGGAAAAATCCTTAATCCTCTGTCCAGCAACTGGGATACGCGGACGACATAGAAATCATCGGTCGCTCCCAGCGCGGCGTGTTAAAGGCTCTTACGGCAACTGAAGAACAGGCGAAACGAGTTGGCCATCAACTCCACGAATGATACCTTAGTGGAGATTCGACGAAGACTTACCCTCGGAAACTGCTGCTACTTCGGTTGGAATGGAGGAGAAGATATAAAGGCGAACTCTATGAGCTGTACCAAGATATGGATGTAGTCCGAAAAGCCAAAACACGTCGACTACACTTGCTCCAGCAAAGAGAATCTACGACTCACAGCCCCCAGGTTCGAGACTACAAGGAAGACCGAACTTCCGGTTTAAAGATCAAGCTACCGCGGATGCCAGTGCGCTTGGTTTAGACAACTGAAAGCCAGCGTTGCCACTTCAAAAAAAGAGGAGCGCAGTAGATCATTAAAAAAATGCAGTAGATTGGATCTTTCCGCAGTCGCATGTTTATTGAACAAAAAACAAAGATCAATTGCTTGAACGAGTAGGTAGTTCAACTTAATCTTAAGAAGCTGAATTACAGCACAGTGGCGATCGTGTGGCGTTGATGACGAGTTTTTTTTTTTAATTCTCTCATTCACTCCTCTTCGTATTTCTAGCATTTGTTTTTGATTTTTTTTCAAAGCATAGTGAGTGACTTTTTATGCGTATCCACAGCACTCAGTGGCAATCGTGTGGAGTTGATGATGAGTTCTTTTTTGTAATTCTCTTATTGCATTCATTTTCGTATTTCTAACATGCGTACGCGTAGTGGGTTTTGATTTTTTACTTTCAAAGCATACTGAGTGACTTTTAATGTGCATCATAGTCGCAGCTCGCAGCACACAGTGGTCGTGGTATTGTGGCAATCGTGTGGAGTTGATGATGATTTTTTTTGTAAGTCGCGCTCCTCCGAAACGGCTCGACCGATGTTCATGAAATTTTTTGTGTATGCATATTTGGTAGGTAAGGTATGAAAATAGGTTGTAAAGTATATTTCATCACAGACAGACAGAGCGTTCGATTCTTTGAACTAAATGACAATTTATGTATTGAAAGTAACACTATATTTTTTGGACACGGGCGAAGCCGGGCGGGACAGCTAGTTGATATTATAAAATCTGACAGTGGATCTTAAACACTTTGTCTTTTTTAAGATATCGCATAAAGCCTTTTAACATCGGTTTCATTTATCTTATCCCGAGTAGTAACTTTTTTATTGTTACGAACCATCTTAAAATATGAAAAAAAAATAATTTAACTTAAATAATTTCAACTATGAGACACGTCACGTACGAATCTGCCCCAGATGTACTGTCTGTAAGTACCCCACCCTCCACTTTTTAAGAAAACTAACCTTTTTTGTTTAGTTACAAACTTAATTTGGTCAAAAGCCTGATCAAAACGATTAATAAATATTTACCTAGTAAAATAAAAAAATATATATATTGATCAAGGAACATCACAATAAAAACTTATTTTTACTTACTTTCAGCGCCTAAACACAACATTTGCATAGAGCATTGTGAAGAAGCACACCGAATGAAATAAACGCGAACATGTTCATTTTAAAGTGTTACTAAATTGCCCAGAAGATGCTGAGTACTAAATTTGTTTCCTATATGAGTAAAACGGGCTGTCCAAATGTGCCCCACGTCCGAAAGTGTCCCACTCTCGCCTACATATACATGTACGATAACAAGTTCTAATATAACGTAATTAACTTACTGTTATCAATTTCTTTTTCCAAGACATCGATGTTTCTGCGCGATGTTTTATCCTTTATTATTTTCCTTGCTGAATAATGTTGATGGATTTTTGGGAAATAAAATATTGTAATCAATCTCAACCTGTAAAAAATTACCCATTTACATATGATTAGATACAGGTAAAAGGTAATTCAGTTGAAATTACCAACAAATGCCCAAGACTGTGCTTAAAAAGTGTGCCATCTTTTTAAAATGCTTCCCCCGTTAGTTCAAATTTCTTTGTTCCGGATGTTTACCACGGCTGCCCATTTTTCTTCAACTTCTCTCTACGGCCCATTGTTGTGACAAAGCCATATAATTATGTCTTCATCCTTTATTGAAATGGGAGATTCCTGTACACGAATTTTCTCAGCTTGTATGGCTAACGGTAACGAAAGTGAGTTATGTTATGATTTAAAAGGAAGACCAATCGAACAAAGAAATTATCTTACCACTAAGAGATTTTTCTAATTTTCTTATTTTGACACGAGCATTTACTGCTTCGTCGTCTAATTTGCCAATAGGATTTAGTCCACGACCCCTTTTCTTTAAATAATAATAATACTGTTTTTAAAAAATGGGAGCAATAGAATACAGAAAACCGAAGCAAAAACAAAATAAATCAACGAAAAACTTTAACGAATAATAAAATTAAATACACAAATAAATAAATAAAGCAACACAAAAAGGTTATACTACATTCTAACGGAAAAACTTCTTTGATAGCATTTGTGCTATTAACTACATCCCCCATTTTCATCTCAATTTGTTGGTGTGAATAATTGTCTACAATTAAAGACGCTAAGACCACCCTGTGACTATAGATCAAGATCGAATTTTCTTTATAGTATTTTTTTATGTCTTTCCCCCTTTCGGACTTATCTAAAAGTTCGGCCAATTGAAAGTTATTTATTTCACCTTTAGCAGCAGTAGTGGTCCTTGCAACGCATGTAGGTGGGGAACTTGGCATGTATGATTGTGAGTGAGAAGGAGAACAACACCGGTCAATCCATTCTCTGGTCTTATCACTCATTGATATTCTGCTACACCAAGTAAACAAACAAATAAAAAAATAAAATACTTAATACCTATACATACATATGTATGTATGTATTTAATAAAATTAAAGATAAAATAAATATTTTACATTTTGTCTCCATGCATTTAGTTGAAATCTAAATTTCGTTCTTGTTCCTATCTGCTGAACAGGAAAAAGATCATCGATATCCTTGTCAGTTAGTAAGAGAAAGCTCTCGATATCAACCCCACACGCTTTGTGAAAAACATAGTAACCCGGTGCGCTTCGCTCCATCTTTCTTATTAATTTTAGTTAATCAGCTTATTTAATTGAAAAATTACGACGGCACATTCAAGCTCTTTGATTTGTTTACAATATTCAGTAGCTGACTTGAGTTACGAAATAAGAAATGCTTATGTGTGAAAATAAAACACTCATGAATTTGTCCAACGGTAGAAACTTTTTTTTTAATGTACGGTTTATGAAAAAAACTATCTCTCATTGCTAATTTCTCGTTGCCAATAATCACAACTTTGCCACTGATTATCAATACCAGTAGAATTTCTAGGTCTATTGGTTCATCATACAGCGCTAAATTCTCGTAAACACCTGAAACGAAAAGTTGAAACAATAAAATAGCGATCAAAAAATTCAATATTTACGCTTTAATTTATGCAAATGTAGACCGGTGGTCTTGAACGATCCGATGAAATTTTTTTATTTGCTTTTTATTTGTTCCCCTTTTTAAAGCAGCAGATTTGTCTGATGATGCCTGGCAAGTCTTCTGTGATAATTTCATTGATTTGTGCGATGCGCTTGCCGATGGACTTTTCCGATGGACTTTTCGATGAAAGTCTTTCCTCCTCATCGTATAAATCTGAAATATAAGAACAAATAAAAATGTATATATGTACTGTACATATATGTAGTTCGATTTACGAATAATCTAAATTATGTTACCCAATGAGATATCACTAACTTCAAGTGGCTCTTTATCCCAATCTGTCAAATATACATATATACAAAAAAAAATAAAGTTTCAAAAAAATTACGATAGCATGCAAATGAATTACACACCAAAATCTTTGGCGGTTGTATCATTGCGGGGTGCAGGGCCGGTTTTAACAGTTTTGGCGCCTGGCGCAGGAAAAAAAATTAGCGGCCCAAAAGCAACTTAAAAAATGTTTGATCTTTTCCACATCTCCCGAAGAGAGAGAGTAATTGACGCGTTGACTTAAGCATAAAATTCAACCCTAAATCTTTCTTGATGGTCTAAAAAACCTCATTCCTATCCTCATAGGAAAACTGAACTACTTTTTTTCGGGACCGTTAAGTTGAAATGTCTACCTCGGCTCTGCCATAACATCAAAAAATGACATCTCGTCGGAAATCAAACGAAGGATTACTCTTGCCAACCGCTGTTTCTTTGGGCTAAGAAGGCAACTGAGCAGTAAAGTCCTTTCCCGATCGACTAAGGAGACTCTCTATAAGACCCTTATCATCCCAGTCTTGCTATATGGAGCTGAAGCATGGACTTTATCGAATGCGGATGAAGATCTCCTTGGTCGCTTTGAGAGAAAAATCCTTCGTAGGATATTCGGTCCCGTTTGCGTTGACGGGTCTTGGAGGAGAAGATTCAACGACGAACTGTACGAGCTGTACAGCGACATCAGCCTGGTCAAAAAACTGCACATTGGGCGTTTAAGATGGCTAGGACATGTAGAGCGCATGGACATCAGCGCTCCGGCTCGGAGAATATTCAACTCTAACCCGGAGGGTCAGCGCAGCAGAGGACGACCTCGCCTAAGGTGGCGCGACCAAGTAGAACAAGACCTCAACCAACTTGGAGTGCGCAACTGGAAGCGGTTAGCTAAGGACCGGGCTAACTGGAAGAGGTTGTTGGTTGAGGCCTTGGTCCACCCCGGACTGTAGCGCCACCTAAGTAAGTAAGTAAGTTAAGTTGAAATTGCTGGAAAAGGAACTTTAATTACATTTGCTATAAGTCCCGCCTTATCTACAAATTCAAAAAAACTTGTCATTAGTTCTTAGTTCGACTAAAAACTTTTTCACTGAGCACAAAATTTCAACTGCAAGCTTAAGGCAAATACTGCTTTGTGTCTAATATTGTGTACCAAATAACAACACAACAAATAAATTTAAATTCGCTTAGCTTACTACCAAGAGATTGAGGCATATTTTGGACTTTTTGATCATAATTTTCTGAAATTTCAACAAAAGCCTATAAACATTTCCCAAGTATAGTTTTAGTGGTTTTATTGCATCTATTCTGCTTAAGGCTGCGGTTATATAGCAAGCGTGTAATACAAGCGCTTGCTCGCGCTTTAAATTAAATGCATTTTATTAGAGCATGGTGGTTGTGTAACCAATTTTTACGAGCGCGAGTAAGCGCGAGCAAGTGCGCTTGTATTACACGCTTGCTACATATATAACCGCAGCCTAAGAGTCAAACTACTAATATGTTTTTTTTAAAACCGACCATCTGCCTACAGAACTTGAATAGAAAACATATATGTATACTCTCAACTTTATCGAAGAATGCAACTGCATCAGTAGAGCATTGAACATCATCAATGCTCTAGGTTCCAAAACCTTAGTTCTCGCTTGCATACCACAATGTTTCCCTCTCATATAAGTACCATTATCATACCCTTGTTCTCTACAATTCACTAATAGAATATCCAAATCAGCAAGTTCATTCAAAACTAAATCAGTTAAGCCCGACCCAGTTGTTTTTTTCACAACCATCCCAAAAAATATTCTCTAATTTTAAACTTTTTTGTATTTTGGTCCACTATTCTAACTACTAAAGTTAATTGCTCCTTTCTACTTATGTATGTATATCAAGCGTACAATCTATTATATTCGAAGCCAAGGAGAATCAAGGCATTAATAAACGCAGGGAAAATTGAATATATAATTATTACAAACTAATTTTCAATATTTTTAAAAATGTGCTATCTACCACTTGTAGTGCTAATGTTCTGAATTGAAAAATATCTTTTGTTTTCGTAACCGCAGGTTGCATTTTTTCATGTAGTCTTGTTTTATTGTCAATTAAATATTAAATGCACAACATATAAGAAGGAAATGTTTTTTATTGGTTGAAAACACGACAATGCAAAAGGGATCAAAAAAAAAAGCAAATGTGCTATCTTTCTGTCGCGATCTGTACATACATAAGCAATAAATTTTTATACGTATGACCTAAGTTTGACTCTCTTTCTCTTCAGTCAAATCGAACGTTTTGATATATCGAACAAGGTTGTGAAACCAAATTTGAAGTTCGCATCGTTTTAGGTAGGCGCATTGCCTTGGCGCGAAATTTGAATCCTGCTCCACAACTTCCGACATGTTTGTTGATTTGTATGGATTTTGGTAGGCGCAAATGGAGCGGTATGATAAGACTGCTCCACAGCATGTTGACAGTGAAAATTTCGTTTTTGGCAATGGGCTGAAAGGGTCGACTGGATATTTAATATGAAACAACAGAGCCTACTATGGTTGCAGCAGAGACAAATGTTTGTCTCTGGTTGTAGTTGGGTACAGATAAAAATTCTGCTAACTATTCTGTTATACCAATTAGCTAGCAGCTATGGAGAGAAAGAGAATGAAATGTTGTGGGAACGCGAAGGGATAGAAAAAAAAAACATTATGTGCATATTTATATGGAAATTTTGTGATTTTAATGTGTGTGTATTTTTAAAAGTACAGTGATTGAAATGTGTATATTTTTATTTGAGAAGTACGGTGAGAAATATTTGTTTGTGAAGAATATAAATACATATTAGCAAACAAGTAGATCTGTTTTTTGGATAGTAATTTGTTTTAGTTTTTACGCCTCTTGCTTTCTAGCGCCTGGCGCGGCTGCGCCACTCGCTCCTATGTAAGGTCCGGCCCTGGCGGGGTGACGATGATATTAATTTATTTAATTCATTGTCGGCTTTATGCTGCCGAGCGATTCACCACTTTCGAATGAGAGACCGACTGAGCGATTGGCTTCTATTTCAACGTCGGTTTCTATGATTGATGTTAGCTATATCGTTGCGAGACGACGATTTTATTTTTAATTAAATTATAAACTTAAATTTTAAAACATATTTTTTTACTGTATACTACGATGTTTCCGCATATTGTCAAAAATATCTATTTTACAAGCTTTATTTTAACTTCAATTTTGTGAGCATGGAATCTGGGAATCGATTTTACATCCACTTCCAGATATCCGATCCTCCTAAAGTTTTGCACACGTGTATAATTCCGAAGACAGTACAATATAGGTTATTTAATGACGTTGTAAGTCCAATATGGCGGACGTTTTTTTTACTTTTCCATTTCTGTGAGGGCGGAATCTGGGAATCGATTTTACGCCCACTTCCAGATATCCGATCATCCTGAAATTCTGCACATTTATATGGTTCCGGAGACAATACAATATGGGTTATTTGATGACGTTGTAAATCCAATATGGTGGACGCTTTTTTAACTTCAATTTCTGTGAGGGCGGAATCTGGGATTCGATTTTGCCCCCACTTCCAGACATCCGATTATGCTGAAATTTTGCATATCCGGTGACAACTTAATATAGTATATTTCATGATCTTGTAAATCTAATATGGCGGACGCCCAAAGATGGAGGATTACCATTATCTTCACGACCTCCTAAATATGGGTATCAAATGAATGGATTAGACAAGCAGAATACGATTAGCTAAGTGACGTGATTCTAAATTCAATATGGTGGATGGCATGAGATGGTAGATTACTTTTTCTTCATAATCCGCATGACATGGATATGAAAAAGAAGGGTTTGACGAATAGAATCTCAAACAATATAGTATATTTTATGACGTTGTAAATCTAATATGGCAGACGCCCAAAGATGGATGATTACCGTTATCTTCACGACCTTTTTTTTATCAAATCATTTTTTTAAAAAATCAAATGAGTATACGTAAAAAAAAACTGGACGTAAGTGACAACAGCACTAAATAATTTTATATTAACCACTTAAGAACTGTGAAATGATTAATAGTTTAACTAAAAATTACAGAAAAACGCTCCAGGTGGGTGTACCCAATTCGGTACAGCAGACGTATATGGGTTAATATGGGTATCAACTTAAAGGGATTGACAAGCAGAATAAGACTAGCTAAGTGACGTCATTCTAAATTCTATATGGCAAATTACCTTTTTCTTCACAACCACCATGGCATGGGTATCAAATGAAAGGGCGAGTAGAATCTCAAGCATATTGAGTAAACTTTCTCATATCCAACCCACCCAAGCTGATATATGTATAGACGTAAATTTGTTAAAAAAAATTCAGATACTAAAAAGTAGAAAATAAATATAAAGATAAAAAAATATTTTTTTAAAAACAAGCTTTAATGAACTAAAAAGTAAAAAAATAATTTTTTTCCGAGTCACCAATGTGTGACTATAAATTTAAGCTACTTGCCATTCAGAATTGTCTCTTCAATGACGTTTGGCATCAGTTTTTTTTTACAGCGAGCCTGGTACCATTACACAGTGTATGTAGATAGAATGAGAAAAAATAAATTAAGAAGATACAACCGATTTATGGTTTGAATATAAAAGGACTCATTGTTTTTATTTTTTTAAAGCCCCTTATTCCCAGAACAAAAATCGTTGCTGGAAAAATAATCATTGTGTTATTTTCGTCTTCTTATCACTCATATGGAATTAAAAGTATTTTGAAAAACAAATTTAAATATTTTTCTTTTCACTAAAACAGCGGTAAAACAGGAAATGACGTTTAAAGGCGCGAAAATGTGTAGTTTCCCTTTTTGCTACTCAAAATTAATACAAATGTTTCCTCTTTCATTGAAAACAATGTCAAAAAATCGCATCAAAAATAAATTGTTGCGAGAAAGAATGATGGTCCGGACATTCATTTTCTCGTTGCGAGAAAGACATTTTACGCTACGATTATTTTTCTCGCTACGATTTTTGTTCTGGGAATAAGGGGCTTAACTGAAATACGGTTAATTTTCTTTAGCATTGGTATGGCAGATGAGATGATCGTATTCATTCTCAAACGCCCAATTCGACGACTTAAAGCTACATCTGAGCCAGTTGGTGGTAAAAGATAAATCAATAGTCAATGAGTCGTTATCAACTCAAATTAAATTGTTAACTTCTCTCGCTTCGACAATGGCTGATCACATTGAACGCATGGATGCATCTCAATTAAACTTACGCTCCCTCATTGGCGAGTCAGTCTCAACCAAACTTGCTTTCTCTGAAATCCTGGAAGAACTGAAGTTTGCCTCTAGCAAAATGGAACTATTAGCCAACGACAAACAGCAACCCGTCAATAAGACTCTACACGAAGAAATGCTTTCTACCAGCCCTTCCCCCCTTTCGCCGTCCACAGACGATCCACCGGCTGCAATTTCTCCACCAAATTCTACTGGACCGTCTCCTCCCTCGACGTCTTCAAATCAAACCGCTGCAATCAGTTCACCAGCTCCGACCGACATTCTAAAACTCAAAGGTACGGATAATTCATCATCACCCACCACTTCAACGGCTTTTCTACTTCGTGGTGCTCCGCTTCATGCCAACGTATCCTGGACCCGCTATTTCTTCAAAAGGACATATTTCATCGACGTACTCAGCTGCCGAATGCTCTCTCGACGTAAACCCGATAAGACACGTAGCTTTAAGGTAATGATACCGTCTAAATACAATTGGCTCTTTCTCTCGCCTGTAAATATGCTGCCACTAGGAAATCTGATTCTTACCAAATGGGTTAATAATAAGTTAATTAATAAGCATAGTTTTAAGACCACAATAAACTTTGTTAGCAAGTCCATTCCTTCTTCCTTAAATCGCCCTCTTTCTGCTAATCATAAGATTGCGCAAACGTCTTCAAATATGCACCCCACTCACTACCCCAACTTTATTCGCTCGCATATTCTCAATCCTGTGCTTCCTCTACCTTCAACCTCCTCCGGGACTGTAGCCGTACCATCATCTGCATTTCTTGACCCACTGCTACCTCCCACCGTAAAGCTAACAAAAAATCTTGCTAATTCTGGTGACGACGAGCGCTATGTTTTGTCGCGGCTTAGACATCGTAGAATTTACGATGATGTTCGCCTATACCTTGCTTATCTGTACGATAAGCCCGACTCCATCTGTATTGATGGGAAAACCAACACAAACATCAAAGTATCGATTTCACAAGAAGGTCTTCCAGTTGATGATCATGCTTTAATGCGAATATTTGTTCAATTTCATAACAGCCTTAGTATTTCCCCTCTACAAGTAAAAAACGACCTAGCTTCTTATGCTTCTTACATTAGCTCTAAACGCCATCGACCTCGTTCAGACCGAAATTATTCATTTCGTCCCTAATGGGTATATCCGACAACCATTCGCCTATCCCTAATCAAACCCCCCCTCAATGCCTGTCTATCTATTACCAAAACGTAAGGGGACTGCGAACTAAAACGTCCTCCATCTATCTCAACTCCCAAAAGCTCCCATATGACGTATTTGCTTTAAACGAAACTAACCTAACAAGCTCTTATAATATCAGCGAACTGTTTGCACAAGATTTTAATGTGTTTCGCGACGACGGTCTCGAAAAAGAAGATGATTCTTCTGGCCGAGGTGTACTCTTGGCTATACATAATCGCATTGATTCTACTCTTATCAAAACCTCGCACACATCTAATTTTGAGTACATCTGCGTCAAAATGACTGTCTCAAAATGTAATATTTACATTTTTTGCTGCTATATTCGACCCGCCCAGCCCATCGAAGGATATCAACTTGCCATTGATGCTATTGACTCTCTGATTGACGATATAGACCCTCGTGATGTTATCTTTGTCCTCGGTGACTTTAATTTTCCAAACTTGGTATGGGAACTATCTGATGACGAGACCTACTATGTTGCCACGAATCCCTCCTCAGACAAAGAGGTTCTTTTCGTCGACTGTTTCTCTGATATTGGCCTCAAACAGCTAAGCGGCGTTTCCAACAATTTAAAACGTCAACTTGACCTTATTTTTTCATCAGACGCTGATAACTGCATCGTATCAGAGAGTAACCATCTTCTTTCTAATTTAGACCGCTACCACCCACCTCTGTCCCTTACTTTTTCCTATCTCAACGACAATAAAACTCTATACTCTGAGAACTCCTATAGCTTCAACTTCCGGAAAGCGGATTTTCTGAAACTAAACACCCTCTTACGTAACACTAATTTCAATTTTAACGCACAGACAAATATTGAGAACGCTGTTCAAATATTTTACGACAAAGTTTTCAACTGCCTTACACAATCCGTCCCTTTTGTACCTCAAAAAAATCCCTCCTCCTCTCCACCTTGGTATACCAAAGAGCTACGCTCGCTTCGTAATAGAAGAAATAAGCTCTGGCGAACATATCTTACTTCTCGCTCTGACTCTGACTATATTAACTATCTTGACGCATATACAATCTTCTCGGATCTCTGCAACTCTCTATATCACGATTACCTATTGCGAATGGAATCCAACCTCATCTCCGACCCAAAGCGCTTTTTTCGCTTCATTAATACCAAAAAAAAATCCGACAACTATCCATCCACTCTGAAACTTTCTGACTCTTCATCGAACAACCCTAGAATAATCTCTAATCTTTTTGCTCTTTTCTTTAGCCAATCGTTTACCAACCACGTCTCAGTACCTGCTTCCGAATACTTTTCTCACATGAGAAACTGCCCTCAAACTTCTCTAGCATCATTTGACATTCGCGTTGAACATGTTGTAGAAAAAATAAATAAACTCAAGTGTGACTACTCTGCTGGACCTGATGGTCTGCCTTCCATTATTTTAAAAAAAATGCATCGAACATTTGGCCCAACCCCTCACTACTATTTTTCAACTTTCTATCACCCACGGTGTCTTTCCAATGCTCTGGAAGACTGCTTATATTATCCCCCTACACAAAAAAGGCCCCAAGAACGAAATTTCTAACTACCGCCCCATAGCCAAACTCTCCTGTATACCCAAACTCTTCGAAAGTATCATTTACGATACAATGTCCTTCCACTGCAAGTCCATCATTTCTCCTTATCAGCACGGTTTTCTTAAAGGTAGATCAACCACCACAAACTTAATAGAATTCGTGTCGACAACTCTGTGCACATTGGAAGATGGCTATGAAGTCGACGTAATTGCCACCGACTTCAGTAAAGCTTTCGACAAAATCTCTCACTCTATAGTTCTTTTTAAACTTAAAGCTCTGGGCTTTCAACCAGGATTTATTGCGTGGATTAAATCATACCTCGAAGCGCGTCAATACATTGTACTTTTTAGATCCTCTGTATCCGATCCCTTTCCAGCCACTTCCGGAGTTCCCCAAGGCAGCCACTTGGGCCCACTTATCTTCATACTCACAATCAATGACGTTGAATGCATCATCAAAAACTCTTCTATTTCCATCTATGCTGACGACATGAAAATCTACAGACGTATATCAAACCCCACTGACTCTTATCCACTACAAGACGACCTGAACAACTTTGCATTTTGGTGCCAAAAAAATTTCCTTGAACTTAATGTTAGCAAATGTCAGACTATAACTTACTCCCGTAAACTTCATCCAACAGTCAATCGTTCATATTTCATCGGTGTCGAACTTGTCCCCCCTGTTTCACAAATGCGCGATTTGGGTGTTATATGTGACCAACAACTTAATTTTCGCTGCCATATAGACAAAATCATTAGCAGAGCCAACTCTATGCTAGGCTTCATAAAACGTTGGTCTAAGGAATTCTCAAACCCCTACGTCACGAAATCTCTCTACGTCACTTTCGTTAGGCCTATTCTTGAATATGCTAGCCAAGTATGGTCGCCCTACCAAGTCACCCATTCATCCAGAATCGAAGCGATTCAACGCAGATTCATTCGTTTTGCGCTACGAGGCCTTCAATGGAACGATAGGTATAACCTACCCCCATACGAGAATCGTTTAAAACTGATCAATATGCAATCACTCGAGAAACGTCGTCTCGTAGCGGACACACTCTTCATCCATCAGCTACTAACCGGTAACATTGACAGTCCCACGCTCCTCCATACCATTTCCCTGAACACAAACCCACGCAACCTCAGATCTTTCCCACTCTTCCGCGTTAATCTCCACCGTACTAATTATGGGTATAACGAGCCTATATCTAGAATGCTCCGCACGGCAAATCGTATGCATAGGTCATTTGATTTTCAATGCAGCAGGCTTACACTGAGAAACTCCCTCTACTCAACCTAATTCCCCTCCCTTTCTTAGACGTAAATCATTCTCTTGCTTCTAATTGTTATATTTGTTATTGTTCTTATTTAATTTTAGTTCTTAGTTTATATTAGTTTGTATTATTATTAATTTGTAGTATTATTAATTTGTATTATTATTAATTTGTATTATTATTAATTTGTATTAGTTTTTTGTATTGGCTTGTACTAAGCAGAGAAATAAATCTAAATCTACGCAGTGAAAACTGAAAGTGCAGTAGCAGTAATTAATATAACAAAACCGGCACACCAATAATGCTTACAATTCTAATTCTAAAATAATTGGGAAAATTATTGCACATTACAACTTCAAGAATGTAGGTATATTTTTCTATAGTTATTTCTGTAAAATGATGGTGGTGGTCGTGTCCATGTTGGTTAGTGCGTTAGTCTACTACGTACTATGCTGCTCGCGTTCAATCCCAGCCCGGGTCCAACACCTAAAACGGTTTCTCACGGTCGCCACCTCTTTCGAATGTCTGACAAGCAATCAAAGAGCATTATTTGTCATGAGAAGCTTCTCAACTCGCCGTTCGGAGTCGGCAAAAAATTGTAGGTCTCTTCCATTCGTGGAAAAAAATAACACGACCAAAAAAATGGATATAGACCACTTCCTAGTGCTGTTATTCTCGGAGATAGTCGTTGAAGGAATGGCTTATAACACCATAACGAAGAAATCCTGATAATCCAACGGAGCAAGGATTCAACCGTGCGCATAAGAAAACCAGACGAATTGTAGAAAATAGTTTCGGTAAATTAAAAACAATTAAAATGAAATAAGCAAATTTTTGTGTTTCAGGAATACCTACTTAAAGAAAAATTTCCCCGCTTGAATTACCTACCTTCGTCTGAAACCAATATTTGCTGCAAAGAATGTTTTTGTCTGCTGTATTCTCCATAACATCTCCATGACAGAAAGCGAACAACATTAAAAAAATATATATATATTTGGCTTCAGCAGTCCTAGGTAGAACCAAGCCTAGCTTCCCGCAACCATTTGTGTAGAAGGGACCTACACAATAGAATGTGAATAGAAGGGACCTACAAATGATACTCTTGAATGCTTGTCAGGCATTCGGAAGAGGTGGGCACTGTGAAAAAACTTTTTAGATGTTTGCGGCGGGATTCGAACCCAAGACTGCTGGCTCAGTAGTCCGACGCACTAACCACTTGCGCTACGGTGCCCACAAAGCGAACAACATTACACTGCTGAAACTGATGCAGATATTGAAGAGGATGACAATATGAAGGGGATGATGTACAGGATCACGTATTACCTGCTAATATTCAGAATTTTTGAATTTCTTCCAATAAGAAAATGTTAAGAAAAAAAAAACTAATATTAAACTATTTGTATGTACATTTTTATTTTTTAATACTCGGAATAACTCAAAGTACGGGCAGATTTCTGAACCATCATCCAGAGTAATTTCGTCACCCTTCGTGATTTGGTTGTGGAATTCCAAAGTGAATTTAGATGTCGGCAGTCCTATTTAGTTCTTTTTCAAATTTAAAAGAAATTTAGACCACATAAAATTTTAATTTCGTATTATTCAGTCGGTCTAAAAATTTTAAACTTCATTTTAGAAACCTGGTGCCCGATAGACCACACGATTATAGACCGCACTGCGGGGGCTGGTCTATTTTGATTTTCGTAAGGTCTAAATCAATTTCCGTAATATTTACTCGATTTCAATCAAATTTTAACCAGGGTGGTTAACAAAAGTGGAATTGGTTGCATTTCAAGTACAATTTCTTGGGTTGGATGTATTTTTTTTTCTTTTTTTTCGTATTTGATTGTGTGTTCTGTCTGTTATGCTATTCAATTACTCATTCACTGATACATTCAGAAATGTATTTTTTTACCTGAAATTGACAATACATATGATGATGTCCTCTTCGTCGTCATCAGAGGAGGAATATGTACAACAGGTAGAACATTTGGTGCGACGCCCTTACCGCATCTGCAAACGCGCTAAAGTCGGGTTTCATTCATTTTTTGTGTTTCAGGATTCTATTCGCTATCTCTATTTAAATTTTTTTTTTCAGTTTACGTGAGTTGAACGCAGAGCACAAATTGTTAGCTGTGTTACGTATGCTCGCCTGCGGCAACTTTGAGCAAACGGCAGCCGATTATATTGGCATTTCTCAGCCAACAATGGCCAATATACTGCCATCGGTAGGAGCATTGTCTTATACCCCTTATTCGTTTCATTTATTGCTTCATTATTTTAACAGGGGTTGTACTATTTGGCAACACTAAAATTATAATTTGTGTTTGAGCAACTATTGTTTTGAATAAATAACTGGCACTCGATAGTCATGTGCAAGTTGATTACTTACGAGTAAAGAATGATTACTGATTACTGATTACTTTCATTTCAGTATTCGGTATTCAGTATTCGTTACTTAGTACTTGCTTTCCCAATTAGAGTTCCTGTATTTATGAGAGCAAATACTAAATATCGCTCCAAAAGACGATGATGATTGCTACAAAAAAAATGAGAGAAGTGCTATCATAAAAAAAATCGGTCGTTAGTTTAAAACAAATTATATTTTATCAATTTAGGCTTTTTAAATATAATATGTAATAATAAAACGTAAGTTAAAGCTATTAAAATAAATTTTTTTTCGTAAGCGTATAAACTATTCATACAACTGTCGATCACGAGATTTCAGAATAAAACATTAGTGATAATAATAATCCAAACAAAGAAAAGAAAATGAGTGCAAAGATTCATTCGTATTGTACTATGCATATATTCTTAAAAAATATGTATCAAGTCTTACGCGCAATGTACCGATTCATAAGGGGTATGCATTTCTTTTATAAACAGTTTTTTTTTGTAAAACATTTTTCATAATCTCATAATGCTTAAATCTAATTTAAAAACTAAAAAAAAAGTCTTAATCTAACTTAAAAGCTTTTAAGAGACACTCTCGCCTTAACTTACCGTATTACAACTAAGGTAAGATTCATAAGGGGTACATATGTATTTATTTATAAACTGATTTTTTTTTTTACTTTTTAAAACATTTTTATAAATTCATTTTTAATATTCAGTTACATACGACAAAAAGGCTTCAATCTAATAAAAAAAAACTAACAATGGTTTAGTCTAACTTGAAGGCCCTTAGGGGGGGTACTCTAGGGTTAACTGTATTATTGAAATAAAAACTATTGCCTTTCGGCCTTAAACTAACTGTATTACAACCAAGCTAATCTAACACTTATATTTAATTCTAAGAAAAGTTTGGAAACTTTTATATAAACTGTAAGTATGTATGTAATGTAAGTGATACATAAGTTGAAGTTGTAATGTAAGTGGTTAAAGTTGTATGCTGCTTTTCTTAAAAACAATGAAATATTATATAAAATGAATGAGCTTGTAAGCCGTACTTGAAGTGTTTACTTACGGCTGAAAACAATATTCATAAAAACAATTAATTAGTTAATACATTTTTATGAAAATCTAAAAAAAAACTCAAAAGAAAATGTACATACATTTAATTTAATATAATAGTATTATATAAATTCATATAATATAAATATAATGTACTTTATGTACTTTATATATATTAGGAATAAATACAAAAAACTAAAGAAAAGATGCATACAATTTTGGGATTTTTGATGAAAAAATACATGATAATGAATCGATGCATTGAATTTAAGAACGTCTTCGTATACAGGTTGTCCCAGTTTAGAGGTATAATCGTTTAACTGGAAATTCATGAAGTTCTAGCGAATAAAAAAATGGGGGGGTCTATTTTCACTACCCTCCAAGTTATAGCCCGTCAAAGTAAGACACCTCCGACTTGGTGGTATGGTAAGACCACTTTAAATGATATAACTTCTGAACTATTATAGCTACAAAAATAGATTTACACATTTTTGAGAGGCAACCAAAAGCACATACAAATTTTGAAGATTTCATTTGCAGGCACAAAAAAGTTATAGCTCCTTGAACTCAAAATGATGAAAATTCGTTGTTCCAATTTTTTACATAAAATACATTTTTCTCAAAACTTTTACTCAATAAAAAACTTTTCTTACAAAACTTTTAACATTTGCAAATTCTCTAAAAATTATGTTAAACAACCTTTTCACCTACTTACTTTAATTGACGCTACAGTTCGGGGTGAACATGTGCCTTCTTCTCGCAACCAATTGTATGTACGCTATATTTTGAGCGGATGGAAGGGACCTACAGTTTTTTGCCGACTCCAACGGCGAATTGTGAAGCTCATTGAAAAGTTTTTCACGTACGGCTTACAGAAATTGAAATAAAAGCTATTTTTGCCAGACAAAAATGATAAGAAACCCTGCAAGACAATGATTTATTACAGCCAAAGGATGGGGATAAATCGACCAACCCACGGTTTGTATATTAATTCTTCGTTTTGCATGGTTTTTTTTATCATTTTTGTTTAGCCAAAAATGGCTTTTTTTTCCATTTCGGTAAACAGTACGTGAAAAAGTTGTTCAACATAATTTTAAGAGAATTCACTAAAAATAAAAATTTAGTAAAAATAAAGTTTTTTTATTGAGTAAACATTTTGAGAAAAATGCGTTTTGAGTAAAAATTTGGGTCAACAAAATTTCATAATTTTGAGTTTAACGAGCTATAACTTTTTCGTGGCTGCATAAAATTACACAAGATCTGTAATATTTTATGCCCTACTGATTGCCTCTCCAAAATGTTTTTGTAGCTGTAATAGTTTAGCAGTTATATCATTTAAAGTGGTCTTAACACCAAATCGGAGGTGTCTTACTTCGACGGGTTAAAACTTGGAGGGGAGTGAAAATAGATCCCCCTCTGACACACGGTTTTTTATTCGCTAGAACTTCAGGAATCTCCAGTGAAAGGATTATACCTCTCAACTGGTAGACCCTGTATACTAAATAAATAAAAAAAATTTACCTTTAAATACCTTTTTGGTTCAGTGTATATATTTTGAATTACAATTCAAAAATAGTATTTTTTGTACATTTTCCGCCTTCAGCCGGTTTCTTCTTTCCGAAATTACCAATCCAGCCTTAGAAAATATCCTCTCGCTGGGAACAGATGTAGCTACAACACCTAAATATTTTCTGGCCAGCTTTGCAAGATTCGGATAGATTACTTCACGAACTTTCCACCATGCCAATGCATCCTCTTGCCTAGGAATAATCTGCTCCTCTGTGTACTGTCGCATTTCGATAATTCCGGCGGACAATGGAGTAGATTGCACCGATCCTGCATATTTATCAAAATCTCCCCACAAATGATCTGGTTCCATTTCCAGTTCATCGCGAACTAATGCACTATCTTGTTCTTGTAGTTCTGGGACGTGTTCGTTTCTCGGACGTCTATGGATTAGAACCGACATTTCTGTGAGGAGAATTTCTTTGACTTTTGATACAGCCATAGAATTGTCAAATCCCTTCTTTTTGAATCTTGGGTCTAGATAAGTTGCTTTTGCCAAAATTTCGTTAAATTGAAAGCGCTCAAAGCGACTCTGTAAGCCATCCAAAAGAGATTCTTTCAATTTTGCCGCCATATCACATTTAAGAGCCGTGTTTTTACTGATTGCCCTACGTAACGCAATCACCAACGGAATGACTTTCGATACTGTCACAGCTTTCTCAGCACTTAGTTCTGAAGTCACTAGGTCGAAAGGCTTTAATAAGAGGCAGCATTCTTTTAAAACCACCCATTCTTCCTGTTGCAGCGATTCAACGGGGCTGTGCAAAACTCCAAGGGCAGCCTCAATCGATTCCTGAATACTACAAACATAAATAACGTCGAGTTCCACCTAGTGACAACATCGTTTATTAGTTTCAAGGGCTGTTTACTCCCCCAATTTGCATTTGCAGCGATCGCAATTTTTCTGCTGCTGTGGTGCTGCGATGAAAATACTCGACTATCCGCTTCACCTTTCTTTGAATAGTTTCAACTATACTTAGAGCATTTTGGACAACAAGATTTAGTGTGTGCGCAAAACAAGGCAAATGGTTCCAACCTGTTAGTTTTATCGCAGACGTAATATTGGACGCATTGTCTGTTATTATGGCGTTAATATTCTCAGAGACTTCCCAACTCGAAACAATTTTAACAATTTCATTTCGTAATTTATCTGCCGTATGACGATCAGTAAATTGAAAACAATCAAATAAGAGGGAGTTGATGTTCCAATCGTCATCGATGAAATGCGCCGTTATTGCCATATAACTTTCTGTTGAGGAAGAAGTCCATGTATCCGTAGTCAGAGTTATTTCTTTTGCCCCTTTCACAATATTTTTTAACAACTCCTTCGCCGCATCATACCGCTGTTCCAACATGTTTCGGCTGAAAGTTGTTCTGGATGATTTTATACGACGGCTTTAGTTCTGCCATAAGATTGGTAAATCCTTCGTCTTCCACCATTTGAAATGGTTGAAGGTCTTTAACAATCATGTTAAATATTAAATTTGTAATTTTTTTTTGACGACTTATTGAAAGGGGTTTTGTTGTGTATGAAGTTATCTTTGGTTGACTTCGCGTACTTAGAATACGCGATGCCAACCTGGCCCTCGCTTGCTCTGACGTGGACGGACCGACTTCTTCCTCAACAGTACATGGTGGAGTTGCAAAGGCACAAACAGGGGTTTATGGATAGCTGTTGTTGAAACATATGTTGCTGCGGAATTTGCATCTGGCTGCAATAATTTGGACACAGATACAGACCTTTCTTCCATTATTATTGTAGGATGTTTGGTATTGAGGTGTTTGAACAAATTTGAAGTTGCACCGCCTTTATAAGAAAAACTGTTTTTGCAAATGTCACACTTGGCTTTATCTCCTCCTTCCATCGAAAAGTGTAACCAAACGCTGCTTCTTTTCCTTTTGAACATATCGCCAATCATTGCTTAGCCTATTTTTTTTAATTAATTTTTACTAATCATATGTATTCGTACCAATATTCCTGCAAAAATACTCTTACCTATGACGAAACGAACACTAACAGTACAATGTAGGTTGTAGTGTATCGTAGACGTATACGTATTATTTTTATTTTTACAAGCTTTATATTAATTAACTTTCTGTGCGGTCGGAATCTGGGAACCGATTTTACACCCACTTCCAGATATCCGATCATCCTGAAATGTTGCACACGTACATAGTTCCGGATACAATACAATATTGGTAAGTTGATGACGTCCAATATGGCGGACGCTTTTTTAACTTTAATTTCTGTGAGTGCGGAATCTGAGATTCGATTTTACGCCCACTTCCAGATATCCAATTGTGCTGAAATTTTGCGTATCTGGTGACAACTCAATATAGTATATAGTATTTTATGATCTTGTAAATCTAATATGCGGACCCCCAAAGATGGTGGATTACCATTATCTTCACGACCTCCTAAATACCCATATTTGAAAGGATTTGACAAGTAGAATACGATTAGCTAAGATTCTAAATTCAATATGGTGGATGCCATAAGATGGCGGATTACTTTTTTCTTCACAACCCGCATGACCTGGATATCAAATATTTAGAAGGGTTTGTCGAATAGAATCTCAAACAATATAGTATATTTTATGACGTTGTTAATCTAATATGGCGGATGCCATAAGATGGTGAATTACCGTTATCTTCCTCCTTAATATGAGTATCAACTTAAAGGGATTAACAAGCAGAATTAGACTAGCGAAGTGACGTCATTCTAAATTCAATATGATGGGCGCCCCAAGATGGCGAATTACTTTTTTCGTTACAACCACCATGGCATGGGTATCAAATGAAAGGGCGATTAGAATCTCAAACATTCTTATGTCCAACCCACCCAAACTAATAAACCTATCTACGCAAATTTGTAAAAAAAAAAATTCAGATACTAAAAATATAAAGATAAAAAAATATTTTTTTAAAAACAAGCTTTAATGAACTAAAAAGTAAAAAAATATTTTTTTTCCGAGTCACCAATATGTGACTATAATTACCCTTCTTGTACGTAAAATATGCGTTTTAATATTTTAAGTTGGGTTCGCAAATCAGAGGAAATAAATGCATTGGGATGTCTTATAGCCTTAGAACTGTTTTTCCATTAACTTGTGGTTATCTGATATTTTTATTTAAAACTTGAATTTTGTTGTTTTGTACTTATTTAAAGGGAAATTTTGCATGTAGTTGGCGAATTAACTGACTCCTTTCACTGATTTTGGGCAAAAAGTACTACCATTTGTGAATTTATTATTTTTATTAAAATACATTTCCTTTGTCGTATAATATGTTTGTTACATCGGAGACACATTTTCATATATTTTATTAATTTCATTAATTTATATTTGCTAAAAACAGGAAAATACATACTTGTTTGTCAATTAAGCTCAAATTAGACTCAAAACAATAATTTCCTTAGATATTTTACACTTCTTGTACGTAAAATATGCGTCTTAATATTGTCAGCTACCCATAAGTGTGTGTATTTTTGGGTGTGTAATATGTATTATTTTAAACAAGTAAAATATAAATTTCTGAAAAGTAAACTATTTACATATATAGAAATTGCATATAGTACATGATTTTTTTTTATCAAATTGAGCTGATTTGTGTGGTATGTGGCACTTTTGGACCAACCTATGTTTCATTTGAATACTGAACCCGATTACGATTTATGAAAACATATATGTCATATTTTCATACAAAAGTATAAAGGCCTCGTCAAACCGAACGCGTTTTCTAATGCAACGTTAAGATTATTTTACGCCGCGTACAGATTATTTTACGCAGCGTAAAGATTATTTATTACTGAAATTATTGTGTTAAATTAAATTGAAATGCAATTTTTATATTACTCGTAAGTATTTGCTTATTTACGAGTGTATGTATGTATGTGTGTATGTATATTTTTTACACATGAGCCCAATTATGTAAGTATACCAATATCGATAGGTTTGTGAAGAAAAAGGTCTGCCGTATTCTACTTACCCTTTTATTTTATCCCCATATTACGGAGGTCGTGAAGATAACGGTAATTCTTGGGGGTGTCTGCCACATATTGTGTGACCTAATATAACCTAAGACACTGCAGAGCAAGATGAATGCAACGATACTATTTGTTGAAATCGGTTGAGCAGTTAAGCCATACGAGTGGACAACCTTACATATAAACATAGTATGTGAGATTCATAACCCTTCTTTTTGGCTTTGCCATTGTCGAGTATATAGAAAGTTAAAGCAGGAAAATACCACCAGTTGTTTTGAAAGCTGGAGTCGCACGAAGACTGGCCTTTTTTTATATTTCCGCATGTCTTAAGATGGTTTAGGAAAACTACATTTCAAAACAAGTTACAAATATGAGGTAAACAATTTCAACAAAAGACAACCAATTGGTTTAAGGTAAACAATATGTACCTACTCATATTAATTTTATCATTAAAATTTCAAAAATAATATTTTTACTATTTTTGTCACTCGTGTTGTACATACATGTATAATTTCGCATATTTTCAACAAATTTTTCCATATTTTCCTTTGAACGCCGCTTTAAAAATAAATAAATCTGTATTTTTATACAACTCCGCTTTTCACCGCCGCGTTGAAAAATCAACGCTGAAATCAAACGCGCTCTGTGTGGGTTTGTGTATTTCAGTACAATACAAAAAATAATCTTAACGCGGCGTTTTTTTTTTATTTAGCTTTACTTTTTATAAAAAAAATTAAAGTTTCACGTTTCGTCATACCGGAGATCTAATTAATAGGTCTTAATTGTACTGATGTGTCACTTAAAAACTGAAAACATTTAAAAAGCTTGGACCTTCGATTCGTTTTGTTGCTATGAGGCATTTAAACACTGAAAAATAATCATGCATATGAAGCACTATGGAATAGAAATTGTATGTATAGACTATAGCATTATAGGTAATTTAAACCATTTAAAATTTTTCCAAAAAATTCATACAAAAATATGACTTTCCCATACAAAGGCTTATGTGGTAGTGCAAGTGAAAGCGCAGTGCATCACCCGACCAACACCAGCGGGTCGTGGAAAAAAAGAAAAAGAAACAAAAAACAAAAAAAAAAAAAATCAACAACAACCAGTGCGAGTGCAGTGAATCGCCCCGAACACCTCCAACGGCACCCGAAAAAAAAAAATCAAAAAAAAACAACTAACGCACAAAGCACCCAGCAGCGGCCTAGGGTTTTCCTTCTCTTCCCATCCACTGTCTTCGCGGTCGCATAGATTCGGTTATTGCAAGCACTGTGTGAGATTTTTTTCTCGCGCGGTGGTGCAATGACCGAATTTGTGTAACTTCTGGCGGATAGCGGGTCGTGGGTGACTTTCTTGTTGGTGAGCCAATGCATATTGTCATACGGGCATAACACCTATGATAATTTGTTTTGGTAAACTAATGTATGATTTTCACTTCGCGGCTCTGCTTAGTAAGCGTCGGAGTTGAGTTTTTTGTGTTTGTGTTTTGTCATGGTAGGGAATTTTCGTGTTAATTTTAGCAACATTCGTGGGTTGAAAGCTAATCACTTTGCTACTTACGTCCACACTGTAAATTACAGGCCAGCTGTTCTGGCACTATGTGAAACACAGGTGGGTGAGAATGCAGATACTTCTGTTTTATCCCTGCCTGGATATAATATAGTGCCATTATTCTTTCCTCATCGCGGTCTCGCCATCTATATCCGTAATGATATTGCTTACCAGCTTCAACCTCAATTCGGCCACTGTTACAATCCGGAATTTAATTTCATGTGGTTAAAATTTAATGTCCGTAAGCATTTAATACATTACTGCTTTATTTATAGAAGCCCAAATTTGGACAGCAATTCATCTTGTAATGAGTTTGATGCGCTGTCTGATTCCATCAAAAGAATTGTCGCCCATTACCCTCATACTGAAATCGCAATTGCGGGTGATTTCAATATACACAATTCTTCTTGGCTTCGTCACTCTGGACCGACAACACCCGAAGGAAGGTACGTTGAGATCTTCGCTGAGATAAACAATCTTACTCAGCTTGTAAATGAGCCAACACGCATACCAGACATTGCAAGTCATTCCGCCAACACCCTGGACTTGTTTCTTACCTCCCACCCCGATAAATACACCATTGATGTATTATCGCCTCTAGGCTCGTCAGACCACTGTGTCATATTAGCTAATTTCTCGTACTCCAGCCACACAGTTAGAGAAAGCCAACTGGGACGGCCTTAACAGCTTCTTTAGGTATTTTAACTGGTCGCTATGTTTCCTCGATAGCGACTTGGACGCCGCCACTGATATGATCACAAACACTATTCTCTCTGGCATGAAAACCTTTATTCCCAACAGAATGAAGAGTATCAAGCCTAAGGAAAAAGCGTGGTGTGACTCGAGCTGCAAAGAGGCTATCGCGATAAAGGAGTTAAGTTTTCGGTCTCTTAAAGCCAACCCCACTGAGGATAACCGAAAGAAGTTTAAACAAGCCAGAAATGACTACAATGCTCATATTCGACGTGTGAAATTCTTCCATGACCAAAAATTGAGGCAAAAAATACTACAGTGTCCCAAGGGTAGTAAAAATTTTTGGTCATTCGTAAAAAACATTAAGAATTCTGCCTCGTCATCGATTCCGACGCTCATTTGCAATGACATTCCAGCTGTCAGCTCTTTGGACAAAGCCAATCTGCTTGCTGCACATTTTGCAGCTAGCTCAACGCTTCCAGATTGCGCTTTGCCTCCGCCTGTACTTGAGAGCGTTGAATACTCCATGGGACAAATCCACTTTCGCACTCGTACAGTTGCAAGAGTACTTAAAGATCTTAACATTCACAAATCCGCCGATCCAGACGGTATATCCCCCATAGTTCTGAAGCGGTGTTCTTCCACGCTGGCAAAACCATTGCGTAAGCTTTTCTATCTTTCCTACTCCTCTGGGCTCTTTCCGAGTAGATGGAAAACAGCTTTTGTCCAGCCCGTCCCTAAAAAAGGCGAATCTTCTTCTCTCTCCAGTTACCGAGTTACGTCCCTCCTTTCCAAGGTCATGGAAACTCTGATAAACCATCAGCTAATGAAATATCTTGAATCACGAAAGCTTCTCAATGACCGACAATACGGCTTTCGTAGCAAAAGATCCACTGGTGATCTGATGGCATATCTCACCGAAAAGTGAAACCAATCCCTTCATAACTCTGGTGAGTGTAAGATTGTTGCCCTTGATATTTCAAAAGCATTTGACAGAGTTTGGCATCAAGCTCTTTTGTCGAAAATGCGTGCATATGGCTTCGATGAACATTTTCTTCAATGGATTAGAAACTACCTTTCGGGCCGTTCAATACAAGTTGTTTTGGACAGTTTCAAGTCTGCAATTCACCCTATAAATGCTGGTGTCCCCCAGGGCTCAGTTTTGTCTCCGACACTCTTTCTTATTTTCATAAATGATCTCTTGTCTGCCACATCTAATCCAATACATTCCTTCGCTGAAGATAGCACCCTCAGCTTTACATATTCGTTTACAGATTCACGTCCCTGCTCTTCGGCTGTGGAACTGGAACGGTTGCGTATGTTAAGCTCATTAAATTCCGACCTTGACAGCATAACCAAATGGGGTATAAATAATAGAGTGGAATTTAATGCTTCAAAAACCCAATGCTGTCTTCTGTCGTTAAAGCGTAATCTTACCCAACAGCCATTATCCATGAATGGCTCTTGCATCGTTGAAACCGAAAAGCTTTCCATTCTCGGTATGTGTGTTAATGCCTACCTACGTTGGAATGACCACATACTCGAAGTCGCCAAAAATGCCGCGAAATGCCTAGGTTTCCTACAACGATGTAAGAAATTCTTCACCCCTTCTGATCTAGCTACAATTTATAAGGCGTATATTCGCCCCAAGCTCGAGTACAATGCTCATATCTGGTCGGGTGCTCCTAAAACTTCACTGCACCTGATCGATAGAATACAAAAGCGCGCGATAAAACTAATAGGGGATAGAAACATCACTGAGTCAATTGACTCTCTTGAACACCGTCGTAATGTTTCATGTCTTTCCCTGTTTTATCGCTTTTTCCACAAACAGTGCTCCAGTGAAATAGCCAGCTGCATTCCTCCCCTTCAACAATTTTCCCGCAACACACGTCTCGCAAGGAATGCCCATCAGTTTACCCTTAAGCCCAACTTCGGACGTACAGTAAAATATAGAGATACTTTCTTTAACCGCTCAACACGAATGTGGAATGCTTTACCAAACACGATTTTTCCCTCCCGTTACGATCTACAGGCATTTAAGACCAATGCGCATCGGTATCTCCTCTTTCATCCTCCCTAAATTTCCCTTGGCCCGCGCTGTGCAAGACATTTTAAGGGTATTCATAAACCCTTTAGCGCGCGTGAATTATAAAAAAAAAAAAAAAAATAAAAAATCCTAACTAAAAAAGGACGAAAATGCATTTATGTGACTCTAATACTAAGGTGACGAAAAGCTATTTTTTCAATTCTACCGTGGCAAAAGTCGTTTCTTAGGTCAACATAAGATATTTTTTCATAACGATATTTTTCAATTTGATTTACTAAAGTAGATTTTTAGCGGCTTTGTTGAGACTTTTTAATAAAAACCCAACGTCAATAAAAATTGACATACCTACAAATTATTTATTTATGATTAATTATATTAATCTAGCTTTGGTACTTTTCTAAAAAAAAAACTTATGCTGCATTTAAAAATTAACAAAATAGACATAAGCTACCTTAGCTTATTGCAACAGAAGAGGAGACATACATACTATAAATACAATACACCGCATATAAAAATTAATCAAATACTCATTTGAAAACTTTTCGGTATCTAGTACTCTATTCATTCATACACACATAATATACTTTTCGCAGAATTGCCTGAATACACCGCAAATAAAAAGTAATCAAATACTCATTTGATTATTTGATTACTTTTCGGTATCTAGTACTCATCAATTGCATACACACATACTTTTTGCAGTATTCTGAGTATACAATACAGACGAGTTGGATTTGATTACTGAATACCGGATACTGAAAAATGAGTATTCGTTACTTGTACTCATTTCAAGTAACGAATAGTAAATATCGAATAATTACTTTTTGCACAACCTTAGCACTCGACTGATAGACACCAGGCAGAATAGAAGTGTCTCACTACATTGGCGACGAGAATAAAAACAAAAAAAAAATTCATTTTCAATCAAAAAAATATAAATTTTATTCGGAAGAAACACAGCGGACCTAGTCCAAATGTATTTAAATTGTTGTTTGGGTAAGAATAGTGCATATAGTGAAATATTTCGTTTTGAAATTCAAAAAAAAAAAAAAAAAAATTGGAATATGTATAAGGTTGTTCAAAAAAATATGCGGAATTTACAACGAACGAATTCAGTTGCTTAAATGCAAAGAAATTTTGTCCAATTCGGTCGCTTAGAAGCGGAATTTTTTAAGAAGGATTTGAGTTTCTTATGTTAAGAAATGAAATATAATTGTTATATAATTTACGTGAAGTTAATTAACGAAAAGTTTGATTTAAATGCTAAGTCAATAGTTTATATTAATTTAGAATGCATAAAAGAGCATTTAATTAAAATCAACAGAACGATTGATTTAATGTAAAATCTGCTTTTCAGGAATGATTCGATCGAGTATGACATTACCACCCTCGATCACGTATTCGGATGATTGTGGAGTGGAATGGCAGAAATAGTTACGTTCATTCGAGACGATGATTCGAGCAAGTCGCATCGACGATGAGGAATGGAAGAAAGATTTATTGTTGCATTATGCTGGAACAAAAATTCAGCAACTCTATGATACACTTCCTGAGCTACCGAATGAAATGTTACGTGGTCCACGCACGAATGTCGCAGAATATACCCCAAACTTGACCGCGTATGAGGAAATAAAGAGAAAACTAAATACGTTCGTCGTGCCGAAGGAGAATGTCACTTATGAAAGGCATTTGTTACGGCTAATGGAACAAAAATCTGACGAAGGCATTGACATGTTCTCCATTCGTTTACGTGTGCAACCTGAACGTTGTGCATTTGATGACAAATTCGAAGACAATATCAAGGACCAAATAATTCAAAATTGCAAGTCGACTGCACTACGCCGAGAGCTCTTGAAACGAGGCGATGCGAGTCTCATAAGATTTTGCGAACGGCCAAGATATTTGAAACGGTCAGGGAGCAAGAGAAGTCTTTTTCTAGTGAATCTACACCAAGGTCGCAATTTGAAGAGGTAAATCAAATTCAGGCAAAACCATCGGCGAAAAGATATCAGTCCTACGATGCTAAACAGGTTGAGTGTAATCGGTACGGATACAATGGTCATTTCGCAAGTGATGCCAAATGTCCAGGGAAAGGCAAATCATGTGCCAAGTGTGGTGGACGAGACCATTTTGCCAAAAAGTGCAGATCAAACAAACGGTTCCGTAAGGACAACCACAAGAACGATTCGGTATTATCGATTCAGATTCAAAATATAACTTGCTGAGCCAAGCAATTTGGGAGAGCTTGAAATTGAAAGGCATCGCAGTAATGAATCAACGAAAGGAAACGGGAAAAGTTTTCAAAGCGTACGGAGGACACGAATTGGCATTGCTCAGTGCATTTACAACTGAAATCAAAGTAAAAGACAAGCGCAATTTGGCCGATTTCTATGTCATCAAGGGAGATGGCAAATTACTAATTGGGCTTGACAACAATGGGAATCCTTCGTATTGGTACCGATGTTCACAAAGTTGATTCGACAGAGAGCTTTCGCAAATTAGGAACAATCAAAGGCGTTATGCTATACTCGACATTCCGATCAAAAAGGATGCGCAACCAGTTGTCCAACTGTATCGGCGCATGCCAGTCTCGTTGGAAAAGGCAGTCGACGATAAAATAAATGATCTGTTAAAACAAGGTATTATCGAAAAAGTTAATCAGCCATCGAAATGGATTTCACCAGTTGTAGTAGTTCCGAACGGTGACGACATTAGAATCTGCATTGATATGCGTCGTGCGAATTGTGCAGTTGAGCGAGAGAATCATCCGCTTGCAACAATTGAAGATTTTTTACCACATCTGGGCAAGGTCAAATTTTTCAGCATTTCATCAGGTGTAGTAAAATAATTTTTTTTAATTCCTGGAAGTTGACAGGATAGTGTCAGCATTTGGTTGCAATTTATCCTCTCAATTTCTGGAATAAATATGAAAAAAAATAACAAAATAAAATGGAAATTGGGTTTTAGGAAGTTGAGGGAAAGGTCAAATAGTTTTCGAATAATTTTTCAGGTTGCAATTTCAGAAAAGTCACGTGAAATGACGACATTCACTACACGCAAAGGGCTATTTCGCTATTGATGTTTTTCATTACGTGTGCACCAGAACTTTTCCAAAAGACGATGGAGCAAATTCTCAGTGGCTGTGAAGGATATTTCAATTTTATCGATGACATTCTTGTGTTTGGTGCAGATCAGGAGGAGCATGATAGTCGTCTGGCGATTGTAAAGGGTGACTTTTTAGCTGGTTTGGTTTTGGCAACACTGGTTTTGACAGCTGACGTGTGTTTAGTACCTTGTGTCACTGTCAAACAGCTTCAGTTTGGTTTGCAATTTAACCATGGATCGTCTTACAAATGAACAACGCTTGCAAATTATTGAATTTTACTATCAAAATTCGTGCTCGGTTCGAAATGTTCATCGCGCGCTGCTTCCATTTTATGATCGGCATTCTCGACCTTCTGAGCAGTCTATTCGGAAGATTGTGACCAAATTTCGCACCAAATTTACTTTGTTGGACATTAAACCACCAACACGTTTACGTACTGTGCGTAGTGAAGAAAATATTGCGGCCGTATCAGCTAGTGTGACAGAAGACCGCGAAATGTCGATTCGGCGCCGTTCCCAGCAGTTAGGCCTTTGTTACAGCACTTTTTTTTGCCCGAAATGGAAGTTCTTGACTTGCATGATATGTGGTTTCAACAAGACGGTGCCACATGCCACACAGCACGCGAAACAATGGCGCAATTGCGAGGCGAGTTTGGTGAACAGTTAATTTCACGTTTCGGGCCGGTCAATTGGCCGCCTAGATCGTGCGATTTGACACCATTAGATTATTTTTTGTGGGGGTATGTCAAGGCTAATGTCTATAGGGACAAGCCCGCTTCGATTGACGCACTGGAAGCCAACATCCATGCATTCATTCGTGAGATACCGGCCGATATGTGTGAAAGAGTATGCCAAAATTGGACTCAGCGGATGGGCTACCTGAGACGCAGCCGCGGTCAACATTTGCATGAAATTATCTTTAAACATTAAATTGCAAGGTTCAAACTATCGATTCAAATAAATATTTCATTCATTTTTTCGAATTTTTTGTGTTTTTTTTTAAAAAAAAGTTCTCAACCTCTTAAAAAATCACCCTTTACAAAAGACTCTGAAGGAAAGCGAAGACACATTAAATAACGAAAAGTGTCTGTAATTCGATTTCTGGGGCATGTCCTGTCGGCAGACGGAATCACACTAGGTACAGATAAGTTAGAAGCAATTCGAAATTTCAGAGAGCCAGCTACGGAAGAGGAAGTTCGTTGTTTCCTCGGTCTGGTAAACTATATCGGAAAATTCATTCCAGATCTAGCAACGTTAACTGGCCCCCTGCGAGTATTAACAAAAAAAGAACATCCATTTTTTTTGGAACAGAGAATACCGCACTGCATTTCTCAAACTCAAGGACGACATGCACTCCTTGAGTTTGAGAAATGCATGATGAATGCAATGAATTGATGTTGGGCTATTTCGATGTGAAAGATCGCACTCAATTGATTGCCGATGCAAGTCCGATTGGGTTAGGAGCTGTATTGGTCCAGCTGAACAAAAGGGGTCCAACAGTTATCTCATATGCAAGCAAAAGTCTTTCTGACGTTGAGAAACGATATGCACAGACCGAAAAAGAGGCGCTTGCATTAGTTTGGGTAACTGAGCGGTTTTAATACTATTTATATGGGCGTGAATTCGAGCTGATCACTGATCATAAGCCGCTTGAAGTCATTTTCGGGAATAATTCACAGCCCTGTGCACGCATAGAGCGATGGGTGTTGCGATTGCAATCTTATAAATATAAAGTGATTTATCGTCCTGGTAAATCAAATATTGCTGATCCAATATCAAGGCTGGCTGTGACTGAAAAGTGCCTAACGCATCCATTCAATGAATATGCTGAACACTACATAAATTGGGTGGTATTTCAGGCCGCTCCAGTAGCTTTGAAATTTGTGGAAATCGAAAGTCAATCAGCGGCGGATGCTGTGTTAAAGGCAGTAAAAATTGGTTTGGCTCAGAACTTGTGGACGGAGGAAGCTGCACCTCTTAAAATATTCGCTACGGAATTATGCTTCGCTGGTAATATTCTTCTACGAGGAAATCGAATCGTAATTCCAGGCAGCTTGCGAAAACAAACTCTGGACCTAGCACACGAAGGCCATCCAGGCATGACGTTAATGAAACAACGACTACGATCAAAAGTTTGGTGGCCAAAGATGTACATGCAAGTCGTACAAGATGTCGGGGGTGCATGTTGGTGGCAGCATCAGCGCCACCAGAACCAATGAAGCGGAAAGAGTTACCAGTGAACCGTGGCAGCACATCGCGATTGATTTTATGGGACCGCTGCCATCTGGCCATAACTTGCTGGTGGTTGTCGATTACTACAGTCGATATGTTGAAATCGATATCATGAAGACAATTGATGCCACTCAGACCATTAACCGATTGCAAGTTATATTTGCGAGGTTTGGGCTGCCAATATCAATCACGGCTGATAATGGACCACAGTTTAACTGCGGAGAAATGAGAGAATTCTGTAAGGTACACAAGGTAAGGTACAAAACTCAACAATACAATTCCTTACTGGCCTCAGCAGAACGGGGAAGTTGAAAGACAGAACCGAACTATTCTGAAACGTCTAATTATCAGCCAAAATACAGGTAGAAACTGGATTAAAGATTTGAACGATTACTTGCTATTGTATCGCTCTACTCCGCACTCAATAACATTGCGACCCCCGCAACATACGCGGCAAACATCCAATTATCCAGTCACCGATGGAAATTGATGAGGAAGTCGCTGACAGAGATAATGAGATGAAGGAGAAAGGTAAACAGTATTCAGACGAGCGGCGTCAGGCCAAGAAAATTGAAATTGAAGTGGGCGATGAGGTGTTAGCAAAGCTGATATCTAAAGTAAATAAACTCTCGCCAGCATTTGAGCCATCCAGCTACAGAGTTATTGATAAGAAGGGCGGAGACGTTTTGATCGAGTCCATTGATTCGGGAAAAAGATATCGTGGCAACATTTCTCATTTGCAGAAAATCAATACCAACAGCGCAGCCGGAATGGACTCTCAAACAGCTTTAACTGACGCAGCCTCAGACATCGATGTGGAGCCAAGACGAACAATACGAATCAGCAAGAAACCAATTCGGTACACTTGCTTCGTCGACGACTTCACCGACTGAATACGCTTATTACAAAATTCTGTGTCGTAATTATTTTATTTAAGTTTTTGTAAAAAAGAAAGTGATGTTGTATTTGGCAACACTAAAATTATAATTTGTGTTTGAGCAGCTATTGTTTTGAATAAATAACTGGCACTCGACTGATAGACACCAGGCAGAATAGAAGTGTTTCACTACAGGTGTGTGACGCGACTTTACGCTACTTCGATGACATTGTTCGAATGCCGCGAACTGAGCATGAGCGCTTGGCTAAGGTGGGGGCATTTGCAGCATTAGCTGATCTCCCCGGTGCATCGGTGCCATCGATTGCACCCATGTTCGAATCAGTTCACAGGGTGGAGAAAATCGTTCCGAAATCGGCACGGTTATTTTTCAATGAATGTCCAGACAATATCCGACGCAAATTTGCGGATACAGAACGTCGTCACTCGCTGGCCGGGCTCTATACATGACTCCACAATATTCAGAAATTCGGTTGTCAACAATCAATTCGAAACTGGCGAATATGGAGAGTATGTGATTGTCGGCGATGGCGGTTACGGCGGCACATTTTACTTATGTACGCCGTTTACACGCCATCGTGACGCGGCGCATAAGAGTAATGCTGAAAAACAGTACCAGCGAGTGATACTCATTACACGAAACGTCGTCGAACGCTCATATGGACTGTTAAAACGACGTTTTCCCATACTTATGTTCGGCATGCAACTGCAGCGTTTACAATTAATTAAAAAAATAATTTCTGTATGGTACATGCTGCATAACATCTACATCGACATGGGCGATGTCAACGTTGATGATTTACCCTTCCCGGCAAACTTAGTCCACCAAGATCCCGTGGAAGCAGCACCCCCTGTATCAGCGCCGGTATTACCACCACCGGGGCAACGGCAAATTGCTCGCACTGCAACCGTTCAAGTATTGGCCGAACGATTGGCCAGAAATCGTTGCGAAGAATAAGTTAGAATTTGCACCATTTTGTTTAAAAAGTTCAGAGAGTCGGCTAACGCTGTACAAAAAAAATAAGCAACACCTGGAGAGCCAAAATGCAAACCTAAAAAAAATATTACATAATGTAAACAAACTAAGTGATGAAAAGGAAATAGTGAGTGAAATGAGAAAAGCGTGTAGTAGTGAGTCAAAACTATCTTATGCTGAGTCTTTAAGAAGAGAACTACCGGTGATGATAAAGCCAAAGAAAGATCAAGAAAATAAAAAACAAAACAAAAGAAGATCTAATGGGTAAAATAAATCCATCGTCACTGGCAGTGAGAGTGAATAAAGTGATAAAAAAGAAAGATGGAGTTGTCATAATCAGCTATTAAGATGATGGTTCACGTAAAATAATAGAAAAAGAAGTTAAAGAAAAATTAGGAAGTGAATATGAAGCTTCTGAACCAAATTTGCAAGACCCATGTTTAAAGATATTATGTGGAATAAATGAAAAATGGAGTAAAAAAGGGCCATTGCCAGCCATAAAGAAACAAAATATTATAAACTGTGATATTAAATTATTGAAAATGTTCAGTGTAGAAAAAGATAACAAAAATATTTCATAATTTCAGTCGAAAACAGAAGAATATAGAAATATAATGGAGAAAAAAAGAATTAACTTAGGTTGCGATAGGTGTTCTGTGTACGATGCAATCTCAGTTTAGGTACACAAAATGTTGGGGATACAATCATAAAGCAAAAGTCTGTAGAATTGAAATAATGTGTGCGAGCGAAATGTGGTGAAAACCACTCCTTGAGTTGTGAGAGTGTAACATTCAAATGCAATAATTGTGTTGTTGCTAACTCAAAATTTGGTGTTAAATTTGATGTTAATCATGACTGTCGAGTGATACATATGAAGTCTATAAGAAAAAAATGTAAATCCAAAAACAAAGGAGTTCTTATTAGCAATCAAAAGTTGTGAGAGTGGCTTATTTTAATATCTGTAGTTTTTTAAGTAATCTTGCAAAGTTACAAATAGCTATTTTGGGGCATGATTTCGAAGTCCTAGTAGTATCTGAAACTCATGTGACTAAACACGTTCTAAAAATTGAATTAAGTTCGGGTGGCTATACTCTAGTCGGCAGGTGTGACAGAATCATCCCACACAGGTGGAATATTAGTGTATGCGAAAAGTGATCTTAAGGCCTCAAATATAAACCAAAATTTTCGGTTTCATAGTGCTCGTCTAAGTAGAGTTTAACTCGTCGTTTTAGTTAAACGTCAGTAAACTGCCGTTTAAACTTTCCCTTGCCATATATATACAATATTTTGACAGCTGCCATTTCATACAATGTCAGCTGAGAGTTCGTTGAAAGAAAATAATACATTTCAAGAATAATTTCGTCTTTTATATTTGTTTTCGAGCTCGGAAAGTGATTTTGAAGACATAAGTGATGAGAAAAATTTTATTATTGTTGTGAGAGTGAGAAGAGAAAAAAGGATTCGATGGAGGACAGATAATTTTAACTACTGGGACGATGTTGAATTTTTTGAAAGGTTTTGTAAGTCGAAGCATTCAACTTTTATTGTTTTTAGCAAATTCGATCCAAAATTTAAAATACACCGAAATGGTATGTATAATGTATGTTTTAAGAAAAGAATAGCAAAAAATAATTTATACATATTAATTTTTAGGAATAGTTCAATATCCGTCGAAGTCAAACTTTTATTGACTTTATGCTTCTATGCCAGTGGATCCCTACTCAATACTCCGGGGACTTTTGTGGTGTTTCAAAATCATCTGCAAGCAGTATTTGTAAGATTGTCTCTCAACACCTTGACTTTCTAAAAGAGAAGTACATAAAACTTCCGACAACAGAGTAAGGCAAACTACAGACTGTGAACGGATTTCATCAATTTGCAAGATTTCTCAGAGTCATTGCTGCCTTAGATTGCACTCATATGCGAATACAGTCTCCAGGTAATTTTTGTTGCAAATAGCCATAACACTTCAGTTTTATATACCCACATGTTTAAAAGCATATACTTATCCCTTCTTGGGGGGAGCAAATGGCGAAATATTTCGAAATCGCAGAGGATATTTTCCTTTGAACGTGCAAACGATGTACGATTCAACTTTAATTATATTTTGAAATATGGCTTTATGTCACGGCACCGCATTTACATACATTAGCATACTTAGTCTAACATAATATCTAACATTATACTTTATAAATAACTCACTTGATGCTTTCACAAAGCGACGAATTTTCTCAATATTACTTTATCTAATGCACAAAATCTAAATAATCGAATTTTCAAATTTAAACTTTTAGTTGGAGCATGAGATATTTCAATTGCAGGTTTATCCATTTATTTATGTCCTCATAAATACAAGTCACAAGTCGGATGCCTTCATGATTTTCAATATATTGAAAGCAATTTGTTCTAATTCCAACCGAATTCGTTTCTAACGGATTACGAGAAAGCGGTAAGAAACAGCTTACAAAACGTTTTTCCAATGGTAAAATTTACAACATGTTGGTTTCACTATTGTCAAGCTGTTAGGAAAAAAGCGTCCAAGTTACCAGCGTTTGTAACTTCTTTGCATAAAAACAAAGCAGCGAATAAGTTATTCGCAAGTTTTTAATACTTCCACTCTTGAGTTCTGAAGATATTCAATCAGCTTTTGAGTTTTTAAATACCGAAGCGTATGACACACAATTTAAACAAAATGGGGAGAGTATTTTTAAGGACTTGTTGATGCATTTTAATAGACAATGGATGCAGGAGGTAAACATTTTTTTTGTTTTTTTTTTTTTAAAGGAAATATTTTATATACTAATGTATACATAATTCATATTGTTCTCTTCTCTGTCTATAGTGCACCGATGAGAATAGCAAGTGCACTTAAAGGCTTTAGCAGCCGTCTCAGCGGGAGGCTTTCCAAACATGGCAATTTTTTTAAGTTTCTTGATATCTTGCTGGTCGAGGATCGAGTTAAATCAAGAGAATATAATATAATGCTCTTTGATGGCACATTGCACATCTTGAGAAAACTGAGCAAAAGTTTTACTCATAAATGATTTTTGCACTAAGTGATTCATATTATATGATAGGTTTCGCTGAGGAAAAGCGTGGAGAAATATAACAAAATCCTTTTTAAAGTTTGAAAATAAATATTTAAGCAAGAGTTAGTTACATCTTAGCTCAAGACCCCATAGATGGAAATTGGCTGGAGAATTATTACAAAATTATACTGTTACATACAGTACATTTGTATATGGCTTAGACCTTAGAGTAATATATCACAAAAACGATCACTAAAATGTTTATAAAAAAATTACTGAACGTCTTGCACAAGAGTTAGTTTGCATCGCATTCCAATACTCAAAACAGGAAATCGATGTTTCCACCAAAGCATCTCTTAATTGCATATCTCGACCTTAAATGAGATTCACTGTATAAACGCTGAGCTGCTGCTTTTGGATTATTATACGAAGTAAGAAGATAATGGTTTAGGAAATATCCACTATCCCCAGTTAATATTCCATTTCCGAAGGACCCATTATCGGAATGGTATTTAAGAGCAAAGTTTGAAAATATAAGACTATTATGCTTCTTCTGAAATTGACATCTTCCAATTCTAGATATTCTAGAATATCTTATTCTCCTCTTCAATATCAAAATCATCGTAAGTATCGAAAAATTTCCATTTTTTGGCACTTGAAACTCACTTTTTACAGTTCACAAACAGCCAGTTAAAGTTTATCTAGCTCACAATCGGACAGATAACTTTATTTGACAGATATCTATAATATTCCTAGAATAACTGCTATTCGCCTATTGAAAAATTGATTTTTTTGTTAACTGACTGATAAGTCCTATCTGATGTTTATCTGAGGTTTATCTGACTATTGAAAAATCGGCCCTTAATTCGATACAATCAATGAATATTGAGCATTCTTGCCGACTATAAAAAATTTTAGCAATTCAAAAATTATTCAATTTTAGATCTTTGAACTGAAATAAATTTAATGAAGAATGCCTGTAATGAGTTGATGTTTGGAAATATTTATAAAAATGTTAAAGCCGTTCTCTCTATTCCACATTCATCAGTAAATGTTGAAAGAGTTTTTTCTTATCAGACACTAATAAAGTCAAAATGTCAAAACCGACTTCAAATTGAAATAAATATATGTAGATGCGAACACTGGGGCGGTATACCGCATCCGGTACTGCGGTATTGCAGCGGTACAAGCAAGCTAAGTTGAAATGTATTGTGAAAAATGAATTGAGTTGTGGAAAATAAATCCAATTCTATTAGATTTGACTCATCCAGAGTATAAAAGTTTAAGGGAAATGGATTAAATTTGGAAAAATATAGCAGCGGCGTTAAAACAAGACAGTGAGTGATCTCAGTGCTTTAAAAAAGAAAAGTTTAAGTTCTGTGAGTAGGTATTAGGACGGTTGAGACTGGGAACCAATTTTTTGACGATTCCGGGAAACAGCCATTTTAATTCGTCATTTTTGGGTAAAAACATGGATTTTGAAATTTTTAATTACCCCGGTTTTTTTTGTTTACATAAGCGTGGGAAAATTTTAATTCCTCATTTTTGGGTGAAATCATCGATTTTGAAATTTTTAATTACCCCGGTTTTTTGTTTACATTAAGCGTGGGTGGGCGAGAGGGAAGATGAGTCTGGGGAGGAGGAGAGGGGGAGGGGGGAGGAAGGCTGTTGTTTGTTTACATTAAGAAGGTATTGCCGAAGCCAGGAAGTGACGTCATCAAGAAGATATAGGGTTACATTTTTGGGGTGAAAACAGGGAATTCGGAGCGTGTGTATTAGTGTACTTAGTGTGTACTTAGTGTACTTAGTGTACTTAGTGTGTACTTAGTCTGGGCGAGGGAGAGGGGTGATATGCGAGGGAGAGGGGGGAGGGGGGAGGAAGGCTGTTGCTTGTTTACATTAAGAAGGTGTCGGGTTACATTTTGTTATATATATATCTGTCTGTATGTATGTATGTATGTATGTACATATGTATGTATGTATATATGTGTGTATGTATGTATGTGTATATGTATTTGGATATGATGTGGCGGTATATGAGTCAACTTCAAAGTCGTCGCGTGTCATATTATGTATGTACATAATTATGTATATCGATGTTTTTGTTTTGTTTATTGGGCAAAGGAAGTGAACGGCGTCAGAGGGAGAGGAAATATATGCGACTATTTTTATTTGTTGGCGAAGTGAAAACAATGATGAGAGGGGATGAGAGGGGGGCGAATGGCTTGCAGGGTATGGTTTCCTTGATCTATTCATTTAGATCACATTGTTTATTCTGGCTGTTGGCTGAAATGGGTAGTGGGATATTCAAGATCAACATGTCATGGAATGTACTTATTTTATACATATGTATGTATGTATGTACATGATGTGTACCTATGCATATGTTTGTTTGTATTTCATAGTGTACTTAGTGTGTACTTAGTGTGAATTTAATGTGTCAGAGCGAGAGGGAAGAAGTATATTTGCAGACGGATGGGGAACAATGGTGAGAGGGGGATGAGAGGGGGTGAACCATTTCTCGGATCTATTTATCCAGATCAGATTGTTTATTTTGGTTGTTGTCTGAAATAGGTACATTTTTGTTTTTTCATTGCCGATTCTGGCACAGGGAGTCAGCAAGTGACGTCATCAAGAAGATATAGGGCTACATTTTTTGGGTGAAATCAGGAAATTCAGAGCAATTAGTGTGTACTTAGTGTACTTAGCGTGTACTTAGTGTGTATCAGAGTGTACTTAGTGTATACTTAATGTTCTTAGTGTGTACTTAATGTACTTAGTGTACTTAGTGTATGTATGTCTGTATGTATATGTACATATGTATATGTATATGTATTTGGATAAGATGTGACGGTATAAGAGTCACCTTCAAAGCAGTCGCGTCATATACCTATGTATGTATGTACATATGTAGATATATCGATGTTTTTGTTTATTGGACGAATGAATTAAAAAGCGGAATAGGAAAGCAATGCTGAGAGGGAGGTGAATCGCTTCTTAGGTCTACTCATTCAGATCAGATTGTTTATTTTAACTATTGGCTGAAATGGTTAGTAGTGTTGATTGTATTGTTTCATGGAAAATTGTTTTTGTTGGATGGATGAAGTAAAAAGCGGAAAGGAAATTCTGAGTCAAAGCGAAAGGAAAGATGTGCGACTGATTTATATTTGTTGGTGAAGGGAAACAATGATGAGAGAGAAAAGAATGATGAGAGTATGTGAACCGATTCTTGGGTATGGTTTCCAATGTGTACTTCAGATCGGATTGTTTGTTGTTGGCTGAAATAGGTAGCAGTGCTGACTACAATGTTTCAAGAAAAATTGTTTTTATTGGATGAACGAAGTAAAAATCGTGTGATTGTAGAAATTCTGAGCCAAAGGGAGAGGAAAGAAGTATACTTGTATGAGGAGGGGAACAGTGGATAGAGTGGGTTAGAGAGGATAATACTCATAGAGAACAGATTGATTATTCTGACTTGTTGGTCGAAGTACTGATTATAATGTTTCAAGGAAAATTATTTTGAGTTGAAATTCTGAGTCAGAGGGAGAGGAAAGAAGTATATTTGTAGGCGGAGGGAAACAATGGATAGAGGGGCTAGAGAGTGTAATAGTCACAGAGATCAGATTGATTATTCTGACCTGTTGGCCGAAGTGCTGATTATAATGTTTCTAGGAAAATTATTTGGACGCAGAAATTGGTGGGGGTATTCATGTTTCGACATGTTTAAAAGTCTTGTTCTCTTTATCTTTCGATCATATTTTTATGGAATTTGCTGACGAATATGAATATATTGTTTATTTATCTTTCGACCATATTTTTTTTTTATGGAATTTGCTAACGTATACAAATATGTTGTTTATTTATCTTTTATTTTCTATGGAATATACCTATTACGTTGTTGTTCTTCTTGCTGTCTTTGCTATTGCTTTCATTCGCTGACTATGATGCTTTTATACAAAAATTTATGCAGGAATATTCATGTTTCGACATGTTCCGACATGTTTAAAAGTCTTGGTCTCTTTATCTTTCGATCATATTTTTATGGAATTTGCTGACGAATATGAATATATTGTTTATTTATCTTTCGACCATATTTTTTTTTTTTTTATGGAATTTGCTAACGTATACAAATATGTTGTTTATTTATCTTTTATTTTCTATGGAATAAACCTATTTGATTGGTTAAACAGTTTCAAGGGGGCGGGGAGTGTAGAAACATTTCCAAATTTCTGCTATATAAGCTCCAAAGTAAGGGCTGTTGAGTAATAGTTTTATTCAAACAAAGCAATTGAGATCATCTAAAAATGGAACAATTGAACGATCTTGGAAAAATTAAACCTCTGGAAGGATTGAACACATTGGAGCTGCAGAAGAGGTATAAGATCCTCAATGTGTTACGTTGCCAGACGAAATACGGGCCTAGAGTTCTCCTTGAGTTGGAGACAAAGAAGGTGTTTCTGCCGATACGATTCAACTCCATGGATGAGAGTACAGTGAAGGCGCTATCAGCAAGCGAAATGGTGGTAGTTAAACCCATGGGGAATACTTTAGAACTGGAGTTCTACCCAATATCGGATGCAAACCTTTCTGTTGAAGAGGTAGACATACTGTATTCTCAACCCTTTTTTTAAAAACAAAAAAAAATTGTTAAATGCATATACATTTTGAGATGTAAAAATAAATAATTTCTAACCAAAAACTGATTTGTTATTGTTTTTCTTTATTTTCTTCTATTTCGAGTTTTGAGGTGATAAACGGGGTGTTTTTGTTTTGTTTAAAGGATGGAGAAATTAAAAATGGTGTGAGTGTGGAGATTCTGAGACATAGGGAAAGTTATTTAGACTGTTGGCTGAAATGGATAGAGGGGCTAGAGAGGGTAATACTCATAGAGATCAGATTGATTATTCTGACTTGTTGGATAGCGGGTTAGTGGTTTCCAAGGTCTTCTCATCGAGTTCGGATTGTTTATTTTGGTTGTTAGTTGAAACGGGTAAAGGTGTATTCAAAATCATTGTGTATATGTTTCTGCGCATGCATAAAAATTGCACATCAAATAAAAAAAAAAATAGAGCAAGAGCTCAATACATCATTGATATCGAACTCAAGCACCGGCATTGATGCTGACAAATATGTCAACACAACAGATCGAACGTAGTTCATCGGAAGTGTGGCTCGTAAAATTTGGAATTATTTATCGGGTCTTCATAAGCCACCTGTTTACTTCCTCCATCCGAATGTTCGGTAGTTTCTTGTTATAAACATACTTTGATGATTCGATTATACCTACTCCTAGCTACGGTCCGTGCGAGGCACTTATGAGGTACTTCTAATGTTCAATCAGTTTCTTGTTATAAACAAATTTTGCTGATTCTTCAAATGATATGGTCCGTATGGATCCCTCATATGAATGCTTCGAATGATAAGGTTATGGGTATCTTTTGTATACACAAATTTTGCTGATTCGACAATATTCCTAGCTAGCTATGGTCCGTTTGAGTCCGTTATACGAGTGCTTCGAGATCAATTTCTCTGATTCGATGACATTAGTACCTATTAATAAATAAATCTAAATCTAAATCTAAATCTATATTCTTAGCTATGGTCTGTATGAGTCCCTCATATGAATGCTTCGAATGGTAAGGTTATGAGTATCTTTTGTATAAACAAATTTCTCTGATTCGACTATATTCTTAGCTATGGTCCGTATGAGTCCCTCATATGAATGCTTCGAATGGTAAGCTTATGGGCATCTTATGTATAAACAAATTTCTCTGATTCTCCTGGCTATGGTCTCTATAGGTCCCTCATATGAGTGCTTCGAATGGTAGGATTATGGTTATCTTTTGAATAAACAAAATTTTGCTGACTTGAGTTTATTCATGACATTGGTCCGTAGCGGTCCCATATGCGAATGCTTCGGATGGTATGGAATATTCATGCTTCGACATGTTTGAAAGGCTTGGTTTATTTATCTTTCTGACCATATTGTTTATTGAGTTCAATGTGAATCATATTTCACACACACTCACACATTTAACAAATTTTTTTTCTAAAGCCAAGTTTGTCACATAGAATATCAGTGTACAATATTCGTATAAATAAGGCTCTACCAGCAGATACATTTTTAGTAATTTAGTAATTTTGAACACAAACCTTATCAATCAATATATCATGGAATATATCAAACAACTGATCGAGAATCAACTCCTTATAGCGGAATACCTGTGTCGGGAGTATCCCGAAATGGTATTTGGATTGAGAAGACTGAACGACGAGAATAACTATTCGCTAGGTCATGTACAGGCAGTAATACAAATGCTTAAAGCATTTTCTGAATTATTGGTGGAGCAAGGATTCGATACGCCACCATTGCATCCAGCTTTATTGGCGATTTTATCCATACACCGCTAAAAATAAAAAGTTATAACATTTAATAAAAGATTGAACACATTTTACACTAAAAAAGATAAATTTTTGTTTTTTTCTATTTTTTTTTTCTTTTTTCTATTGCTGATATTGTTGTTTTTTTCTATTGTTGTTGTTGTGCGATTCCAATCAGATCGGATGCAGATAGCAGTTAGCGGATAGCACTTAGAGGATAGCTATTTGCCATCACTAGACTATTAGTTTAATCTTCCGGATAAGGAAGAATCTTTTCCTTTTTTTTTTTTACCTTCTACCAGGCCTTCTCAGATAAAACTTTATCAACATCAGAACACACAAGTTTTTTTATTATTAGCACATTCAATATCATGACGATAAGCCTCATCCAACTGATTAATTCCATGATCTTCCTAAGCAAGACGTTCTTTTAACTTAGTCCCAGGACCACAGAAAGTATATGACAAAATATGTAACTCGAATGGTAATTTATTTTTTAATGAATTTACCAGTCCGTATTCTTCTGATGAATGTTTTGACTGACCTGATATACTCCATAGTCTCTCGTTTAAAGCAATTTCTTATTACGACTGTAGTCTCTGTATCAACCGAAAATACATATTTACGCAAACTTCTGAAATCAATTCATGAAACGGAATATAAAAGGCGACCGTTTTGAGTAGAATACATCAGTAACCGCCCGGCATTACAGTGAACCAACCATAAAAAATAAATATAGATTACAATGAACTATATAGTGAAACATTAAGCTCGGTAAATAATCCACAAAAATCTGTAAATTCGAATAAATGCGGGAGTGAGAGTAAAAGTGAAAGAACAGAAAAAAGAAACTTGACCAAGAAAGTAGGGAATGCAAGCCAAGAAGAAGGTGAAGTAAAAAGTTATTGAAAATTCTGAATTTCGAAGGATTAAGTGTACCTCGACCCATGAAAAGCCTTTTGAAGCAGCCTTCCAAGCCAATATTATTCTTCACCATTGGTATTTGATTTTGTCTAAATAATTTAATTTAGAAAAATGGCCGAAAAAGGAGTTTTAAAACGATGCAATGCAATACGTGGAATGGAAAATATGAAAGGTAAAATAAATAATAAAATGTATGATAATTATATATATACATAGTATTTGGTAAAATAAACGAAAGACAATTTTTTTTTTTTTTTCGTTGAATAATTTGTTTAAATAATTATTATTTAGAATACGAAATGCTGGAAAAACTTTATTTGATTGGAAAGGAGATTCATGAATTGAAATCAAACATTCAGTCAATGCAAAGGCAACAGAAGGAGTTAATCAAAACTATAGCTGAGAACAATGTATTATTGAAAGAAGCATTCAAAAAGGAAACGCTGGGCAACGCAGAGGTAAATCATTTTCTGCTTGCAACTTACATTTGCGTTGAATTACGATAGATTGCAGGGCAAAGCGCCTTTTAAAGATTTTCATAATATCATAGCTGTCCTATTTAGTAATACACTTGATCAGTTTATCAGTAATTACTCTCCACATGTTCTTATAATGTACTTTTCTTTTCTTATTTTAGAAGGTCTCTCTTTCTCTCTCTCTAAAGATGGATACATACAAAAAGACTACATCCACCAGATACGAACTGCCTTCCGATGTATAAAAAGTCGATGCCACAAAAACATATGCATCAACAAAAACAAAAAGCACCCCTTGATTTATACATTACAAAAAGATTAATAAAACACAATGAATTCAACTGAGTTTTTATTCTGAATTTTAAAAAGGAAACGATTGAGTGTAAACTAGATAGATGGAAGGAGGGATAAAATTGTTGAAAAGTGCTGAAATAACATCTTCCCTGTAGGTGATGGTAGGTGCTGAAATAAGGACTAACCTGCGAGTTCTTATCAGCCTAGAACATTCCCCATTATGATTATAAAATGGGGGATCGTTCCAAACAGGGCGGTTCCAAACAGGTCGGTTCCAAACAGGGCGGTTCCAAACAGGTCGGTTCCAAACAGGGTGGTTCCAAACAGGTCGGTTCCAAACAGGGCGGTTGCTAACCGGTCGGTTACAGATAGCAGTTAACGGATAGCGGTTAGCGGATATCAGTTAGCGGATAACAGCTAGCGAAGGTGTTCTCACAACATGGTAGATCACAGATCAAGTTACATACATATCGATGATAGAGCTGACGTAATCGATTCTGAGAGGGGAACGACGGTGAGAGGAGGTGAATGGTTTTCTGGGCATTTTAATCAAATATGTGTGCTATTGAGAAGAAAAAAGGAAAGGTAAAGTACGATAGCACCATGGTGTAGTGATTAGTGCGTTGGACTACTATGCGATGCTGCCAGGGTTCAATCCCAGTCAGGGTCCAACACCTAAAAGTTTTTTTCAAATAAAGAAAGACTATTCCACTTGAATTTGTTAATCCAATTGAGATTCGATTCTTAGACTCCTTTAAATTTATGGGGTGACTGGTACATCTCTTTCTTCTTCTGCTTCTAGTTGTGGTAATATTGAATTCATCATCAGACTTGATCGCAGTTGAGTGGAATGGAAATATGTTTATAATAAGGTCAAAGATTCATAACATATATACACAATGTATTAATAAACTAGCACTAAGTTATATAGATGATAAGAGATATATAATGGAAAATGGTGTTAGCCTTGATCAGAGTATTCCAATTAACAGTCACCCCATAAATTTAAAGGAGTCTAAGAATCGAATCTCAATTGGATTAACAAATTCAAGTGGAATAGTCTTTCTTTATTTGAAAAAAACTTTTAGGTGTTGGACCCTGACTGGGATTGAACCCTGGCAGCATCGCATAGGAGTCCAACGCACTAATCACTACACCATGGTGCTATCGTACTTTACCTTTCCTTTTTTCTTCTCAATAGCACACATGTTTGATTAAAATGCCCAGAAAACCATTCACCTCCTCTCACCGTCGTTCCCCTCTCAGAATCGATTACGTCAGCTCTATCATCGATATGTATGTAACTTGATCTGTGATCTACCATGTTGTGAGAACACCTTCGCTAGCTGTTATCCGCTAACTGATATCCGCTAACCGCTATCCGTTAACTGCTATCTGTAACCGACCGGTTAGCAACCGCCCTGTTTGGAACCGACCTGTTTGGAACCACCCTGTTTGGAACCGACCTGTTTGGAACCGCCCTGTTTGGAACCGACCTGTTTGAAACCGCCCTGTTTGGAACGATCCCCCATTTTATAATCATAATGGGGAATGTTCTAGGCTGATAAGAACTCGCAGGTTAGTCCTTATTTCAGCACCTACCATCACCTACAGGGAAGATGTTATTTCAGCACTTTTCAACAATTTTATCCCTCCTTCCATCTATCTAGTTTACACTCAATCGTTTCCTTTTTAAAATTCAGAATAAAAACTCAGTTGAATTCATTGTGTTTTATTAATCTTTTTGTAATGTATAAATCAAGGGGTGCTTTTTGTTTTTGTTGATGCATATGTTTTTGTGGCATCGACTTTTTATACATCGGAAGGCAGTTCGTATCTGGTGGATGTAGTCTTTTTGTATGTATCCATCTTTAGAGAGAGAGAAAGAGAGACCTTCTAAAATAAGAAAAGAAAAGTACATTATAAGAACATGTGGAGAGTAATTACTGATAAACTGATCAAGTGTATTACTAAATAGGACAGCTATGATATTATGAAAATCTTTAAAAGGCGCTTTGCCCTGCAATCTATCGTAATTCAACGCAAATGTAAGTTGCAAGCAAAAAATGATTTACCTCTGCGTTGCCCAGCGTTTCCTTTTTGAATGCTTCTTTCAATAATACATTGTTCTCAGCTATAGTTTTGATTAACTCCTTCTGTTGCCTTTGCATTGACTGAATGTTTGATTTCAATTCATGAATCTCCTTTCCAATCAAATAAAGTTTTTCCAGCATTTCGTATTCTAAATAATAATTATTTAAACAAATTATTCAACGAAAAAAAAAAAAAAATTGTCTTTCGTTTATTTTACCAAATACTATGTATATATATAATTATCATACATTTTATTATTTATTTTACCTTTCATATTTTCCATTCCACGTATTGCATTGCATCGTTTTAAAACTCCTTTTTCGGCCATTTTTCTAAATTAAATTATTTAGACAAAATCAAATACCAATGGTGAAGAATAATATTGGCTTGGAAGGCTGCTTCAAAAGGCTTTTCATGGGTCGAGGTACACTTAATCCTTCGAAATTCAGAATTTTCAATAACTTTTTACTTCACCTTCTTCTTGGCTTGCATTCCCTACTTTCTTGGTCAAGTTTCTTTTTTCTGTTCTTTCACTTTTACTCTCACTCCCGCATTTATTCGAATTTACAGATTTTTGTGGATTATTTACCGAGCTTAATGTTTCACTATATAGTTCATTGTAATCTATATTTATTTTTTATGGTTGGTTCACTGTAATGCCGGGCGGTTACTGATGTATTCTACTCAAAACGGTCGCCTTTTATATTCCGTTTCATGAATTGATTTCAGAAGTTTGCGTAAATATGTATTTTCGGTTGATACAGAGACTACAGTCGTAATAAGAAATTGCTTTAAACGAGAGACTATGGAGTATATCAGGTCAGTCAAAACATTCATCAGAAGAATACGGACTGGTAAATTCATTAAAAAATAAATTACCATTCGAGTTACATATTTTGTCATATACTTTCTGTGGTCCTGGGACTAAGTTAAAAGAACGTCTTGCTTAGGAAGATCATGGAATTAATCAGTTGGATGAGGCTTGTCGTCATGATATTGAATGTGCTAATAATAAAAAAACTTGTGTGTTCTGATGTTGATAAAGTTTTATCTGAGAAGGCCTGGTAGAAGGTAAAAAAAAAAAAGGAAAAGATTCTTCCTTATCCGGAAGATTAAACTAATAGTCTAGTGATGGCAAATAGCTATCCTCTAAGTGCTATCCGCTAACTGCTATCTGCATCCGATCTGATTGGAATCGCACAACAACAACAATAGAAAAAAACAACAATATCAGCAATAGAAAAAAGAAAAAAAAATAGAAAAAAACAAAAATTTATCTTTTTTAGTGTAAAATGTGTTCAATCTTTTATTAAATGTTATAACTTTTTATTTTTAGCGGTGTATGGATAAAATCGCCAATAAAGCTGGATGCAATGGTGGCGTATCGAATCCTTGCTCCACCAATAATTCAGAAAATGCTTTAAGCATTTGTATTACTGCCTGTACATGACCTAGCGAATAGTTATTCTCGTCGTTCAGTCTTCTCAATCCAAATACCATTTCGGGATACTCCCGACACAGGTATTCCGCTATAAGGAGTTGATTCTCGATCAGTTGTTTGATATATTCCATGATATATTGATTGATAAGGTTTGTGTTCAAAATTACTAAATTACTAAAAATGTATCTGCTGGTAGAGCCTTATTTATACGAATATTGTACACTGATATTCTATGTGACAAACTTGGCTTTAGAAAAAAAATTTGTTAAATGTGTGAAATATGATTCACATTGAACTCAATAAACAATATGGTCAGAAAGATAAATAAACCAAGCCTTTCAAACATGTCGAAGCATGAATATTCCATACCATCCGAAGCATTCGCATATGGGACCGCTACAGACCAATGTCATGAATAAACTCAAGTCAGCAAAATTTTGTTTATTCAAAAGATAACCATAATCCTACCATTCGAAGCACTCATATGAGGGACCTATAGAGACCATAGCCAGGAGAATCAGAGAAATTTGTTTATACATAAGATGCCCATAAGCTTACCATTCGAAGCATTCATATGAGGGACTCATACGGACCATAGCTAAGAATATAGTCGAATCAGAGAAATTTGTTTATACAAAAGATACTCATAACCTTACCATTCGAAGCATTCATATGAGGGACTCATACAGACCATAGCTAAGAATATAGATTTAGATTTAGATTTAGATTTATTTATTAATAGGTACTAATGTCATCGAATCAGAGAAATTGATCTCGAAGCACTCGTATAACGGACTCAAACGGACCATAGCTAGCTAGGAATATTGTCGAATCAGCAAAATTTGTGTATACAAAAGATACCCATAACCTTATCATTCGAAGCATTCATATGAGGGATCCATACGGACCATATCATTTGAAGAATCAGCAAAATTTGTTTATAACAAGAAACTGATTGAACATTAGAAGTACCTCATAAGTGCCTCGCACGGACCGTAGCTAGGAGTAGGTATAATCGAATCATCAAAGTATGTTTATAACAAGAAACTACCGAACATTCGGATGGAGGAAGTAAACAGGTGGCTTATGAAGACCCGATAAATAATTCCAAATTTTACGAGCCACACTTCCGATGAACTACGTTCGATCTGTTGTGTTGACATATTTGTCAGCATCAATGCCGGTGCTTGAGTTCGATATCAATGATGTACTGAGCTCTTGCTCTATTTTTTTTTTTATTTGATGTGCAATTTTTATGCATGCGCAGAAACATATACACAATGATTTTGAATACCCCTTTACCCGTTTCAACTAACAACCAAAATAAACAATCCGAACTCGATGAGAAGACCTTGGAAACCACTAACCCGCTATCCAACAAGTCAGAATAATCAATCTGATCTCTATGAGTATTACCCTCTCTAGCCCCTCTATCCATTTCAGCCAACAGTCTAAATAACTTTCCCTATGTCTCAGAATCTCCACACTCACACCATTTTTAATTTCTCCATCCTTTAAACAAAACAAAAACACCCCGTTTATCACCTCAAAACTCGAAATAGAAGAAAATAAAGAAAAACAATAACAAATCAGTTTTTGGTTAGAAATTATTTATTTTTACATCTCAAAATGTATATGCATTTAACAATTTTTTTTTGTTTTTAAAAAAAGGGTTGAGAATACAGTATGTCTACCTCTTCAACAGAAAGGTTTGCATCCGATATTGGGTAGAACTCCAGTTCTAAAGTATTCCCCATGGGTTTAACTACCACCATTTCGCTTGCTGATAGCGCCTTCACTGTACTCTCATCCATGGAGTTGAATCGTATCGGCAGAAACACCTTCTTTGTCTCCAACTCAAGGAGAACTCTAGGCCCGTATTTCGTCTGGCAACGTAACACATTGAGGATCTTATACCTCTTCTGCAGCTCCAATGTGTTCAATCCTTCCAGAGGTTTAATTTTTCCAAGATCGTTCAATTGTTCCATTTTTAGATGATCTCAATTGCTTTGTTTGAATAAAACTATTACTCAACAGCCCTTACTTTGGAGCTTATATAGCAGAAATTTGGAAATGTTTCTACACTCCCCGCCCCCTTGAAACTGTTTAACCAATCAAATAGGTTTATTCCATAGAAAATAAAAGATAAATAAACAACATATTTGTATACGTTAGCAAATTCCATAAAAAAAAAAAAAATATGGTCGAAAGATAAATAAACAATATATTCATATTCGTCAGCAAATTCCATAAAAATATGATCGAAAGATAAAGAGACCAAGACTTTTAAACATGTCGGAACATGTCGAAACATGAATATTCCTGCATAAATTTTTGTATAAAAGCATCATAGTCAGCGAATGAAAGCAATAGCAAAGACAGCAAGAAGAACAACAACGTAATAGGTATATTCCATAGAAAATAAAAGATAAATAAACAACATATTTGTATACGTTAGCAAATTCCATAAAAAAAAAATATGGTCGAAAGATAAATAAACAATATATTCATATTCGTCAGCAAATTCCATAAAAATATGATCGAAAGATAAAGAGAACAAGACTTTTAAACATGTCGAAACATGAATACCCCCACCAATTTCTGCGTCCAAATAATTTTCCTAGAAACATTATAATCAGCACTTCGGCCAACAGGTCAGAATAATCAATCTGATCTCTGTGACTATTACACTCTCTAGCCCCTCTATCCATTGTTTCCCTCCGCCTACAAATATACTTCTTTCCTCTCCCTCTGACTCAGAATTTCAACTCAAAATAATTTTCCTTGAAACATTATAATCAGTACTTCGACCAACAAGTCAGAATAATCAATCTGTTCTCTATGAGTATTATCCTCTCTAACCCACTCTATCCACTGTTCCCCTCCTCATACAAGTATACTTCTTTTCTCTCCCTTTGGCTCAGAATTTCTACAATCACACGATTTTTACTTCGTTCATCCAATAAAAACAATTTTTCTTGAAACATTGTAGTCAGCACTGCTACCTATTTCAGCCAACAACAAACAATCCGATCTGAAGTACACATTGGAAACCATACCCAAGAATCGGTTCACATACTCTCATCATTCTTTTCTCTCTCATCATTGTTTCCCTTCACCAACAAATATAAATCAGTCGCACATCTTTCCTTTCGCTTTGACTCAGAATTTCCTTTCCGCTTTTTACTTCATCCATCCAACAAAAACAATTTTCCATGAAACAATACAATCAACACTACTAACCATTTCAGCCAATAGTTAAAATAAACAATCTGATCTGAATGAGTAGACCTAAGAAGCGATTCACCTCCCTCTCAGCATTGCTTTCCTATTCCGCTTTTTAATTCATTCGTCCAATAAACAAAAACATCGATATATCTACATATGTACATACATACATAGGTATATGACGCGACTGCTTTGAAGGTGACTCTTATACCGTCACATCTTATCCAAATACATATACATATACATATGTACATATACATACAGACATACATACACTAAGTACACTAAGTACATTAAGTACACACTAAGAACATTAAGTATACACTAAGTACACTCTGATACACACTAAGTACACGCTAAGTACACTAAGTACACACTAATTGCTCTGAATTCCCTGATTTCACCCAAAAAATGTAGCCCTATATCTTCTTGATGACGTCACTTGCTGACTCCCTGTGCCAGAATCGGCAATGAAAAAACAAAAATGTACCTATTTCAGACAACAACCAAAATAAACAATCTGATCTGGATAAATAGATCCGAGAAATGGTTCACCCCCTCTCATCCCCCTCTCACCATTGTTCCCCATCCGTCTGCAAATATACTTCTTCCCTCTCGCTCTGACACATTAAATTCACACTAAGTACACACTAAGTACACTATGAAATACAAACAAACATATGCATAGGTACACATCATGTACATACATACATACATATGTATAAAATAAGTACATTCCATGACATGTTGATCTTGAATATCCCACTACCCATTTCAGCCAACAGCCAGAATAAACAATGTGATCTAAATGAATAGATCAAGGAAACCATACCCTGCAAGCCATTCGCCCCCCTCTCATCCCCTCTCATCATTGTTTTCACTTCGCCAACAAATATAAATAGTCGCATATATTTCCTCTCCCTCTGACGCCGTTCACTTCCTTTGCCCAATAAACAAAACAAAAACATCGATATACATAATTATGTACATACATAATATGACACGCGACGACTTTGAAGTTGACTCATATACCGCCACATCATATCCAAATACATATACACATACATACATACACACATATATACATACATACATATGTACATACATACATACATACATACAGACAGATATATATATAACAAAATGTAACCCGACACCTTCTTAATGTAAACAAGCAACAGCCTTCCTCCCCCCTCCCCCCTCTCCCTCGCATATCACCCCTCTCCCTCGCCCAGACTAAGTACACACTAAGTACACTAAGTACACTAAGTACACACTAAGTACACTAATACACACGCTCCGAATTCCCTGTTTTCACCCCAAAAATGTAACCCTATATCTTCTTGATGACGTCACTTCCTGGCTTCGGCAATACCTTCTTAATGTAAACAAACAACAGCCTTCCTCCCCCCTCCCCCTCTCCTCCTCCCCAGACTCATCTTCCCTCTCGCCCACCCACGCTTAATGTAAACAAAAAACCGGGGTAATTAAAAATTTCAAAATCGATGATTTCACCCAAAAATGAGGAATTAAAATTTTCCCAAGCTTATGTAAACAAAAAAAACCGGGGTAATTAAAAATTTCAAAATCCATGTTTTTACCCAAAAATGACGAATTAAAATGGCTGTTTCCCGGAATCGTCAAAAAATTGGTTCCCAGTCTCAACCGTCCTAATACCTACTTCTGTGAAAACCGCTTTTGTGTGCACGGACAGGTACCGCCGGTGTGGAAGGTCTTTTAATCGAAACAAAAAACTTAATTAGAAACTCATCCTGTAAGCGGCAATTTTTTTAAACAAATTGGTATGTGCAAAAAAGAAGCACTAAGCCTGAAGAGCTCATATACTAAATTATGAACTGAACATGTGTAGAAACTAAAGTATTTTTGTTTGTAAGGTTCTGTTATAAAGTTATTAATGTTTATTTATGTTAATGTATTGTTAATTTGTTTTTGTTTGTTTATGTTTTTGAAAATAAAATATTTTGAGTTTATCTTATATATTCTTTTTTCATGGGAAAAATTGTTTTCAATACAATTGGATCAAAAAATTTCAAAAATTTCATTTTCCATTGCTGGTACCAATTCTTTGCGTTATTTGTTGCGAAATACTCGCACCGTTCTCTTGCAGCCATGTTATAATTTTAAGCTGTCTTTAAGTTGTTTTACACCGCTGCGCTGTAGCTGTCGGAGAGTTATACAAAGACCAACAATCCATTTCTCTGCCCAATTTGTAGACAAATTGTCAAAAATAGCACTACTTTATTTTGTTAAAAGTTTTTAAAATTAATTAACGTTCTTCTCATAAATTGAGGTAATTGTACTTATTTAAAAATAAAAAATATTTACAGTTGTTATAAAATCCTGCCTTCTTCTTTATAATTTTTACAGATGGTTAGTGGGTCGATTGAAATTGAATTAGATAAGGAAACAAAGTCCAGTTGAAAGTGACATAAAGTCATAATGGACTTATGTTGCTTTGTGAAAGGCCTTAGGTCACGGCACCCTTAAATGTATTAGAATAAGTATATGTGAAAGTATTGATGATAGAGACAAAGACTGGAAATACCACTGGACAAAGACAATGAATAAATCAGAGAAAATAAATTGAAATGACTTTTGTGGTCGAATCGGAATGGTAGTTAGGCGTTTCATCAGGAGAAAGATCTTAAAATGCAAAATTGAAATAATAAAAAAAAAGTAAAAAAAAAAATCAAAGAAAGGCATTAAAATAAACGATGTGATAAGAAAGATTAAAAACAGAGCAAAAAAATCAGGTCAAGTGCAAGTTATACTTGCACAATACCTGTTCCGTATTATGTATCAGTTATTTAACTACATATAGTAAAACCTCTCTAATTGGGACACTGATGGGACCGACTCTTTCCTGTCCCGATTAGGAGGTGTCCCAATTATAGAAGTTTGTATAAAAAATATAGAAAAACACAACTACTTAAGAAAAAACTGCTATTTTCAATTAAAACAAGCATGGAAGGCCCTATCTCGTTTACAAAATAATACCTTATTGAAATAAAACGATATTTATTTTATGAAAAGTTATAAAAATTTATGTATTTTATATTTATATATTTATGAATTATTGTATCCACACAAAAACAACTGCAACTGCACGGTACCTATATCTAATATCTTTGTATATACAAAACTAATATTCAATGAAGATTAATAAAACGTTGTTCTGTTGTTTTTTGTCTCTGACACAGTCACTTACTTACTTAGTTGGCGCTACAGCTCGAGGTGAACCTAGGCCTGCTTCTCGCAATCATTTGTGTGTGCGTGTTATATTTTTGCACGAATGGAAGGGACCTACAGTTTTTTGCCGACTCCGAACGGCGAGTTGAGAAGCTCAATCGTGACAAATGATACTCTTTGATGCTTGTCAGACATTCGAAATAGGTGGGCACTGTGAAAAAACTTTTAGGTGTTTGCGGCGGGATTCGAACCCCAGACCGCTGGCTCAGTAGTCCGACGCACTAACCACTTGCGCTACGGTGCCCACACAGTCACTCTTTTGTAAAAATATAACGGTTTGAAAATTTGTAGAATGAGATGCGAACATTTAGTTAATGAAATTTTACTGTCCCGATTAGAGAAGTCACAATTGCTTTTTTTTTCAGGTCTAGTGTCCCAATTGAGAGGTTCAACTTGAATTGTCCCGATTAGAGAAGTCATATTTCCTGACGTTTTTAATAAAATGTCCCGAATCGGAGGTTTGGCTAAATTATGGTGGTTCTAGGAAAGTTAAATTGAGTGTCCCAATTAAGAGGTGTCCCGATTTCAGTGTCTCGATTACAGAGGGTATATTGTATGAAAACTTTTAGGGTTGGCAAATGGGTTGTCCCAATTGGGAGGTCGTCCCGATTACGGAGTGTCCCAATTAGGAGGTTTTACTGTACATACATATTTCATAGATTTATGTTGATAGATCTATGAACCCTTTTTTGCGTTACGATAGGTACTTAAGATATAATGATACTTTGTTCGTACTCACATAAATTTATATCACATATTATGTATATATATATATGTATGTATATGTATATGCACTTATATATCTGCATATACAAGTAAGTACACACCAGTGGCATTTCGTCAGGGTGTGCAAGGTACACAAATGTAAGAAACTTGATAAACTTACCTACACATGCATGTACATTATGTTTCCGATGTCCTTTCTCATCTGCTCAGAGGAATAATTATAGGTACACACTAGGGATGTTACGGATGTAAAAATTTTGACATCCGCGGATGCGGATGCGGATGCAGATTTTAGGAGACTCACATCCGCGGATGCGGATGCGGATGCAGATTTTAGAATTTGTTAAATATATTACATTTTAAATACATAAATAAATGAAAATTGATTGATTTTTATAAAATTTTATTTGAATATGAATATAAATGAAAATTTATTGAATTTCATTTTCTTATTGAATAAGAATAAAGTTTAGTTTAGGATTCTGTGTTTTTTCTATTTGCTTTTGCATTGTGTGCAGGTAGTAAAGAAACTTAGAAAAAACATTGAATCGCATCCGCAAAAACTCCGCATGAGCTGATGCGGATGCGGATGCGGATGCAGATGTTGGAATTAATGCGAATAATCCGCGATTGCGGATGCGGATGCGAATATCTTCAACACCCCTGGTACACACTCACAAAATAAGGTATGTACAGTATATACATATGCATGTATGTAGGTATTACAAGAAATTTACGCTTGTGCATCAGAATTGTTGAATTGGAATTTTGCGAATTGTCTCCCTCTCTGTGTCTTTACCCAAATTCAGTTTTTCCCAATGTAGTAAAAGTAGAAACACCTATGTATGTATATTACATATAATGCGTTATATTGGAAACCATTCCCTTAAATTGATTAAAATCAATGGTTTAATGCTAATTTTTGCGGCATATTTCTATGATCAACTGTTCAATGTTTACTCTTACACATACAAATTTCCCTATGAAATCAAGTCTAAGCTTAGTACTATATTTTTGTAGCATGGGATCAACCATTCAATTTTTACTCTCGCACATAAAAATGTCCCTACACATATTTGCATTTAGGGGTTGTAATAGGGTTACATAATTTCTGTATATGTAAACAGTAGGGTAGTTGAAATTAAAAAAAATAATTAAAAAAAAACTGTCGAACGTAGGGCAGTCCTGATAACATTTCCCGCCGTCTACACTTTGTTCTCAATTTTTATGATTTTATTCAGATTTTTTGAGCGATATTTTCGTTGCAACGTTCTGTGGGAAAGTGTTAAGAAAAAGAACATTACGGTTTATACAGATGGGTCGGAAAACGACATCGGCACGGGCTCTGGTATCTTCTCAAGAGAACCGGAGCTAAATGTGTGTCTTAGACTTCCGAATGACTGTAGTGTATTTCAGGCTGAGGTCCTAGCTGTGGAGAGAGCGGCAGAGCTGTTCATGACGAAGCTTATAGTGGATAAGATTATCATCATCTACATCGACAGTCAGGCCACTCTCAGAGCACTATAATCGTGTATCGTCAAATCGGCAATCGCAGAGGGATGTCGCTCTGTGCTCAGATCAATAAGCAGACACAACAGGGTAATGCCCTGCTGGGTGCCTGGACACTCCGGCGTAGAGGGAAATGAACTTGCGGATGAGCTAGCAAGGAACGAAGGGGCACTACCTTTAACCGAGACGGCTATGAACATAGCAATGCCATCATGCGGCACTAGGGAAAAAGTGGACAACACGATCATAAGTTTGGCGGACCAAAGATGGTCAAAAATATAGGGGCACAGGGTTTCCTAGGCTATTTGGCCAGTCATAGACCATAAAAGAACCAAGTTAATCTTTGGCTGAATAGGGCAAGGAATAGGAAGACTCTCCGGGCACTGTCTCTTAAGGACACGTGCCAAAAGAATGGGTCTTTCAAACACGGCCGAATGCAGATACGGCAACGACATAGGAACATCGGAGGATTTCGAACATATCCTCTGTGACTGTCAGGCTATAGTCCGCTTTCGTAAGAAATTTTTAGGGAGCTACTTCTTTAATACACTGGAGGAGGCTGGCCAAACTGGCCACAATAGAATTCTAAAATTCTGTAAGGAAATTAAATGTTTTGATGGAAAATGTTTCGGTTTAGGTGCCTTTATACGATGGTCCCATGGGATCGCGATGGGCCCATTATGGTGCCTAGTATTTTTGTGATGGCTCAGCCTCACAAACCCTTTCTAACCTAACCTAACCTAACCTACCCTACTCAAATACAGTTTCATGTCAATTTTATTAACTCCAATTTGATTAGCTAATCATGTTTAGATCTTCTTTATCGTACGATATAAAAGGTGAGTTTGTGAATTCAGACACTAGAATACCTAAAGCCACTTGTCTTTCACTGCACTCCAGCTGTTTGCAATAATTATTTATTTGGAGGAGCTTCTTTCTTTTGTCTCATCTTGGATGCTTGGATGTCTTTTCTTCTGTGGTGTTTTAATGCTCTGAGCATGAGTGCTCGTTGATAGCTTACATGGAACTGGTTCTGGGACCTCATTGTTTCGTCCATCACTTTACGCAGCATCCAGACCATACACTATCTATTAAACGAAAGACTTAATTATTCGGAATCAAGTATTTAAAATTCGACTGAAAGACTTTATACCTCATCCATCGCCCACAATCGCTAAAATAATTTTGTTACTTTCATCCAGAAGATCCTTGCTCGAAGCACCACCGAGTCCACTCCGTTTCATCCTGTCAATTTTAGTGTGTAAATATTCTGCATTTCTGAACTTAGGTAAAAAAAAACTTAAATCACCATAGCAATGCGGCGCCAATTTTGCCAAGTTATTCTCCTTGAATCTTCCTCGTCGCTGTCGCTGACAAGCCCATAAACCAGTCATCGAAAATCACTGCCTTTATCGCAGTGGAACTAGAAAATCTCCCAAAACTCAAATCTTTTTTGTCGTGCATCTCTTGCAGCACGATCATTTGTTGTTTCTTTACTGACTGTTTAAAAAAAAATATAATATTAAGATTCATAAATATTAAGCTTAGTATTAAAAAAAAGGTGCTTGAGACTCTCGCGCGTAAGAAGCGAAACTAGTTTTAAATCCAATAAGCCATTGTTGAGTTAGGGCTGTGTAATGACAGAAAAATTGATTTTCTGCAGCTTCGAGCTCGTAAGTAATGGAGTAGTCGGAGTACACCCATAAATTCCGCCAGGAAATGCAGACCATAATAGTGAAAACCGCATATAAATCCGTTTAGTGTCTCTAGAGTTTAGAGATTAGCCAAATTTTGGGGACTTCCTTTTATACTATTTTTAGATTTTACTGCTAGTTAAATTTGGAGAAGGGGAAGCGTTTCACTTTTTCGTCTGATTCAGGCAAATTTGCCCTACCGCGGCTAAAGAAGTTTCACTTCAAAAAGTACTTACTTTTGTATATTTTCGTTTATGTGAATTCATAATAAGGCAAATACAACTAAAGGGTGATTTTTTAAGAGGTTGAGAACTTTTTTTAAAAAAAAAACACAAAAAATTCGAAAAAATGAATGAAATATTTATTTGAATCGATAGTTTGAACCTTACAATTTAATGTTTAAAGATAATTTCATGCAAATGTTGACCGCGGCTGCGTCTCAGGTAGCCCATCCGCTGAGTCCAATTTTGGCATACTCTTTCACACATATCGGCCGGTATCTCACGAATGAATGCATGGATGTTGGCTTCCAGTGCGTCAATCGAAGCGGGCTTGTCCCTTTAGACATTAGCCTTGACATACCCCCACAAAAAATAATCTAATGGTGTCAAATCGCACGATCTAGGCGGCCAATTGACCGGCCCGAAACGTGAAATTAACTGTTCACCAAACTCGCCTCGCAATTGCGCCAATGTTTCGCGTGCTGTGTGGCATGTGGCACCGTCTTGTTGAAACCACATATCATGCAAGTCAAGAACTTCTATTTCGGGCAAAAAAAAGTGCTGTAACAAAGGCCTAACTGCTGGGAACGGCGCCGAATCGACATTTCGCGGTCTTCTGTCACACTAGCTGATACGGCCGCAATATTTTCTTCACTACGCACAGTACGTAAACGTGTTGGTGGTTTAATGTCCAACAAAGTAAATTTGGTGCGAAATTTGGTCACAATCTTCCGAATAGACTGCTCAGAAGGTCGAGAATGCCGATCATAAAATGGAAGCAGCTCGCGATGAACATTTCGAACCGAGCACGAATTTTGATAGTAAAATTCAATAATTTGCAAGCGTTGTTCATTTGTAAGACGATCCATGGTTAAATTGCAAACCAAACTGAAGCTGTTTGACAGTGACACAAGGTACTAAACACACGTCAGCTGTCAAAACCAGTGTTGCCAAAACCAAACCAGCTAAAAAATCACCCTTTACATACTTAGGTACTGTGCTATATGAAGTGTTTTTGTGCTGTATGAAAAGTATGATGAATTTGACGGTAAACTACCATTTCAAATGTATGATAAATTTCTATGAAACAGAATCATACAGCATTCCAATACTTCCAGTCAATTCACCGTTTGTAAATTGTTGTATGATAGCAGATCATACATCAATTCTATGAAACAGAGATCATACTATAAAACAGAATCATGCAGCATTCCAATACTTCCAGTCAATTCACCGTTTGTAAATTGTTGTATGATAGCAGATCAATTCTATAATTCTATAATTCATAAAGCAGAACTGTCATTATCATAGAATGTTAGTATGTATTGTATGATCTGTGAAACAGGCTCCTGGTCATCTGGTTTAAGATAGAAATGATAGCCACCAAAGTCGACAGACTTTATAGAATCACACCAAAAATGTTCCTAATATGAATTATAATACACCAATACCCCGGTTTGCGGCGTTAATTGGGACCAGGGACACACGACGAAAATCGAAACGACGCAAATCGAATTGGCGATTCGCATGTATTTTCACTACATTTGGTTTGATTGGTACCAGAATAAAATATATCATTAAATAACCAAACTTTTTTTTACTCTGTTTATTTAATTTCAAAAAACAAATTATTAAAAAATCAATAAATTCTACAGAAAATATACTTTCAATATTTTGTTTTATGTGACATTTAATTCATTTTAAAATTTCAATGGACGTTTCTGTCGACTGATTTGGCTATCGTGTTGATTTTATTAAAAATTGGTCCATAGTTTGTTGAATTTTCACTGCCTTTTCTCCAAGTAAATTTCTGTGTAACAACTGATAGCGTCTGTCACAGATTTTGTTACTTTTAAACTACGGTTTTCGTTAGCATCATTATCAGAAAATATTTCCAATTACTGTGAGATAAGGTGGGAAACCCCCTTTTTACAAAAAAAAATAATAATAATAAATAATAAAAGTAATAACAAAAACGCAAACCGAAAACACATCGACGCAGCTTCGAAACTTCAAAATTTAGTGAACGACGCAAACTGAAATACAAACGACGCAGCTTCGAAATCACGATCATTTTTAAACGAGGCAACTTCGAAACGACACATATCGAAACGACGCAAATCGAAACGACGCGAACCAGGGTATTGGTGTATTTAAGAGTCAATAATATTTTTTTATACATTTCAATTTATAAGAGTTTCGTGAGGTAAAAAAATTCCAGAAAAGTGGTGCAGGCTCGGATGTTATTTACGAGCCAAAATTGTGGTGCTTTGGATAGTTAGAGTTTCTAAAAACATACTACAAAACAAGGTCCTCAATATCTAACACCAATGAGGTAAACTAAAAATCTTTTTACTTAACCCTTAAACCACTGAAGTCGAAATACGAAGTATTTTATTATGAGAATTTTGATTCTAGTATGATTATAGGCTGGAACACACGAATCCGAAGTCCATTTGTCAAAAAAAGTTTACCTGGAAGCACCTGGTGAAAAAGATGAAAGACCGTCTGTGGATAAAACATGAGCTATATAATTCAGGTACAAAAAAAATGATTTTATTCAAATTAAATGTTGAATACATTGCCCTAAACAAGTTTATATTAATAGGCAATGCATCAGTTGCCTACGTGATATTTTTTGAAACAGTTTTTTGCATTAGAAAAACACAAATTGATGTTGCATTTGGTGCAAAACGTGTGTGTATCGGATATTTTTCACAATTTACATGATTTTTTTGATCCCCAATCAGGAAAGTGATTAACTTCGTCGAATCTAACACTTGCCACTGGATGAGCTGCTTTTTTACCAATATCATTGCTGGTGGTTGGCTGTGCCGCGGTTGATGGACGGCCAATGGATCGTTTTTCAATAGCAGCACATAGCTCCTTCGCAATGCTCAAGCGAAATTCGTACATCGTCATATCCTTTATTCTTTCATTATTATTATCAGTTCGATTTTTTCAGTGTTAAGTCTCCGATACAAAACGAATGCATTAGTTATGGCCATATCGAGAAGATTGTAGAAAATCCTGATAGCCATATCTTGCGTTTTTATTTGGAGTCCATTGCGACCCATATAAGAGTCCATCAAATCGACACCGCCCATGTGCGCGTTGTACTCACGGATAATTTGAGGACAATCAATGGCATCATACGTCTTTTCTTTTCGATTGAGCAACAGAGCTAGCAAGGAACGAAGGGGCACTGCCTTTAACCGAGACGGTTATGAACATAGCAACGCCATCATGCGGCATTAGGGCAAAAGTGGACAACACGATCATAAGTTTGGCGGACCAAAGATGGTCAAAAATATAGGGGCAAGGAAAGAATGCCAAAAGAATTAGTCTTTCAAACACGGACGAATGCAGATACGGCAACGACATAGGAACATCGTAGGTTTTCGAACGTATCCTCTGTGACTGTCAGGCTATAGATTGTAACGTTCAATTTTCGATGGCTGACTTGCTGAATTCGTCCTCTGGAAAGGCTTGGTGCTTACATAGGTTGAACACAATTGACGTTCTTTGTGTCCTTCCACAGGACGGTGGTGATGTCGACACCGTAAGCCGATCCAACGAATTCCGTTGAATAACCTCGTGGTGCTTTTTTCAGTTCTTCGCTTTTGTCGGTTGGAAGTTTGCATCTGGGAATTCGATTTGTTCTCACAGTGCCAAGACTATAAATGCCACGCGCTCTTAAGTAGACCATCAGTGGAATGCATGTGTAAAAATTGTCGAAATACAATATGTGACTAACAAAATTTGGCACTGTTGGCGACAACCTGATTTGAAAAAATTTAAAACAGCAATTTTTAAAGTAAGAAAAACGAAAAATTATTCTCTAAACAAATATTTAACCTGATTACATTTCCAGTTGCTCCAATGTTTGGTGTATTAGGCAAAATTATGTCATCGTTTTTGGCTCCAGTATATATCTCAAATCTGTACGAGTAGCCGTTGCTGTCGCACAAAACAAAGAACTTTACCCCCCACGGATGCGGTTTGTCTGGTAAATACTGGCGTAAATGATGAGCCATTTTAGTTGAGCACATTTGTTCGTCGATGCATAGGCAAGCATTTTTCGGAACTGAATCAAAGCGCTCAATCAAATATGTTGCAACATTTCTAATTCGAAAAATGGGATCATATCCTCATGACCTTTTGCGACCCGTTTTGATTCATCGTTGAATAATAAATATTTCTTAATCTGTTCGAATTTGTTTTTCGGCATACAGTTTGGTACGTGTCGAAATCCGTATTCGCTCCAGTGTGCTTCAATATTTGGGTAACGGAAAATCGACATAAAAATCAAAACTCCTATATATCGACGAATTCCGTGCTTATCGACTTTAAATTGGGTGTTTATATTTTCTTTGATGGCAGCTCGATTCATTTCCAGACTTACCAGCTCGATCAGATTGTCGGTAAAAAAATAATAGAAAAACTCCAAAGGTGTTTGCAACTTTTTCACGTCAGATGGCAAATCGGTTTTTCCTCTAAAGGAAACTTCGTTAACATGCAACTGCATGCACATTTTACGCCACAGAATGTCTTTAAATTCAGCCGAATATTTGTTGATATTCACCAAGTCTAAAAGATAAATAATGAATACAAACAATAACTAAATATTCAATTTAGTTAGTTAGCTAACCGCCTCCAGTGAAACCACCAGCTGATGGAATTGCTCGTGGCCCTGAGGCTTCTACACTTGGTAATGGTGAACGAGCTCTTTTCTTTGGCTTTAATGACGTTGGCGCTTCTGTTTGTGGTTCTTGTTGTGCTGGAATCGATTCGGCTAATTCAATTTCATCCTGTGGCAATTGCTATGATGTATCAACTACGTTTTACTTAGATTGCTAACATTCATGGACAAGTTGACTGCATGTACAAACGAAGAGGTATCCATTAGTTGCAAACAATCGGTTATCATTGCATTGTCTTCTGGCTCCAGCTCATCCAAACGATAATCTGTATCTTCGATGCGATCATCAAAGTCTTCGAATTCATCATCACTTTGAAAAGATTCCATTAAATCTGCAATTTCTTTATCACTCAATGAAGCAAGATGGAATTTTTTCTGCTTATCGCAGTCGTTATTTCTTCGTGACATTTTTTAAAAACATAAAAACACCCCTTTGCTAACAAAAAAGCACGTTTGATGAAGGTAAACAAATTAACAAAAGACCGTCAAAATAGCACAAAGGTAAAATTACGTTAGCGGAAATTTAACCCTTTCGGTACGGCTGGTACATTTATGAACCAACAAAAGTACAAAAATAATAAATAAAAATAATAAAAATCACAATAATTTTCCTCAGATTTGGTTGAAATCTGTCCCATTTCGTCCTCCAATATTTTAGAAGCGGTATCTTAACGTGTTTTCAGCTATCAGACGTCAGGTCATGATTATATATAAATAACTAAACTTTTCTAAAAATGCCCCTCCAATAGCCGTCCCGAAAAGGCTTAAGCCACTAAGACCGTCTACAGACGGTCTTCACAAAAAACTTGATTCTAACAACAATTTTTTTTTAAAAATCATACAGGCAACAAATTATCAAAATATATATTCAAATTACTTACCAAAAAAATTCCCGAGTCAATTGAGCTGTTCGAAAGTACTTGTTTTTTAATTTTAATTTGCACTTAAATCACATATAATTTTCACGTCTGTTTTCACAAAAAAATTGACAGAAATAGCTATATCTGTCGTACTATTCAAATATGTAGATTCAAACCGGCACTCTTCGATGCGTAGATTCAAACGATAAGAAACGGTTTTGGCGGTTACAACGCGAAAATTTTGAATTGGCATATAATTGAATTTTAGTGATGACCGTCTGTAGTGGTTTAAGGGTTAATTAATATTACTATGGTAAAACAATTTTTGGGTAAATAGTCGCATTCCACACGTTGACTCATGAGTCGCGACTCTTCTCTATTTTCTGTTTTCAACTGTCATTCGGTGAAGCGCTTGCATCCACACGTTGACTTTTGAGTCACGACTCTTTTATAATTTCTGTTTTCGTAATTTGACAGTTCACTTTAATTTCTTCTTTCTGTGTTGAAGTGAAGCTATTTCAAACAATTTTAATTTTTTGTCGGATTTAGGTTTAAAAATGCAAAATTGAATTCAAAGATCTAAATATAATTATTAGATTGTGCATCAATGGCTAAAGAGCATACGGATACCGACAGCAGTCGAGATGAGGAAATAATGCTTAAACTGATAGATGTGTGTAAATAGCTGTGGAGGCAGAAAAAAAAGTGAAGAAAAAACTGGACTAAGTCGTGGAAAAAGATAGGGTTAATCAAAGCTCGTTTAGTTTCATCACAAAAGAACTTCAAGTGGATGGCAAAGCGTATTTTTTCAACTTTTTAAGGATGAATCAACAAACCTTTCAATTGCTCTTATCCTTAAAAGAACCCATTACAAAACAAAATACTCTGATGAGAGACTCAATTTCACCGACGCGGCGGAGAAATTAGCAGCTACTCTAAGGTACCTACAGGCGAAACATATAAAAGCACGGACTACCAAACTAGACTGTTGCAGTCTTTTCTGAATGAAAGTGTTCTTGAAGTTTGCAGAGCTTTTCGGAAAAATTTGAGAAATACATATATAAAAGTGAGTAAATGTTTGTTTAATTTTTTTTTTATTTTTTAATAATAAAATAACCAGTCTTTTATTAAATATTAAATCTATTCTATTCTAAACTATACTATTATAACTATTCTAGTATCTATTAAATCTATTCTATTCTATACTATAATAACTATTCTTTTTATTAAATCTAATATTAAAATCTATCCTTTTCTATACTATACTATACTAACTATTCTATTATCTATTAAATCTAATATTAACATTAATTTTTTCTATAGGTACTATACTATACTATACTATACTAACTATTATATTATCTATTAAATGTAATATTAAAATCTATTCTTTGTCTCCAAAGACACCTTGCTCCATACGGTTCTGAAGAAGGTTTTATTAACCTGGTTTCAAAATTTTAATGTGCTCCCGTGGTTGCATGCAAACTGTTGATGTAGAAGGAGAAGGAGTGTTTTGCAGTGGCGGGCGATGAGGAACTGCACCCATTTCTTAGCGCTAATGGGGTGGTTTGCAGTAGAGATGAGGAACTGCACCCATTTCTAGCCGCTAATGGAGTGCTTTGCAGTGGGGATGAGAAACTGCACCCATTTCTTAGCGCTAGATCTTCTTCGGCACTTTTCCTTAAAACTTTTTGGATCTCCCACGACGTATTTTTCTTGATTTTCTCATCCCTTAATTGATCCATTTCAAATATAACCTCCTTTCCCAGCCAGGCGTAGGATGATTCGTTTTCAACCTTCTACTGCAAAAGTGCACCAACTTTTTCAATCTTTTTTTTTTTAAATACTAGTAGAAGAAAAATTTTCTTAATATTCATATAAGTTTTATTATGTATGTAATATATGTAACTACCTGTTTTTATTTTTTCAGTTTCCAACTTGCTTGCTTGAAATGGGAAGAAATCGCTGACGAATTTGCTATACATTGGCAATTTCCTAATTGCCTGGGTGCAGTCGATGGCAAACATATAGCGTTCAGAAGTCTTCGGAAAGATGGTCATACTACCACAACTATAAAGGTTCGTACAGCATAATTTTACTAGACTTAGCGGATGCTAACTGCAAGTTAATCTATGTGGATATCGGATGCAATGCGAAGCAGTTTGAAAAACACGACTGATGATACAACCAATAAATTTCCACTAGATAAGGTTGTCGGAAATGGAAGGACGCCTCCATATGTTATTGTTGGGGATGATGTCTTTCCTCTTCAAAAGATTATCACGAAGCCTTATCCAATTGCAGCAAAATACGAAACCAAAAAATTTTTAATGTCCGCCTTTCGAGGGCAAGTCATGTAGTTGAACATGCGTTTGGATTGCTTTCCAATCGATTCAAAATACTGCAATCAACATTGAACATCCGTGTTGAAAATTTTGAAGTTGTGACACAAGCTTGTTGTGTTTTACATAACTTCTTGTTACGGCACCATTCAGAAGTAGTAAATGCATATTCAACATGCTCGTCCAGCTATCCAGCACCAAGTACTTCGTCAAAATGGACAATCCCTATAAAGGTGCAGCGTAGGTAATAAGAAATAGTTTTGCGGAGTATTTTACTAATGAAGGCCATGTGGACTGGCAACAGAAACTGATTACAAAGCTCAACATACCTGTTTAAAAATTAAATATTTATTGTTATTGTTTAATTATTGTAAATCCTTAATACTTAATGTTAAATTCTTATAGCTATTCTTAAGTAAAAGTGCCGTACTAAGTTGTTCCTTACGGTTGGACGAAATACTCTATTACCTACTTATCCATTTCCATGCACTTGCTCTTATTAAATGAGCGAGGAGAAACCAGCATTCGTTATTTGTATATATGTATTTGATTTGACGTGAATAAAGAATTATAACGTTATTCAATTCGTGATCAATACCTTTCTTTTCGGAGTATCAACCGGCATATCAGTGCTTGTGTTGAAGGAAGTACTGGTAATCAAATTTTCCAAATCATCTGTCTATAAATACGAGTAAATAAAACATTTTAATAACATTTACTAAAAACAAAATGTATGTCTGTACTTACTTCTTCAATATTAGAGGTAGATCCTCGGGTAGATCTCATTTTACAAAAGACTTGAAAAAAAACAATTGGGCGTAGCACCACAACTTTGGCTCGTACTATATGAAATCGGGTCCAGCTCCACTCTTTTGACTTTTTTGCATCTCCGGGAATTCACGAATAAACTGATTCCGAAGAGTGTGCAGTTTTCGTTTTAAATTCTCCTACGTAATGTTGGACGCCAAATTACCCAGAGATTCTAAAATAGTCTGAAATGCATCCGGTCTTTTAATCCGATTAATATCAGCCGTTTTATATAGATTCGGATACATTTTATACAGGCATATCAGCTCCAGGGTTAATTCCCTTGTCCAAATAAATACTTCCGTCATTTTATACACAACAACTCAGCACTACAATGATAAAACATAATGAAAAAAAATTAAGCGAAATAGCAAAATAACGAACAAGAGAAAAGAGAAACGTCAAAAAGAGTCACGGAAAATTCTGCCCGGGCAGCTCATTTTTTATCTCGTCGTTCTTTTCTTTCGCACTCGTGTGAGTCGCGACTCATGAGTGAACGTGTGGATTGCCACATTCTTTCAGAAAGACAACATTCAATGTTGTGGTATAATTACCGTTGTGGTGTCGTGTAAGAGAAAATTTGCAAAACACAACACGCTCTCCCATCCCCAATGTGCAGAGAATTGATTACTGTCGTCATCAATTGTTATTTTTAATGAACTCTGTAACAATACTCCGGCGTCATTCGCACGTCCGTTACATCCAATATCCACATATAAAAATCTGCAACTAGCACCTGCCAATGAAAGCATTATTATGCTATATGTTCCTTTATAGTTGTGACGGAATGCTCCATCTTTCCGGAGACTTCTGAAAGCCACGTGTTTGCCGTCAAGTGCACCCAGGCAGTTTGGAAATTGCCAACAAATAGCGAATTCCTTGGCAACTCTTCCCCATTCTTATCTCGTATTTGGAAACTGAAACAAATATAAGATTGTATGTGATAAGTTAAGGTATAAGGCGTGTTTTTTTTTTTCAAAGCCTAGATAACTATTCAGTAAAATACAACAAAACCTAAGCCTGGATAACTATTCAGTCTAAGGTTTTGTTGTATTTTACATGGAAAACATGCTGTGGAAACATGTTTAGTCTATAGAGATTTCAAAAAAAAAATGGGTTGAGAAATGCCAGTTGATAGAACCGCTAAATATAGAAATGCGAAGCAAGTAATGCGAGTTAATCTTACAGCGAGATGAACACAAGACGAAATGACAATTTGCCACATGAGCTCTGCGAAATAAAGGAAATGTATTACATCGCGAGATAACAGTTTGCGAAATGAAAACCGCGAATTGTCGGTTACCCGTTTGAAACAGTGATTGGGGTCAGTTGAAACACATGCAAATAATACAAAATATAATATTGTTACATGTTTTATTCATTATTTATTTTAATTATAAGAATAATTTTAGCATTGTTTGACAATATTTATCAGTCTTTAATGTTTCAATATTTATTTATTTATTTATATAGTCTACTTTTGGTTATGTCAATATACATACAATAGGGTCTCCCGTAAATAACTAAAGCGTGCGATTAGCGAAATATAGAAGATTTTATAGAAGATTTTTTAAAAGAGAAATTGTAAAACATGCACTTGAAAACCAGTGGCGATTCCTGGTCTTTAGCCTTGGGTTGGCTACTTGCTCTGGTGAAATTAAAAATCGTTAATTTTTAAAATTTATTAATTAGGTACAATATATGTATGTACATGTGTATTAAAAAAATTCTTCTATGGAATAGTGTATACAAATTGCCAATTTATCGAAACATAAAATCGGCTCAAGAAATCTCTGCTCAACTTACTGTCTCACGTCACAAGTAAGCACGCACGCACTGCATTTTTGTAACAACTACATATACGCATACGCACCTATGAAACTAAAACAAAAAAGACAGAGTTCTCCGCTGCACGGAAGGAAGGAACATAATGTTACAAGGATTTGTATAATGCATACCTAATGCCCTTATCATTATTCGGCAGCTCCTGACCAGTGACATTTGGAAGTGAACTATTCTAGCGCCTTAAATGCTGTCTGACTGTGAATGTTAATAACAATATCCTTGCTGGATATTTGTTTCATTATCAGGAAGTACGGCTAGAACGTCTGCCTTAAAGACGCTGCAGGCACCCGGGAGTCTTAAGGAAACTTTTAGCCCTGGTTCCATGGTCCGTGAGGACTACATAGCCTGGTAAAAATAAAAAAGAAACAAGAAAACCAAAGGAAACAACTTTATGTTCTATCAACAACTAGAAAATAAAAGAAAACAACGAAACCAAAAAAAATAAAAAATTAGCCTGCCCTCGTCAAGAAACGAACCTGGGGCCCGTGGATAAAAAGCCGACGCGCTATACACTGAGCCAAAGCTCTATAGCAAAATTCGTACCCAATTCTCATATATGTTTCTCTGGTAACAGTTTTGAAACAAAATAATCAAAAAGAACACAAAAAGTATGTTTATACCTTACCTACACACCACTTCCAGCCTGATGTCTCATCTCTCGTAGTTGGCGCTTATTTTCGCGCCAACCCATTCGTTTATTTTACTGGGCTTTGCATACGACGCGACGTGTTGTAAAATCAAACACTAACACTATGGTAGGTATAGATAGATTGTATGGAATTGGTTGGCGCAAATTTTGGAGCCAAACCATATTTCAAGGGATATTTTTTGCATGGGAGTTTTGCATTGCGAGCAAGAAAAATTGATTTGAAAATAGGTAGGTAATTCTACATCGTGTAGAACCTAACATTGTAACACAATTCCAATTTTCTTGAACCAGTTCCAAACACTATAAAAATTATTCTGCTCGTCTATCAGAAGCTATCGCAACAATAAATAGTTAATCAGTATGCTTTGAAAAAAAAATTCGAAAACCCACAACATGTACGCCAGCTAGAAATACGAAAATGAGTCCAATGATAGAATTGCAAACAAAACTCATCATCAACCGCGCACGATTGCCATTGAGTGCTGTGATTCAGCTTCTGCTTAAAACAAAACATTAAAAAAAAAAACGACTTTGGAATGCATTTTGTACTATTATTCAGCTTCTGTTAATTGCATAGATATGATTTTAGCCTTGAAATCTGCGTATTGAATGTAATTTATCTGAGACAAAATATCAATAACATGGGAGAAGCTGCTCCGAGGTAATGGCCGTTTGTTTGAGGTTGGATCTTCGTTTTCTAATTTGAAGCCCCGTAAACTCTTAAACTAAAAATTAATCTCATTCAAAACATTCTATGAGAAATTAATAATCTTATATCAAAAGAATCATTAAAATCTATTCAGCGGTTCTTGAGATCCTTTACCACAAACGTAATCCGACACCGACCAGGACTTTGCTTTATGCTATGTACATATACGATAGATGTATTTGAAATTTGGGTGAAGATTTCTATATATAATCTGCAGTTAAACCAATCATAGATTACTCGCAAATGATAATGCCACGAGTCTTCTGACAAACGTCGGTCAGTTGTTTTTTTTTTATAAGACTAGAGCGTTTTGTAGATTTATTAAAGAGACAAGCTATAAACCAGTGGCGTGGGCTCCATATAACACGATTCCTATCGGCTTCCCTTTTCAAATTACATATTCACTTTTTAAGTTTCGAATTTCAAATTTCAATCAAGTATGCTTCGCTCTTATTCACACGCACCAATATAAATTTGAATCAGTATGAGAAAAAAAAATCAGCATACATTGCAAAAATAACTCAATTCGACTGCAGAAAAAATATTCCATAAGCCGAAACTTTCCGGCTTATGCACTGCACTACTGCAGTGGAGTTTATTGAGTGGCAGGCAAGCTTTTAGTTTTTTCTCTTTTTTTCCTTCGTGATTTTCGGGTTGGTTATTCTCTGTCTAATACAGGCTCTCTTATGAGCCGCATAAGCCGGAAAATATCGGCTTATGGTTATGAGTATTTTTTCTTCAATAGAATTGAGTTATTTTTGATGTATAGAATATGCTCGTTTTTTAATATTTGAAAATTCAGTTGGCTAATTGTATGTGTGCGTGTAAGCTAATCTAAATTCAGCTAGTAAATATTATTTGTTGTAAGAAACTTGTGTTAAAACAAGTGAAAAGTTTGTTATAGCAATTGAAGATCTTGAATATTATTTGAATATGTATATTTGATATATGTAGTTCCATTTTCATATCAATAAACAATAAAAATGTCTTTATTAAGTGTAGATTCAGAGTGTTGTTTGACAGATTTCCTTCTGAAGGAATCAAATGATTTTAGAAGATTAACTCCTCTTGAAAAACAAAGAGTTATTGAGCTAGGGCTATCAATGCCATCTATGAACATAGATTATAGACGTAAGAATGGTTTTTGTGAACATTTCAATAAGTCTCTTTACGAGAAATATTCTTGGCTGACTGGTAGTTGCACACTAAATAAAATGTTCTGTTTTCCGTGTATCGTTTTTTCCAATTCTTCAAGCGTTTGGAGTAGCACATGTTTCACAGACATAAATAATTTAGTTAATTCTTCAAAAAGGCACGTTCAAACTGAAAAGCATATACGAAGCCGTTTGTCTTTACACAGTTTTGGTGCAAATCGCATTGAAACTTCTTTAGGCAATACCTATGAAGCTCACAATAGAAAAGTGGACAGAAATCGATTCTTTAAGGTAAACAAGAGTTAGAATTCCGAGGTCACGATGAAAGACCCGGCTCGGATAATCGGGGCAATTATGTAGAAACTCTTTTATATTTAGCTAAGTACGATCCTCAGATGGACTCGCATTTAGATCAATGTACAAATGTAAATACAAAATCCTGTTTTTTCGGGCCTCTCAAACGATATTCAAAATGATTTAATACATTGTATTGCTGCGGTGATTAGACATCAAATCAAAACGGAAATTAACCAAGCTCGGTTTGTATCTATTATGATTGACGAAACACCAGATGTGAATCACAAAGAACAACTAAGTGCAGTTTTACGGTTCATCTCACAAGATGGAATAGACGAGAGGTTTCTTGGCTTTTTCGACGTTAGTTCAGGTCGTAATGCAAATGATTTGACCAATCATGTATTTAATGTTCTTGAGGTATACAACTGCAAAGAAAAGTTAGTTGGGCAATCATATGATGGTGCCTCCACTCTTCCGGTGGAGAGGGCGGTGTTCAAACCAAAGTCCGTGATGCCTGTCCAATGGCCAATTTCATCCCATGTTATGCTCAGGTTTTAAATTTGGTATTATCCCGATCATTAGAAAGTATACCTGAGGTTAAAGTTTTTTTTGGTTTTACCAATAACATAGTTCGTTTCTTTAATAAATCTACAAAACGCTCTAGTCTTTTAAAAAAAATAGCTAACCGACGTATGCCAGGAGTATCGGAGACTCGCTGGCACTATCATTCGCGGATAATTAATGTTTTGTTTAACTGCAGATTAAATATTATAGAAACCTTTAGCCAAATTTTAAATGACCCCAAAGATTGGGACAGTGATACACTTTGTATGGCTGAAAGTTTGCTACATAAATTGGAGGGAAAAGATTTTTGTTTCTTACTTAACACTCTTTCTGAGATTTTTGTAAAAACAGATTTCTTATTTAATTTAATTCAAAATAAGCAGACGGATGTTGAAGTTGCTAAAAGGGAGATTGAGTGCTTTGAAACTTGGATTTGTTCCGAGTTTTTAAATAAGTTTGAATCGATTTTTTATAGTATAATCGAATGTACTGAGCCCCTACGAAAGCGCTAATTGCTCAATTCTAGTATTGACTTAAAGACTAATTATAGACGACTTTTTGTGCAAATTAAAGACATCATTGTGACCCAGATTAAAGAAAGGTACAAATCAATAAGCAACCTAATTTTTTAAGATCTATTAAATAAATCGAAATATCATAGTTTTGCTCAGTCAAGCCCGGATGAAAAAATATCCTCCTTAATACAATTTTTCCCTGGAATTTTCGATTTTACTGCTCTAAAAAATGAGCTTAAAGTTTTGTATACAACACCCTCACTTTTTCAGCTCTATGCGTTAAGTGATATATTTCCACAAATTTTAAACCTGAGTAGCTTATTATTGACATTTCCAATAACCGTCGCTTCTGTGGAAAGATCTTTTTCAGCCCTAAAGAGAATTCATACATATCTTAGAAATTCTCAGACAGACGATAGGCTTTCTGATTTAGCACTTCTATTGATAGAAAAACGACTCCTTTTAAAAATTAGAAATGGGTCTTACTTCTACGAAAACGTTCTTGCAGAGTTTGTAAAAAATAAATCGTAGGATAGCTCTAGTCTCTAAAAAATAAAAATTGATATACATATAGGACAACTCTTCACACTTTTTTTAACTTTAAATGAATTTTAATTTTTTTATTTTTTAATTATTCAATTATTATTTTACTTACTTAAATATCTTGAATATGAAGCCTTTATTATAATTCTTTAGCTGCCTGAATTTTCTTTAACGTACATTGCACTAAGCACCTGCCGCCATTGGCTTTTTTCAAAGCCACTTTTATTATGCTTAGAGTTCATTGTCAATGTTATTATAAATAACTCTAAGTATAAAACAAAGGTGGCTTGAATTGTTATTCGGCAGGTACGTAAATGTGCAATAAAGAAAAAGAAAACATTTTTTTTTTTTTTTGCTTCGGCTTCCCTACTTAAAACTGGCACGCCACGCCACTGCTATATACTACTGGTAAAACCAAAAAATACTTTAACCTCAGGTATAATTTCTAATTATCGGGATAATACCAAAATTAAAACATGAGCATAACATGGGATGAAACTGGCTATTGGACAAGCATCACGGACCACGGGACATCACTGCGGCACCATAATATGATTGCCCAACTAAAAAGTTGAGTTTCGGTTTTATACCTCAAGAACATTCAATACATGATTGGTCAAATCATTTGCATTATGACATAAGCTAACGTCGAAAAATCCAAGACATCTCTCTTTTCTTCCATCATGTGAGATATACCGTGAGACTGAACTTAGTTGTTTCGTCAATCATAATGGACACAAACCGAGCTTGATTAATATCCGATTTAATGTGATGCCCAATCGCCACAGCTATACAATGTATTCAATAATTTTGAATACCACATTGAGCTAAGTGCGAGTCCATCAGAGCGACTAAATATAAAGAGTTTCTACATAATTACCCCGATTATCCGAGCTGGGTCTTTCACCGTGACCCCGGAATGCTAACTCTTGTTTACCTAAAAGAATCACTGTGTCTATGCCTATACTTCAACACTTAAACGTGCTTCTTTGAAGAGTTCACTAAATTATTTATGTCTGTGACTTTATCGTACCGTTAAATCTGTTGTTTTCAAAGAAGAACATTAGACAATGAAATTCAGCGTGTTGAATTAACTGCTAAGCCCAGCAAAAACTCGTAAGTAAGATTTGATTTGTTTAGAAGTAGGTATGTAGCTTTTATATTGGCAAGAGTATTGGTCTTGGTTTGTTTTTTTAAAGTATTTTATTTTTCATATTTGAAAGTTAAAATGACGCCACGGTTGAGGGTAATAAAAGCTTAAATGAACCAAACATCAAAATATTAAAATAGAAAACAAATTTGTGTTAAAATACATATCTTACCTTTCTGTTCAAATAAAAATCTACTGTGAGCATGTTCAATCCACTGCATTTTTTGTAGATAATTTACTGCAAATCTAACCAATCTAATGATAATCTAACAAGCCAACTGAATTTGCAAATAAAAAAAATTTGCATATTATATATCGTCTATATATGCAAACCTCGTAAATCCATTTTCGTAAATTGTGCAGGACAGTGATGTATACATTTTACATTTCTAATATTGTTTTGTATACTATTTGATTATTTTTTTACATTCTTAAGACCTATAAAAATAAAGCTTTAAAAAACTGACTAGACTTACCATTCTTTTGGTACTTACGAGGTTTTCTTCTTCAAAAAACAAAAATTATGAACGATTTAGGTTAATTACTTTAATTGTTTTTCCTTTAAGTTTATTATTTTAGGAAATGACTTTAAACTATTTTAAAGCTATTATTTAGTTTTATTTACATAAAATTAGGTCAGAAATAAGAAAAAGAAGCTAACTCAAAGATAAATTAGATGAAATAAGAATTTGTAGTTAAATAGGTACATTATTAAAAGAATAATAATTGAAGATGAAAATATTAAACACAGTAGTAAATAAAAAAGAAAATAGATATAAAATTATAAACCTTTAATGTGGTAGAGAGTTATAAAGAGAATGGTAGGCCCCTATTATGGTTAGCGGATCGAACGTTCGATATGAAGCGAACTCTTTTGCGAATCACCCGTATCATGGTATTATGGTTAGCGAATAGTGATGAGCATAAAATAACTACCAGTGAATTATTCACCGTGAACGAAAAATAACTGTTAACGACTTGGAAATAAACAGTGAATCGCTAAATAGTGAATAGTTTCACGTCACAGTTTGGAATTCGCAAATAACGATTTCACAACAAAAGTCGTGGTCGCGAGTATGAACATGAAGTGCGAGGCAGTGAATGATACGTAGAACAAAGCAGAACGCGGTGAACGATATTGTGTATACTATACTGAATAATGCTGCCTTGCGCACACAAACATGTATGTATAGTGTGTCATGTATATTGTTCGCTGGGTTGCATTGAGAATTGCCGCTGAAAAAAGGGATGAAGGTTGAGCTTCGTAGCGGTTCTAAGAATTTGTGTGTGCTAGTTTAGTTCTGTGCATGCGAATATGTGATTTTAAGGAAATTTACATGCATTTGTTTGTTTGGTGTTTAGGACTACGTATTTACAAAAAAAAAAAAAAAATACTTTTAAGATGCCGCCAATAACAAAGTGAAGAAAAACTTGTTTTTTGTGGAATTTCTTTGAATTGACGAAAGTTTCGTAAAATGTAATATGTGCAATTTGAAAAGGCATATGGAAATCAAGCATCCGTTAATATCATTAGTTTCTGGGGTAAGTTTGTTTTCGAATTATTGCGTCGAAATGTTTTTAACGGCTAGTACGGCTAGTATACATGCAAACGTATGTACATGCATATTTACACATTACATAGTCAATAATTAATTGTATGTAAATTATATGTAGTTTTATAGGAGTTTATGTAGTTTCATAGTCGCATCGTCGTGAATTCACGTTCACTGGTTATATTCACAGTGAATAAAAAATCGCGTTCACAGTTATAAAGGGTGATCTTTTAAGAGGTTGAGAACTTTTTTTAAAAAAAAAACACAAAAAATTCGAATCGATAGTTTGAACCTTGCAATTTAATGTTTAAAGATAATTTCATGCAAATGTTGACCGCGGCTGCGTCTCAGGTAGCCCATCCGCTGAGTCCAATTTTGGCATACTCTTTCACACATATCGGCCGGTATCTCACGAATGAATGCATGGATGTTGGCTTCCAGTGCGTCAATCGAAGCGGGCTTGTCCCTATAGACATTAGCCTTGACATACCCCCACAAAAAATAATCTAATGGTGTCAAATCGCACGATCTAGGCGGCCAATTGACCGGCCCGAAACGTGAAATTAACTGTTCACCAAACTCGCCTCGCAATTGCGCCATTGTTTCGCGTGCTGTGTGGCATGTGGCACCGTCTTGTTGAAACCACATATCATGCAAGTCAAGAACTTCCATTTCGGGCAAAAAAAAGTTTGTTATCATCGCTCGGTAGCGTTCACCATTGACAGTAACGCTGCGATTCGCATCATCTTTGAATGGCCCAATAATGCCGCCGGCCCATAAACCGCACCAAACAGTGGCTTTTTCGGGATGCATTGGTAGCTGTTGCAATGCTTCTGGCTGATCTTCACTCCAAATGCGGCAATTTTGCTTATTTACGTACCCATTCAACCAAAAATGAGCCTCATCGCTAAACACAATTTTTCGATAAATGAACATTTCGAACCGAGCACGAATTTTGATAGTAAAATTCAATAATTTGCAAGCGTTGTTCATTTGTAAGACGATCCATGGTTAAATTGCAAACCAAACTGAAGCTGTTTGACAGTGACACAAGGTACTAAACACACGTCAGCTGTCAAAACCAGTGTTGCCAAAACCAAACCAGCTAAAAAATCACCCTTTACCAGTGAACATAAATTCACGACTTAGCCCAACTCTATTAGCGAATGTTTTCATTCGCCTGTAAATCAACTGCTGCCACAACAAAAAAACGAATTAAATGACAGTCGCGAACGTCAAAAGGAAATTTGGTTTGGTTTATTCGTGTTATTGTATTCTAGGGTATTTTCATTTAAAAGGATTTAATAGTGAATTTATTAAAAATAAAGTGAAAATATATGATAAACTATTATAGGACAATCACAATACGTAGACTACAAAGAATAATTCGGGATAAATCTAATCCATGGTTCGGTACGACTTGGCAAGTGTTTCACGACGATAAGAATTTTTTTGTTGCAGATCCTCTTAAATTTCTTATAAAGGAGAAGTGTCCACGCTTGCGCCAAAACAACTATGAGAAGTTTTGACTGCATTTTGAAGACTGGGCAGCTCTTCCACAGCCCAGCTCCATAGGTGCAAAGAAACCTGCATACACGGCCCTGCCTCGGTTCCTAATTTGCGAACGTCAAAAGAAAATTTGTTTTGGTTTATTTGTGTAGAGTAATTGTATTCTAGAGTATATTAATTTAGAATGGGATCTAATAGTGAATTTTTGATTATTAAAAAAAACACTGAAAATATATAATATGCTGATTGATTTATTTTGTGATCCGTTTGCTACTTCTGTATTCTTTTAAAATTTCAAAGTTATTTTCAATTTTTGAAGTGATTTATATGTTATGTTTATAATTTTGTATGTGTTTACCTTCGCCGCTCACATATTTGGCAGCAACACCAAGCAAATATTACAAAAAAAAATAAACAAAAAACAATAATAACAAACAATTATTCGATATCACCGAATATTTTCATTCGCTCGATTTGACATACGAAATGATAAGTTTAGCGAATATTCGCTAACCGTAATAGTTCGCTTAATTTTTGACGTTTGAAGCAAATGTAATTTGATCGATTCGCTAACCATAATACCAAACTATCACATTCGCTAACTTTTTCGTTCGATTCGCTAACCATAATAGGGCTGGTAATCTTGCTTGAGAGATTTCTTAAGCTCTTGAAGTTTGAATTTATCTTCGGATATTTTAGGTTGAGTTTCAAATAATTTCGGAATGTTGTCAAGTTGAATCGGATTAAAAGGTTTAATTCGTTGCGGCAATATTTTCCAAGGATCAGAAAAATTTAATTTGTATTCAACGAAGCCTTCTTCGTTGTACTTTAAAGCGTGAATTTGATTCACAGTGGGATCACCTCTTTTCTTTCCCGGTCGTATTGATGGTACAACTACAACTTTAACTGTAGAGTACTTTTTAAAATATTCAAAATTCAAATAATTCACGGTGTAGGGAAAGGGATTGGTACGAGCCTTTTCGCAGACGTCAACGTAATCTGCTGGAACGTTAATAATTCGGTTCCGTAGTTTTTTTTTTTCTATTTTCGAGTGCATGGAATAAACTTCCATCGGGGTGTGTCCTTTCACCAGTATTTTTTGAAAAAGTTTAACTCTGTGTAAAACAGTTAGCAAGGGCACTTACCAAGATGCTGTTTCTGTTTCGAAAAGCACATCCTTCACTGTAGAAAATAATGTCTTTAATAACGTTGGTTGGTATATTTATTTATTTATTTATTTTTTTATCAATCTATGTGGTGGATGTATACATTTGTACATAACATTCAAGATTAACATTCATTTTAATATTCAATAAATATATATTTCTTATCCCAAAAATCGTTATTTGATAACTAAAAACACATTGTTTGAATATAATTTAATGCAGAGGATCTAAAAGCATCTCCTGTACAGTTTACATAACAATCATAACTATTGCAAATTAAATTTGCTTCTCTGATGCAACGGTAGATAGGCTCAATACGGCCATAATTTTACGATGAAACTGCTCATAAATTAGTAATCGCCCACATGTAAACCTTGATGGTTACCCCCATTACCCTCACAAATTAAGGCTAGCAATTTCGGACATTTGATATGGCATGTAATAATGTCTCTTATAAACATAACAGAAGAATATATTCGCCGATTTTTAAGAGGTTCCATTCTAAATAATAAACATTTGCTTTTATAGGATGGCCTTACAATTCTCCAATTAAATTTATAAAAAGCATACCTTGTAAAATGTCTTTGAATCCTCTCTATTCTATCCACTGCATTAATGTTACAAGGATTTCAAACTATACTACAGTACTCTAGGACTGACCTTACTAAGGAAATATATTTTAAAAAATGGTATATAAATAGTATTTTATCTTTATATTTAATTATATTTATATTTAAAATACACGTCATTACATTACATTACATTTTTTCTAAAAACGTTCATTTCAATGCCGTCCAAAAATACTTTTTTTATTTTATTTTTAACAGGTTTAGTTACTAGTAGTTTAGTATAGTTTACAATATAAGGATTTGAGGGATTTTAGAATTCTTTGGTGTTTCTCTTACTAAAGCCAAGCATTTGATTTGCTTTGTTAATCATATAGTCGTAATGTGGTAAGAATGAAAGATTAGTCACCCCAATTCTCAATGTCATATTTTTGAGTCGTATACGAGCATAACTGTATTTTGTAATGTATTTGCCATTACAAGATGCGACTATAGTCGTATACGACTCACAAATATGACATTGAGAATTGGGGTGGTATCTAAGATAACACCAAGATCTTTCTTCCATCTCACTTGCTCTAAATTGATATTGTTGAGATTATAATCAAAAAAAATACGATTAGAAACATGACAGTACTTGACGTTTAGAAATATTTTAAAGGAGGTGATTCCTTTGGCACCAATGATCTAATCTTGTCAGATCTTCCAACAGAAGAATATAGTCTGATTCGCAGGTAATCCTAAGATAAAGTTTGAGGTCATCCGCAAAGAGAAGACAAGCTGAATTCTTGAATATCCTTGGAATGTCATTAAAAAATAATAAAAATAGTAATGGTCCCAAATGGCAGAACATGCAGTAATAATTGTACTCACACGGGCGAAGAAGTACGACGACCAATCATTATCCACGTGTTGGAAGAGGACGAACAGATTCAGCAAACAACACTCGAGTGCCGCCGTCAATACAGTTGCAGTATGGAATGACAACCGTATGGAGAATTGAGTGTAGATCAACATTGTTGCTTCAGTTGCAGAACATCCACTAAAAAGTTAACTCACCGGGATAAATGAGTCCAGAAGATGTAAAATTATGTGAAAGAGTGAGATGGTTGTATTTACAATCACTCAGCGAAAAGAAAAATAAAAGATTATTTTTTTATTTTTTTATTTCAGTTGATTTCTTACAATGGAAAATATGATAATCTTACATAGTTCGTAAGACTTTACAATTTAAACAAACTGGGATAATATAGTATAACATAGTGGTGATAAGTTCATAATTCGTAAATACAGTTATACAAAAAGAAAAAGAATACAATAACAAAAAAAGACATTATGTAATATTTAAATTTAAAAGACAGATGGCTAAAAAGGAGAGCTCTATTCCCAATAAAATTTTTTAACTTAAAATAACTCTAATGCGAAGAGAATAACCACTCGTGGATATATAACTAGTGAAATGTTAAGTACAACTTAAGCTTAATTTATATTTGAATAAATAACGATTTTAAATGATTTGGAAAAGAAAGCCGAAAGTCTGTTACAAGGGACTGTATTATATTTTCTGAATTTTTCTCTCAACAAGAAAATTGCACAAAATAGATGAAAACTAATCAGCACTTACTCCACCTCCAGCTTCGTGCCATAAAAAACAAAAACCTTCATGTGTTGCCAAGGCATAAATGGTGAAGTGGTGAATTAAAAGTTTTTGGCGGTAGTACAAAGAAGATACATTTGATTTGGGGAAAGTAAGACCGACTGTAAATCTACAGTGAACACTTTTTTGGTGGGGTCAGATTTATCTTTATTTTTTTTTATCTCGAGCTTCATCTTTGAGCCTTGTATGTTCCAAATAGATAGATTCTTGAATATCTCCCGTTCCCATACAAACTCCCGAATCCCACACAAACCTCACATTCGTCTTTTTTTTGGGCGGAAAAGACTCAAAATTATTTCATGGAACACTTCATTAAAAACTGTAATGTAGAGGGGGTCTTCACCATTTTTTATGCACTAAATTTTGGAATAGTCCTCATATAACTGTTTTCATTTGTCTAGAAGTTATTGCAGTTAACGTTGAATCTATAGATGGAGTAATTGAGTACTCTATAAGGTGAACAATTGAAAAATGTAAGCCTCTTTAACTACAAATTTTATGTGACAACCAAAATCGTTTTAAATTTGAATCTGTGCTTTGCGCCTACTATGTTTTGAATTTGAATCTTCGCTTTGCGCGTACCATGTTGGTACAATATTAGTAACGGTTTCAGATTTTCTTCAATATCTGTGTTCAAGTTCTTATTCATTTTCTCAGTGATTTTTAGTGTGACAAGTTGGTGCGTGCTTCAGAAAAATCTTGTTAAAAGTGCAAAATGGGTATAGAAAAAGGTCAAAAAATTAAAATGATGACAATTAGTCAAAAAGCGGCGAAAATTAAAAACGGGAAAAACATTACGGCTTGTGCGAAATAATTTAGTGTCTCAAAAGGATCGAAGAAGTATCGAAAAGAGTCCCCTTCAAATTCGATGAAGCAATTAACAAAATTGCTCAGCACGCTACGACAGTTCCAGAAGAATCGATGAAGTCGGTAGCTGCTCCACTGAGTCAGCTGAATCCACTTGAGGCTGCTGCAACCGCTGCTGCGGTCCATGTTAGCCAAGGAGAGAAGGCAACTAGTTGCAAGTACACCGGAACCATCAACTTCAACTGCAAGCAGTGGAAGCGACAAAGTCAAAGTGGCTATGTTCGGAGCGGATATTTGCTTTGATGATGATAACCTTTGATATATGAAATAAAAATCAGAATTATGTTGATATTGTTTGTTTCTTTATTTTATTCCATTGGAAAGAATCATCACCATCTGTAACATAATACCATATTTACAAATAGCATCTTGAATTTTACAGGCAAATCTGTAGCGATTATGTCCCTGGATTGTTGACGGTGTTATGATTTCAGGTAGGCTTGCGGGAAGAGTCTATTTCTTAGCATTTTCAGCTGTTCGCAGTCTCGGAGTAAGGAAGTTGTGTAATACACAACACGCTTTAACCAAAATGTCACAGCTATCTACCAGCGCTGCCACTTTGCTACGATCGTAGCAAAACTGCTACGCGATTTCCGAAAAAGTAAAATTTGCTACGCACTCTCCCTTAATACCTCAATTTCCCTCGCGCACGACTCAATCGATAATTGAACACTTCCTGCGAAGTGCTTAGGTTGGGATTCCTGTTGTAGGCCTTTAAAAAATGCCGGTCTAACCCGAGGATGTCATCACCAATGAAATAAAATGGAGTTTTGCATTCTTGCCCTTGTTAGCGTGTTCCTGGTGGAATGTTTAATGTTCCAGATGTCAGCGCTTGGTATAAAGATGAGTAAGACAATGCTGAAGAATCCCTTGAAATTAAAATAATCGGATCCAGAATGTTGCGGTGCTTTTATGCGAATATGTTTTCCATCAACAGAGCCCAATGTACATACATATGTGGAAATTGCCAAAACAAATCAAAATCATTCGCAATCTTAGCCACTCATTTTTTGAAGTCGACGTTTAAAAAAATTGAATAACTTAAGAAAATTTAAGGGCTTAAGTACTTTAACCTTTAAACGCTCGCATTGAAGAGCGTCGAAAATTGCACGTAGTACTTCCGGTATAAATGTACTCATAATTTTAAAAGATATATGAGATAAAAACTCTAGAGATCTCTATGAATCTCCAGAATCGATGTATCTCAATGAAACGCCTAAGCGCACTCTTGCAGTAATAGCATATCGCACCATAGTGTCCTTCTTTTTAATTTGAGGTTCCACCTGTTGAAAAGAAAGATATGAATTTAATAATGGAATAAAAAGAAATGACTTGTCTTACAATTGCGAGAATCTCTTCAAATATGTGAATATTCTCTCGGCAACAATTTGTGTAGTCATCTCCACTTTTCCAGCGGATATCTTTAAGCAAATGCACTTCTATCTTCTATGTCGTGTAATGTTCGTTTCTCCTTTTAGTACTGTACTGCACTGAATGTACTTATTCTGCGGCACATAAGATTTGACGTTCGTTCAATGGCGCCTAACGGTACTTTTACCAATTTAACCGGCTAGAGGCCGAATTGCGACTCCAAGGGGACGATTTTCAATTTTCGAAAGTCGTTGCCTTGGACTTGTAACAGCCTCATATCGCGAATTTTAGTATTTTCATTTATTTATTTTTTTTACTTTTCTATTTTCTCAAATCCAAGAACTGTTTAGGCTCTGTGTCTTCATTTAGATTAGAGGCGGCTGTCCAATCTGAAGGCCAAGCGCCAAAGGATCTCGTGAGGTAGTCAAAGGTATTTATTAATGCACAGAGTGGGACGGGGTGGAAAAACTAATCTGCTGACCGCTGCCTAAGAATCTAGGTAACCTTGTCCGATTCTTCGTGAGGCATAAGCGTGAGTTTTGAAGCCTTGTCCATGTTGGATTATGTCCTGGAAGTTCTGGCCAGCCTTATATTAGGTGTTACCTGATGAAAAGTAGTGGTAAGAACAGAAGGAACAGCACTCGTCAAGTACCAGAGACATCAGTCACAATCGGACAGAGACTGATGACCAACTCTACACTTGACAAGTACAAAACTAGACAGACGAAAACTACTAAATGGTTGGTGGATAACCTGTCTCAGCATCCACATATCAAAACGTATTTAAATTACATTTTTATTTTCTTATACTTGGCATTTTGCCCATTTTTTTTTACTTTGATTTTTTATCGTTTTGCTTGGATTTACTTATTTCTTTTATCTGCATTTTTGAATTCCTTTTTATTCACTTATTTAATTTTTATCACTTTTCTATTTTTTTACTTTTGATATTTCTTTATATTTTTTATTTTTTTTTAATTATCTCACCTACATACCTATGTACATATATCATTTTTATCTCTTTTGCCTCTTTTATTATTTTTTTCTTGCATATCTCTTTTTGAACTCCTTCATTCTTAAAATTTAATTTTTTTGCCTTTCGGTCCTTTTACTTTTAGTTCCCTCATACGTTTTTTTTTTTTGAATTTTCGAGTTTTAGGTTAGTCTTTTTATCTTTCTTTTTACGAAGGCGGAATTTTACGACCTTTATTTTGAAGTTTTTTTTTTGTTTCTGAATTGAATTATTTTCTTTGCAACATGAATATCAAGGATGAAGAAAACAGAAACCTAGGCGCGGTCCCTAAGAGCACCCAGTCCGTTCCCCAAAACACACAGTACGACAGTACGGCTGACTAGGAACGCGACAAAACAGATGGGACTAGCGGCAGGACAAACTGACAAGACAAAGACGTCAAAATAGAACGTAGACGACCCGACCCAAACGACAATCGAAACTTTTCTCAGCGATAGAGAACAAATAATACAGACGACAAGAGAGTTAGAACAAGATATACGAAACGTTGCAAACGACCAACATGCAGCAGAAGCGGTAGGACGTTTTCTGACAAACGACGAAGACGAGTTACTCACATTACGCACCATAACTCAACGCTACAGGACCGACAAGAACGAATCCCTCCACAAGAGAAACACAGGCGGGTAGATGTCCACAAATGGGGGATCAAGTTTGACAGGTCACCTAAGTCTATGTAGGTAGATAGCTTAATTTTTGGAGTAGAAACACTTAAAAAAAAGAGTGGCTTGTCAGACGAGCAGTTATTTGCAAATTTCCACTACCTAGTGTCAGCGCCAGCAGAGAGATGATACTGGCAATACTTAGAAGAAAACCAGGCAGACGAGTATTTAAATTATTTTGGCCTGAAATCCGAGTTATTGACACAGTTTAAGAATAACAAAGGTGACCACGAAATATTAAGGACGATCATGCACAGAAGACAGCAACCCCATGAGAACTTCGACGAATTTTACGAGGATATTAGAGCCCTAACATTGCAAATGCGGACGAAGCCAACGGTAAGTGATTTATTGTCGATTTTAAGACCAAACATTAACGATAGGGTAGCGACACTGATCTTCGGATGTTGAATTTAGAGCATCCGAGATCTAAGAGAAGAGAAGAGCTAGAGAGCATAAGTTCAAAAGGAACGTAAGTTAATTAGGAGATCAGGAGAGCTCCCGGATAAGAGAGTCTGAGAGAGAGATAGAAGATGAAGAGGTTGAAGTCGCAGCTCTTCAACAACGACGACGTTACAGACCGGCGGCATACTCACACTCGAACAGACAAACCATTACTAATAAACATAATGGAACATACAAAACCATACATACCAAGACTGAAGAAGTTCTTCCAACATGCTGTCCTTCGAGCTTTCACAGCTTGACGTGCTACGGTTGTGGATAGACCTTTGCCAATAACACCAGGCATGTCTCGGGTTCTTGACGAACCTTTACCGTGGAGAAACGAAGGAAAGCAGGAATCCGACCTAGGGCTGGTTAAAGGTAGATGTAAGTTAGTATAGGTTTAGTTTAGGGTTTATTTATAAGATTTAGGTTTAGTTTAGGTTAAGCTAGACTAGCTGGGTTTAGTTTCGCGTTTCCTTTCCTTTCTTTCTCTATGGTATCGGCATAGGTTCTTGGACTGTACTTTTCTTTCTTTCTCCTTTCTTTCCTATCTTTTGAAGTCTGACTGCCCGAACACAATGGCGAGGCTGCAGTGGAAGTAGGCAGCGCTGTCAAAGTTAAAATACACGTAAACCATATAGCGCGAATACATGAATTGTATGTATGAATTGTATGGTGAAGCGCAAACTTCAGCCAACTTCAACTTTCTACTTCCAGTACAGCGTCACCATTGTGTTCGGCCAGTGATTAACGTAGGTTTCTCTCTCTCTTTTTTGTTTTTATAATGTCACGAGATTTTTATGTATGACCAGGTGGTGTGTGGTGGGGTTGGCAAGAATTACCTCCGCCCGACGAGCTTTAGCCGAGCAACCGCGAGCGTGCCTCCGCCCTCCACACCTACACCTAAGCTGCCCCTGTGGCCTTATTCTGCCTCATAACAATTCGTATTATCAAAATCTCGCTTATTATGAAAATCCCGGTTACTAAGAGCAGGCTTGTATAGTGCACATACATAGTATTTAAAGATGCAATTACTTGAGTTTGGACCTACACCCTTACTATACTAAAAATGTTACTTTTTTCGACTGCAAGGACTTTGTCCCGATTTGTCTTAAAAAATTATGCATGAAATTGACTCACAGTTACATTGCAAAATGTCACGATTAAAACTTAGGATATTTATTATCATTATCCGCTGACCAAAAGCGGTCATCAAAGCTGATATCTAAGCAGAAGGTATTTTCAGGAATACCTTCTAGCTCCTAGCTTTAACCGTTTTGCCCATACTGAGACAATATGTCCCACCAAATTTCAAAGCTGTATGTAATCCTTGTTTTTAAAGCAAATGCTACTTTACAAAGTCCCAACAAGAGTTGTCGCCGTGGCCGTGGTGGTTAGTGCGTTGGACTACCACGCAATGTTGCCCGGGTTCAACTCCTGGCCGGGTCTAACACCTTAAAGAGTTTTTTCACGGTACCACCTCTTTCGAATGCCTGACAAGCATCAAAGAGTATCATTTGTCACGATTGAGCTTCTCAACTCACCGTTCGGAGTCGGCAAAAAACTGTAGGTCCCTTCCATTCGTGCAAAAATATAACACGCACACACAAATGGTTGCGAGAAGCAGGCCCAGGTTCACCTCGAGCTGTAGCGCCAACTAAGTAAGTAATAAGAGTTTCAGCGATCAACCATGTATGAGATAACTTATCCAGTTATTTTTCGAGAAAAATGTTGCGTTTAGCAAGAGCTTTGCACAGGCATGTTGTAAAATTTCATTACATTTGGCACAAAAAGCTTTACCAAAAAATGTTCCTTGTTTTTTTTTGGGATTATATGTCCCAGGACAACGAAAAGGACGACGGACTTCCAACATAGATCAAACATTTTCATTCCAATTTATACTCTCATAATATACATAATTTGCACAAAAGTTGGTACTGTTATAGCTGGTTCTTAAATACAAACTCAAGGGCGAAAGGGTTAGAATGCCTCGGCCGATTGGAATGGAAATTCTTTTATTGTAAAGTTCCATTTTGTACAAACATTTTAAGATGTAAATTAGGCTGACCAGATGAACTCTTTTTTAAGACAACATAATAAATACTCTTTCCTTTAAATCAATTTACCTATTCCCTCTTTTCCTACATTATGGTTATAAATACTCTTTCACTCTTTTTGTCTAAAAATTAATAAAATTGTAAAAAACAATATCTTTTTTTCTTTTTTTTCCGCCTAAAAAACAAATAAGAATATTGAAAATTTGATAAATATTGATCAAACAAATCTAGCATATTCTTATTTTTATTCTCATTAGACTACATACAATGGAATTCTTGTTAGAATGATGCTAAAATGACAGTGTGCAGCTTGGAATGAAAAATTACAATTTGAATGATTCCGAGAATGATAAGAGTTGAAATTTCTCATGGATTTTTTCAGAATGACGGAGAATGATGTTCAAATGGTATCAAGTATCGCCTGTAGTAAAAAATCAAGTAATTGTGCGAGAGAAACGCACGTATAAATATTTTATTATAAGTTTGCTTATAAAAACCGTTCCACCTAGAAACTTGAAATTTGGCATAGGTTTTTATACATTGCGGTGGTCCACATATTGAAGACTACTTATCACTTAAAAATATTGTGAAACAACTATACAGGGTGGCGAAATGTAAATTCAAAAAAAAAATTCTCATATCTTACTCTGTTCTGTCACCAGGGATAAAAATATCGGCTTGTAAGTACTGATGGTAACTGTGTTATTAATAAAAAAAAAAAATGCAACTACAAATTTACAGATACTCTTTTAGTTTCAAAAATATCTTGTCACCCTATATAAATCATCTTAGTACGTTGTACCGAAGTTGAACAACGCCTAAGCATTAAATTAAAATAAGCATTCAATTAAAAATGTCACACAATTCAAGAAAAGTATAAATTGTTGATCGTTACCAACGACCAGTGGATATAATTTCGTGTGTGCGAAAATGTTTTTTTTTTCTGTACCTGTTGTGCTGCGTTTTTGTTTTATTTTGAACTAGCGAGGAATCGAGGATATCTATGGCATAGTAATTGCGTATGTTTTTGGTCAACATTTTTTTTTACTTTTTATCCCGGGAAATGACATGGTTTTTACAGAATATTGAAAAAAATTGCATATCTGTGAGGAAAATGAGCCCTAGTTCAATAATAGCATATCGGATTGAAAAACAAAAAAATAGATGAGTTTAGTAAATTTGCCCCTTATTCATTTAAGGTATAAACCATCCTTCTGCGTTATCCTGCAGCTGAGTTATGCTCATGAAAGTTTGCCAACAATTTTATATCAGTGGGGACCGCAGCCAACTGTCGTGCAGCAGTGGGTGACGTCATAGTATGTGTATACGCGTTCAACACATCTTATGCGTAAGTGCTGGATTAGTTAAGTGTAGGATTTAACATAAACTTCACGAATATGTTTGCGAATAAAACACGTTTTTTATAATACTCCATTTTATTTCTAAAGTTTAAGGTACTACACGAAGTTTATCCTATTCTGGTCGGCCATCAACTAACTCCTGTCAAATGCATTCTCAGTTATTTGTGCCAACTAGAATAGGGTTACCAAGTGTTCTTATTTACAATTCATATTTTTATTCTTATACATAACATTCACTTAACAAGTTTTCGTTTTCACAGTCGGTGGTTTATTTAAGTCATGGATTGAGGAGTGTCATTGTGGATGAACACGAAATGTCAAATTATATCTGATTGCCATTTCGGTGTCAAGTGCTTTTTAGAAAAAAACAATGGGAAATAATGATAAAAAAGAAGTGCTTATTTAAGTTTAGTAAAAGTGGAAATGCTACTAGAAATATTTATGAAACACAGAAAAATTGTAAAAAACAAAAGTACCGACAGAATTTATGCAATGGAAAAAGCCGCTGCATGGTTGGAGATCGAAAAAGTATTCAACTGTACTGCCGGCAACATACGCAGACCGGCTGTTGTTTTTAAAGGAAAATACGAGAATTTAAAAAAACAGACGAAACAGAAGTATGCTATGAAAAAAAAAAATTTATTAGGAGGAGGACCTCCGCAAACACCAAATATCAATAAAAAAATATGGATGAAATACTGCATGAACTTCTAGGAAGCCAAATAGATGCGCTCCCTTGTCCCTTCGATCTGTGACTCAGATTTTATACAATCAACCCAATACGGTATGTAAAACCCAACTGTTTATTTAACAGCCATCTAATGATTGTTTTTTTTTGTTATATTTCAGACACGTAAAATGTTGATGAAAAACCGTCGCGTCGTGCAGCACCCAATCGAAAAGAGGGATAGAAAATACACCACCAAGCCAACAAACGTGTTTTTATTCAGGTATAAAGAAAGATATTGTAACAATGTAAATACATTTTAATGTCTTCTATTCAAATTTACACTTCGCAGTTTATGCAATTGTCAAAAGCCAGTCAAAAAAAGGCTATTACAAAACAAAAATTAAAATAGCGGAAGAACAATTGGTTCAGAAGAGGGAATTGCACGAACAGGGAAACAAAACCTTATCTGAGCTACTCCGATATATTCGGAACTCAGGTCGATAAGGATTTCCATGTATAGTCAGGGTCTTGGAAAAGAGATGGTAGCGGATGAGCCCACACTGGGCCAACGGCAGCGCTCACATCCCCGAAGCGGGTTACTGACATCGGCTTAAAACCGCCCCCTCGTCCTAGGGGTTTCCAAAAATTGAACTGGCGCTCCAGGTTGGGAGTTGTGCCGTCGGGGTAACATGTTTACCTCGATAAAAAAAGATAGTTATGAGCGAGACACTAGCCTCGGAGAATGGACCCCCTCATTTAACACCACGACCTGGAATGTGCGTTGACTGCACACTTTCCTCACGCGGTACAAGGCAGATATTACCGCGATCTAGGAGATACGATGGATAGGATCAGGTAAGCAAAAAATGAAAAATTGCGACATTTATTACAGCTGTCACAAAAGACTGCACATGTAAGGATGCGGATTCGTCGTGGGAAATCAGCTACGCTCAAGAATAATTGACTTTAAGCCGATCAGCGATCGCCTGCCTGTAATCCGCATCCAGGTAACATTCCAAAACATCAGCATAATATGTGCACACGCCCCTACCAACTAAGCTGAAGACTTTATCAAGGAGGAGTTTTATGACCTCCTGGACGGAGCCTACGGAGCCTGTCCGGGGTATAATGTTAAAATCATATTCGGGAACTTCATTGCCAAATTCAGTAAGGAAAACATGTTCGGCGAATTAGTTGGAAAGCACAGCCTCCACGACACGACCACAAACAACGGCTTCCGGCTAATCGATTTTGCAGCAGCTCGTAATACGGTGATAAGTAGCACTAGGTTTCCAAGAATACGAATCCACACAGCAACCCGCTCTCCAGATGGTCAAACCGCCAACCAAATCGACCACGTGCAAATAGATGCGAAGCACGCATCAAACATTCTGAATGTGCAAACCTTCAGAGGGGCAAACGTCGACTCTGACTATTATCTTGTTGCAGCTAAATTCAGAGCTCGACTATCCAACGAGAAAAAGCTGCAAACCGCCCAGAAAAAGAAATTCAATGTTGGAGCAGTCAGAGCCTACAGAGAGAGTCTGAGCGAGAGACTCTCCGCTGTGCATTCACCATCTACAAACGCCAACAAGCTGTGGAACCAGTATCGCGACATCATCAAAGAGCCCTTTATATGACGGTGAATGCGTACGTCGAAAAAAAGTGACAGAAAATGCACACGTGTAAGCGCTGCAGCGCAAAACAAGAGCAGCGAGAGAAGAGTATCGAGCCAAAAGAAGGGAGGAGAAGAAGATCCTGCGTACAAAGAAAAGGGCCCACGCAGTCTTCCAGCTTAAGGATATCGAAGACTCCCGCGATAGGAACATAATCCGTATGTTTTATATGAAAGCCAAGCAACTGGCAGTAGGCTTCAAGCCCGGAACGCAGGCTATTGGAAACAGTGAAGGAAACTTAGTCACCGAAGCACAGCGAATAGTAGATGTGTTTAAGCAGCACTTCTAGCAGCTACTTTATGAGCATCAGATGTTGAGAGTGATAGGTCAAGAAGAGAACCCGCATCCAGTACAGAATCCATCCCTCCTCCCAGTTTTGAAGAGGTCGGCTCAGCCGTCAAAAAGCTGAAGAAGAACAAGGCCGCCGGCTCTGATTGTCTACCAGCAGAGCTTTTCAAACATGGTGGTGATGCTTTGGTAGGGTGCATGGACCAAGTCATCAACCAAGAATGGGTGGAGGAAGCCGTGCCCGATGATTGGAGCTCGAGCTCTTCAAGGCGATGGCCGATTTCGGGATCCCGGATTTAATGATCCAGCTGTGCCGCGTGACGATGGAAAACACGCGGTGCAACCTGCAATTTGGAAACAGTCTTCCGAACTATTCAAAACATGCACCGGATTTCGGCAAGGAGATGTGCTGTCATGCGACTTCTTCAATCTTGTGCTGGAAGAGATAGTGCGTAGGGCAGGTGTAAGCACGGAGGGCACTATATTTTCCAAATTTGTGCAGCTACTGGGATACACGGATAATATCGACATCATCGGTCGCTCTCAGCGTGCCGTGTTAGAGGCTTTTACGGCAATTGAAGAACAGGTGAAACGAGTTGGCAACAGTAACTTCGAAGTGGTTAAGGAGTTTAACTACCTCGGAGTAAACATCAATTCCACGAAAGACACCTTAGTGGAGATTCGACGAGGACTTACTCTAGGGAACCGCTGCTACTTTGGTTTGGCAAATGGGTTCAAAACTCCTAACCCGGAAGACGGAATGCATGCTCTACAAAACATTGATCCTGCCAGTTCTGCTGTATGAAGCCGAGTTTTGGACGATAAGCAGGAAAGCAGAGCAGATTTTGAATACTTTCGAAAGAAAAATTCTTCGTCGGATATTCGGTCCCGTATGCGAGTAGGACGAATGAAGGAGAAGATATAATCGCGAACTCTATGAGCTGTACCAAGATGTGGATGTAGTCCGAAAAGCCGAAACGCGTCGACTACACTGGCTCGGCCATATCGAGCGAATGGACAACAAACCTCCGGTTTAAGGGCCAAGCCACCACGGATACCAGTGCGCTTAGTCTAGACAACTGGAAGCAATGTGCCCGGGAGCGAAGAGAGTGGAAGGATGCCGTGCCTCAGGCAGAGATTCCTCACGGGTCGGGAGCCCGTTAAGTAAAGTAAGTAAGTAATGCTGAATTTGTTATAGGTAATCTAATTTTGGAACTGGTTTTCATTTAAAATGTTTGCAAAATAAGCATTTACCAAAACATTTCTTACTGCTGTGTTCCCTTCTCCAACAGCCAGTGGAACTTCAACATTGTTAATAAAAATAATGCGCTCCAACAAATTATTATCCAATGGTGTTGGATCTACATCCTGATTCATGCAGCAAATGTTGTGAAGCACTGCTGTTATTACTCTGCACCGTTTGATTTTTTATCACCTCCTTATTGACTCCAGTTATGATTTCATGAAGAGGATTAGGGGCTGCCGAAAATAGGCCTGAAAACTGCAAAATCCTTATCACAATGAATTGGTATACATTTTTTTTACCTGTAAAGTATACATACATAAATATTTACAAACTTCTTTTCGCAAAAAAAAAATGTGAAGAAAAAAAATTTAAAAAAAACAACATAAAGTCAAAAAAGTGTGCTAAAAACATGTATTCAAATTGAAAACAACCATATGTACCAAGAAAGTAAAAAACCAATGTGTTTTTAACCACTATACCAAATGTTTACACCCAAAACTCAAACGAAAATATACAAACAAAAATCAATTTTTCGTTTACACTAAAAGTAACCTAACTTTAACTAGCTGTACTTATCATACCAATTGTCCAAATTTAATAAATTTCTAATTTTTTTGAAGTCCTAACAATTCTTAATCCAGAAGAATTTTTTGCGAAAGTTGAATTTTGCAAGCACTTTTGCAAAAATGCCCCACAGTGCGGCGTGTTGAGAAGCTCAATCGTGACAAATGATACTCTTTGATGCTTGTTAGACATTCGAAAGAGGTAGCAACCGTGAAAAACTTTTCTAGGTTTTGGACCCGGGCTGGGATTGAACCCGAGCAGCACGCGTACTAGTCCAACGCAGTAATCACCACGGCAACGGCGACCGCGATGAATCCGCGAGTACCAGAATAAAAAGGAGTGGACAAAGAAAAAGTGACCCAAAAACGAAATAAAGAAAAAGAGTGGATAAGGAAAAAATTACCCTAAAAACAAAAAAATTGTGACAAGTTTTAGTGAATGTAGAAAAATGGAAAATCGACTTCCGAAAAATAGTGAACGCTTCTATAGTCGTGGGGTCCATTGGACCCACCTGTTTTAAAATATGATTAAAATAAAAGTATTCATTTTTTTAAATGTTTTTTTTTCATTAAACTTTGAACTTAACAACTACAAATGTAATTTTTAAAAATTAGCGGCAGGAACATTCGTTTTTATTTCAAATTTGCTCTTTTATTCATAAGTCTCAATACACTTATCATAAAAACATGTAATTAAAAAATATATATACAAATTACAAAATAAAAGAAACTTAATAACAAAAAACATCTTTCTTCAATTTGAAAACAGGCGCAAATTCATAGTCAGCCTTTGATTAGGGTATACAATTCTATTTAAAACCGGTTTTAAATTTAAAACCATATTTTAAGTTTTGTTATTCATAGACACATTTTTCCCATCCTCTAACGAGTTCCTACTTTAAAACGTATTTTAAATGTTTTTTGATCAAACAAACCCAAACGTAAACATAATCTGACAGAAATCTAATAAATTCACATAAAAAAATAATTCAAACTTCAAAATGGATTCAAAAATAGAAACGAAGGCAATTTCCGTTATTATTTTTAATTTAAAACAATTAGTTTTTATGCATGTATGTACATATGTAATGTACATACATATATGTATATGTATTCCGGAAATGCTAAGGCAATTTGTGGAACGGCATTTTGGAAGTGGTGGAAAACAAAGGCAATGAGCTTAAGATGAAAATATCAATGGATAGTAATTTGTGTAATTTGCTTATAAGAAAATATATATTTATATATCTATCTATCAACATTACACTGATTCTTCCAACAAAATGTATATGTATCGGAATTGGTAGCGCACGATTCGTTTGAGGTTATTTCATATCAACGATATCAATAAAAAATTTAGCAGTGGTTTTATCGAACCTATACCTCGAATAAAATTCTTTTTCATCTAACTCCTCAAATGGGTTCGATCGGGTTTTATACATTTTTTATTTTGTTATCAATTTAAAATCTTCGAAAATTTGGAAATCACGATCCCCGGAATCATTTTCATAACTTTCTTTATTGAATGCTGAAAAAAGCTGTTTTTATTTACTTAAAATGACGTTTGACTCATTTTAAATTTAAAATGGCTTTCTAAGTTTAATATGGACTTTATGACAACTATGAATACCAAAAAACCGGTTTTAGCTTAACTAGGTGATTAAATATTTTTAAAATCGGTTTTATCTGACTGTGAATTTGCGCCATACTCTTTAATGTTAACAAAAACTGAAAATATTCTCTTTGAAAAATGTTTGACATTGGTCAGGTTGGGACATTAGGACCTATATAAATGCTGATATTGAATAACTTTTAAAGAAGCAAGTGAAGTGCATCCTTATCACTGTGCACACTTCGACTTAGAGTAGCAAGGCACTGTAAATCGGAAACAGCTGCGGTGACCGTTGCGCTTTTTACACACGTTTAAAGTTTGAACATGGGTCTACTGGATCCACGACTTCAGTTAAGAGTTAAGACTGAGGTAGTTGCCCAGTTTTCCAAAAAAGTGGGCACCGTAGCGCAAGTGGTTAGTGCGTCGGACTACTGAGCCAGCGGTCTTGGGTTCGAATCCCGCCGCAAACACCTAAAAAGTTTTTCACAGTGCCCACCTCTTTCGAATGTCTGACAAGCATCAAAGAGTATCATTTGTCACGATTGAGCTTCTCAACTCGCCGTTCGGGGTCGGCAAAAAACTGTAGGTCCCTTCCATTCGTGCAAAAATATAACACGAACACACAAATGGTTGCGAGAAGCAGGCCCAGGTTCACCTCGAGCTGTAGCGCCAACTAAGTAAGTAAGTTGCCCAGTTTATGCCGCAAAAGGGTTCCGGATAGAAGATAGTGAAGATATGTAGTTCTCACTGCTGAAACTTTGATAAAGATTAATATTAAGAGATAAAGATATGATAACATGATAACATACTGAGATACTTTTTTACTTTGTAGAAGTGTACGGCGTGCTTTTAAAATATCACTGGCCTTAGAAAAACCTCTCTCACATGAGAAGAGAGGTGATAACAATTTTTTTTTTTTATTCTATTTATGTATTTATTAATTTTATTTATTTAATATAACGACTTTTATAAAATATATAATTTTTTAAAGACATAGTTGTACGGATTGGGGTTATATATTGTAACAGAGTGTTACCGCTCATATGCTCTCATATTGCTTTCTCAATGAGCTTTCGCAGCACCTGTTGTTTGTCTAGCAAACATCAAGTGTGCAATTGCGCCCGCCCCGCACGTTTCAATCTCTACCTTCGTCTTTCTCATAAGACGAAGATAGAGGATTGGCTCTCCCGAATTTTGGTGACACTTGCGAGTCAGTCGTAAGATTGGTGTTAGAAAACGAAGAGCTATTAATCAGACCATTACATTCGCGCAATAACCATTATTAAACTCATTTGTACTTATAAAACATTTATCCATTTATATTTGTACAATAAAGAATGCTATTACGAAGTGATTGTTTCTATTATATATCTGGCGCAGTCGGAAAAGTTAGTAAAAAAAACGAAAAAAAACAAAACTTAATTAAATTCGAAAAAGAATCACCACGTGTGTTTTAATTCGTATACTAATCCAAGCTCCCAATTACATAGAACAAAAAAAAAAAAAATATAAAAAATATTTAATTCGTGCAAAAACATACAAATGAAAACTAATAAAATCCCCAAAATTTATAAGTAAGTAAAGCAATTTAAATCGAAAAGCGATACATGCGAATGCATACAACTGGTACACGTGTTTTTGGGCTCGGCTCATTTAAAACAATCACCAACAATTCTGAAAAAACAAAAACAACCTAGTACCGAACAAAGACCTCCTCTTCATCGAAAAATCAACGAAAAAATCAATTCGAAGTGAAAAGTAACATATGTGGAAGCAGGCAACTGGTGCACGTGTCTTGGAATCGTGCTAATCAAACGGAAGATCATCATTCTGATACGAAGCAAAAACTCCACCGAAGACATAGATACATCCTTCATCGGTAAGCTGAAGTAGATTAAGATTAAATAAAAAAAAAGAAAAAAAAAAAAAAATATATATATATATTTGTACATTTGAAAGGGATGTCCTTCAGGCAGCAGAGAGATTTAAATTAACCTTAGATCTAATAAGCAAATTACAGGAATTTAACGGAGATGAGAGTTCTGTAATAGACTTCTTGGATAGGGTCGACTCATTGGCAGCCACATTTCATATTTATGATGAAGACACTTTGTTAATTTTGATAGGGTACATAAAGGACAAAGTAGTAGGAAAAGCTAAGTGTGAATTACAGAAGCACGGTCGAGTTAATAGTTGGCCAGAAATAAGAGTAATTCTTTTTTTTTTTTTTTTTTTTTTATTTCCCAAATTAAAATATTACATCTGTCTTAATGATGACACTAAGTAATTGTTATTAAAGTTTTTGAAGGGATACATTTGTAGACTTAGACCATTGTCTATAGATACATTTCTAACGTTATGTGCAATTTCACAACTTTCTATTTATTTTCTATTTATTTAGCTATTGTTATTATTATGTTTTTTTCTTTTTTTTATTTTTTTACATAAATATACGAGTACTTTAAATATTTTGTAGGTCAACGGGCTTGCGTCTTTTTAGTCGTCTTCTTGAATTCATTTCCTGCTCAGGTAAACTTCGTAATTGAGAGTTGGTGTGGTCACAAAGCGCTATTTGATGTCGTCTGCTGATCATTTTTATTTCTTCTTTTACGGTGAGGATGTTGAGGTCGTGGTGTAAGTCGGCATTGGTTATGTACCATGGTGCATTTACTATAGTCCGAAGAATTTTTGTTTGTAGTCGTTGGATGATATTAATATTTGTCGTGCAGGCAGTTCCCCAGATTTGAATCCCGTAGGTCCATATAGGTTTTATTATTGTCTTGTAGATTAGGAGTTTGTTTTCTGTTGATAACCGTGAGTTCTTCCCTAGAAGCCAGTAGAGTTGTCTGAATTTGTTTTTTATTTGGTTTCGTTTATATAATATGTGTGATTTCCAAGTCAATTTTTTATCTATAAGCATGCCCAGGTACTTCGCTTCATTGTCAATAGTAATTTCTTTGTTGTTCAGAATGATGTTTTCAGCGATATAATTTCTTTTCGTAGTATATACAACTTGTACTGTTTTTTCCTCGTTTATATTGATTCCCCATTTCTGGAACCAATCTACTGTCTTCTCAAGTGCTATTCTGGCTTGTTGAGTGGCTAAGTCTAATCGTTTGTTCGAAGAAAGGATAACCGTGTCGTCTGCGAAAGTAGCTATCATAGCGTTGTCTGGTTTAGGTATGTCTGCTGTATATAAAAGGTAGAGCGTTGGTCCTAGAACACTTCCTTGGGGGACACCTGCGTCTATTCGACATAACTCGGAACACTCATCGTTGTGTGAGACGTAGAAGTGTCTGTCGTCCAGATAGCTTTTAATTAGCTCAGAGAAGTCCGGCAGCATGTTTTTTAATTTATGTAGAAGTCCTTCATGCCAAACACTATCAAAAGCCTTGGCTACGTCAAGATATACTGACACGCAGTATTTTTTTTCATCTAAGTCGTTAAAAATGTTGTTAGTAACTCGATGGACTTGTTGTATAGTCGAATGTTTTTGTCGAAAACCAAATTGGTGGTCCGGTATGAGTTTTTGTTGTAATACAACTTTGTCAATACGATTAAGTAACAGCTTTTCAAATATTTTGGATACTATTGGTAGTAAACTTATCGGTCTATATGAGGTAGTCTTTGTAGGATCCTTGCCAGGCTTGGGAATAGCGATTACTTTCGAGACCTTCCAGACTTTCGGGTAGTAGTTTTGTCGTATAATAGCGTTAAAGATATTCCTTAGGTATATGATGGCACTGTCAGGTAAGTGTTTTAGTAGTTGTCCAGTTATCATGTCGTATCCAGCAGATTTTTTATGGTTTAGTTTATATTTCAGGTGGTCTTTTATTTCTTTGGCGGTTATTCTCTTGATCCTTGTGTTTAAACACGAGTTATTTTGTTGAAGTGAAATATTCTGTCCAATGATTGCATTTGAGAAAGTTGTTTTGAAGTAGCCAGCTAGTGCTTTCGCCTTGTCCTTGCTTGTCCTAGACCAAGTGCCGTCAGCGTTTGCGATAGGTGGTTGATGGGTACTTCCGTTTTTAAGTCTTTTGTTTAGTTTCCATAGTGAATAATTTGTGTTTTGGGTTGCAGTGAGATTAGATAAATAGTTGTTAATGCTGCGGTTTTTGTGTTCTTTGAGTATGGCCTTAAGTTCCTTCGTCGCTCTATTAAGGTTCGCTTTGTCGGTTGGTGATCTGGTTAAGTGCCAAGTTTTTCTTAGTTTGCGTTTTTCTTTAATTTTTTGTCTGATTGTATCTGAAGATTGTGTAGGATTGGTTTTTATTTTTTTTAAGTCAGGTGTAGATTTTAGTGCTGCAGAGTAAAGGAGGTCATTGAGGTGAATTATTGCACTTTCAAGATCTTCATTGGTTTTTAGTGAAGTTTCAGGTTCAATTGTTGCGTCAACGAAATGTCGGAAAGCATCCCAGTCGGTTTTGTGGTTTGTCAGAGGTGCTATATTTGATTGAAGTTTTGTACTTTTGAGATATTCAATGATGATTGGTGAGTAATTCTTAAAAACAGTTTTGGTGAGAAGCTTCCGGTTAATACTCTTCTAGATAAGATTAGAACAGCGAGAATAGAAACAACTATTGAAGATTATTACCATAGCATCAACCAGTTATTGAGTAGGATAAATAATGTGTTTCTATTGGAAAATAACAGTATTACCAAACAAATGATTTTATCCAACAATAATAATTAGATGCATTTAAGAGTAATCTTCCGGAACCAACAAAGACAATCATTTCTAGTAGAGATCCGAAGACGCTAAATGAGGCTTATAAAATTATTTTAGAGGTTAATCAAAGTTCATCAGGACCTAACACAAACAAACACCAAGAAAATAGTCGTCAATACTTTGTACGTAACAGTTACACTCATACGGGACAACAAACACAGGGCCATAACTACACACGAAACGATCAACCACGTGAAAACGGTTTCAACCCAAACAGTCAGTCCCGCCATTACAATAGATATAGGCAAAGTGAACCCATTAGCCAAGATAATCACTATTCACGCAATGGACAAACACGTGGAAACAGCTACAACTCTAGTGGTCAGTCGCGACAATTTAACAGATATAGGCAAACTGATCACAGCGGACATTAAAGACAAAATTAAAATTACACACAAAATGTAAGTTCCCAATCAAGACAATCAAATAGGTATAGACAAAATGAACCCATGGACATAGCCTTAAACGAAAACAATGCCTTGCCCGATTCTCAAAATTTTCGCAACAGCTACGAAAGCGATTACCCTATATAGTTGTTGCTAGTAATACAAGGCCTCTCAGATTTATCATTGACTGTGGGGCAGAAGGTAGCGTCATAAACAAAAATATATGTAACCCAAAATGGAGAGTAAGATCTGAAAACCATACACTGAGAGTTCTCGGTCGATGTGTAACCACAAACGTAGAATATAAAATACCCCTTTTTACGGAATTTAAAAAAGAAGGATATTTTGTGCACTTTTTAGAATATCAATTTCATCCCTTTTTTGACGGATTAATAGGAAATAATATCCTATGTAAACTTAACCCTATTATCGATTATAAAAATCGGTCCTTAATTATTGACAACGTAGTTATTCGTATTTATTTTAGTAAAGAGGAGGAAGATTACGCCAAAAGTTGTCAGAATAATGAGCTTTTAGGTATATTCAATAATGAAGCTTTTGAGGATAAGCTCGCCGACACAATTTTTGCAAGTCATTTGAAAAGTTCGGATACGTTCAAACTAAGAAACTTGCTTTGGTCGTATAAAGCAATTTTCTATAAGGATGGTGACATGTTATCATTTACTAGCAAAATTAAACATCGTATAAATACCAAAACCGAAATCCCAATTTATAGTAAGCTGTACCGATACCCTGAAGTACACTCAGAGGAGGTCAATAATCAAATTTGTGAAATGTTACAACAAAAAATAATTAAGCCAAGCAATAGCCCTTATAATGCCCCTCTTTGGGTGGTACCCAAAAAAGACGATAAGAACGGAAAAAAACAATGGCGAGTAGTTATAGATTATAGAAAGCTTAACGACCAGACAATAGACGATCGGTATCCGATGCCAAATATGGATGATATTTTTGATAAATTAGGCAAGTGTAATTATTTTTCTACTATTGACTTAGTAAAAGGTTTCCACCAAATTGAGGTCGATTCCCGCGATACTGCAAAAACCGCTTTTTCTACGAAGCACGGGCACTATGAGTTCCTTAGAATGCCGTTTGGCCTTAAAAATGCGCCATCGACGTTCCAGAGGCTAATGAATGACGTGCTAAGCGACTACATAAACAAAATTTGCGTCGTATACCTGGACGACATTTTAGTTTTCTCCACGAGTTTTGAAGAGCACTTGGTTTCGGTAAAAAAGATATTTGAAAAATTAAAAGAGTCCAATTTGAAAATCCAGATAAATAAGCGCCAATTTGCTGAACTTTCTACTAGTTTCTTAGGTCACATTATTGTGAACAATGGTATAAAACCAGGCCCTAACAAAGTAAAGGCAATTGCCAATATAAAACTCCCCACGACGGTTAAAGGCATAAAACAGTTCTTAGGTATTACCGGATATTACCGTAGGTTTATAAAGAACTATGCCAAGGTTGCCTATCCGATGATAAGGTACTTGAAAAAGTCAGAAAAGATCAAAGCATCCGATCCTCAATACATCAAAGGGTTCAACACCTTAAAAACACTACTTGTCACCGAACCTATTCTTAGAACACCTGACTTTTCTAGGCCATTTGTACTAACTACTGACGCGTCGGCTTACGCCCTAGGCGCAGTCCTAAGTCAGAATAACCACCCTATCTCCTATGCTTCTCGAACCCTAAATAACCATGAGTTGAACTACTCTGTTATTGAGAAGGAGCTTCTTGCGGTAGTTTGGTCGGTTAATTTTTTTAGAACTTATTTATACGGAAGGAAATTTGTGATCCGCACCGACCATAAGCCCCTCGTGTGGTTCAACGGAATCAAAGAACCCAACATGAAGCTCCAAAGATGGAAAATAACTCTCAATAAGTACGACTTTCAGATCGAATATTTGAAAGGAAAGGAGAATTGTGTGGCTGATGGACTCAGTAGATATGTTGAGCAGAGTTCTGAGGATAGGAAAACTTTTAACGATAACGAAGAAGTTAGTTTAAAAAATATATTTGCGAACGAAGTCTCTAATAATATTCGCGAAATTAACGATGAAGTTATTTTAGCAAATACTGCGCCCGGAAATGATGACGAAGAAGTTAATACCACCGGTGCCACGATTCATAGCGCTCGCGAGGACGAATCAAATCTCATATATATAACTGAAAAGCCTATTAACCTTTTTAAAAATCAGTTATACCTATCCTATGGAATAAAAGAAAAGGTTTTTATGAAAATAGTTCACAAAAAGATACAAAATGTTGCTCAAGTGACAAATGACAACAATAGTTTACTGAATGTAATAAAGCGAGTCCTCTTGGATAAAGGCCTTATTTGTTTATATTGCGATGATCTCCCGTTATACATTAAATTTCAAAATTTTTATGTTAGGTACTTCTCGATGAATACTAACCTTAAGTTATTAAAAGCGAATCGCAGACTTAAAGAAGTAGTGGATAGAAATGAAATAATTTCTATAATCCAAAAAGAACACAACAGTAAGAACCATAGGGGAATAGATGAGGTATTTTTCGAATTAAAAGAGAAGTACTATTTTCCAAATCTTAAAACCGAAATACAGAAGGTTATAAATAATTGTGACGTATGTAACGTAGCCAAACACGACCGAAAGCCACTTAAAGTCCCCATGCAAATTTCTGAAACAGCGCAACACTTTAACGATATAGTTCATGTCGATATTTGGTTTCCTGAACGGAACAAGATGTACTTAACCACCATTGACAAGTTTTCTAAGTACGCGACCATACATAAATTGTATGTATCAGATAAAAACTGGATAGCTGTCTTAAACGCAATCAAAGAACGAATCCAATTTTTGGGAAAACCAAATAAAATAATATCGGACGGCGATACTTGTATTTTGCATGCCGCGGTGGAACAATTTTTCAAAGAGAATGAAATTTCGTTTCACAAAACAACAGCTTCTCTTAAGACCGGCAATGCAGATATAGAGAGATTGCATGGCACATTGAACGAACACCTGAGGATTCGAAATGCAGCCATGGATCGTTCCGAATTAGACGAAAAACTGTTCTACATTATTAACATTTACAATAAAACAATTCACACAACGACTAAACAAATACCTATAGACTTTATAAGAAAAAACTTAAGCAAAGAGGACATTGCCTGTTATGTTGAAAGATTTAAAAACGAAAAGGAAATCAGAATAAGGAAATTGAATAAAGAAAACGCAACCGATTTGAACTTATGTACAGATATAGATAAAAACAGAACTGTTGGCAAAAGTCAACCAAAGTATAAAAAACTCTCAAAATTTACAACAGAAGGAAAATACGTTGTCGATAACACGACGAAAAGAAACACAAAATATTATAGAAAACAATTTAAGAGAAAATATAAACATCAACAGTCATAAAACAGCAAAATATACAAAACAAAATTAAAAAATATAATATGTCAATGACCCAAACCTTCAATCCAATAGTTCCTTTATTCATCATTAGGCCATTTCTAATAATTATTCATTCATTTTCTTTATCATTATCCAACAATGGTCCGAATTGCTTGCTGATTTCCAATTTTAGGTAGGTAACGAATATTTTTATTTAAATTTGTGTTTGACATTGAAGTCGGCTGTCAAACGCGGATATGTTCGTTTAGTCAACCAGACGAGTCGGGTTAGCCGCGTTCACAATGTTCATTTTTCTTTACCACAAACTTTCTATTACGAAAAAAAAAAAAAAATAATAAAATTAAATAGTTACATGCGGCTGTCAAGGACGGAACCTCTGTTCGGAAAAGAATTTGGTAATTTACTAACTAGTTGGTCGTTAATACGAAACAATAATAAACAGATTAGATGTTATTATTACTTAACATAAAAATAAATTTTTCAAAAATTACAAAGCTCTCTCTATCTGTATAAAGTCGTTAAGTAAGACCTAAAATATTGTAATAATTATAGGAACTAAGATAAAAATGTGATATTTAGCAAAAATAATAATAATTATAATGGATACTATACTATTGTTACTTAAAAGAAATCAAATATTAATGTTAATAAAAAAAAAATATAAATAAAACACACAGATGTTAAATTTAATAAAAATATAGTATCAATTAAACAAAAAGAATAATACTTAACAGCAAATAAATATTACGAAAAAAAAAAACAAAATACAAAAATTTAAAAATTATAAAGCTCTCTCTGTATTAAGTTGTAAAATTAACATAACGTATGATAATAATTATAAGAAATAAAATAAAATTAAAGTAAATAAATATTAATTAAAAAGCAAAAAGAAAAATATGAGGCTATCTCTGTATAAACTAAAATTAGACATAAAAAAAATTGTAATAATTCCAAAGCTCAATTAAATTACGACATTTAACAAAAAAAATAATAATATTATTAATAATAATAATAATAAATATAATACAGACTTTTCATTGTAACTTACCTAAAAGAAAAAAAAAATCAAAATTACAAGGCTCTCCATAAAATAGTAAAATAAGATATTAAGTAATGTTATAATCGTAAGAATTATCAAATGTGAAACAATTTTATAAAAACAAAAATTGCGTAAGAATATAATAACCTAATTTTTGGAGACCAAAAATTCTTGCGGCGGAGGTGTAACAGAGTGTTACCGCTCATATGCTCTCATATGCTCTCATATGGTTTCTCAATGAGCTTTCGCAGCACCTGTTGTTTGTCTAGCAAACATCAAGTGTGCAATTGCGCCCGCCCCGCACGTTTCAATCTCTACCTTCGTCTTTCTCATAAGACGAAGATAGAGGATTGGCTCTCCCGAATTTTGGTGACACTTGCGAGTCAGTCGTAAGATTGGTGTTAGAAAACGAAGAGCTATTAATCAGACCATTACATTCGCGCAATAGCCATTATTAAACTCATTTGTACTTATAAAACATTTATCCATTTATATTTGTACAATAAAGAATGCTATTACGAAGTGATTGTTTCTATTATATATCTATATATATTTTTCATTCATATCACTCCTTCTTTAGATCCCTGTCTAACTCAACATTGGCTAATGCAGTCGAGTTTTGTGGGAATACTTTCCTCACTTCATTATCAAAGTCTGCCCAAAGGTTATTTCTGTTTTCGGCATCTTCTGTCTGTAATTGATTGACAACAGTTGGTGCAGTATCTGTCGGTATGCAAATTTTCTGCCGTAGTTGTTTTATGGTATGCTGATAATTAACTTTGCTTAAAAACCCAAACTGCGTAGATCTTGGATCCAAAATACTTGCTTTAGCATGTAATACAGACGATTCGAAGTTTGCAAAGCATTTCTTTATTTGTTTGACAGAATTTTTTAAGTAAACTTTGAATAAGTGAGCAATTTGTATCAGTTTTTAAATAACTTTGAATGTGAGTGATTATAGTAGGTCTGCTTGGTAACCTGTAAATTAACATAAATTTACATCCAAAAGTCAAAAATCAAGAGAAGAGAGAGCCAAATGAGGTGTCAGAAAATTGAATGAGTGTGCCGAAAATTGTCCCCTCTTGCGAGATCGTACTACATCTTTTTCACGGAGTAGCGATGAGACATCTGTAAAACAGCCATCTGACAATTCGTAAATGTCGAATGTCAAAGCAGTTTCTTTCTCGAGAAAAATTAATTCTAACAAACTTAGAAAAAAACGTGGACGGGCAGAGAAAATATAAATAATTATCGAATACAATTGAAGGTGAGTTCATTGTGCTATATAAGTATATTTCCAATTGATTATAACAAAAACTTTATTTTAAGTGCATAAAGCGCAAAAAGAACTGCGTAGAGAAGGAAACATTTACAGACAACAGGTGAACTTTCTTTTTAATTTTATTCAATTGGTTTTGTTTTAAATATACATTATGTTTGTTGAGGTTGGATGCTTTTATCCAGCCTCGTTCAATTTTTAGATGTATATTGTATATATTACACCACTTATTAATTAACCATAGTCGTATTTTGTAATAGAAAATAGAATAAATTAATAATTGGGGTGATTGTTTTTTTACATCATATAATATGTATGTGCAAAAAAATATAAAATAATAAAATATTTATTTTTAAAACGAAATGGATGCAAATAAGGGAAGTGGATGTGCCATGAACAGTGAACACACAAGTGGATTTGGAATGCCTATCGAAAACATTTTATCGTGTTCAAGCGGGTAAGTGCGCTTTCTTACAAGAATTAAACAAATTTAATTTCATTTATGTATGTATATTATTTGAAGATACAAAATATGATAGGAAATTGGTGCAGCAAGTAAGAGAATCGATGGTAGACGATTTTCAGCCAAACGACAAATTTGTTTTCAAGATTGCAGTTCCGGGTGAGTCGGTACGTACGGTTTACTTAGCCTACAAAAGAGAAACAAACATTTTGGAAAAGCGGCGATTTATTTCTCAACATAGTCTCCTTTTAGCCCGATACACTTGACCCAGCGATGCTCCAACTTCTTTAACCCATCCAAAAAATAGGTTTTCTCGAGGTCTGCAAAGTACCTCCTCATACTAAAATGACCTCCTCATACTAAAATTCGAAGACAAGCTGTCACGTGACACGTGATCAAAACAAAACTACGTGTCCGATTCGGATAAAATTTTAACAGTAGCCGTCTAAGAGAATGTTCTAGACAATAGTAAATCTCTCTTGCGATACTGGAACCATCGAGCTGTGAGGCTAAGTACTTATCGGACCACCAACGTATGTATAAGTACATATATTATTGTTTTCTGAATTATTTATTAAGACAATAAATAATGTTTTAACAATGAATTCTATATTTGAACTAAACTGAAAAATTCCTAATGACAATAATATTCTAAGTAGGTATATTTTGTTTTATTAAAAAAATATTTATAATATGCAAGTTATTATTCACTAACTATATAATATATATTAAGCTGTCCGCATACTCAATATATAATTTTCTTTATTAACTGAACTGAATATATAATTATATATGCATATAATTTAAATTATTTTGCAGGTGAGGAAATGGGGATCGCCAACAGCATGACATTTCATTCGACGAAATGGACAATGTGGGTGCTGCTGGAGACAATTCAATTAATGAAGAAACTGTTGGGAAGCTGGTTTGGCTTGAAGCACCCACAAAACTTTTCTTGATGCTCATCGAAAAGTACCAACGCCAAATTGGGAAAACATTTTAATTAAGCAACAAGAAAAAGATGTGGAGACTTATAAGCCGAACGATGCAGATGCATGGATATGCCTTCACCGAAAGTCAGATCCAGGGGAAGTATCGGTCCCTGGAGCTACAATATAAAAGAGTAAGACTTCACAACACCAAAACTGAACGCAACGACCCACTGCGCTTACTTAGGGTTACCAGATAAGCTTTTAGCTTCGCTGGTAACACACATTATGTATATTTGTAACGATTTTGAAAATAATAATATAATATAATATTAGACGTCCCCCTTTTTCATACCAAAGTGCTGTTTGTCCCCCCTATACAAACCTCTGTCCCCCTTATAAAGTAGAATTCAAAAAGAGAATATATTCAATTTAGAACTGTTAAAATATTTCCATTAAATATTTCTAAAAAGATTCTCTTTAAACACATCCTTTTTGAAGTTCAAAATCCTTTCAAATCTGAATGGAACTACTCAATGATCTACATATCACTTCACGCGCAAAAGTTTTCCATCATCTGTCGGTATATGATTTGTGCTGCTATCTGTCCTATTTACAAATTATTTACAATTTATTTTCGTTTGCGTTTAATAGTACCTAAAATGTCTGAAAAAGCGAATAAAAAAAAAGTGAGCATATAATCAGTGGAAAAAGTGGAAAAGTTTTTCGAGTGGTTAACAAAAAGCAAAGGTCCTAAAATTGCGACATGTTTAATTTGCTTTAACTTTTTTACTTCACTTTTTTAACGCTGGTGTTATATGTATTTTTCAAAAACATATTTTGTCTCGCGATGTCCCCCTTTTCCTTTCAATCTGGTAACCCTACGCTTACTAAACGTAAGTATGAATATATTATATAATATTACATATTTTCAATTAAAAGCAATGATTTTTCTTACTTCAGTGAATTGGATGCTGTGTTCGGTCACCGGAGTGGTGTGTTCCCAGAACACACTCTTGATGGGACCCAGGTCGAAGGTATATCCCGGGAGGAAACTATCGTTGCTGCAGGTATAGGCTCGGAGTCAAGCGATAACTCCTCGTAGGCTTCCACATCAAGTAAAGATATATAAATATATATATATATATATATATATATATACATAGTTTTCTCTTTGTAGAGATGGAAAACCATATATGAACATTTTAATGTTCTTGTTTCTTGTTGTATTACAAATATATAGTATTTGGTTTCAGCAGTCCTAGATAGAACCAAGCCTATCTTCCCGCAACCATTTGTGTCTGCGCGTTATGGAAGGGACCTACAGTTTTCTGCCGTCTCCGAACGGCGAGTTGGGAAGCTTTAACTGACAAATGATACTCTTGAATGCTTGTCAGGCAATCGGAAGAGGTGGGCACTGCCAAACATTTTTAAGGTGTTTGCGGCGGGATTCAAACCCAAGACCGCTGGCTCAGTAGTCCGACCGACGCACTAACCACTTGCGCTACGGTGCCTACGGTTGTGTAACAAAGGTCGGACGAAAAAGAAAAATAGGAATTTTCATCCAGCTGTTATTTCAAAGCTGGGTGAAATTGTTACAGAGAAAACGAAACTAAGCAAACCACGACATATATCTGATAGTGTAAAAAGAGAGCAATTTTATGCCAGCAGTCTGGCAATATATTGTCAGGTAGTGGGATAAAACCTGGCAACCGTGTGAAGTGACAATTTAACTTTGTAAGGTACATATTTTGACATTGTCAGCTCATTGGCAGATAATTGTCAGCACATTTGTGGACATGACAATACTGTCAGATCTGGCAATCGTCTGATCATAGCTAAGGTCTAATAAGGTTTGATCTTAAACTATGACCGTCTTCTACCAGAATAAGAAATATGTTTAAAAGTAATTCGAAGTTGCTATATAAATAAACTACCTGACCGCCATCGAAAACGACGAACATTTTTACAGAGCTTAATGGGCAAAAATATATGTAAGCTAAGAAAATAACTGTGTGAATTATATTTACCAATAAAAGCTCAGTGTAGTTAGAAGATTCAATGTCTGCCTACTTCTGAAGATAAATAATTCGCTATTCATATGTGCACGTATATTCCTTTCGCGTTCTTTTAAGCGCTGCGTCATATAAACTGAGGTTGAATTCAGCTATAAAGCAGAATTAAATTGGGAAAACAACAGCACCATCATCCGTTAGGCCCACAACATTACCATGTTCTTTTTTTCGACATTTCCTTCTGGTGCAAATCATGCTTTCGTTGTATGCGCGGCAGACTTTGAATTTGAAAACGATAGAAAATTAATTCAATCAAAACTCAATCAATCTTATGTGTACCCACTTTCAGCCTATTGGCTGTAGCTAAATAAATATTTTTTTAAAATTTCGTTCCACTTTTGAATAATTTGTTCCTCAAATGGGAGTCGGACAGAATCCCGAAAACCAAGATTCCGAAATTCCAAAATCCCGAAAATTCGAAATTGCGATAATCCAAATCCCGAAAATCTAAAATCCCGAAAGGCCAAAATCCCAAATGCGAAAATAAAGATTTGCTTGTAGGAAAAAAAATTAGAAGATAACTTATTTAACATATTAAATAAAATAACAAGCTTCAAATCAATAAAACATAACAAAACAGTTCAAGTCTTATTAACAAAAAACATTTAAGAAACGATCTATGACAAAGCCGTATCTAATACAAGTTCATGTCGAACGCGATTTTCATTAAAAAGTTATTTCAGAACGCTCGTTACGTTTCGCATAAATTTTTTTTATCTTGTTTTCCTTAATAACGGAACGTTTTCATATTCTTTAGCTTTCACCGGAAATTATTTTCGATGTAAGTACATATTTTTACACGGATTTGGTCTTCATCTAAAAGAGCGATCAGTATACGCCAATGTGTGAAACTAAAATCAATTAGCCGAAACTAAAATTTAATCTATCAGCTATCACATTGAATGGAATCAACACAACTGAATGCACATTGCGAATTGTAAAATATTACCATACCATTTAATAATCCTGAGAATAACAAGATTAATTTTTCCTTCTGTTGACACAACCAAGAGAAAACATATACATATATGTATACAAAGATATATAAGCATTTAAAGAATAAACATACCTTTAAGTCACAAGTCCTTTCTGTTGAACTTACATTTTTGAAATCAATTACCTTAGGTAAACCTGAGGTTATTTTCCAATTAATGTAATTCCAAAACGATTTGCTATTACATTTCACCGACGACTCAACTGACAAGATATATTGCTTGCATAAAAATCGACTTAAAAACTCATATTCTTTTCTGAATCTCAAAAAAAGTGATGATTAGAATTAGTTTTATCAGTTAAGTAACGTGAATGAGCTTTTCTTTTTACATTCCATTACAACATCAATCAATCGATGCTCCACCGTAATTTGCCAAATTTTAAATAGAGATGAGACAGCTATTAAAACTCCCTCACCTCTTTCACGGCTTGTTCAGCAGCGGTTATTTCAGTAAACCACATACGCTGAATCGAATATCTCTGCCGAAAAACTGCGTAAGTGCAGCCATGTCTCCGTTAAAACAATAATATCATAATAATATTGGTGGTTCTCTCTCTTTTGTTTTTGTTCTCATACTACCAATATTTTGTTAATTAATGGAATAGTCTTTTAGAACGGAGGCGCTTTGCCGTCGCAGATGATCAATGCTTATGTTTTGGTTTCTACTCGAATTCCCGACGGCTAAATTGAAGAATCTAGTGCGCGAATTATATGCTGCAACATTCACTCCACCAATACGAATGTGTATTCGTTTGTCTGCAGTTCTGCACCCAGCAGCATATATACCACCAGCAGCAACATCTTAACAAGTGCAGGTGATGTGCACTTGATCGGCAGCGAGTTCTTCTGCACTCAAATTCAACGGGCGTTAATTTGAAGACCCAAAACAAGCTGTAACATAGACAAGTGCAAATGTTGTGCACTTGATCGGCACCGAGTACTTCCGCACCCAAATTCAACGTTTAACTTAAAAAGACGTAAACAAGTTATGGACATAAACAAGTGCAGATGTTGTGCACTTTATCGGTGCATTATAGTATCCTGTTATTTTTGGGTTTCCTTATTTTTGTAATTAGCACATTAGTTTAGTTTTAAGTTGGACGTTGTAAAATAAAGTTTGAAAAAAGTAGAACGTGTTTTATTTTTTAATTTTCCTTCGACAAACTCTAACTCGCACATGTAGATCTCTGCCGGTAATTAAATTTTAAAATTAATATAATATAATTTATTAAAGTCGGCAAACTAACTAACTAACAAGATATATGATTACTCGATACGGCCATTTTTCTTGAAATATAATTCACCAGTGCCAGAGTGCCTTTTTTCGACGTATTCACATGGAAACCGGCAGAATGCAGCTTCATTAGAGGAGTAGCAAACAAATTAAGTGCAGAAATATCATTGCTTATTGGCGAATTCTTTTTTCCAGGTTTTTTATTTTTTCACTTTTTATGCGACACTTTGCAAAATGTTTCCGTGCCTCCGGAGGCATTTTGGGTATCAATAGCCTGCGGGGCTGGCGTCTGCGCACTATTGTAAGTGGGGGCAACAATTTTTGGCACTCCGGCGTTAACTAAAACACTATTTTCAATCGACTGTACTTCCGCGGCACTGGAACTTCCTGGAGCAAATCCCACCGCAGCTCACGAAATCACCAGACAATATGCCAGAATTGATTGCGTACTCCACAACTACCAATCATTATGAGTTAAAACGGTCCAACGTAAATGATTATTTTTTTTTGTTGATGCAAAAAAAATACATGTTCGTGTTAAACCCCAAATACACCATAGGTACATAGATTTATATATTATGTAATTTGTTAAGGATAGCTCCCGATTCCCTGGGCTTAATTAATTTTATTAGCTTTCTTGTGGAAAACTCGCTCGACAGGTAGGTTGTTACTCAGGATAGCATACTATATAAATGGGAAAATATAATGTTTATGCTAAAAGCTTCCGGGTATTCCATTTAGAATTTTTGAAAATAATGGTTTAAAATTCGCGTGAAAAACGCCGAAAACTTTTACTGTAAAGAACTTTAAAAAATAATACTACAGATAAAAACTTGCGGCACCGAATAGCTGTTTACTAGGTAGGATATACATATGTACATATGCATGTAGGTACTTACATATTATTCATGCGAAAAATGTATTATAAGCAGTTGCTTAAAGGCACAAGTAGGAACAATACTGAATATACCATCTATCAGAAAATTACAGGGTGCTGTGTCCGGTAATTCACTAATCGTTCTTGCCATCTTAGGAGACATAAAAATTGTATATGAAAGCATATCATCTGAAACAGTTTTTTCAGTAAAATGGTTTACTGTTGTATCGTGACATGCCAAAATCATTCATTCATTACCTTTTACAGCTTAAACATGTCTGAAACATCCTTAGCGTTACTGTGACCTTTTGGAAATGAATGATTACAAAAATTAATTCCGCGGGGTGCTTTGCAGATATTTCTTCAAACATATCCCGAGTACTATCTCGTTTAAGAGAACTATGCGCATTCTTTTTTTATTTCACTTAAAAATTTCCTTTTCCCCCGAACATCTTCTTGTGTGCTGTGATTATGAAAAACACTTCGTATTGGAATCCGAAATAAACTTTTATTATTTTATTATTATTATTATTATATCGATAGCGGCACTTGAGTACATTTCTTTACGTAACAAATATATCGTTTACATAACTTTGCATTGGATTTAAATTTATAAATTTTTGTTTTATTTCTGTAATATACAAAGAATTTTTCTTTCCTAAAACTCTCCCAAAATTCATACGGAAATACTAAATAATTACTACTTTCCATATTTTTTGAACCCATGTTGGTGACAGGAGAAAAGCCCTCGACTTCTGGTCTCAAGAGAAATGGTAATGAAAAGCCATTAGAAATGACATCAAGTAATAGCCCTCGGACAGCAGGAGTGCAGACCTACGCCCAGGCTGCAGCATCAGAAAAATCAAAAAACCTCGAAATCCCGACGGACCCTGCTTCTCAAGTTTTCTCAATTATTCTCGCGAAACTTGAAGAGCAAAGCAAAATAAATAAAATTATTCTTGATAGGTTGGTTAAGCTCGAGAGTTATTCACGGAAAACGCGTACTTCACCCGGAATATGAATGAAAAAAGAATGTGAACAATATGTACTCGGAATGCAAACGGACTTTTGCAAAAACTTGACGAATTGGAAATATTCATGCGAGAAAAAGATATTGACATTTGCTTAATTTCTGAAACTCACGTAAAAAAGGAATCGCATTTAAAAATAAAAGGCTATACTGATTACCACGCTTGTCACCCTTCGGGTAAAGCGAGAGGCGGATCGTCCTTGTTTATTAAAGACTGCATTGAACAATGCGAAGACCTAAATATAGAGCTTGAAACTCTGCAACTGTGCACAATTCGAGTTAAAAATAGTCAGCGTACTATTAAAATCGCATCTATTTACTGTCCACCGCGTTCCGCGCTTGAAAAAAGTGATTTTACAAACTTGTTTAAATCGCTGAAACCTAATTTCATTATTGGCGGCGATTTTAACGCGAAACATACGTTCTGGGGCTCCAGATACATCTCGCAAAAAGGTAGAATGCTCTATGGGGCAGGTATGGAGCACAGTTGTGGTTTCCATTCGACGGGCAAACCGACTTACTGGCCAGCTGATACTTTGAAAATACCTGACCTGATCGATTTCTTCGTGGTGAAAGGAATATCTAACAACCACATAAAAGTTGAAGAAAGCTTTGATCTGTCGTCTGATCATTCCTCAGTTATTTTGACATTGAGCGAAAAACTATTATTTAACCGAGAGCCAGCGAAATTAACCGGTAGAACAACTAACTGGGAAGGCTTTAGGAACGAAATCGAAGTAAATGTTGAACTGAGCGTACCGCACACGACACCCTATGAACTTGAGGTTGAAGTCGATCGCTTCGTTGAGATAGTACAGCTCGCCTCTTGGAATAATACGCCCAATCCAAGAAAAACGCCGGACAAATACGGTCTACGATATCCTGCTGAAATAAAGGAATTAATCAGGGAAAAAAGAAAAGCGCGTAAAAGATGGCAACAGAGTCGTGCTCCACAGCATAAAACACATCTGAATCGTCTCTGCAATTTGTTAAAGAATAGCATTAAGGATTTTAAAAATCGTGCGATAGGCTCTTACCTTGAAAGTTTAACAGCGAAAAAAGATTCCAATTATTCCCTTTGGAAAGCTGTAAAAGGTACCAAAAGGCCCAAAATCCCCGCGCCGCCACTTAAAATAAATCAAAATGAATGGGCAAGGGAAGATAAAGAAAAAGCGGATATTTTTGCCGCCCATTTGGAAGAAACCTTTAAACCGAACGATGGTCAAGTGGTTCATGACAACATCAACCTCACAAGGATGGTAGTTCCACCATCTGACGATTTAACGCGCAGATCTGCGACGCTTAGAGAACTCGAACGTGAGATCGCGAAACTAAAACCTAAGAAAGCTCCTGGTTATGATTTGATTACCGGAGAAATTCTGAAAGCCTTACCTAGAAAAGCATTAATTAAGCTTCTCCATATTATAAATGCTGCACTCAGATTAAAACACGTGCCGAGCCAATGGAAAGTTGCGGAAGTCATTATGGTTTTAAAACCAGGAAAACCGTCATATGAAGTAAAATCATACAGACCAATCTCGCTTCTTCCAGTCGTATCCAAAATTTTCGAGAGGATATTACTAAGGCGTCTCCAACCGGTTATAGAAGAAAATAATCTAATCCCTGACCACCAGTTTGGGCTCAGAAGTAAGCATTCAACGATTGACCAGGTGCATAGAATTACTAACGTAATCGAAAAAGCACTAGAAGAAAAAAAGATATGCTCAACCGTATTTCTTGACGTCTCGCAAGCCTTTGATAAGGTGTGGCACGATGGCTTGAAATGCAAGTTACGACAAATACTCCCCGTGTACCGATACGAGATTCTGCATTCGTATCTCGGAAATCGACTCTTCCGTGCTGGAAATGGAAACGAATACTCAGAACTCAAAGATATTTCGGCCGGCTTACCGCAAGGAAGCGTTCTGGGGCCGCTTCTTTATCTGTTCTTTACTCGTGATATACCGAAAGAAGATGGCACTATCCTTGCTACGTTTGCCGACGACACCGCTATCTTAGCAGTAGGTAAAACAATCGAGGAAACGACTGCCAAACTGCAAAACGCATTGAATAAAGTAAATGAATGGACGAGGGACTGGCGGATCGCCCTTAACGGAACTAAATCTGTTCACGTGAATTTCACTTATAGAAAAATTAATGACTTGCCAATTTTTATAAATTTGGCCTGAATACCCTTTGCAAATGAAGCCAAATACCTGGGAATGACACTCGACGCAAAGCTGAAGTGGAACTCGCACGTGAAAATGAAACGTAAAGAATTAGAAATCAAATATAGAGAAATGTACTGGTTGATCGGGAAACATTCCCACCTCAGTACCGCGAACAAACTGCTTTTATACAAGCAAGTGCTAAAGCCGGTGTGGACCTACGGTATACAACTTTGGGGTTGTACCAAGAAAACAAATGCCAATATTTTACAGACCTTTCAAAATAAAGTGCTTAGAGAAATTGTTCAAGCACCGTGGTATGCTAGAAACGACGATATCCACAGGGATCTCGGAATTCCGACAATCGAAGCTGAAACTAGAAGCTTCGCGCGAAAACATAGAAACCGACTAATCGGACATGTTAATAATACAGTCCTACTTATTTTGGATGAGAGCAATTTATTGCGCCGACTACGAAGAACAAAACCTTTCGACTTGGCGAGATAAGGATTAACCGCGTCTAAATTGCGGAATATGCAGGATCTTTCATTGGAAAGTAACCTGCCAAACGTTTATATTTCGTGATAGAAAAATTGCTTGGTAAGTAGTATAACTTAGTTGCAGTATCTAACAAATTTATATCGAAGGGTGGTGTTTTTGGTCAGTAGGAATCTGACACTACTATGAGCACGCGCTCGCTATTCTCATAGTACCCTCTTCTCTCTATGGAAGATTTTCACCTACCCTCGGAAAAAAAAAAAAAAAAAAAAAAGGTTGCTAGCGCCGTGGTGTAGTGGTGTTTTGCAGGAAGTTGGAGTGGGAGGAGTTGGGATTTGAAAGTGGACATGAAGTAAGGATATGGATGGGATGTTAGGATATGAAGTGACGGGAAAAGGAAAGAGGGTCGCATACGGGGAGCATGGCACGCTTGCGACGCATGGCTCTGCTAGCCGGAAATGGGGGTGGTTCTTGTCCCCGTATACGACTAACCTACATAAACAATCATATATCGTGCCTAGGGAATACTACTACTACAACTTCTTTGTACTTACTTACTCGGACGGACGTTGAATACCACGTTGAGGGGACGCTCGAGTTGGTATTAAGCGCGGCCATTAATCCCACCTTACCTGGAGATCCGGCGGCCATTTTGGATCTCTCCAAACACACGGATGCCTCAGCAGCCTAGTCCATCAGCCGAAGGTACTTGAGCGTACCTTCCACACCCCCTGAAAAGTTAAAAACTCAGCGACTCATGTCGCTTTTAAACACAAAAAAACTGGGTTTAACAAATTACCATTCCAACATAAAAAAAACAACTATGAAAAACTTTCCCTCCCCTATCGTACCTTTATGTACACGCAGGAAACTATAAATGCAAGACCCTACCTATATAGCGCTCTATTTAAGGGGTAAAACAAAAAAACAGAACAAAATGTTTTAGAGAAACCAAGACAAACTAACCGCGAGTGGGGAACGAGATTTTACTTTAACTTACACGATCGATTCAAACAAGCAAAAAAAAAAACCCCCAACAATTTACATCACCGCCTTCGGGTATGTTGCAAAAAAAAATTTCTTACGAAACAAAAGAATAAAAACTAGGTAATATAAAATGAACACCGGGGCCCTTCTAATCGCAAATATATTCACTTTTTACTTTTATAAATAATTTAATATGTACATATATTTTATATAGTTTGTGTTTCATGAGTTTTATTAGTAAAATGTTAATTAAGATATATGTATATTTATAGTATATTTATATATATATATATATATGTGTGTATGCCTACATATATCTGTATGTATGCACGAGTATTCTTGTGGGCCCATGCGTCATCGACGGTGCTTGCCCTTGGTTCCTTTACAAGGTCGGTGCAGTTGCAACATGCAGCGCAGCAATTCTAATTTTTGTTTGTGTATAATTATTGCGTGCGCACTTAATTAGTGTGTATCACAGATCACAAACAACGTGGCATAAAAAAAAATTGTGCGGCGGCCACGATCCCAATGTGGATTGCCTTATGACCGCCTAGATGCACTAGAACGAAAAAAAAAAACACACCAAAAAAAAAACTTTCAGAGGGTTACAGTGACGTGCACGCTTGCGTCGCGCGGCATAACTTGACGGATGGCGGGTTCTAGTCACTTCAGTCAACCTAACCAAAAGAAAACATAAAACGAGCAAAAACAACAAAATTATACTTTCCGATTCTTTTGATCGGACAAACACTTACCACAATAAAAAGGGACGCCAGAGTTGAAATAACATGCGGCCGTATACTTCCGCACCATGAAACTCCTGCGGCTGTCGTGAGTTTCTCCGACTCGTACTTCACCCCCACTCTCCGCTCCGTTAAATTTCGTTCCTTAGCCCGACATTGGACTTATTTTCCGTATTAGTACCTACCCGAAGTGAACACATTAACTCACGAATATAGAATAAACATATTATATTTTAACAGACTAAACAATTTTGTTTTTAAATTACGAGAAAACAAACTAAAACTTTAAGGCATTTTGTCGGGATCTACTACCAAAAGACGAGCTCTATTTCTTTTTGCAGACATATTACCCAACTGACTAGTGACAGTTTTTTTTTTCTTGCAACCAAGAAACAAAACCGGCACCAACATTTTTTTTTCGAAGTTTATAATTCCTCAAACTAAACTAAATAAATAAACGATTCCAAAAAAGATTACAACAAAATACGGCTTAAGCCTGTATAACAGTACATTTTTTCCCATTTTCAATGCATTGAAACGTATGTACATAAATGTCAGCCGCGTTTAAAATGGACAGAACCATTTTTGCACCAATAAAATCAGTAGACTTGTAGCAAAATAAAACATTTCGCATAAGACAAATTGATGGTTGGATGTTGTAGAAATAGGGTAGGCACTGATTGGCTTTATTTTGGCTAAGCCCAGTGTTGTAACTGTTACTACACATCAATTGTGCTTATTTTACCTCCAAGTGGTAACCATCGGGTACTGGTTGCTGCCCATCCGGGCACGACTTGCTAAACTATAAGCGCGAGTGCTGAGCAAGGGAAAATAGCAGCACTATAATTCACGTCAGCGGATGAATTCCATCAATGGAACCAACGGTGGCGCTAGAATTTCCAAAACGGAAACAAAACCTTATCTGTGCTACTCCGACATATTCGGAGCTCAGGTCGATAAGGATTTCCAAGTACTAGTCAGGGTCTTGGAAAAGAGTTGGTGGCGGATGAGCCCCTAGTGGGCCAACGGCAGCGCTCACACCCCCGTAGTGGGTTACTGACACCGGTGTACCCGGCCCCTTGTCATAGGGGTATACAAGGATCTGGCCCTCCAGGTTGGGGGTTGTGCGTGAGGTTAACTACCTAACCACGTAAAAAAAAACCATTAGTTCCGAAACAACCAAAAGCCTCGGAAAAGGACGGATCTACTGTTGACAACCACGCTAAACGAAATAAGGACAACGACGTTCGGATCTGTACCTGGAATGTTCGTTCAATGAACGGCGACGGTGCATCCGAACAACTGGCAGAGGCCCTAAACTGCTACAAGGCAGATATAACCGCCATCCAGGAAGTGCGATGGAATGGGCCAGGCAGAAAAAGGATGGAAAACTGTGATATCTACTACGGTGACTGCTATACAGAAAATAAACAGCGCTCATTCGGATGCGGATTTGTCATACGCGGCAGACTTAGGCAAGAAGTCTTGAGCTTTCGGCACGTGAGCGAGCATCTTATGACAATCCGTGTCAAGGCAAAATTCGCCAATATAAGCTTTATATGCGCTCACGCCCCATAGAAGAAAAAGACGACGCTACCAAAGAGAGTTTCTACGAGCTCCTCGACCAAACATACGAGCAATGCCCTAGACATGACGTTAAAATCGTACTGGGCGACTTTAACGCCAAGATAGGAAGAGAGGACATCTTTGGTAGGATGGTTGGAGGGCACAGCCTACACGACACCACGTCCGAAAACGGACTAAGGCTGATTGACTTTGCTGCGGGGCGAAGTGTCAGTATAGCAAGCACACAGTTTCCACATCTCAATATCCATAAGGGGACATGGCGGTCTCCGGATCGAATAACCGTCAACCAAATCGACCACATTGCGATCGACTCCAGACATGCCTCCAGTACTCTGGATGTCCGAACCTTCCGGGCGGCCAACATTGGCTCGGACCACTACCTTGTTGTAGCCAAGGTACGAATGCGTATATCCACAGCGCCACAACAACGAAATACTGTGAGAAAGTACAATGTCGAAAAGCTACAATCGCAAGACACCGCCAGAACGTACAGAGAACGCATATCCCGATCTCTTGCTACGAGTCCCACCGCAGCAACAGCTAGTACAGAAGACCAGTGGCAACACTGCCAGCAAGCCATCACAAGTGCCGCGAATGATGTGCTGGGTTTCACACGACCACCACCACGAAGACCCTGGTTTGGTGAAGAGTGCAGACTAGCTAACGTGGAAAAACAACAAGCATATAAAGCGGCGCTGCAAAGAAGGACTAGATCTGCTCGCATGCTCTACTAGCAAAAGAGACGGGAAGAACATCGGCTTCTTAGAAGGAAAAAGAAAGAGCACGAGAAGCGTGCGCTCGAGGATATTGAGAGATGCTACTCCAGGAACAATGTTCGGAAGTTTTACCAGAGGATAAAAAGAATGTGCCAGCAAAACAAATCCCGTACAGAAACCTGTAGAGACGCGGACGGAAACATCGTAGTAGAAACACAGTCGGTGCTGAGAATTTGGAAAGACTACTTCTGCAGACTGTACAATGGCGATGACTACCAAAATTCCGCTGTCAGGCGGAATGAACCATTCAACTTAGATGATGATAGCCAAAATTCCCATCCACCTGATCAAAACGAAGTGCGAAAAGCAATATCCAAGCTTAAGTCCAACAAGGCTGCTTGACCTGACGGTTTACCCGCAGAGCTATTTAAAGCAGCTGGAGATGACTTGGTAGTGAGCATACACCAACTCATCTCTAAGATTTGGTCAGATGAAAGTATGCCAGATGAATGGAATCTCAGCATCGTTTGCCCAGTTCATAAGAAAGGAGACCCTCTCAGCTGCTCCAATTACAGAGGCATCAGTCTCCTGAACATCGCCTACAGGATCCTATCTGCCATATTGTGTGAACGCTTGAAGCCTTTCGTCAACAACCTTATTGGCCCCTATCAGTGCGGTTTCAGGCCAGGAAAGTCCACCATAGACCAAATTTTCACACTCAGGCAAATCCTGGAAAAAACCCAAGAAGTCGAAGTCGATACCCACCACCTGTTCATCGATTTCAAGGCCGCCTATGACAGCATATGGAGGGATGAACTGTATAGAGCCATGTTTAGTTTTGACATCCCTGACAAACTCATTCGTCTGTGCAGGATGACGATGGAGAAAGCTCGCTGCTCCATCAAGGTCGGTTATGACCTCACCGAGACCTTCGATGTCAAAAAAGGATTCAGACAAGGTGATGCGCTGTCATGGGACTTCTTCAACATCATACTTGAAAGAATTGTTCGAAACTCACAAGCCAACACACAAGGAACGATCTTTCAAAAGTCCGTTCAACTACTTGCATACGCCGACGGTATTGACATCATTGGTAGAACACAGCGAGCTGTCACCGGTGCGTTCACGAGTATAGAAATGGAAGCGCCCAAAATTGGTTTAGCGGTAAACGAGGGCAAAACAAAATATATGATGTCAACAAAAAGGGACACCCAACATCGACGAATTGGACAGAACGTCACAATAGACAGCTACAACTTTGAGGTAGTAAAGGTCTTTGTCTACCTCGGCTCTGCCATAACATCAAAAAATGACATCTCGTCGGAAATCAAACGAAGGATTACTCTTGCCAACCGCTGTTTCTTTGGGCTAAGAAGGCAATTAAGCAGTAAAGTCCTTTCCCGATCGACTAAGGAGACTCTATATAAGACCCTTATCATCCCAGTCTTGCTATATGGAGCTGAAGCATGGACTTTATCGAAAGCGGATAAAGATCTCATTGGTCGCTTTGAGAGAAAAATCCTTCATAGAATATTCGGTCCCGTTTGCGTTGACGGGTTTTGGAGGAGAAGATTCAACGACGAACTGTACGAGCTGTACAGCGACATCAGCCTGGTCAAAAAACTGCACATTAGGCGTTTAAGATGGCTAGGACATGTAGAGCGCATGGACATCAGCGCTCCGGCTCGGAGAATATTCAACTCTAACCCGGAGGGTCAGCGCAGCAGAGGCCGACCTCGCCTAAGGTGGCGCGACCAAGTAAAACAAGACCTCAACCAACTTGGAGTGCGCAACTAGAAGCGGTTAGCTAAGGACCGGGCTAACTGAAAGAGGTTGTTGGTTGAGGCCTTGGTCCACCTCGGACTGTAGCGCCACCTAAGTAAGTAAGTATAAGACAAATTTAAATTAAGTGATTATTGTATTTCAAAAAAAAAACTATTATACAGGTACATAATATGTATTGGATGTTTATGTATGTAACCAGTAGGTAAGTTGTGTACCTCGGACCGTTTCTCAGAAAATCAGTGTTTACTTCTACCATATTATCCCATCATAGAGTTGAAGCCAATTACCTATAGCCTATAACTAAACCAAGTTGACCTGGTTTCCTAAATATTTTTATTATTCAGTTGATCTCAGGACCTAAATAAGTCAACTTGGTTTTGTTAGTTCAAGGTTCACTATGTACCTTGTACCTCGGACCAAGCCAAAGTGGACCTCGGACCATACACAATAAATAGCAAGTTTTATTGAAAACAGTAACATTGAGTTAATTTTTATAGCAAAAAAAAAAAAATAAAAATAATACTAAAACTGACAATTCAAAACAAAAAGGAAAGGAATTTTACAATACATGCTGAAAAAGGTGAAAAGGAGTGTTATAATCATTGATTCATCATTAAGATTTGTTTGTCTTCACAAGGATGAAAAGTTCATCAACGGTGAAACTGTCATCGGCGCTGAAGTCTTCATCGTTATCCGGTTCTGGAATGGGTATTTTGAATTTAACCTGCCTGCGCTGTGGCGTCCGAGAAACAATTGGAAGCACGATATTCTCATCGTCACGTCATCAGATGATTCATTCTAGACTTTTTTTTACATCTTTTGATCATTTTGGAATAAACCTTTTTGGTAGTTGTGGACATGGTGGCATCTTTTTCGGGAGTGTCTGTAAGTATCCTTGTCTTACCTTTATCGCTTCTGGTGTTATGAACCTTGGAATCCAAGCAAGGACTTGGTTATTGGATTGGCCCGGAGAATTGGTTGCTTTGATATTTTGAGGCTTATCAACTTGAGTGATTTCATTACTTGGTGTACCAGAAAATGGGTGATCTGTCAGCAGCAGCTATGTTCAAAAATTCGTCGTCGGTGAAGTTGTTTTCATTGAGTTGGTGAATACCAGTAACGTCGAATGCCTCATTAATATTCCGAGCGTATCGGAATCCCGCTTTTTAAGATCCCATTTTACAAAAATCCCGATAAAAAAGTTTTAAAATACCGTCTTTTAAGATCCCGTTTTTTTAAAATACCGCGTCTTAAAATCCCGCTTTTTAAAATCCCGTTTAATCCCACTTTGCCCGTTTCTCAGCATCCCAATTTTGTATTTCAACAAATTCATCTTTCAAAATTTAATATTGCTTGTTCCATTTTCTAGGAAAGAAATAAGAAAAGTTCCTTTAAACGAAAAAAAAAAAAACGGAAAATTATGAAAAATATATCCAAATCACGTTTTATGCGCAGTATCGCCCCCAATATATAATTGAACTAAAAAAAATTTGATTGTTCCATTAATTTTTCAATGTATGTAAATATTTAATATACAACTTCTGAGTTTTATTTCATTTAATTTTTAATTTTTAAATGAATATTATTAATTTATTTGCATATTTTCAACGAATATGTTGGAATATATGAATATATTGTTATATCTTGGTACATATTTGTTATTATATTACATTTATCGTTTTTTGCAAATAATACGAGTTATTAATAAAATGTTAGTGAATATTATTACCTCTGTTTTAATTTCACTTATTTCTATTTTTTTTCCTAATCTCCCTTTGGCAATCAGAACTCTTTGTTTTCGCGCTAAATTTGGTTTAACATGCAATTGATTGCAAGGCATTTTTTAAAATAAAACAAATAGTTCTGATTGCAAAAACGATATTATAAGAAACGGGATTATAAGAAGCAGGATTATAAAAAAGCGGGATTATAAAAAGCGGGATTTTAAAGTCAGGATTTTAAGGTCGGGATTATAAAAAGCGGGATATCGTAGCCAACCCAATTGTGAACACTATTTCTGCACATAATTTACGAGGTAACGCTGGAGAGTTATTTTCAAATTTGTTAATATTTTTTATTTTATGGTAACAAATTAGCCGACTCTTCCGAATAACTGCTGCCATTGCCGTATTTTTTACAAGCATTATATTAACTTCACTTTCTGTGAGGGCGGAATCTGGGAGTCGATTTTACACCCACTTCCAGATATCCGATTATCCTGAAATTTTGCACACGTATATAGTTCCGGAGACTATACAATATGTGCTATTTGATGACGTTGTAAATCCAATATGGCGGACGCTTTTTTAACTTCAATTTCTGTGAGGGCGGAATCTGGGACTCGATTTTACACCCACTTCCAGATATCCGATTATGCAGAAATTTTGCGTAATCGGTGACAACTCAATATAATATATTTCATGATCTTGTAAATCTTATATGGCGGACGCCCCAAGATGGTGGATTACCGTTATCTTCCCGACCTCCTAAATATGGGTATCAAATGAAAGGGTTTGGCAAGTAGAATACAATACGCTATAACGTCATTAAAAATTCAATATGGCGGACGCCCACAACATAGCGGATAACCGTTATCTTTACTACCATCTTAATATGGGTATCAAATGAAAGAGTTTGACAAGTAGAATACGATTAGCTAAGTGATGTGATTCTAAATTCAATATGGTGGATGCCATAAGATGGCGGTTTACTTTTTTCTTCCCAACCTGCATGACATTGATATCAAATAGAATTGTTTGACGAATAGTTTATGACGTTGTAAATCTAATATGGCGGACGCCATAAGATGGAGGATTGCCGTTATCTTCACGACCTCCTTAATATGGGTATCAACTTAAAGGGATTGACAAGCAGAATTAGACTAGCCAAGATGACGAATTACCTTTTTCTTCACAACCACCATGGCATGCGTATGAAATGAAAGGGCGAGTAGAATCTCAAACATTTTGAGTAAACTTTCTCATATCCAACCCACCCAAGCTAATATACGTATAGACGTAAATTTGTAAAAATAAATTCAGATACTAAAAAGTTGAAAATAAATATAAAGATAAAAAAAATATTTTTAAAAACAAGCTTTAATGAACTAAAAAGTAAAAAAATAATTTTTTCCGAGTCACCAATGTGTGACTATTAATTAAAGCTTGGGGCGCTTAGGCACAAGACAACACATACACGATGTGCAACGAGGACGAAGAATTAGCTGAACAAATTTTTTGCCACTGTCACTGTTTAGTTAGGCCTCGTCCTTTAGCCAAATTCTACCTCGAGCCTGAGTGCCCCAAGCTTTAATTTATAGTCACACATTGGTGACTCGGAAAAAATTATTTTTTTACTTTTTAGTTCATTAAAGCTTGTTTTTCAAAATATTATTTTTATCTTTATATTTATTTAATATTTTTCCATGAACATTTTGCACGATATTTTTCGAATGTTATACTTTAATGTGCTATTGCTTTTAATAAATAGGTTTTAACTGCGTCGTCAAAAAAATGGGCATTTTTTGCCCGAATTAACATTACATTGTATGGTCCAAATACAGTTCTGTCAAGAGGCTGTGTTTTGTGCGAGTTGTGTAGCGGTAAGGTTAACCAGTACAATTCCAGCTTCTCGTGCAATATTAATGGCAGGAAGGGTTATAAGTGAGTCGTGATTATCCATATTTAACAACAATTTATTCTCCTGAGAAGGCTTGGCATGTTGAATGAATTGTCTTAAAAATTGCACAGAAAGTTCCCTACATCCTGAAGGAACGGAGATCAACATGTGGAAATGGACTCGTGGAAAAATCAACATTGGTGGTACGTGAACTCATACCTCCAATTTGTATCTCACTCTGCTGCCAACACTTTTGGTGGAATATGCACAGTCGAATATCCAGCTTCGTCAAGGTTATAAATTCTCTCAGGTCCAAATTAAAAGCGCATAAGGCAATCCTTAAGGTTGTTAAAAAATTACATATGTTGGCTCGATTAAAGCTGGTTGATCTCGAGATACTAGTTGCTTCCAGCTTCCTAACCGACAAAACTGGATGGCGTTTTAAAAAAAAATGCATCCAGACAAAATCTGCAGGTTCTCCTCATGTCCATGAAGGTGGTAAACTTTTTAGATTATTTGTTGCAAATTGAAATGCCAGTTTTCTTGTTTCGGATTTGGAAAGGCCATAGTATAATATTGCTGCTGTAGCTAGATGATCAAATAAAGGTAGTTCCTCTTCGCTATTAAACATTTTTCTGTTTGTTTATAAAAATTATCCGGAGCTTGCTTCCACGTCAAATTTTTCGACAACACACGGGTTGCCAACACGGGACGTTTGCGACAAAGACTTTGTCTTTTTTCTGCTTGAGTTGAGAGTCACTGCTAATTTGTGACAGTTGATTTATCCCATTCCTATTTTGATTGTTGAAACTGCGGATAACTTCATTGAGCTTTTCGAGGCTGTCAACATACTCGTTCGTTAAATATGAAGTGTGTTTAAAGTAAATATTTCCTCTTATTGTGATCGTGGAAAAGAGCTGCTTTGCGTATTTGAGTTTGATAGCTTGACGCATTAAAATTCGGTTTTACGGTGTAAAGGCCCCGGAATCCGTCGATCCGTAGCTCCATTTTTTTTAACTGACGGCTCGATAGAATACACACATTCTTATGGGAGATGGCACATAACCAACGGATGCATGAACTTCGACGGATAAAGTATGTCTACCTTATACTTTTTGCATCCGTCGATAGATGTGTTTATCAGAATCAAAACCAGCATCTCTTGGTTTAAGCTGCCGCGAGTGCGTTTTCCTGAATGTTGACTTTTATCACTGAGATCTTGTCTAACGGAAAATTTGTTTCCAGTTTGGTAGTTGACAATTTAAAGCGTTACAAGTGTTGTTAAAAATGTCTTTGAGGTTTTCTCCGACGAAAAAAGGCACTCCAACTAAGACAGCATGATATGCAAGATTTTGTGTTTGCAGTGTTTCGATTTGCGACCTGAGTTGCGAGAGTTCGGCAATCATATTCTGGCTGCATCAGTTGCACTTGTTTTTGATGAAGTTCATTTTTAACGCTTTCAACTTCCGATTGCAAATGGTTGAACTTACTTGAACTATCCTCCAAAGCACAGAAGCGGATTTTGACATCTTTTATGTCTTCATCGAATTGTTTAAATTTATCACGGATGTCTTTTTCCAAAGAAGCGATTCGTGAGGAAAGCTTCTCCTCCATATTTAATATGTTGTTTTGAGAGACTCACCTTGGTCCGTGATTTTTTAATAGAGGCTGGAAAAACATTCTGACGTCATTGCGTTAGGCGATGGTTGCATTTGTTTTAACTCTGTTTGTCTGCATTTGTAGACCCACTATCAACGGTGAGCTAAAGAAGTGTTTTGTTTATTGAGTGCTTTAGTCTTGATGAATTATTATCAACCGAAACAGTTTTCTGATAAGGAACTCCTCAATATCGATTATAAACAAGTTTGTTCTTAAACTACAGCAGTCGAGTATAAAACAATTGGGTGTTTAAAGTATTTAAAGCCCAATAGCTGGAGCCGCCAAAAAACCCGTGTTTGTTTATGTTTCACTCAAACTTCACATACATATGTGTTTCACTGTCCACAAAACCAGTCGAGAAACGACATTTTTAAATAAGTTTAATTGATAGGCGGCGAAAATATATTTTGTCCATGGTTCCAGTAAAAAGGAAAAGGGTAAGCAACATAGATATGAACATTTCCAACAAGAATGTCGATAATATAGATCAGTCAATCGCTTCCTACAGCAAAATCAGTAAATGGAAAATATTTAATAACAAATTAGCCGAAAGAAATATTTTATGAAAATTCGTTACTTTGAACTAACATTTTATAGTCGCCAATCATAATTCCAAGTAGCGAATACTTGCCAACGTAGGGCGAGTCTTGCTCAGTTTTTGTGCTGAATAATAAATATATTTTTATTACAGAAATATAAGAGAAAAATATTATGAAGATAATAAATTCCAAAACGATATTACAATACACATACATAAATACAACCCAAACGTTAAAGTTCGCAATGATACTCGTTCGTTTGTATACCAATATCAAACGCGAAAGATGAAATTTCGTGTACTCAAGAGTCTTACAAGCCGACAACCAAGGACAACATCTGTCCACAAAAACAAATCTCATTCTCAAAAGAACATAAATATTTGCCACGTGTCTTTTTCAAACACAAACGAGAACAGCATTTGGTCCTTTTGTGAATTTGCCTTCCTTAGAAAACAAATAATTAAACTTTCATGATATCTAATCGGCTTATCATCAGAAATCATTCCATTTATGTATTTATTAATTAAGTATTCAGGACAGGCAATTCGGACCAGATATACGAGTATGTACATATCTCTGTTTAGTCTTCGGCATCCCAGGACCTTTTTGTCGTTAGCCGGACTGAATGAAGCAACGCTTTTGCATCATTTCACTTCAAGGGCAAAATGGAAATGGTCACCTATTTGCTATGTTGTCTTTCTTTTACTTTTTTTTTCTGAGTGTCCTTAACAGGTTCCATTGAACGTCATCACTATAGAAGAAAACATAATCCAACAGCAGTATCGTGATGGCAATAAATAGGATTTAGTCGTATCATAGAAAATAATTTTCGTTAATAAATTATCTCCGCTTGCTGAGGAAAGAGGATGTGTGTTGTGTTGTGGACTACGTTTTGTTGTGATTACTTTGTCCTGTTTGGATCCTGCTGGAGTCTGATAAACAAAACATAAACTATTACTCTCAGGCCATGTCACTATGACATACAGTGGTAGTGGAACGGAGTGTTGCCGTGGTCGTTCGTCTGACATTATGCAATGACTAAATGACAACCGGATGAGAAAGTAAATGGTGATGAGTTATGGACTTGCGAAGTTTGCTTCTTCTAACTTCCACTCGTACATGGAGAAGCATTATACGGATCTCATTCTGCAGGATATGTTTAGACATTCAGGAAACAAATTAGTCATATCTTAATGTGCAGCTATGATTGAGGTGCCTTTTCCTAAAATACTCTGTTTTGGGTGTTCGTTGACCAGATGAATGAATGCATTTGTTTCATGTTAGTATTTTTTAAACTAGTACTGAAGAGAAAAAGACTGCTTGAAGTTGTTCAGTTAATTAAATGCAATAACAATTTGTTTGATACATATATAAATTGTGTAATAGAAAGTATGACTATTCTGCAATGAAGAAGCAATGGCTTGTATATCTTCTTCTTCTATCTATCTCCTATCTTTTATATCTATAAAAATGAAACATTGTTGGTATGTATATGCAATAGATTCCGAAACTACTGATCCGATTAAGCTCAAATCTTTGAGACATCTTTGGTATTTTCCTGAGAGTGTTTTTGTGGAGTTTGGTCAAAATCGTTGTGCTAGCATGGGTAAAAAGCTATTTTTTTTTGTCTTTACACAGCTCAACCATGGCTTATCGGATTGAAAAACAAAGTAAAACTAGGTGGATCTAGTAAATTTTCCACTGATTCATCCCTCTACGTTATCTTGAAGCTGAGCTATGCTCAAAACAATTCATGAAATCATCGCCAACAATTTTGCATCAGTGGAGACCGCCGCCATGCAGTAGTGGGTGAAGTAATAGTTTGGGTAATTTGTATGCATGCTCAATTTGGCATGCTAAATTTGTTCCTTAATGTGCGCGACAGGAAGAGTGAGATATTCAACGATGAGCTCTATGCCGCAATACGTACACAGGCGGGTAGTCAGGTACAGAAAAAAATAAGCATACATTAATGATTACAAGCACCGTAGCGCAAGTGGTTCGTGCGTCGGACTAATTAGCCAGCGGTCTTGGGTTCGAATCCCGCCGCAAACACCTAAAAAGTTTTTCACAGTGCCCACCTCTTCCGAATGCCTGACAAGCATTCAAGAGTATCATTTGTCATGTTAAGCTTCCCAACTCGCCGTTCGGAGTCGGCACAAAACTGTAGGTCCCTTCCATTCGTGCAAAAATATAACGCGCACATACAAATGGTTGCGGGAAGCTAGGCTTGGTTCTACCTAGGACTGCTGAAGCCAAATATTTATTTTTATTTTTTTTAATGATTACAAGCAGTTTATAATAAAAAGCAAAAACTCAAAAATGTCGTTTTCTCCAATAGTCGAACACTTGTTTCCTAATTGCGAACAGATAGTTTCCTTATTCCGAACAGTTAATTCATACCTATAAGTTTGTCTAGAATGTTAATTTCAAGTTTATACTAAGTAAAAACGAATTTGAAGTAACACTTTCGTGCTTCATTAATTTTTCTCGTTTTTTCTTTTAATTTCCTTGTTATTTCATTGAAACTGACGGTTGTTAATTTCTTTCCTTATTTCCTCTTTAATCCGTTTTTAGTTCATATAAAAATCTGTCCATTTCCTTTGGGCTTTCACTTTTTTGTTCCTTGTGGGAGCAGGATATATTAAATGTCTGTCCAAACTGGAAGATGGTCTACTAACTGGTATATACGTTTTGCAAATTAATATCGGAGCAGTAGTTTCTGGTGTGTTTTTGCGGAATCAGCACTGACTAACGTGGTACTCGACGAACAACTTAGTTTCTTTTGATTGAAAAAAGCTGCACCTAATGTCAACACAATATTTGTTTAGTGTAGTGGTATGTCGTTCGCGAACGAATCATTCAATTGAAGTTCTTCTTTCAAAAGAACGAAGCGTTCACTTCACTCTTGTGCTTCTTTACTTCGTTCGGGATTCGATTCCTCGCTTCTTTCGAGTCCCCACTTCATTCGCTTACTTATTGGCTTCTTTAGTTCCCTATTCTTCTACATTAATTTTTTTCTTATTCATATCATACCCTCACTCTTGGTTCTTTCATTCTTTGGGACATCCCTCTGTCATACACATGCACACAAGACAACACACAAGCATAAATGAATTGCCCATCTTATGGTATTCGGGCGGAATAATTGAAGTTTGTGTGTTGTTAATTGTCGAATTGCACTGCAAATTTCGGATACCGTAAAAAAACAGGGTGATAGCAATTATGTTTATTTTTTTTTCAACTTGTTTTAAAATATATTATTCAAATAAACTCATAGAATTATGTATTATGTGTATTTCATGTGTATTAAAACTTATTGGCTGTAAGTTCCGAAAGGTAGGTAGTGCTTTGCTGTTTATGTTATTTCGCAATTCATTTACATTTTAATTTTTAATAATAATAATATATAATATTTAAGTGGACAAAAAAAAAGGAAAAGGAAAATAAAATATGTATTCTGTTTGCACTATGTACATGTACATATAATATTCAGATAATATAATCTTTATGATATAATAATATTTAATATTTAAGTTAATATTTAGTAAGTAGGAATTATAGAATACTATAGAAATAAAATAAATGGATGGGGGTGACCCTATGAGAGGTTAAATAAGTAGGAACCTTAAGTAAAATAATATAATACATTATGTCATTGACGCAAAGAAACATTAGAATATTGCAAATAAGAAAATAACAGTTATGTATAAAATAACAGAATTTAATGAATATACAATTCAGAAGTTATTTCAAGTTTGTATTTAAGAAAACAATTTGTGAATCTTTAAAAGATGATATGCGACTACGTTTCTCAGATAAAAGCATTCCGCTCTTCGAAAAGATTCTCTCTGAGGGTACTGATGTCGCAACGATACATAGCCTTTTCTTCATTACTTCGTATAGCCTTGGGTAATATATTTGTCTTTTACCTAAGAGAAATAAGTTGTACGAAAATTTCAATTTTTATACATATAATACGTACCCCACCAACGGATCCGAATTTCGAAGTGCATAGGCTTCTTGTGGGCACCGTAGCGCAAGTGGTTAGTGCGTCGGACTACTGTGCCAGCGGTCTTGGGTTCGAATCCTGCCGCAAACACCTAAAAGTTTTTCACAGTGTCCACCTCTTTCGAATGTCTGACAAGCATCGAAGAGTATCATTTGTCACGATTGAGCTTCTCAACTCGCCGTTCGGAGTCGGCAAAAAACTGTAGGTCCCTTCCATTCGTGCAAAAATATAACACGCACACACAAATGGTTGCGAGAAGCAGGCCTAGGTTCACCTCGAGCTGTAGCGCCAACTAAGTAAGTAAGTATAGGCTTCTTGTAAGTCCAGTTATATTATGCCCGCAGCTGTTGTGTTCGATAAACTCGTTGCTCTAGAGAGCTTTTCATCAAACGCAGCCCATGCCTATTCGACTCGTACTTGCAGAAGTTGAAGGCAGCACCTCAGTTGTAGCATCCTCTCGCACCGACACAGCGCTAGCAGCTCTGCTACTAGGTGATATGCCTTAAGAAAGGTTGATTCGATGGGAAATGCAAGCTTTTTATAGCGAGGATCCAAAAGTGTAGCTTCTAAGATCAAAGGGTTCTCTTCCACGGTTCTAAAACGCTTGTTCAACCCCTCATTAAGTTTGGACAGGAATTTGGTGACGTCCTCCAGATCATTCGGTTGTACAGCACTTCGCAGTGAGGATCGAATGCCATTAATAAAAATAAGCTCTTTCGAAAGCGTTACTTCTTTTTCACTGAAAATCTCGACAGTGACCTCATCGAATACCTGGAGAATCGAACACGCCCGTTCGATAATGATCCAGTCCTTTTCGCTTAGTGGGGCAAGCTTTGGATTTAAAGGCGCTAGGCTCGATATGAGGGGCTCCTTCGTCAGCAAGATCGAGTTACAACGCGTCACTACATCCTGTTTGAGATTAACAGGCTCCAAATTCATTACTTTTTGTAATGAACTAAGCTTATTACTCGCTTGGGAACTCTTCTTAAAATGTTCGACTATACTCTCAACTTTGACTTGTACGTCCTTTATTTATCTTAAGGCTTCCTAAGTACAACTGGATTCAAGCAATGTGCCATACATGGCAAGTGACGCCAATTTCCTTTCATAACTGCTGATACAATATTTGCAGCATTATCAGTCACTATTGCAGTTACTTTTCTATCGATACCCCATTCTACAAAAACGCGTTGTAAGTCACGGCAAAGGTTGTCGGCGGTGTGGCTCTGTTGAAACTACGCATTCCAATAAGGTAGATTCGAGCTTACACCCTTCTCCTATGAAATGCGCTGTTACGGCTATGAAACTTTGTGCATTTCTCAATGTCCATGGTGGTTACATTCCTCTCTGCGTGAATCTCGTCTTTAACGCTGTTGAACAATTGTGGTAATAAAAGATGTCGTTAACGTTTTTCGGCAAGGGAGCACATAGCCAGGGTTGAGTAATTGTAGGAGCTTTCTAAACTCGACATCTTCTACAATACTAAAGGGCTGATACTTCTTAACAATCATCCTTACTAATTGTTCGGGGACCTGTTTAGTTTTCGCAGCAGGAAGAGGTTTAGAAAAATAGCTGCGCATTGTTGTTTGCCTTTGTGTCTGTGCAAATTTCTATAGCCGTATAAGAATCGACTGCCACTTGCCCTCGGGTCGCAAATATGAAGCTGGCAGCACTGGTGCTCAGTATTTCTGCTTCCTTCTGTGCTAAAATACCCGGAAGTTTCGTTCTTAAATGCCTTTGGACATTACCCACATTGCTCCCTTTATACGAAATAACCGCTTGGCAATACTTGCATTTGGCCGTTTTCCCTTCAACTATTTCTTCAAAAAAATTCCAAACTGAACTTCTCTTTTTTAAATTGTTCATCTAAATTATTTAATTTACATTATGTATTATGTATATGTTATACCTACATGTAAGTTCCCCGATGATATTAATGTGATTGTAAGATTCCTTACCATTTTTAAGTAGATATTCAATACAAAACAAAACAAACTCACTTCGTAATCACTTACTTATTTAAAAACCTTACTATTCGGTGACTGAATGCAAATACAAGTGATGATTATCTTTCCAACAACACATATACTTACTTATTTTTTTTCTTTTTTAACATATTCATACAGTTTGTACATACAATACAATGTATGTATCCATTAGAAACAATCCAATGAAACAATGAATTTGAATTTGTTTTACAAAGTAAAAAACTATGGGTATATTTGAAAATTTGAAAAGCCTACCATTTCAAGAGATTTTCTGAGCTGAATTTGAAAGTTTGGAAAAACCGATGTATTCCTCATACCCTTTGGAGTCAAAACTACTCTATTGGAAGTTAAAATGAAAAAAACAGTATTTCAAAACAGAAAAAAATTTCTAATTTTTTTAGAATCAAAACATTTTATTATTAATAATTTTTTGTTGTTCACTTGCTTGTGGTAAAATATTACCAAGGCGTCTTTCAATTAACTTTCAATAAGAAACCGTATCAATTAAAATCTGAAAATCTATGTTGTGATATAAAAATAATGCAATTGTCATTATATACAAAAAAAAGAAAGAAGCAATCCATTAATAATGAAATGTTATTACATACATATACAGTTGAAACTCGATTAACCGGGATGGTCGGGATAATCGAAAATCCCGGATAATAGAACTTTGTTTTTCTTGTTGTTTACCGTTGAAATTTTATTCGTCACTTAAGATTTTCTAAAACTAAAACTAAAACTGAAGAGAATTCATAACAAACATAACAAACAACACAATACACAACGTCACAACCCAAAAATGTATTATCCCGTTACTTCTTTTTGTGTGCAACGGATAATTCCGTTAGTTTTTAGAAGTGAAAAAATGTGTTCAGTCTTGTTTTCATGTTACGGATAGTAGAGTTTATTACGGATAATAGAGTTTAAATAAACACATTTGTCTATTGTCGAGAGCGAGACAGAAAACGTTTGTGTTTGTTTTCATGTTACGGATAGTAGAGTTTATTACGGATAATAGAGTTTAAATTAATACACTTGTCTTTATTGTCGAGACAGAAAACGTTTTTGTTTCTTTTACGGATAATAGAGTTTTGTACGGATATTAGAGTCAAATAGGTCAAATATTTTCATCACGGATAAAAGAGCGTCCCGGTTAATCGAATCCCGGATAATCGAGTTTCAACAGTAGTAGATAATAACTTAGGAGTTAAGACCTGTTGTTAATAAGATACTTTTTACAGATCAGCTTTCTGCGCCAGGCTTCTCAAAACATGACCTTATCTACATGACATACGACTTTGATACGCTATATTCGGATATCTCGTTCAGATATAGAGATTTTAAAAGCATTGACTAAGTGGCCTTAGAACACCATGTCCGAAACGTCGAGTGGAATAACGTTTATCTTTTACCTTCATCGGCCGATCAAACCGATTTTATAAACTCACAAATATCATCACTTTTTAATACTCACGTTCCTCTACGCACAAAAACGTGTAGACAAAATCAACCCTCATGGTTTACGCCTGAAATTCGTTAGCTTATCCGTCAACGAGACCAAGTATTTCATTATTGGAAACGTTATAGACTGGATGAGTACCAACGAAGCTATCGAAGCCTAAGTAACATTGTTGTTAATAAAATACGATCAGCAAAAAAGAATTTTTATGAAAACCATAAATCTGGTTTTAAGGAGAAGCATAGTTGCTCCACAGCGCTTATAAATGTAATTGAAGATATAAGAGGTGCATTAGATGATGGAAATATCACATTCCTGATACTGTTGGACTTTTCTAAAGCTTTCGACACAGTTGACCATGTAAATCTTTGTAAAAAGCTATCAAGGTTATATAAACTCTCAAATTCTACCGTTGAACTTATAAAGTCATACCTTATTGGCAGAAAGCAAGCTGTTATCGTCAATAGTAATCTTTCTAATTTCCTTCCCACCTCAAGAGGCGTTCCGCAAGGTTCAATTCTGGGCCCCCTTTTGTTTTCGCTGTACGTAAATGAACTTCCTCAATCCGTATCTGAATCCACTATTCAAATGTATGCAGATGACGTCCAAATGTACAAAAGCTGTCCTCTTGGACTAATCGAAGACTGTGTCTGCGGTATTAATGAGGACTTAGAAAAAATTGCTGATTTTTCTCAAAGTAATGGTCTCTTTTTAAACCCAAGTAAGTCGAAATGTCTTATTATTTCCAAAAAAAAATTTATATTTTTCAAACTACCCACAAATTATATTCAACGGCGCTCCAATAGAGTATGTTGAAACAGCAAAAAATCTGGGAATGACGTTAAATCGGAAGTTAACCTGGGATACGCACATTAACGTAGCTGTAGGGAAAACTTATGGAGCGCTCCGCACGCTATGGCCCACGCAATATTACACTCCTCTAAAAACCAGACTTATGCTTGCCAAAACACTCATAATACCTACACTTAGTTACAAAAGTCAACATACGACCAACATAATTTCAATATCTTCAAATTAAAATCACACAACTTAGTTTTTGCAACACAAACAATTAAATTTTAGTTCAAAATATAAATAGAAACAAAAAAAAGTACATTTCTGTCATAAAATAGAAAAACTGCACTTAAAAAACTCATTTTATTCACTTTAGGAATGTTACAAAAGTCTACATACGAAACGATTTATATGGAGATAGTGCATTGTACTATACAAACTAATAACGTGTTGCTCCTCTATGGGCTTTCACGACTTCCTTCAGTCGACCAAGCATCGAATTTGCCAACTTCCTTGTTACTCCAGGCAAGATTTTTTGAAACTTTTCAACTAACGCTGCTTTAAGACCAGAGACTGAGGTTACATTTCTTTTTCCAAATTCCATCTTCAGGTGAGCCTATAAATGCTCGATAACATTGTGATCCAGAGATTGCGGGGGGTGATCAAGTTTTATCTTAACATGATAGAGTAGCCCTTCTCTTACTACTTTCGAAGTATGCTTCGGGTCGTTGTCATGGAAAAAGATGGATTGGTCAGATAAATTAAGTTTTTGGATGCTGGGAACGTAAATATCTTTCAATATGTCAATAAACATGTGCCGATCCATAGTACCTTGTATAAATCTTAATATTCCGACTCCATTTGCTGCCATGCAACCCCATACCATAAGGAATCCACCCCCGTGTTTAACTGTAGGGACAACATTTTTGGGATCAAGTGCTTTATTTGGTTTTCTCCAAACTTTTGCTTGTGTGTCGTTTCCAAATACATTAAATTTGCATTTGTCTGTAAATACAACTCTTTCCTAAAAGAATGGATCCGCCTTGCTTGCTTGTTTTCGTACGTTTTAGCAAATTCCAACCGTTTTCTCCTGTTGACTGCACTTATGAAAGGCTTTTTTCTAGCAACTCTTGAAGAAAGTCCGGCTTTTTTTAGACAGCGACGAATTGTGTAGGCATGAACTGCTACTACTTCAGTATTCTGGTTTCTAGATCTCATTAACTATCTTTACCGCGCTCTGTCTATGATTTTGAGTACAACTCGAACAATTTTCCTCGACACTCTCATCAATCTTACTTAGCCGTCCGGTTCTTGGTTTGTTTTCAAATGACCCTCCGCCATTGTAATTTTTTATTATTGTTTGAACGGTTGGCTTTGTTAAATTTAATGTTCGAACGATCTATACATTTCATTTTCCTTAATTTTTTAACTTCAAAACGATTTTTCGCGGTTGAATGGTAATTTCCTTTCGATTAGCCATTTAAAAAGAATAAAACACAAAAATATATCTTAAATTGCTCACTTAGAGCTCTGGATGATAGGTACAACGTAAAAAAATAAACTTCAACCAGCTGTCATTGCGATACATAACGGTAAATTATGTTTCAACTGATCGTATGTAGACTTTTGTCACTTTTCCAATGCCAAATGTTGCCATTTTCTTCGTTTTAAAAAGGGATTACAAGTGATAGCATTTTTTTTACATTTAAAAGTACTTAAATAAGATAAGTGAGTATAAAATTAGCATTACATTTTCAATCATCGCTTCATTGACAGTTTTACAGGCATTAATTAAGTCGTATGTTGACTTTTGTAACTAAGTGTATATTGATTTATGGCTGTGAGGTATATTGCAATTGCGATTATAACAGCAGAAGGAAACTTAATGTAGCATACAATAGTATTGCTAGATATATATATGGCATAAAAAGATATGACCGGATATCGACTTTCTCAAAACCTATATTACTTACTTTTGATAACCTTCTGCGATATAGAACATTAGTTTTTCTGTTTACGATAATGCATACTCATCAGTCTTGTTATCTCTATACTAGGCTGCCTTGTTATCTCTATACTGGCCTCATCAATTAGATCACAACAGCTTATACAATTTCGATTCTCGTGCTTAGCCTCTGAACGTCAGTTTTTCGTCAATGCCACTCGGTTGTGGAACTATTTACCACGCAATATAAGGCGAGTTGGGAATCTTCGGCGTTTTAAGACTTGAAGGATACATTTATCCTTGCATTAAAGTTCGCTTCATTCGATCTTATATTCTTCCTTTTCTTTCCTTTTGCTTTGACCAGAACAGAATATATAAATATGTATATCTATATATAAATAAACATTGATGTAAAATATGTAAATTTTAAATGTATGTAAAATGATTTTGTTTATTTAAATGAAATACAAATGAATTAGACTAGAAATTCCTTGAAAATGAATATGATAAATTTTGTATTTTATTAGCTTACTTATATGAACTATTTAATATTTATCAGAAGCTAGCTTAATGTTAATTTACAAATGAAGCTCGTATTAGTTTATAAGATATTGTATCTTAAAATGCAAGCATGCAAATAAATAAATAAAATAAAATAAAATAAAAATAAATGCACTAATATCATAAGAAACACAGCTGAAAGTTCTTACGTGATTAATTTTGGTTTTAAACCTAATTTTCACAAACGATCACTGAAACTTTTTTTTTCAAAAAAAAAACAGATCTGAGCGCATTTTTTGAAACCCATTAGCAAATTCAGAATTACGTTGACATAAGATACATTTTTTTGAATGCGGTGCTTACGGTAAGTAAAAAGGGAATATGCATACATATAAATGTGGTGTAACGAAAAGCAGAAACGCTAAATTAATGATAATATAACGACTTTTGTAAAAAGTGTTCGACTACTGGAGATGTTCGGAAATAGGTACCACTATCCTACATAATCAGACAGGTTCCAGAATTCGAGTGAACTCAAATCGATATAACATAGAATTATCAAATCGAGTGAAATCGTCACCACAAAAGGACATGCTCTTGCTTTTAGGATGACCGCAGAAACCAAAGACTAATTGTTGACGAAAGTACGACCTTACATCGAACGACAAAATACGAAGCTAAGAGATTGTATTTCACCCATGGAAAGACTTTTTGCTACGTTGCGATTTCTTGCAACTGGATGAAGTTTTTCAGATTTAAAATTCTCCACATACATTGGAAAATCCACTCTCAGTATAATTATTATTGCTGTTGCAACATGCAAAGTTTTAAGACAAGTTTTAAAAGATTTTATTAATGTAAATAAAACTAGGACAAAGAAAATAATATATTATTTCCTTTGTTTTATATTATTAGGGATTAGCAAAAATTCTTATCCATTAAAACATCCTTCACGGAGTTATATTTAAATACTTTTTGTGACGGTTGATTAAATTCTCCATACTGAAAATGTTCATTATTCTCTCCAATATTTGTGGTGTTGGGATAAAAGCGGATGTTTGGCTGAATTTGTGAATTTGCCATTTGGTTGGGCAGCATATGCAAAGTATATGGCTTCTTCAATCCAGAAATTCTCACTTGTTTTGGATGATTGGCTATTATATGTGGTGACAGTGTATCGCGCGAATTTTCATCATACAACCATGATGATGATGTTAAGTTGGACATTGGTGATAAAGTACATGTGGTATAGTCTGAAGATGATGAGGGCCACACTCGGGGCACAAACTGTACACGTTCTGGAGGAGTTTCTAGGCATTTGTGTGGACTTTGATTTAAATTGCCCAGTGCTCCTCTTCAACAGGAATTCATGCCGCTCACCTTTTTCATTGCCTTTCTTCCTCCTTGCATTATTTATTATGGAGTTCTGCAATAAATTTAAAAAAAATATTTTAACAGATACCGAAAACTGAAGAGAACTGGAAGCAAGTGGCAAGCGATTTTGGTGAACAATGGAATTTTCCACTTTGTATCGGTGCAATTGATGGAAAGCATGTGAATATAATCAAATCAATTCAGGAGCATATTATTTCAAAACATACAGCATTGTTTTGATGGCGCTCGTAAATGCTAAATATGAGTTCACAATGGTCGAAGTTGGAACCAATGAAAGAGTTTCGGATGGTGGTGTGTTTTCGTACACAAAATTCCATGACCGTTTTGAAAATGAAAGATTAAACATACCGAATCCGGAAAAAATCCAAACTTTTTCCAAAGAAATGCCGTATGTTTTCATAGCAGATGATGCATTCCCATTAAAAGAAAATTTAATGAAACCGTACAATAGCACTGGACTTTCAAAAGAACGGGAGAATTATAACTATCGAGTTTTGCGTGCACGACGAATAGTTGAAAACACGTTTGGCATTATATCTTCTCAATTCCGACCGGTCCTCACAACAATTCATTTGAATCCGGAAAAAAAAACAGATATAGTGCTGACGATCTGTGATCAAACAATAATCCATCGAATTATGCAAAAGAAATTCGGAAAAATTTTTGCGAGTACTTAAGTACAACAGCATTAATTTTAAGGGAATTATCATACTAATTTTTTGGATTCACATATGTATTTACTTTTGTCTAAAAAAAAATGCATGAATAAAATTTATTTACTTCTTCGGTTTCACTTCTTTGGCTTGTTTCAATATCGTCTTCCATTGATGACACCCCTTCGATGACTTCTTCTTGGTTCACCAAAAAAATGAGATCGCTATAGTACCACAGAGGGAACGTACGAAACTTCTGAGCTCGACCCAGATCTTTCACTTTTTTTATTTTTTTAATTCTCGCCGAAAGCTTGTTTAAATTGCATTTATCTAGATGAAAAAGTGTTCTAGACGACAGGTTGCCAAAAATTAGATAGGCTTTTAGAGCTGCTTATCGAAGAGCGCATTCTGAAAATAGAGGATTAAAAGCATAGCACTTTCATTTTTATTTTATTTTTTTTATAATACACGCGCGCTAAAGGGGTTATGAATACCCTTAAATATCTTGCACAGCGCGGGTCAAGGGAAATTTAGGGAGGATGAAAGAGGAGATACCGATGCGCATTGGTCTTAAATGCTTGTAGACCGTAACGGGAGGGAAAAATCGTGTTTGGTAAAGCATTCCACATTCATGTTGAGCGGTTAAAGAAAGTATCTATATATTTTACTGTACGCCCGAAGTTGGGCTTAAGGGTTAACTGATGGGCATTCCTTGCGAGACGTGTATTGCGGGAAAATTATTGAAGGGGGGGAATGCAGCTGGCTATTTCGCTGGAGCACTGTTTGTGGAAAAAGCGATAAAACAGGGACAGACAGGAAACATTAAGACGGTGTTCAAGAGATTCAATTGACTCAGTGATGTTTCTATCCCCTATTAGTTTTATCGCGCACTTTTGTACTCTATCGGTCAGGTGCAGTGTTGTTTTTGGAGCACCCGACCAGATATGAGCATTGTACTCGAGCTTTGGGCGAATATACGCCTTATAAATTGTAGCTAGATCTGATGGGATGAAGAATTTCTCACATCGATAGATAGATAGATTGATTTTATTTAGCATTGAATAGCTATTTACATTAGTTTACATTATTGCTTCGTTATTTACATAATATTTACAGAAAGTGGAAAAAAGAAATAAAGAATAACATACTTTAGGTAACATTATTAACTAACATTGGTTTTTATATATTCTATTAAGTTTCTTTTAAATATATTTATAGAGGACTCAAATCTAAGATTACTAGGCAATTGATTAAAGACTTGGAAGCCAATATAGTGCAGCGTTCGTTGCCCTCTTAGGGTTCTTGCTCTAGGAATCGCGAGGTTTCCGGTGCTCCTTAAATTGTGAGATTGTCCATCGTTGATTGAAACACCTTCGCGCAGATAGGTGGGACATGTATTGTTTTTTATCTTGTGAATGAATGTCATTGCACACATAAACAGTCTTTGATTAACATTTAACCAGTTTAAGGAATTTAACATAAAGGTTATATTGGTATATCTATTGCGTTTTAATATAATCCGCGCAGCTTTATTTTGCAGTACTTGCAGTCTTATTTTCTGGTATTGGGGACATGTAAAGATCACACTTACACAATATTCAAAATGCGGTTTTATTAGTATGTTGTATACTTTAATTGCACAGTTCGTAGATACATTTTGCCGAATTTTTCTCAATACACCGATTTTTTTTGATATCTTGTTGCAAGTATAATCTATATGGTCTTTGAATGTTAGTTTATTATCTAGAATTATGCCGAGGTATTTAACTTTATTTACTACATCTATTTCAACATTATCAACAACAACATTTGGCACCATTACGGACGAATTTTTGTTTACAAACATACACTTGGTTTTGTCGGTATTTAATATAAGTTGATTCATTTTTAGCCATTCATTTATTGCACTTAAGTCATTATTTATATTATTTATACATTTAGCAACATCACTATCACAGATATACAGAAGCGCATCATCGGCAAATAAGACAAGCTTCGAGTGCTTTACTACTTTTATTATGTCGTTTATATATATAAGAAACAGAAGGACACCAAGTATTGTTCCTTGGGGTAGGCCTATGTTAACACTTAATGGGGCAGATATGTTTTCGTTTATTTGCGTACGCTGAGTCCTTCCTGTAATATAAGTTTTAAACCAGTTTAATTCAATTGACTTTACACCAATTTTTGAAAGTTTTTTAAAAGAATAGAATGTTTTACTGTTTCAAAAGCTCGCTTAAGGTCCAAGAAAACCGCCACTATGACTTTCTTTTTGACGACCGAGTCTTTCCAGTCACTTAACATGTAATTAACACAAGTTTCACACGAATAGTTAGATCTGAAGCCGGATTGATAGGGGCTTATTATGTTTTGATTATCCAGGTGTTCTTGGAGTTGCACTTGTACTATTTTTTCAAGGATTTTTTCATAAACTGGCATCATATTAATTGGTCTATACTCCGAGCACAATTTTGCTTCACATACTTTTTTAATTGGTACGATAAGAGATTCTTTCCAGTTTTCCGGGAAGATTCCCGCGACTAAAGACGAATTTATTACACGCACAAGCACAGGACCGATTACACATAGGGCATCTTTTATCATATTGACATTTAAAAAATTATAGTCGTTTTTTTGGTTTATAAGTTTTATTGCACTCATTATATCTTGGACATGTATTGGAGGGAACTTAAAGTCTATATTGCACTCATCGATTAAATTAACGTAGTCTAAAAGTATCACAGATTGGTTTAAGTCTATTATACTTTGGACAAAAAATTTATTAAATTTCTCACATAAAATTGCACTATCAGTTATACTGGACCCATCATTAAATTGCACTTCTACTATGTTGTCTTTGGACTTCCCAAGTATATATTTCTTTAATTGTCTCCACATGTCTTTTTGAGTAATCGCACCGTCAATTTTTCGTCTTATAAATGATGATTTGGCATTTTTTATCATGGCCTTATACGCATTCCGGAAAACTCGATAGTTACTCCAATCATAACAGTTGTTTGAAATCATAGCTTTTTTATGTAGACTTATTTTGCGGGACTTAGCATGCAGTAGCTCTTGGGAAAACCACTCGGAATTTTCAAAAGGTATATGTTTGGTTTTTAACATGGATCTAGTTATACTTATTAGTTCAGTTGCAAAGTGCTTACTTAAATAATTAATATTATAGGGTAGATCTTCGTCGTAACATGAGAACACAGGACTAACACTTAACTTTGAGACAAATAACTGCTGGTCATATTTGCAAAATTTTATCCGCTTTTTATTTATACTGCGATTTTTAGGGCATTTGATGGACACGACAATCGTTTCATGGTCACTTATATTGAGACTTGGACAGGTACTTGCACTAACAGATTGAGGATTGCTGGCTATAACATAGTCAATAAGTGTTCTGGAACTTGGCGATATTCTTGTAGGTTCAGATATTTTCATACACAAATTGTTATCGTTTAACATTTCCGCCACGCGCTTACGATAAGTACAGGAATAGTCAAACCAATTTATATTTAGGTCACCCACTAATACAAAGTCAATATTGCACTGTTGTAAAAAGTCTATGATGTTTTCTAATTCGTCACAAAAAATGTTCTTCGGCAGAAGATGCGATCTATAAATGACACAAATATTTATCACAGTATTACTATTACATTTAATTTTAACAATTAGGCCCCAAAGCCCCATCCGGATAACGACTTTCTTTATTAATGTGCACTTTATTTCGTCTTTTAAAAATATTGCAACTCTCCCCGTATGACTTGATTCGCTAACACAGTTATAAAGATAATAACTATTCAATTTTAGTCCACTAAGATCTGTATTACCTGTTACATGTGTTTCTGATAAACAAATTATATCCATGTTTTCGTTGTCGACCAGGCACTGTAACTCGCTAAAATTATTGGATAACCCTTGTTTGTTCATATATATGAATCTATATGGAGTTAGTTGCTAATAATCAACGCGCTCTTCAGCTATTTTTAGCTTTCTCAGGAACACGGGACAATTTGGGTTAAAGGACGTATGATTTTCGTCTACATCCATATTTAGGTTGGATTTCACATTAACACAGTTTACACACTTTTTGCTGCTACTATTACAATTTTTGACATCATGGTTTCCAGCACATTTACTGCAGACTTGCTCTTTCGTACAATTTTTTGCAATATGGTTATAGCCACAACACTTAAAGCATCTGGTGATACTATGGTGTTGGTAAACACGACATTTATCCCAGACAACATTTATCGTACCATATTCCATAATTTTTGCATTGGCAACACTGTCGACCTCTATTATAGCATTATAGCATTTAGTTTTAGGTGACTTGTAAGTGTGTAGACATTTTATGTAGACATTTTGTAATTGGTTCTGACATTGTAAATAGATAGATAGAGATAGATAGATAGATTACTTTTATTTCAGTTAAATATGCTGCTTACAAAAAAAATTTACAATATTACTTAGCAGTGGCTTTTTGCCGTCAGCCAGGTGAGAAAGGGTTTTAGTTCTGTGTTACTGTTAAATTCATTCGTATTGTTAATGTTGTATATTATATAGTAAATAAATATTTGAACTAAATTAAAATGCTTCGTTTATTATTTGCTGTCGATACTTCCAAGCATTCTTCATGTAATTGAATAGTAAAGTCCAGTTGTTGCAATTTAAAATATCTTCCACTTCATTTTCCTGTAGAATGACTTTTCCCCAGTGAGTTCTTCGAATTGATTCTAGGATGGGGCAAGTTCCAATAAAATGCCTTATGTCTTCCCTCGACCGTAGGTTACACATAGTACATTCATAATTTTGTCCAGTTCTGTGTGGCATGTAGTTCCCCTCTGGCTTTAAAAATGTGCGAAATAGACTCAATGCTATATTGGTCATTAAAATAGTTTTTTTCCCCGAGATCGTGCTGAAGAGTTTTATAAGAGCTCCTGGATTCGCTTCGTTGCGCCTCTTCTTTAAATTTTGCAAATATGGATGCCTGAATTTTGAAAAGCAACCTCTGCGTAGCACTTTTCCAATAGGCAATATTTTCATCCAGTACCTGCACGCTATGTTCATTGCTTAGCCGCCGCCATTCACTAAAAAACTGTAGGTTTCGGTAAAACAAATATGCCGCGACTATGTTTGGCAGCCGGTGCCTTGACAGTGTCATCACTTTCATAACATAGTTGAAATGCATTTGTAATGTGAAGATATACAACGGTGCTAGTCCAGTTTCCAGATGAACCATGTAGGTAGGCGTACTTTCCGGTAATCTGAACATCTTCTTTACAAAGTATCTCAGCAACTTTTCAACCTCTTCGTACTGGAAAATACCCCAAACTTGGGCCGCGTAACACATTATTGACATCACCACTGCTTCAAAAAGTTTATATTTAGCGCTGGACGGGACATCCTTTTTTGAAATAAAACTTCTCCAATTTGTGTTAATTGCTATTTTAGACTCCTTGAGCTTTGCCTGTAGGTGCCTTTTAAACGACAGACGCGGCGTAATGATGACTCCAAGATACTTGTACTCCGACACTTTCTCCAAGTCTTCATTTCCCCAAGTCCACTTTTCTTCGCGTGCGTACCTTCCTGTCCCGTTACGGAAAACCATTATTTTTGACTTGTTGGTGTTTAATTGTAAGTTCCATGCGGTACAATACTGTTGTAACTTGTTAATCATTATTTGCATCATGTTCGGTGTCTCTGCTAGCAAAACAATGTCGTCAGCGTACATAAGTAGCTTGATCCTGACGCTATTGAACATAATACCCCCAGGTAGCGAGTCTGACAGATCAGATCATCCAGAAATAATGAAAAGAGAAGTGGACTTAGAAGACAACCTTGTTTTACTCCCGTCTTCGATTCGAACCAGGGTGATACGTCTCTCCCATTCCACACCACAGTAACATTTTTTTCATAGAAACTTTGTATGACCTTTAGCATTTTTGACGACAGCCTAAGGTTACTTAGCTTGTAGAAAAGCGAATTCCTATCGATCGGATCAAAGGCTGCCTTAAAATCAATGAAGAATGCGTATAGTTTTTTCCCATTTTCCAAGTATGATCGAGCGATACTTGTTAGTACGAATACGTTATCAGCTGTCGAGTATTCTTTTCTAAAGCCATTGTACACATGCCAAAACAAAGCGGCGTCAACGCAGCTGATAGAGCAAAATCTCTGTGCCTAGAGTTCTTACAATCGAAGAATCCAGCAGCAGTCACAGCAGTACGATCGATCCGCTCCAGGAACACAAACATTGAAAATGTAATTGTGGGATTGCAAAACAAAGACGACGTTGGACTAATTTTACAGTCGGGAACCAAACTCAGAGGCACAGGAGTTTCTATACACCGTGATTATCCGGCTGCTCCCCGAGAAAAAAGAAGGCGATTGCTGAAGCTTAAAAACGAAATATCGGCTAATAACACAAATGTTAAAATACAAATAAGACGCGACACAATCAAAATAGCAGACAAAACATTTTACCTCGACGGCGGAAATAATTGGACATGTAGCGAAGAAGGTGGAATGTCATTCTTGCAGCAGCTGATCGACAACAACCGTGCAATGACAACTGAAGGAGGATATCTTAATTTTTTTTTTTTTTTTTTTTTTTTTTATTATTTAATTTAAAAATCTATCCCGCTTTTTTTCCATACAATTGTTTACGTGCTGTCAAATTCTGTATATAAGTAAGTAAGTAAGTAAGTAAGTTTATTTATTTAGCCTTTGCAAAGCTATTTAGTTAAAAAAAGATACAATATACACATTATTATTACTTTTTACAATAAGTGGTACTTAAGGACTACAAGTATTTTAATTTTACAAATTCAATTACTTTTTTTTTAAATACATTTATGTTATTTTCAGTCTTTGTGTTGTTATCTAGGCTATTATATAATTTAAATCCCTTATATATAAGTGAGTTTTGCGATCTACTTGTTAAAAAATTAGGGAGTCTTAAATCATTACAGTTTCTTAGATTATACTGTTGTACTTCTCTCACATATTGAACATATTCACACAGGTATTTTGGCATTAAGTTATTTTTTATTTTGTAGACAAAAATTAAAACATTCATCGCAATTCTTTGTTTTATTGAAAGCCACTTTAACGTGTTTAACATAAACTGGATTGAAACATACCGACTAAACTTCAATATACATCGCATTGCCTTGTTTTGCAACTTTTGCAATCTTTCTAACATACCATCACTACATAGAAACAAAATTGACGAACAATATTCAAAATGCGGTTTTACAATTACATTATAGACATTTATTGCACTTGTTATCGAGATTTTACTCCTGATTCGTTTTAAAAACCCTATCTTTTTTGCGACTTTCTTACAAATATATTCAATGTGGGATCCAAAAGATAACTTATGATCTAATACAACACCAAGATACTTAATTTCTTCTACTTTCTGGATAATCTCACCGTCTAGAGTAAGGTTGTTGTACTGCTGTTTTTCATTTATAACAAGGAGTTTTGATTTCGAAATGTTTAGCTTCAGTTTATTTTGTTTGAGCCATATGTTGATTCTGTTGATGTCTTCTTGTATTAATCTCTCACAGGTCTTGCTGTCAACACCGGCTAAATATATAACTGCATCGTCCGCAAACAAAGCCAATTGACAATTTTTAACTGCATATTTCATGTCGTTGATGTAAATGTTGAAAAGAAGTGTTCCTAGAACAGTCCCTTGAGGAACTCCAAACTCTACTTCTTTCGCTGCCGATTTCTCACCATTAACTACAACTTTTTGAGTACGATTTTTTAGATATGAATCGAACCATTCAAGCTCAGCGTCCTTTATACCATATTTGTCCATTTTATTTAGCAGATAACCTCTATTCACTGTTTCAAACGCTCTTTTCAGGTCGAGAAATACACAATACACACTTTTATTTTTAGCTAGTTCTTCTTTCCAGCTAGTTATTACTAAATTAACTGCTGATTCACATGAGTGACCTTTTCTAAAGCCAGACTGAGTACTCATAATAAGCTCGTTACTCTCAAAGTAAGTATACAATTGATTATATATAATTTTCTCAAATACCTTTTCGCAGAGTGGCAATGCATTCACCGGCCGAAATTCTTCACACTTTATCGTCCCAGTAATTTTTTCAATTGGTGTCACTATCGATTCCTTCCATGAGTCTGGAAACTTCTTAGTTTGCAAAGATAAATTAAAAATTGCTTGCATTACCGGACCTAATGTTTCGAATTGGTCTAAGTATATACTCGGACTCATAAATTGAAAGTCTTTTTTGTTCTTAATAAGTCTAATCGTTTGTTCAACAGATTCTAGGGACACATGAGTAAAGAAAAATCTTTTGTTAGACTCGCTTACAAGATTGACAAATGACACACATTGGATTGAGTTAATTATCTCGCTCACACTATTCACAAAGTACTCATTAAACTTGTTCGCTATTATCGTATTGTCTTTACACATTTCATCACCGAAGATTACATTTTTTATTTCATTTTTATCCTTTTTAAGGACAAAATATTTAAGGTTTCTCCACATTGATTTTTGGTCTCTTGAATTAGTCACTTTTAGCGCGATGTATTTGTTTTTGCACTTAGTAAGTTCATTTTTGTATTTATTTCTAACACTAGTATATTCTCTCCAATCTCCTTCGGAGCTGGTCTGTATTGCTTTAGCATGTTTAATTATTTTGCTATTTTTTAATTGGCTCAGGTAGTTGTTAAACCACTCATTCCCGGTATACTTCTTACATTTAGTTATCACAAATTTTGACACAGATTCATTAACTTTTTCCAAAAACATGTTCGCAATCACATCGACACCATTTAGATTACATAAACAGGCAAAGTTAATATCTAAAACATTTTTAAAGTCCCTTTTATTGTATTTAAACATTGAAACCTGCTTCATTTTTTCTTTTACTTCACGAACACCCTTTAGTTCAACTATTATTGTTTCATGATCACTTATTATCAAATCCTTTTCCGTTCTTGCTTTAAATTTCTTATTAGACGTTATCACAAGATCTATAAGAGTTCGCGAACTTTGTGTTATCCTTGTGGGCTCCCGTATTAACTGAACACATGCACTATCTTTGACTATTTGTTTTAACTTTTTTACATATGTGTCGGTAGGATTCAACCAGTTAATATTAAAATCCCCTATTACAATTACATCTTTCCCTATATCACACACTTCATCCATCAATGTAGCTAGCTCTTCGCAAAACGTTAATTGTGATGAACTTGGGGATCTGTATATCGCAACAACAATAAACGAATAATCCCGAAAGTATAAACAGTTACTCGACCACCACAAAACTCTATCTCTATTATACGTTTTTAGATTTTCTGTGCGAATAGGATTTCTCACATATAGCGCAACACCACCTGTATGGGAAGATTCACTATCACACCGAATTAAACTGAAGTTCTCAAGGGATATTTCACTGTTCGCAACATTTTTTGTAACATGGGTTTCGGAGAGGACAATGACATTAAATTTATTCGATTCCACTATGTTTTGGAGCTCATCAAAATTATTTTCCAGTCCGCATATATTGAAATAAACCATTACAGGGTTCTTTATTTGCTAATAAGCTATTTTACTTCTCTGAATCTCTTTCTTTTTTATATATACTTCACACAATTCACTTCTACAGTCGTGGGATACATTTAGATTTAATCCTAGTCTAGTATTAGTGACTAAACAATTATTGCACTTTAAATCAGAATTATTGCAGTTTCTAGCGTCATGTTCTCCACTACATTTTGCACAAACAATTTTATTTTTACATTCTTTTGCTATATGGTTATAGCCCCAACAATTATAGCACCGTTTCACTAAGACAAAGTCATACACAACACACCTATCCCATCCTATATTCACACGTTTTGCTTCAATTATTTTTCTATAGTCTTACTTATCCATTTCAATTATTGCTTTGTAACTGCATTTATTGTCTTTCTTAACATCGATGAGTCTGATACACTTTAAAGAACCAGTAACATTATTTTGTTTTTTAAACGCAGTAACCAATGATTCACTATCTAATTTTTCTTTGATTCCACACACTATGATGCACGGCCGTTTTAGTGCGGGGACTGAAACTTCGTATTCACTGCCTAATTTCTCTCTTACCTCCTTTTCTATGGCTTTTCGTGATTTGTTATCGTCACAGCTAATGACTACAGTGCCATCTTTCTTGTTCACCACACTGTTTACCTTAGCTGCCAAAGATGACGGATCAATTTTTTCTTTTATGTCATCTCTTGTTTTTTGGTTCTCCTGGGATTTTTTCGGTTTCACAATAACAGGTGGCTCTCTTTCTTTGGTCAATTCTGCATAGGTTGTCTCCTTTACTCGACACGAATATGAAACTGCGTTACTCTCTTTATTTTTTATTTCGTTCACTATGCCTTCTCCCATCTCTTTCACACTTTCTATAACTATTTTATTATTGACATTTAATTTCTCAACACCCACATTAATTTTTTCGCTTTGTGTTTTAAAGATTTCGCTTAATTCGGCAATTTTATTCATTTGTTTTACACTATTTTCGCATGATTCCTGTGCTGTTTTCATTGCTTTTAGTCTATCAGTGTACCTTTCCTCCACAGCTATCAACAAACTTTTTATTTCGACTTCGTTTTTTTTAAGTGCCTCCTCAAATTCACTCTTGTATTCCTTTAGATAATTTTCATTTCTCTTCACTATTTCTTCCATATCTTTTAAAATTAAATCGACATTATGAATATACATTAAACAATCTTCGTAAATAAATTTAATCATATCATGTGAAGTTAGTATGCCACTGTCGTAGCTGTCTATGCCGCTGCATTTTACCGCATTATGAAAAATTTTTCCACACACACCCGCACATCGAATACCGGATTCTCCACGGATAGCGCTTTTGCACTTGAAACAATCTCGCATTTTACTTTTTAATTTTCCACACCATTTGAATTATAAAGTCACTGTCTTTTCTGAATATATTTTTTGGGTTGGCAAACTAAAATTTATATTTTAACTCGATCTACAGAGTAAACAACAAGATTTTATACTGAGTAAAAAAAAAACACGTCCTTCTTCTTCAACATTCGATCTCGGTCTTAATGGCGGGTGCACATCTGAGTCTCAAACTGTTCAAACCCATAGTCCAAGAAATTGTCTTTAATGTTAATGCCGTCAGTCAGCCTTGTAAAAATAATTCTTTTAACTTTAGTAATTATCATTTTAAAATTATTTCATATAATATAGCAGGCCTTAGTAATAAATTGATTTTTAATGAATTTTTTGAAAGTATAACACAGTATGATATCTTTTTTTTATATGAAACTTATGTGGAAAAGAATATGGAGCAATTTGAAATATTTTTTAAAAGTCATACAATACATTGGATCGCCGCAACCCGGACGCATATGCATGGTAGAGCCAGTGGAGGATGTCTATACGGTATCAAGAAATCATTTAAGAATAAAATAGAATGCCACTTCACAAATGACCTCAACAGAACTTTTGTAGAAATAATCTCGAAAAATTCCAAACTCTACATTATCCCGACTTACATCAATTGTAATAATTGGCTAGCAGATTTCTGTGGATTGTATAATTTCTTATTGGAATTCGGGGAGGAAAATATAATGGTGATTGGAGATTTCAATGCGAGGGTTGGAAGTACTCAACTACTAAACTTAAAACCAGAGTTTGTAACCGGTTCGATGTATGCTAGCAGAGGTGCGTTGGATAAAAAAATTGATTCAAATGGGAAAAAATTTATCGAAATGTGTGAATCAATTGGTCTTACGTTGCTAAACGGTAGAACTAAGCGGGACGAAAAAGGACAGCTAACTTTTCTCAGGGGAATTGCCTGTTCAACAATTGACTACTGTCTGGTACGTGGGCTATGGCAAGAGCATGTAACGGATCTACAAGTTAAGGAAATAACACACTCAGATCACCTTCCACTATCCGTCGAAATTAAAATGGAGACTCAGCCAGACGCCCCTAGAGAGCGGCAGCTACTTCCAAAACTACAGTGGAGGGAGAGTTATGCACGAAGGTACAGAACTAATTTGGATCGTCAAGTCAGCGCGGTAGGTGGACTTCATTCACTTAGAGGTACGGACATGCTAATAGCATGTATCACAAACGCTGCAGAGCCTTTCCAATATATGGGTAGAAGGAAGAGAAAACAGCCATGGTATGACCCTGAATGCGAAACAGCCAGAAGAAAATCCTTCGCATACCTGCGATTGGTCAGAAAAACAGATACAAACCTCGCCAAAATCATGTATCACGAGGCCAACCACGGTATAGATAATAAGGTAATATATTGCGCATCTGTCAAAAAAAGTAAACACCGAAAAAATCCAAGATGGCTGCGGAGTGTGATCAACTTTTGTTTACATACATATGTTGTACGCTAATAATTGCTTGAGTTCGTATTCTTTACGGAGACTTTTATTCATTTATGATAAATACTGATTAATAGCGGTTCTAAAACAACAATCGTCTGCGACTTGGTGTCGGGGTATCTGGAAACAAATTTAATATGTGTTTGTATGAGATAATATAACACAAAAAGACGAATTCCATTTCTTGAACACAAGTAGGTAATTTATTAGAACATAAGTTAATATAAAAATGAATCTATGTTTACAAAAAAAATATCACAAATTTAAAACAGACTACTACTTTTTTTTCGGACGGTATGTCTTTCGATAAATTTAGTAATTGTTTTAAATAGTTACGACAGTAAATTATATCATCTTTATTAAAACTTTTAAAAATTGCTTCCATCTTTTCCATATTTACCATCATTTCATCTTTAGGTTTTTGAAGAAATCCCTCCGTCAGCTGATTTGTCCACGTGAATGATGTCTCTTGCTGCGTACTTTGTACAGCTAAATCTGGATTATTGATCCTGTGGCAAATGTATCCTGCTAAATGCTCCAGTCCATCGTACTGTAGGGATTCCAGCTCATCTGCCGGCTCTTCAGTTGCTATGAAGTCGGGATTGAGCGTCTTCAGTAGAGTGCTACTTAAATAGCCCGTGCCTTCTAAATCGGGTGTATTATCTACTAATGTATTGCCTGTAGAAGATGTAAATACGAACATGTTGTATTAAAAGAATATATGGTTACTTACAGAATAAAACATACCATTCATAGATAAACTTCCTTCATTTCGTCCAAGTATGTATGACCGAAGTCGATACATGAATTCCAAACGGTTTGGATGATCATATAGGCCACCTTTGGATCGAATCGTTCCGAAAAATTCTCTAAAACGTCTTGGTTGAGTCTGTATGTCAGTAAATACGAAATACTGTATTCAGTTTTCAAGTCGTTGTACAGAAGTCTTAGAGAATTATTCGTCATGACTATGCCTAAAAGTATTGTAAGATTGTTAAAACAAAAAACTTGGTTAATTCAACATTACCTTTCTGGAAGGGCATCATGGTTCGTTTTCCTTTAACTCTCATATTGAGCATTACGGAAGTCATCTCATCGACAATTCCAAATTGGAGCGATTCTAAAAGTCCAACGCCTTGAACTCGTTCGCGACTATCCTGGTAAGGAACTCTTACGTTGAGACAGTCGAACCAATCATTTACCTGAAATTGTAATGATGTACATATGTAACACTTGATTTTTAAGGAAATAAGAATTATTACCTGTTTGAAAAACACGGAACACTTAAGCCAACCTTCGGAACTTAGTTCCCCCAAACTACCAGCCCGCATAATAGCTTGAGAGACCGTGTGCGAGAAAAGTTTTGTTGCCAGCTTCACTTTTTGACGTTCTGCACCTTTAACATATAAATTGGTTAGTGAAATTTTATAAGCAATACTTAAATCAGACTTATCATTCGTTTTCGAAATTAGCTCTTCAATGATTCCTTTGGAAATGAGTTGCCCGTCCAAAATGAAACCACCATTGTCAACGAAGTTGTTCCGGATGAGTTTCATTAGATGAGGCACATCAGCGAACACATACACTTTTCTTGACTCATCGGTTGGGTTTTGAAAAAACGATTTTGTAACCGTGATTTCAAGTTCACGCAGCAAACCTTGATTCGTTCCCCCGAGATCACAGACGATTGCACACACTTTGAAACCGCACACACTTAATTGATGAATAATACTAAACAGTATTTGTTTGGTCATCCGTTGGTCAAAATCATAGAAAATTGGTTGTTTCCAATTGCCAAACAAGCCCCTTATCAATGCCACTTGGACGTATTTCGCAGCATTGAGGGTTTCATCCTTCCGTTTGTCGTAGACAATTTTTTCTTTGACTTTCATTTCGTCGAATGAAAGTACACAAATTTTGTCGACTTCTTCCATATCGATGTTCTTCATTATATTCAAAACGGATTGAATTATTCCCGGATATACCTCTAATTTTGAGCACCACTTTTTAAGTGTTATCACAGCTGGAAGAGGGTATTGTTTTCGCAACAGCAATCGGTAGGCTCGGGGCCCAGCTGCGTGTATTGCGATCGCATTAGCAATATCGTCTGATGACCATTTTGCACGTTTGTGAGGACATTCCAATCTTTTTAATTGGCCCTTGGCAAAAATATGGCCAACGGAGTCAATAGTTTGTTGCTGCTTCCAGTTTTCTGCTTTCAATTTTGCTATTTGCTCCAATAATCTGCAAAATACAAACAATGGTTGAAATTCTCATTACACTAATTTAATTAGTCATCTACTTACTGAGAATATGTAGGGATGATTTCATCAGTTTGTGTACTACAGTCGACCATTAATGGTTTGACTTGTGTACCGCAGTCTACCTTGGAAGCTTCAGTTTGTGTGGAGCAATCACATTGGTTTGGTAGGAATAAATTCTCTGCGGGGACTTCTAGCTCTATGTTCTCCTTGTCTTGCACAATTAGTGCAACACTGAAATAAAAAACAACGAGTTAGTGTTTTTAGTCTAAATAACGGTTATAATAATAATTGTTCTTCACATACCTTGGGATCAAAAGTCTATTTTGAATCCGTAAATCCCGTGGGCTCGTCACTTCTTCATCCTTTTGCAATGGTAGCAAAAGTGAGGGAACAGCATCTTCTTTAATTCTAGTTGTTTTTAGAACTATTCCATATTGCTCGTACAATGGATTAATGACAAAATCACTTTTTTTAAAATGTTTGCCACAAATTCGCGCCGTTTTTGTATTAAACTTGTCTTTTCGGCGGCACAAAAAAACCCACTGCTTGCACATTTTACTTTGTTTTGGAAACGAGTGATACGATATCTCCTCATTTCCAATTTTATTTTTGCTTTTATAGTTGTTAACACAACACCCGTACACAGCACAACGCATTTTAACACCGTTAAACTTTGTTTAATCACTTTTTAAATCAAAAAACTATCGCAACCAAACTATTTCCGCCTTTGTCGTCACAGAAGTCGGCCATATTGCCAGAATTTGACAGATGCGCAGAACGAGACCAAAATAATTGAGCCAAGTATATTACCTTATTATATGTACCTTGGAGGCCAACAGGGTACAAAAACATATGTAAGGAAAAACAAAAAGCGCACACACAGAACTTGATGCGGGAACTAGATAGAGTTCGAGATAGTCGCTCTTTCTGGAAGCTAGCCAGAACTCTTAACGGCCTCCTATTCGCAAGGTCTACATGGAAAATGTGGCTTTAGATCATGCAATAACGCTTGAAGAAGTTAGTAGAGTCATACAACGATCTAAATTGAACAAAGCACCTGGCGACGACCGTATTTCGTATGAATTTTTTAAGAATGCGACGGTGCAATTCCTTGAAAAACTCACGGAATCATACAATTTTATATTTGATTCAGGAGAGACCCCAAAAAGTTTTAGGAGAAATATTATTTTCCCACTATTGAAGAAAGGAGATGCACGGGAACCGAATAATTACAGAGGCATATCATTTATGAACACGGTGATGAAAATATTTTCGGGGATAATGTTAGAACGTTCTGACATTGTATAGATTGCACTAGCACTGTTTCGCTGATCTTCTCTTTCATACCAACTATTAAAATACGCGGTTTTCTCAGAGTTGGAACTTTTACCTCATACTGTGTACTCAACTTTGTTTTTATTTCTGCTTGTATGGTTTGCAAAGATTTTTTGTCTCCTTTTATTACAACAGCACCATTCTGTATATTCTTCAGTTGATCAATTTTTAGTGACATAGTTGTCGGGTCGATGTTATTTTCGATGTCGGTTTGTGTTTGTATGTTGTCTTGATTTGCCTTCGGTTTAATTATTAAAGTCTCATTTCTTTTGTTTAATGGCGTCTGCGTAGCTGGGTTTTTTATTTGCCATCGTCACTGCAGCCATTTCTTTAAGTGCTTTTACTAAGTCGGACTCGTTGGATTTTATTTCTTTCACTTGTTCTTTCATTTCTTGTAGCTTTTTTGAACTCACATTGATTTTTTTCATTTTGTATTTTTATACTCTCACTTATTTCACATATTTGTTTGGCTTCTAATACACTTTTTTCGCAAGTTTCTTGTGCGATTTTCATCGATTTAAGCCTATCCATATATCTTGCCTCTATGGCTAGAAGCAAGTCTTTAATTTCAGACTCGTTCTTTCTTAATGATTCATCGAATTCGTTTTTGTATTCCTTTAGATAGTCACTGTTTTTCTTCACTATTTCCTGTACATCTTTAAGAACTAAATCAACATTGTGGATGTACATCATACATTCATCACAAATGAATCTAATCATATTATTAGTGTCCAGCATACCACTGCTGGACCGGTCAATGCCGCTACATGCCGCCGCTAAGTGATACACTTTGTTGCACACACCCGCGCATCGAATTCCGGACTCGCCACGAATACCGCTCTTACAATTTGTGCACTCTTGCATTAAAGCAAGATCGTTGGTTTTATTATTATAAATTTTATTATGTAAAATAACGAAAAACTTAAAAAAATATATATATATATGTATATTTCCGAAATTAACTATTAACCACGATGAATATAATACATTTAACAGGTCAAAAGAAAAAGACGGCCGGTTAGAACAACAGTTCGTACGCAACATCGTTGGAGGAAACCTAGGCATTTCGCGGCGTTTTTGGCGGCTTCGAATATGTGGTCATTCCAACGTAGCTTGGCCTTGATACACATACCGAGAATGGGAAGCTTTTCGGTTTCAACAATGCAAGAGCCATTCATGGATAATGGCTGATGGGTCAGATTACGCTTTAACGACAGAAATCAGCATTTAGTTTTTGAAGCTTTAAATTCCACTCTATTATTTACACCCCATTTAGTTATGCTGTCAAGGTCGGAATTTAATGAGCTTAACATATGCGACCGGTCCAGTTCCACAGCCGAAGAGCAGGGACGTGAATCTGTAAACGAATATGTAAAGCTGAGGGTGCTATCGTCAGCGAATCAATGCATAGGATTAGATGTGGCAGACAAGAGATCATTTATGAAAATAAGAAAGAGTGTCGGAGACAAAACTGAGCCCTGGGGGACACCAGCATTTATAGGGTGAATTGCAGACTTGAAATCATCCAATACAACTTGTATTGAACGGCCCGAAAGGTAGTTTTTAATCCATTAAAGAAAATGTCCATCGAAGCCATATGCACGCATTTTCGACAAAAGAGCTTGATGCCAAACTCTGTCAAATGCTTCTGAAATATCAAGTGCAACAATCTTACACTCTCACCTTACAATACACTTACACACACACTTACACTAAACAGCTTGAAGCACCAAATTAAAGAGCTTCAGTCGGAGATCTTGATGAAGCAATAATTGTTTGAGAACATTATTTTCTTTGAATTAGATTTGATCTTTGTGATTTTTTTAATGAAGCTTAATGAAGCGCTTGTATTACTTTACTTTATTTTCTTTTTATTTAAAATGCAAGTGTTGCTTTACTACTAATATATTTTAATCTAGTAAAGACTTTTTAACGAACTGAGAATGTGATTCGTATTTAACAATATCATATAAGGTTATTAGAATTACTATTTATTTTCTTTTACGTTCTATTCAAAAAGCAAGTAGGTATTGCTTTGATTTTACTTTTTTATTCATAGGTGAATTTTTATTTTTTGTTTTTCCTGAAATAAACAAATGACAAATAGTGCAAAAATAAGTTTTATTCATTGCTTTATTCCAGAGAACGATTTATAGAATCAATAATTCAATTTTGCGATTGAAGAACATATGCTCATTGGGAAGGGGTTTTTGCATACCGATGTGAGTACCGTCAACACAACTAAACAACAATATTTTTGTACAAATAAATACATTATAATATAATATGAAATATGAAATATGTAATCAACTGGCCTCCAGCTATCCGGTATTTTTGGAAAAAAAAAACTCCTTCGACTCATTCCAATTTTTTTCGAAGACTATGTTTTCTGGGCACCAAACTTCCTCCACAGCGTTCAAAATATTGGAAGTTATTTTTGAAACTGCGCTTTGCGACAATCCGATGAGATGATCGTAACCTTTGAAAAATGAAAATGCTTAGTCTATTTTGCCCTATATGCAGGTAAATGCATAGCTAAGTCATACCCACAGAATGTTGGTATCCCCCACTTCCTAGTAAGGACAATGCTGCAGCTAATTGCAGTGGAGCTGGGACAGCGGTTGAGATCCTTCCTCCGAAACTAAGCGTCTCCATTATAAAGATGAAGGCACTTTTATTGACCCTGAATCTTTCAATAAATCTGCAATGGAAAGTATGATTTGTGAAAGATATTTTAAGCAAATTATATTTTTTTCTACGTACGCAGCATTTTGTAAAGATAAGGGATCGCTTTGATCTCTTAGACATCTTCGTTGAATACTTTCACAATCATCATCTGATTCTGAAAACGATAGATACAGCAAATATTCCATTTTGAACCGAAGAATAGATAAATACACAGATTTTACTAACAAAATTATCACTTTTGACATATCGATGGCCCCATGCAAAAAGATACTAAGTGCATTTTTGCTATTTTCCAGGAGAAGCGTTTAAAGTTTTTTGACAATAACTTCTTTGTTTATTAACGGATTTTTAAGCTGAATGCTTTGTTACTCTCATAATTTTTATACAATTTTTTAGAGATGGAGTTAGGTCTGCAATATAGTGGTTTATTATGTTAAATTGCAGTTAGTATTATTGTGACTGTCTTATTCAAGCTTTTGAATATACTATTTGATGTTAGTTCTGTTTAACACGGAACAAAACATATCAAAAACTATTTTAAGTGCACTTAGTATTAATGTGGCTCGAAATCTATACACTGAAGAGTATACCAAGATACACTTAAGTGTCATCTTCTTTTTCATACGTACAGACAAAAGTATACTAAAAGGCACATTAGTGCATCCAACTTCCAAAAATTCCATGCAAAAAAATACTATGTCAACATAGTATACATGCGTTCATTGGAAAATTTAGTGATAAAAATATTAAGAGCGCTTAGTATGATTTTGCTTGGAATAAGTGTTTACATAAGACATTATTCTAAGTGCTATTATAGCTCTATTTTCAAGGTTTTTGGTTCGATTCACACGAAAAAAATTTGAAAAATAAAAGACAATGTGTGGATTCTTATGGTATAATTAACTCAAAACTATACTAAGTGCACTTAGTATCTTTTTGCATGGGGCCATCGATATGTCAGTCATATCGAATCAATGTAGTAGAGTTTTACTATACTCTGTTCCACAAAAATTGTTAGTACAGGGAAGATAGGATGTTTGCCTCTCAGTCTGGTTGCCATAGCTTTTATATCATTCATTATATTGCCGCATAGCCCAGTTGAATTGTATTAAAAGAGGGGCTGACACGGAAAAAATTCCGCGCAGCAATTTTCCTTCAGAAATCGATGGAGGGGCTAACTGGCAGTCTACATTTCGGTTTTCGGAACTCCAACCCTGTTGCGTCATCCGCCATCTTAAACTGAGGGTGAATTTTTGTTTATTGAATAATTCGTTTATTTTCAATTTTACACGAAAAATGGTTATAACCAAAGTTGTTTGAATGTTATTTATCGGATACGATTAGTTTAGGTATGCTAAAAGCTAAAAACCAAAAAAAAATAGTTACTATTCATTTCCGTACCCAACGTTTACCTCGCCCAAATAAACCTTCAACATAAAGTGCAATACGCGAAAAATTGTTTAAATTAATTCTAACGATTTCCCCAGAAAAACAAGAAACCGGAATAACAAAAAAATTAGCGGCAACGCCCTCTCCTACTCAAATTTATTTACTGGTATACTCAAAGCACGAAATCCCAAAGCTCTTTGACAAAAACCAAAGAAAAAGTTGTAACGATTTGCTTTCATTTAGGAATTGTAATATTGCTTTGATGTTCAAGTTTTCCATACACACAGCGATAGTTGATGGTGGCCACGCTTCCACGCATAAGCAGTTTGCCATCGATTGTGTGGCAGGGTGGTTATTGTGGAATATGAATTTGATGAAAATTACAAAAACAAATCGTGTATAAGCCAGTTTTTTGATTTTTATTTCAGTGGCAAATTTGTCATCTGAGTATCATAAAAACGTGTACAGGCACCAGTGCTTAAAAAAAGCTCCCCCACTGACAATTTTTGTAAAACAGAGTACAGTACAATTTTGAACGTACACTCGATACGTGACCTTTCTTATATGATCATCCCAAGTAGATACTCGATTACTCGCTAAGTATGGATTTCGTTCACTCATCAACTGATGCCGTAATTCGACCCCAGTTCTTCCCAAGTGTCACGACCTTTTTGGCAAATTATTAATGAAACAGTTTAAAAATAGTTTGTAAAGAAGGAGAAAGTAGACGGAAGGCTATAAAATAAATAATAGTGTGCATACATTGTGTTAGTTGGGTTGCTAGAAATATTTGAAAGAAACTAGTTAACGAGTATGAAAATTTCGAACTTTCCCGGACAAAATTGGATCTAAAAAAGAGTACAAAACTCGGACCAAAACGCATGTACTATTCATGATAAAAATACCCTTTAATGCCGGTACTTAATGTCTTAAATATAAAACAAAACTTATAGCTTTAACTTTGTATTTGGTTCGTGGGTGAGGGTGGTCGTGTGCTTGTTGGCATAAGCCTTAGACTTCAAAAAACCTCAAAGAAAGAAATCCAATGGTGTTAAATCACATGATCAGGGCAGCCAATTCTGATTATCAAAGCGGGAAATTACACGACCAGAAAATGGTTCATGCAGTGATTGACAACCATCACTCGTGCATTTTCTGAACCTCAAACTGGACCATTTTGAAGATTAACAAAGCCATCAAGATGAAAATGAGCCTAATCGCTGAAGATGATTTTGTTTAAAAAGTAGCTGCCAAACCAGCATTATTTTGAAACTATTTTTTTTAAAACACTATCAGATCTGTGTCATGGTGTGCTTAATACAAGCAACAGCCATAAGCAGAAATTTGCCAGGGCAAAATATGCATCAACAGGCTCATCATTTAGTGCTGGTGTTAGTGGTTAGGCTACGCTACATTTCAACACTACCACTAGCAATAAATAAACAAATATAAGAACAAATATACATAATTAGAGTTTATGTTCGAGGAACTACATTACGCAAGACATTTTTAAGTGTAATTTTGTTAAGATTAAAGTCAAGAATGTTTACATTTAAGTTATAGATTTTACTCATGCGGCTAATAGGCTCATGCATCCCGTAATTTGTTCTGTGATGAGGAACATGCAGTAACTCTATACTACGCAGGTGATGCGATCCCCCACGAAAGTTTAATCCTAAACAGGATAATAAGTCAGGTGCATCAATCAGACCTGAGATCAGTTGATGCATAAAAATTATATCATTATTGACCCTTCTTTGAGCCAAAGGCTGCATTTGCAACAGTTTTATCCGATGCAAATATGGGGGGAGGTTAAAAGGATCGTCCCAGGGAAGACCTTTCAATGCGAATCGAATGAAGCGTCGCTGGACAGCTTCAATACGAGTATTGAGATTTTTCTGATAAGGTGTCCATACTTGCGAAGCATATTCGAGGTGAGGACGGACAAGACTGTTAAATAGTGAGAGGGTGACATAAGGATTTTTAAATTCTTTACACCATCTTTTAACGAAACTTAACATTGAATTTGATTTATTCACAATGTGGTTTATATGCTCTTTAAAATCAAGTTCAGGGCTAAAGTAAACACCCAGGTCCTTAAAACTATAGACCCGACTGAGAGAGTGATTCGATATCAAGTAGTTGAATATAGTCGGTACCAGTTTCCTAGAGAAAGTCATGGACTGACACTTGAGTGGGTTAAGGACTAAACCATTTTTAGAGCACCAGGTATTGAAACTATCAATATCTGATTGCAGAAGTCTACAATCATTTATGGTTGTAATTGCTTTACTGATCTTCATATCGTCGGCAAATATAAGAATGTTGCTATGTTTTATGATTGATGGAACATCATTGATAGCAAGAATAAATAAAAGTGGACCTAGGTGGCTCCCTTGAGGGACGCCGGATCCTGCTAAGAAGGAGTCTGAAAGACAACCTCTAAATTTAACCTTATATGACCTCTGCTTGAGGTAAGAGCCAACCCACGAAATAAATATTGGGGGAAAACCTAACGCCTCGAGTTTGTAGATAATAATATCATGAGAAAGCTGATCGAAAGCTATTGTTCAACAATGAAAATGCGTTATTTCGTCGTGTAGTAACTGTCAGTGTCATGCAATTTTTTTGTTTGTTGACAACGATTTATCGCATTAATGGCGAAAATTTGCGTGAATTTGGGACACACATTACTAAATATACTTTTTCTATTGGTAATAAATGATAAATATGAGACGAATATTTTAATAAATTAATAATGAAAAACCCGGACAATTAAGAAAAACTATCCCGGACGTTCCCCGCATTGGCGAAAAAGAGTACATATCCGGGGAAACCCTTAAAAAAGTACAAAAACAAGAAAAAAACAAAAGGGCAGCGAGCGTTAGATACTATAAAATAAAACGGCCTATTCATGAGCAAACCAAATGGAACAAAGACTTGCTAGGAAAAAGTAGTGAAACCTTCAAACTAAATCAAGACAAAAAATAAGTGTTTTAAATGACACGCTGCCATCATCCCCGGTCAATTTTCCGATTGAGTCCGAAGCAGCACCAGGTTCAGCTCGTGGACGTAAGAGAATACATTGTGATAGAACAAAACTTCACATGGAAAACTTGGCTTTGGGAGAGAAAATTAAAACGTTGGAAACAAAAGCAGAAAAATATAAAAAAAGTTTTCAAAGGCTTAGCCAAAGAACTAAAAATTAAGACCCAATACAAAAGAAAGTCGATTCATTACTCAGTACTTGCTTTAAGTCTGTCACGTTGTCAGGAGCCTAACGTCTAAGTCAGACTTTGCTTACATACTTTGCATTGACAGATGCAATCGCACTAAACGATCATGACAACAAAAAATTAAATCCATTTACTTACGAAATTTCATAATATCATTGTCAAATCAAATCGTTATCAGCAGGATCCGATTTGAGACAGTGCATTACAACGATAGAGTAGTTCATAAATAAGAGCGGCGATCAAGACATTTTTCCTTCGAGATGATGTAAGCAGAGCTTCTGCAGGTAAGAGAGAAACTGTGAAATTGTGTAAAAATAAATTGCGAAAATGGTATTTGTTGGACACACAACTTTTTACAGTTGCGCTACAGCTCGGGGTGAATATGGACCTGCTGCCCGCAACCAGTGGTGTGTGCGTGTTATATTTTTGCACGAATGAAAACGACACACAGTTTTTTTTGCCGTTTTTTTGCTCATTGACAAATGAATACCCTTTGATTGCTTGTCAGACATCCGAAAGAGGCGGCACCGTGAAAAAACTTGTAGGTGTTGGACCCGGGCTGGGATTGAACGTGAACCCGGGCAGCATTACGTAGTAGTCCAACGCACTTACCACTACACCAGAGTACTCACACACAACTATCTCTACATATGAAATATATTGCTGAAGGCGATAATTGCTCATACTCCTCTTTTACACAAAATCACCCCTTTTACGTCATTAACCCATCGATGTCGGCTCGCGAAGCATCTGCATGCAAAATTCACTGCAACATAGAACTGAAAAGTGAGCCCTTATAAAAAATTCATGCGGTCTCTACAACTGACAGAGTAGCCCTTGTACAATCAAAAGTGTGTGATTTTGACTGCATGTATAATAAATGTCTTACATGTAAAGATAAACCCTTACTTCTATTCTAATAATGGGAGCGGGCTGTAATATGATGGAGCGGTACGAGTGGATTTGGAGAAAAGAAAGTTACGAAAGGAATGGAAAAATTATTAAAATATTCAAAGCCGCGGAATTTTTTGCTACGTCGCAGTAACGCAATCAGAAATCGACAACGAAGATGAAACCAAAGCTATGTTCCTTAAGTCGACAGGCAGCACAAAAACCACATATAAACCACAAAATAATGATGTAGTTGATGTAAGTTGTAGGTAATGAAATAATTACCTACAAAGCTTCCAAATCCCAATATAAAAATGAAGGGAAGCCGTTTTATCAGTTTTTTTTTCAAAACCCATAAGTGTTAGTGAAAAAAATGAAGTTTGAACATAAAAAGTCATTGTTTTGTTATTTTATTATATTTTAAAAGTCAATTCCGAACAATTCACTAAAAAAAAAACAAAAAAAACAGAGAATTTACCAAAACACGCACTATGAATAAGATACAAAAATCGTTTGGTTAAGTGCACCGAATGAGAATCACAAAGAACAGCGCTTTTCGATTCTCATCAGATGCACTTAACCAAACGATTTTGCTAACGAATTCGTAGTATGTTTTGGTAAGTTTCTTGGTTTTTTTTTTCGTAGTAGTAGGCGAACACATTCTTTTAAGAATGTGGAAAAAAAATGATTAAGCTACGAGCAGACGATATGCAAAAGTCGCATATATATGCGAGTGCTGACGTCACGAAAAAACTCGTAAATTTATCGCAAATGCTATAAAGTAGGTATTGCTTGCAAACTCGCATATAGACGTGTTCACACGATATGCGACTTTTGTCCCAAAACTCGCAAATGCATTTGCGAACATGGTGTTCGCATATGATATGTTCGCAAATGGGGTCGCAAATGTTGTGGCCTATATGCGAGGTGTTCACACGATATGCGACACAATTTGCAAATCACATATTTTCAATCATATGCAGGTTTGCGAGCATTATCAATCTTTTGACATTTTGTATTTTCTGTATTGTGTTGGTGATTTGTGACAATTTAAAGTGTGGGAATATATCAAAAATGTCAAAAAGAAAATGGGTTGCTATTGCTATTTTGGCAATAGATATGATGGAAAATTACGACGAAGATGGAAGCCACGAAGAAGCGAGTGCGCAAGTGCAAAGGATTCGTTGTGAATGGGCCAAAGATTGGGTACGTCTTCGCGGGACTGAAGGCTTTTGCGCAAAATTGTTGCTAAAACAGCGTGACGATAAACCGGAATTATATCACGGTTTCGTTCACATGTCGACCGACCAATTTGGTCATCTACTAAGTTTGGTAAAACCGCGAATTCAAAAAGCCGACAGGAACATGCGATTAAGCATTCCCGCATCAGATGGCCTGTTGCTCATGCAAATGACGAAAATGTTTGGTCTTTGAAATACCATTTCCGTATTCCAGTGGATACTAGGTCTGTTTGGTAACACGTTTGTTTTCGAAATACTAGGTCCGTTCGCGTACACTCCCAAAACAACGAAAATCCACGAAAAACTACGAAAACCCGTTCTGTTGGTGATTTGTGACAATTTAAAGTGTGGGAATATATCAAAAATGTCAAAAAGAAAATGGGTTGCTATTGCTATTTTGGCAATAGATATGATGGAAAATTACGACGAAGAAGCGAGTGCGCAAGTGCAAAGGATTCGTTGTGAATGGGCCAAAGATTGGGTACGTCTTCGCGGGACTGAAGGCTTTTGCGCAAAATTGTTGCTAAAACAGCGTGACGATAAACCGGAATTATATCACGGTTTCGTTCACATGTCGACCGACCAATTTGGTCATCTACTAAGTTTGGTAAAACCGCGAATTCAAAAAGCCGACAGGAACATGCGATTAAGCATTCCCGCATCAGATGGCCTGTTGCTCATGCAAATGACGAAAATGTTTGGTCTTTGAAATACCATTTCCGTATTCCAGTGGATACTAGGTCTGTTTGGTAACACGTTTGTTTTCGAAATACTAGGTCCGTTCGCGTACACTCCCAAAACAACGAAAATCCACGAAAAACTACGAAAACCCGTTCTGTTGGTGATTTGTGACAATTTAAAGTGTGGGAATATATCAAAAATGTCAAAAAGAAAATGGGTTGCTATTGCTATTTTGGCAATAGATATGATGGAAAATTACGACGAAGAAGCGAGTGCGCAAGTGCAAAGGATTCGTTGTGAATGGGCCAAAGATTGGGTACGTCTTCGCGGGACTGAAGGCTTTTGCGCAAAATTGTTGCTAAAACAGCGTGACGATAAACCGGAATTATATCACGGTTTCGTTCACATGTCGACCGACCAATTTGGTCATCTACTAAGTTTGGTAAAACCGCGAATTCAAAAAGCCGACAGGAACATGCGATTAAGCATTCCCGCGTCAGATGGCCTGTTGCTCATGCAAATGACGAAAATGTTTGGTCTTTGCAATACCATTTCCGTATTCCAGTGGATACTAGGTCTGTTTGGTAACACGTTTGTTTTCGAAATACTAGGTCCGTTCGCGTACACTCCCAAAACAACGCAAATCCACGAAAAACTACGAAAACCCGTTCGCGTACGCAAAAATTTCGTAGTTTTTCGTAGAAGAGAATGCTCACGAGAGAGTAAGAAATTTCCCCATGCTGCGAATTTTAGCCCAAGAAATTTCTTTGGGGTATATTATGAAAACTGTCAAATCTGTCAAATCACATACATACTTAATTTTTTTGGTGCTAAACGCGTTCGATTACTTTTTCCTGATTTTTCCTACTATGTAAACTATCATAGAATCATAACAGTATCATGGCTCTCAATTTTTTTTTACCAAGTGTTGTTTCAAAAGCGATTGGTAACTTTTGTTCAAGTTTTCTATCTTTGAGATGATTCTACTATTTGACAGGTCTCAATTCCTTGTGCAAAAAAAAGTTACCAAAGAGACTGTCGAAAATTAAACGAAGTATGATTTACCCTATTACTTTTAAATACATAATCGATATTGAATTTACTAATACTTGAATTGTTATATACTATTGCCCAATTTCTTTGCCTTTCTCATTTATTCTTACTTTTCTTTAATTACAATATTCTTGCTTTTCGTATAGTAGTCTGTTACGAAACTGTATACTAAACTGTTAGTTTTTAAGTTGAAATAAAGTTCAGTTGTCACGAGATTTTCGACCCGAAAAGATCGGTTGTTTTATTCGACTAGGAAAAAGAGTTTGGTTATTTTCCCACAGGGTTATTTTTGACAGAGACCTACTATTTCGACTATAATTACATGGCGACACGTACTCTTTTCGTGTACCGCTAGGTAGCCTACGGATTGATTACTTACACAATTACATATAATAGGTCTGTTTATTATCTTTTTTGTGCACAAGCGAGCACAACTCAAAGACAGAAAACTTGCACAAAATTAAGCAAACACAGTTTTGGTCAAACCTTTCGGTTTGTTTTTGTTTTTCACCAACAATGAAGATTTATGAAATTTCACAAACTGTCAGATGGCCTGATTTGACAGAGTTGTCCAGCTCATCACAAGAAAAAGGTGTTGCGTACAATTTCATCGCTATATATTTTTTACGCTCTCATTTCGCTCTCAGCTTGCGATGTACCGTAATTTTTTCGAGTTAATAATCACAGATTCATGTGATTCTATTTAATTTTACAAAGTATTACGAAAAGTAACGTGTTACCAAACAGACCTTATAATTATCTTCACAATTTAACTGTCACAACTCACAACACAACCCAACCAAAGCAAAATGTAAGATAAAAATAAAAAAAAGTACCTACACACACCCCAAACTAAATTTTCAAACTTTTGAGATCTCGGATTTGTTCGCAAATATGCGGTCATATGCAATGTAAGGTTTTCGTCCCGTCGCATATGGTTGGGACGCTTGCAAATGATCGCATATGCTCGCAAATTGTCACAAATGATATGCGAAAGTGTTCACACGATATGCGGAAAAGTCGCAAATTGGTTTGCAAACTGGGTGTCGCATATTGTCCGCATATGCTTTGCGAGCATATGCGGACTGTCCCAAATAGGTGTTCAGACGATATGCGAGCGTTAATCGCATATGATGACGCAAAAATTACGTCAGACTCGCATATATATGCGACTTTTGCATATCGTCTGCTCGTAGCTTAAGAGATTTAAAGATTCAATTTTTTTTTCAGCAAAAAAAAAAATAAAAAATTCAATGCGAAACGAAAATCCCGACAAAGTCGGGATTTTTTGACAAAAGTTCATTTGTCGGGATTTTGGCAGTCGGGATTTTGTGAGTCGGGATTTTTAAAAATGCTATTTTTTTTTTTTGTTGGGATTTTGTATTGTCGGGATTTTGAAAGTCGGGATTTTGTGCCGTTCCCAAATTTTTTAAGTGGAAATAATGATTTTCGAAAAATAAAATTAAATTGGAATAATTAAAAAATTATACATATTAAAAATTTCCACATTTAAATAGACTCAACATGTATTTAAGAGTTTTGGCGACATTTTATCTAATATTATCAAAACTATTGAGAAAACTTCACTACTAGTAGCAGAACTCACTTGTTAGTTTTTTGATAATATTGAAGAAAATAGTTTTGTTCTACCATATGAGATTTATTTAAAAAGAAACCATTGCAACATTTTAAAAAAACAACCCAAGTACATTAATGTGATTTGAATATTTTTAGTAGATACATAATTAATTTTACATTATTTATAAGGGATTGATCAGAAATAAAAGTTTTATAAAAAAAGTTTTTCATTTAGGAAAAGTTTTGAGAAAAATGAATTTGAAATAAAAAATTGGAGCAACAGATTTTCCTAATTTTCAGTTCAATGAGCCATAACTTTTTTGTGGCAGCATAGAATTATAGGATTTTTTGTTGCTGTATTTCAGAAGTTATATCATTAGCGGTCTTACCGCCGAATTCGAGGTCTTTTACTTCGACGGGCTATAACTTGGAGGGGGGTGAAAAAGACCCTCCCTGCCATACGATTTTTGTTGTATTATTTTAGTTAAATTAATATAAAATGATAATTCTCTCTTGCTAGTTTCCAAATTACCAAATTGTTGGTTGCTCTCGCTTCTACTTCTTTAAAAGATTATAATTGTAATTTACTGTAAAAGTCGTTATATTAAATAAATAAATCTAAATCTAAATCTAAAAATCTCCAGTTAACGGATTATATCTCTAAACTGGGACATCCAGTATATCTGGGCTTATTTTAGGGTCTGTTTATTTAACTTTTACGATGTCTCGCTTTTCTTATATTATTTAAAACTATTCTTAGATATATATTGAAGATAAATGTGTGACTAAATTTCATAGAATTCTAATGCGAGGTACAAACTACCGTCCACGTGACGTTCTTCTGATGCACACTCTCCACTTGATTGAGCTTGTTTTTCCGGAAGAAGATCACTTGCAGTCGCAAGTTATATAATTTGCAGTCAGAGCCGTGAATTGTGACCGATATATGCAAGTGAATACAAGAGGATTAATCGTACCAGAAATGAAAAGAAAATAGGGAACAGAGTACAAAGAGGAAAAGAAAGTCTCGACTAAATGAGTATATCAGCTTGCAGGAAAGAGATAGAAATAAACGAGACAAGGATACTGAGCGCATGAAACCAAAACGACGCAACGTAGCAAAGAGCAGTCTCGCGAAACGTTAGCTAGGCGGGTTGGTCGTTCGAATGTGCCGTAAGGAAGAACAGTCTCGCGATACATCAGTTAGGCAAGTTGCTCGTTCTGATGAACAGTACCGAAAGGAAGAGGCGTCTCCCGATAGGTTAGCTAGTAAAGTTACTCGCTCTGATGAATAGTACTAATAGGAAGAGCAATCTCGAGATAGGTTAGCTAGGATAGTTGCTCGTACTGATGAACAATACCGAAAGGAAGAGCAGTTTCACGACGCGTTAGCTAATCACGCTGCTCGTTCTGATGAACAATACCGTAAGGAATAGCAGTCACGCGATATATTAGCTAAGCAGCTTATTCATACTGATGTGATGAAGCACAATAAAGAATCACTAGATCGAAAATTTGGGACAAAATAAAAAAACAGTGATTGGGAATACGTAAAAGCACTTTTTGACAATACATATTAATGATGGTAAAACTAATGTTTGTCATTGCTGTAGTTGTGTATGGCAAACATCTGCCTTTAAGCAAATTACTAAGCAGAAGTTGCTGAAAAAGTATCCCAATAAATCTGAAATTCTCTACTCGGATAGTTTAATAAATGCTTGGTTTTTTATCATCTAAGATCTTTATCAGGACTTTTTGAAAAAAACATTTAACAAAGACATTATCCAATAAAAACCCGAATTTAGCTATGGTTAACGCTCCTATTTTTCCAAAATTCGTAGATTTCTTGATAACCTGACACCGTTAGAGGAAAGATAACTCTCCACACGACACATATTTTTAAAGTTAGTTAGACACGGCAGTGCTATCAACGTCTAGGTTATCAACACGGCTTAGCAGGTGATGTTGTAAATGTCCCTGTTAACGTAAACAACATGATTTCAGCTTTACCTCGCAATAGAAGTGATGATAATGTCAGTAGAGCTGAAACGTATGATTTGTTGTAAACATGGGCGTAAAGAAAGAATTCGTCCATCAAGAGTACGTACTGCAGCCCAATATCTGACAGAAACAGATTTGTTCAAGGAATATGGAGTCCAGTTTGATAAACAGTGGTCTTATGACGATCAAAGTGATTCTGATTCGGAAAACGAGTGTACTTGCCCAAAAAAAAATCACCCCAATTATGCAAGACGTATTTCAGAGTCACATACAAGCATACTCGTATTTTGCTATTATGGAAGTCGTGTCCTTACGAACATACACTTACGCTAATGACTTTTCAGCAGTCAGCAATAGAATAAACAATTGTTAAGTTCATGAAATGAAAAATTTAAATGAATTTTACACCCGATCTTTAACCCGCATTTTTTAAACCCGAACATTTAAACGTATGTTCATAATATTCACTCAAAACATGCGCTTAAGCCGGTGGGTTAAAAATCCATTAAACCGATTTTAAACCTACGAATTGTTAAATTTCACATAAAATGACATCTGACATTGTAAATTAATTTCGGTTTAATTGAATTTTAAAGTGAAAGTGTTTGTAGGCGTGTTTTGTGTTTTTTGCCTATACTTACTTAGTTGGCGCTACAGCTCGAGGTGAACCGGGGCCTGCTTCTCGCAACCATTTGTGTGTGCGTGTTATATTTTTGCACGAATGGAAGGGACCTACAGTTTTTTGCCGACTCCGAACGGCGAGTTGAGAAGCTTAATCGTGACAAATGATACTCTTGGATGCTTGTCAGGCATTCGAAAGAGGTGGTACCGTGAAAAAACTCTTTTAGGTGTTAGACCCGGCCAGGAGTTGAACCTGGGCAGCACTGCGTGGTAGTCCAACGCACTAACCACCACGGCCACGGCGACCTATAATATTTTTTTGCCTATAATATTAGATTTATTCAGAATCCCAAAAGGTTTGTACCGTAGAATAAAATGTGGCGGTAAATGGAACGATGTTGGTGACGACAACAGCAGCAGTGATCTCGAAAATAAGCTCACAACAAAGCAAATGAAAAGAGGAAAGCGCTTTTCCCAAACGGAAATGGATCTATTGCCGTCGTTGGTTATGTCTCCGTATGTCAATAGCATGGAGACAAATGGAATGACAGCTAAAGGATGGTCGATGGCATGGGAGTCTATCACTGCGTCATTCAATGTCTCGCCCTGTTACGTGGTAAGTGTTTCATTCAATCGCTGTTCTTACTCTTTCATTTTAATTTCGTTACGTTTAGACAGCAACGAACAGAAAACGAACTTCGGGATCGAGCGAGTTATATCCGCAAGGACCTTTACAAGCTCTTAAAGTTCCTTCGACCCAAGCAACTGCCGGCGGCCACCTTCCACCTCGCAAACCGCCGACGGTTTCATTTGATATTTCGGAGGTGGTCAAAAAATATGCGGTTACTCTGCAAGTGAAGTTTGTAGGACTCGCACCGGTTGACAACGATAGGATGTGCCCTCCAGTCGATGAGACGACATCAACGCCAACAACAGGTTGGACATCGATATCATTTAATGAGCTGGTGTCTCATATATTGCCGACCCCTGAGTTAACAATGGCTCCACTGGCAACAACAGCGGCATTGCAGGATGAAATGGCCATGCCATCGATATCGACATCGTTGCCATTCAGTTCAACCCAAATATTTGCTACGCAAAGCCAGCGTCATCGTAAGCGAAATGCTGACGGCCTTGAAATCCGGCACTTGAATTCAAACAATTCAACTTCGCTGGCCAATTCCTTCAGCACCAGTTACAAAAGCGCAGCACAGACGTACTACGAAAATAAGTCTCAGCTACTGGCCGACGAAAACCAACGCCGTAACGAGTAGTGCAAGCTGTGCGCGGAGATTAAAAAGGAAGAACTGGCAATCAAGAAGAAGCAGTCGGAAATTTGGTCGGTCATATTAAATGAAATAGATCACGTCGTTGCAATCAATGCAGAAATTATGCAGCATACTGCATACAGCACACTGTAACGATTTTTTTAACCAATTCAAGACGGTAAAGTTGTATTTCCGTTATTAATATCGGGAAGCAGCGCTTTAGAATTCCATTCTGGCGTTCGATGAAGTTACGCGTCGTTAAAATCGATTTTTGGTATTCGTTTTCTGCAGGTGTGAGTTGGTCCAAATTCCGATGACGTGTGAATGGTGTGCAATGATAAAATTTATTTGCATAGCCACTGTCAGCAGCGATAACATAATCGTCATATACATACACCATTTTCCAATTCTTGGTGAACATTGGACTGACTAAAAATGGTATGATCATGAGCAGACCCTGGTCACCGGGCGACGAAATTTTCAATTCGCAAATTGGCATCGGAAATCGCTTGCACGTTTAGTGAAAAATATCCATGGCGATTGCGAATTGTTTTGCTCTGTGTATGACAATATTATCAAGTTTATAAAAGCCAAGGAATATATGGAAATAAAAAAATACATACGATTACACCCCCCGGCGAAATTGTGCGAATATGTGTACCTACAACCAACGGCTGCAATACACGGGGGAAAATCAGCCAATTCGGCGAATGCAGTTGCTTTTGCAAGTCGCTCCTGAGCTGTCCGTGACATACGGATAACTGCGTCTAGGTGTCGCAAAATGGCATCGCAAACCAGCGGCAAAATGTTAGCAAGAGTAGGTTGAGAAATACCTAAGTATATAATCAGCTGCAGTCTGTTTCATATTGCCGCATGCAAATAAACGCAACACAGCCAACAGCTTATGTTCAGCTATAAGCTCTCGTGACCTAAAAAAAAACTGTAAATAAAACGATTACGATATCTAATGAATGACATACCGACATCTATCACCATCCACATTCATGTCGAATTCATGTGATTATTTTGGACTCGGGTTTAATTTGTGGTTTAAAATGACTGTACGTTTTAACCCGGGTTAAAGTGTGTGAATACCCAATATGGCCGTTAATGTTAAACAAATTTACTATACTGCTTAAATTACATTTATTTTGTACAAAATTTACAAACAGAAACCAATTAGAAGCGTTAGTATCTGCCATGGAGGAGAATGTGGATATCCGAAGAGATCAAGGAAAAAACGGTCTTGGAAGAGTTAATCCAAAACCGTTCTGGAATAAGTTAGCGGGCAAGCTAAATAGCTTGGGACCACCAACACGCAACGGAGCAGGTTGGCTTGGTACAAATTGATTGCTTTTTAGTTTATAACTGATTAACTAAATTTTAATTCACTCTGTAGGTTTGGAACGATCGAAAGTATGCCCTTAAAAAAAAACGTATGCATAATAAAAATGAAATAAAAGGCACTGGTGGTGGTCCAAGCAGATCTTGAATTTTAAACCCATTGGAGGAGAGCATGCGAACAGTTCTTCCACTGCAAACAGCAGTGAACCCGGTTGGGGTGTCATTTGGAATTAACGGACCGAGTACCTCGACCGTACCAATGTTGAAAATGTTGCTCCTGTTTCTCCTTCTCCTCTTGCGATGACAGTTGCACCAAATCCCAGACGCGCCAGGAGACCTTAAAGAAAATTTGATGTACTGGAAGAAGAAAGAATGAGACTTTTGAGAACACAAACCAGAACTCAAGTTTCACTTTTAAGGTGCATCGAAAGATAACGCAACTAGAGAGGGCGTAGAAGTCTTAGACTACGTCTATACTTGAAATGAAAATACAACAAATGCAGTTTAAGGTTGAAAGAAATTCAAATAATTAAATTTAAAACAGAAGTCAGCGCATGCTTATGCCTACTTGTTATTTTTTTTTTTTTTTTTTTTTTTCTTTACTCTACTCTTTACATGCGAATTTTTGTTTTTTATTTTTTTTACTCATTTTCGTTCTTTTTAATAAATTTATAACATTTAAATATTATGTACATATAAACGTTGTTTTCTTAATGGAAAAGATTATAATCAATAGAATTCATATTTGAATTCCGTAATGCATTTGCGATTTCATTGCGGTCGTCGTTTTGTTCGTCCATTTCTTCCTCAGCTGCTGGTTCTTCGAGTTCGATTCTTTCATTAGAAACTTTAAAATGAATCCAAATGTTATGCACTGCGCAGCATGCATTAATTATTTGTTTCGCTTTCTCTGGTTTATAGTGCATACATAGTGATGCATCTGCTTCCATTTTTAAAAATGCCATTCACTCTTTCGATTGGATTGGATCGCCTTGAAATTAGCTGCCATGGTTTGTTCCGAAAGAGATTGAAAATATGTTATCAGGAAATTCTCTAGGGGATAGACAGAATCACCTAAGTATAAAAATTAAACAAATTAACTAATTGAGCTAATACGACCTTAATGATTTAAAGTACCTAACAAATAGTTCCTTTCTCCTTGTCCATGTCGATAATTTAAAAATGTCCGCAGCTCACTATTTCTCCAAACAAAAGAGTCATGGCAAGATCCCAGATGTCTAGCGTCGACAAAACATATGCGAAGCTTGTGATCGTTTTTTAATGGTCTTTGTAATTAAATTAATCTTATACCGGCCAAACTGTAAGTAATAGGTAAAAACTTTTTACGATGGATTTGTAGATACCATTACGGCGCATCAAAATAATAATAGTAAAAAACAGAATTATAAGCATACTTTTCCGATATAAATGCGATTTTCACAAAAATTGGTTAAAAAAAACCAAAAAAAAAAACCTGTATTTGAATACCGATATCTCAAAAACGAAAATACGGATGGTAATAGTTTTTGACTGTTATAAACACTATTCAGTTATCTATCAAACGAGTCTACGTTGGTTACTGTAAGTTTAATACACTAGAAACTATAATTGAATAACTGTTGGTACCATTTTTTATGAAGGAACATTTTTAAACACCCTGTAGCTCAGTCGGAGTTCAAGATAGACCGCCCCTCTCATACGATTTTTTTCATAGTATGAAACAATGAATCAGATCCGAAAATATCTGTAACTCAAACCGGACCACCCTGTATAAGGATAGAAATTAAAATTTTGTTTTGGCTGGTAGGTGTACGATTTTATATTGATGCGTTGAGAGATTTGCATCAACTACTAAGGCTAGCTCTTTATCTGCAGGTAATTCTGCTGGCTTCCGGCAGGGGCTCTTTTAATTTGTACCTCTTTTAGGAGAAGAGACAAACACTTCCTTTAAAATCGCAGCCGAATCTTTTTTTCCCTAGCTCCGTAGTTTTATCGGTGGCCAAAGCTAGTTTTCTTGGCTTCTGTTTTGGAGAAGGTCTTTTCGTTTCTTAGATCAATAAATTATTTCAAGTATCAAACTACTTTTGTGGCCTTCCAGGTTTATATTCTGAACTATTGTGAGAAGAACTAGGTATATCTCAGTCACAATATTTGAATACTGAACATTTCTCTGAAGCCAAGAAGAATTGTACTCCAAAAAGCGACGGATTTTACTTCAATTTGCTGACACACACCTCTTATTGTAATTCTAATGCTTTCTGATGCTTCATTAGGTAGTGGTTAATTGCACAAAGCTCGGAAAACATTTTAAATGATGGCATTGAATCTATTGGAGCTCGAGTTTGTACACCAAACGTCGAAAATGAACTGATACGAAATTTCAGAAGCCATTTACAATTATTTTCACTACTTATTCTTTCGCAAATTTTCGCTAAATGTTTTGTGCTTTTTAGATAGCTAAAATGTCTTTTTTTTTTTTTTTAAGCGTTTATTTATTTTATTTCAACAATATTACATTTTTTTTAGTCTAAATAAACTTAAAAACTATATGTATATATATTTTTTTTTTTTTATTAAAGTTAATGGCCTTAGTGGCACTCAATACTTATATTATTTTTTTTGTGTATGATAATGTTTTTTATAATTTATTATATGTATGTTATGTGTTTTTTTTTTTAAATATTAATTTTTTATTTGATTTAAGGAAAATTTGTGTAAAACCTTTCAATGTATTATTTATATTTTTTTATAAAATTTATAACTAAGAACTTAAATCTAACTAATACTAAATAAAACTAATTAAAACTAACTTACATCTAAAAGTCTAAGGACCAGGCCCTACCATGCGATCCCTATTCCGTCGCTAAAACGTTAATTTAACGCATAATCGACAGATCAGAAATCACATGGTAGGGCCTGGTTTGGCCTTATTATATGCTAGCTTAAGCCCAATCAAGCCACCAGTATTTCTCCCGATTGAGTCTATCATAATTATTTTTATCTTTTTCAGGTATGCTTACGCAGTATCTTAAGATAGCATTGCCATCCCCCAAGCTTGTAGGTACATACTTAATTCTTTTATCAGTTGCTCGTCTGGCAACATGGTATATTATCGGTATGTTCGTTAAGTCTGATAGATAGCCATGAGCATCCAGAAACAAGAATGCTTCAGGTGGTATGTATCCACTTTCTAATGTATTTCCGAAATATTCAGGGTTGGGATAGAACAAGCCCGAAATGAGTTCGTTTTCCATAACATTCGCCGACCGGGCAATAGCTAAAATGTCCACCTATACTGTGTGTATTCACTGATTCTAATATTCTGCTATATAATAAAGTAAAACTCTAGCTATTATTTCTATCGCTATAATTTACTCACATATTCAACAGGGTAATGCTGACTATTAGAATATTATTTAGAAGAAGTAAGAACCGTTACATAATGTAGATGAACTGAGTGAAATAATAAAAGAAAATTTAAAACGCCAAACATCAAAAATCAAATGCATTTGTCCAATGAAATGCAGCGATTAATTAGCACTTGTTGCTTGTGAATTTTTGCATAGCATTTAACGGCAACTTCGAGATAGTATACCGTTGCTCCAACACGATTATTTTAAACAATTATTTTTGGGCTTTATAGAAGAAGTATTTTGTTAATAGAATATCAAGTGTTTGTAAACAGATTAAATATTTCGAAAAATAAATTTTGCTCGCCTAGATTGGCAAAATTGCACACTGTGCACCGGTTTGATAGTGTCCTTCCGCGAAAAAAAGAAGCACCGCTTACAACTTTAAAATTGGTGTCACAGATGTAGAATGCACTCTTACACATATACATATGTACATTTATGTGGTGTTACTTCATCCAAAAGATGGACAAATGCTTCTTTTGATATTCGGTATAATTTAATAAAACTGCAATGGATTTTTTTATTTTTTTGGCACAAGAAAATTGGAATTTCCAAAAATACATACAATAGATTTGGCAAACTCATTGGGTTTGAACTATCTCTTATCGATTTTCGAATAATCGACAACCTTCCAGAATGTTCCGCCAAATGAATGTTTTCATTAAAGAATTCATTTGTAATTATTTTATTTGTTTGTTTTTTTTTACTGATTAATCTACACTTTCACATTAACTTTTTGCTTTTGTGTTCTATGGTTGAAAGTTTGATAGATGTGGATTTCTATGTGCGACGGCGGTGCGATGCGTTGCAAACATGCAGCAACTTATAGGGAATCGTATTCGACGCATACGACTTGCATAAATTACTGAAATTACGCCAAAAAGTGTTTTGGAAAAGAGCAAAAATAATTTTGGCGTAAAGTTTTTGGAAAAAACGCTAAAAACCAAAAAGGAAAATACGCCAGAATGCAAGGAAATTACGCCAAATTTCATATTTCATAAACGAAAAAAATGCCCAAAAAATTATGGAAAAAATACCAAAATTCTCAGCATTTACGCCAAACTATTTGGGTGATTTTTCCTAGGAAAAAACGCAACAACTTTGCATGGAGATTTTCTGGCATTTTTTCCATTTCTTTTTTTTTGGAGTATTTTCAGGGAGCCGATACGCGTAGGACTAGAAGTGAGATACGAGGTACGACTTGCATAATTGGGGCAAATGATTTCAATAATATACCACTCAATCCACGTCAGACTGAAACATTCCTCGACATTAATCAGGATATGACTATTTGCATTGCACCGGGTGATAAAAATCGTCCTATAGGTACCACTTATTTTTGATAATCACTTAGAAGCACTGGCACTTATTCAAATACATTGTGGCGAGAAACGTGATTTCAAAGTTATGGTATCTTTTAACTATATTGTGAAATCAGAATAAACACGATGCGACAGAAAAGCAATGCAATTAGTCACTCTATTGAAAAAACAACAAATGATTAGCATTAGAGACAGTATTGATGTATGTTAACGATAAAAAAAAATTCCGCGTGGTGCTCCTATTATCGTCGAAAACATATCAAATAACGAAAAAACCTAGTTATATGCGCAAAATTTTTTGATAAGCAACTAAGAGAACTGCAGAAGACCTGGTCATGCGAAAAGAAACCTTTTTTGAATTATAAAGTCAATCATTTCTACTACGGGATTGAGTTTTAACATCGCGGATCTCCGCATGCACATATAATGTTGTGGCTTCAAGACTCCATCAACAAAGTGACCCAATTCATTGACCAAATAGTGTCATGTAATTTTGACTCAGGGACCATACAAGACTTAATTTGATACACAGGTACACAAACATACACAAAATTAAATAGTATTCCGAAAGAATTGAATACCTTTGAAGCCCTTTCAATTATTTGAAAATTACCAGAGACGAGTAAACCGACCGAATGTCTTTTTTGTGTAGAGTTCATGGAACAGAAATACATGTATTTTCTCTTAAGATATTGACACTGCAACAAGCGAACATGGATATACAGTTTATAATGGATCCATTCGTTTGTTCTGTATACATAGTGGACTATATAAATATGTCTTCATTAGTTCGAGCTGCAGTTAGGGAAGCAAAGAAGGGAAATTTAGGAGTAAAGGAAAGTTTTCGCTCTATTTCTCATGTTTCTTTGTTGTGTAGTTCTGACATTTATTCAACTGTAGGTCTTCATATGTCAAAAGCAAGTATGTATGTTAACATAGCACATCCATCTCAACGCGTCCATGATTTAAAAAAAACAGCGCAGATTCAAAAATATTGATCTTTCTTCTGTATTTTTTCAAAAAATCATTCTTGACCACTATTCAAATCGACAGCAAAACGATCCACTTGAGCAAATGCTTTAAGCATATTTTGCTGCATTCTATACGTTTTCTTCAAAAATTACTAAAAAAGTTGATGCTGAAGAAGATGCTGGATTCCATTGGTGAATAAATATGGCTATATCCGCCGGCGTAAAAAGCAAAGTAAAAAGCGAAATAAAGGTGAAGAGTTGCTTCATGACTCGTGAGGAACATCTTAATCAACTTGGTGGAGAAGAAGCTTTTCAAACTCTTCTAGATGCTGTTCGCTACATTACACACACATTGTACTGATGACATGACATTCTTGAAGATTTCGAATTTGAAACGCAGGAAGCTGACATAGAGCCTGTAATGAACGTACCAGAAAAGACTAACGAAGATGAAAACAAGATAAGTGGAGTGATAGTACAGCCAGCTTTAGTAGTTATCTCCAGATGAGGTTTAATGAGAATGCTAAACGATGACAAACGTAATATTCTGTTACATATTTCAGATTATTTCTTTTTAAATTCTCCTACCCCATTTTATATATTCGTTAACGGTGGGGCTGGAATTAGAAAGAGTTACTTTAAAAGTTTTGTTTCAACATTTGACAGTAAATTATTTTAACCGTGAGCCAGGTTCTAATCCTGATGACGTAAAAATTTTATTATGCGCTTACATTGGAAAACCAGCTTTTGGCATAGGTGGGCAAACTCTTGATAGCTACCTTAGGTAATCTTCCGGTTTCTCAGTGCGCGGTTATAGCATGCCTAATTTATCTTCAAGTGTTGCTAATAATTTTGCATGTAAACTGAGTAAAGTCAGTCTAACTATCATAGATGAAATTTCAATGCTAGGAAGAAGGACCTTGAAAAAATTAATCCAAGGTTACAACAAATATTTAGCAATAAGAAATACTTTGGTGGCACTTCTATCATAGCAGTAGGCGATTTGAGACAATTACCACCCGTTGGAGATAATTGGGTCTCCCAACCTAATTCTAGAAATCCAATGGCTGCTCTGGCTGGTGCACCACTATAGGAAAAGTTTATACTTTTAAGATGGACAGAATCATGCACCAGAAATATGACCTTACATTTGCATCAGCACTAAATAATTTAGCATGTGGTTGCATGACTGCAGAAGACTTAGACGTAATGAAAAGCAGAACTTTTAATTCGGAATTTTGGAATTGCTAATACTGAGCTTATACTGAAAATGCGTGAGCACCGTGGTCTAGTGGTAAGTGCATAGGATTACACTACGCAATGCTGCCCGGGTTTAATCCCAGCAAACACCCAAAAGTTTTTTCACGGTGCCACTTCTTTAGAATGTCTGACAAGCAATCAAAGAGTATCATTTGCCATTCAGAGTCGGCAAAAAATTGTAGGTCCCTTCCATTCGTACAAAAATATAACACGCACACACAACTGGTTGCGGGAAGCAGGTCCGGGTGGAAGTCGACAAATTTTATCGTCCGCAGCAGCCAGTTTACTTTAGTCGTCGCAAAAGGCATGACGGTACATAAGAGCCAAAGCACGACTATAGATAAAGTGGTTATTCACATAAGTAACAACTTTAACCGCCCCAAGCTTTATATTCTAGAGCAACAACGGCAAGTGGGCTCTTTATTGTGTGTAAAGATGGATGATTTAGTGCACACATCTTCAAACTTCCGTAATCCCATCGAAAAACAATTATTGTGTTTATGTAAGTCGCCCCTTGTTCCAAAATTTATTTTTTAAGAACTGTTCCTTCTCGGAATATTCAAATCGTATACCATAATGTTCAGTCTTTACGTAAACATTTTCCTGATGTAAACGTTGATCCAATTTGTCAAGCCTCACACATTATCTCTTTTTCTGGAAACATGGTCAGCTCATGTCCGCTGGATAAATTTGTTATTTTTAAATAATTCAGTAGAGGTAAGCAAACTCGATGGTCAGAAAAACAGGAGCTAATCTTGGTTGGGGTTGGCCCGTCCACCTTTAGATGACTTAGTTGAATATATGTTACCAGCCAGAACTCCATAAAAAATGACCAAAAGTCGGTAGGTTGTGAGTGTAGAGTCATTAAAATTCTTCGTACCTATATATTTTATTAGGCTGACCAGACGTACTCGTTTTAAGGACAAAATTAAAATACTAATATTACTAATTCTCTCTTTCCTAAATTGTTGTTGCCTTATACTCTTTTTGTCTAAAAGTGATTAAAATTATTGTAAAATAATTTATTCATATAGCACAGTAAGTAGTTGTATTTGCCTTATGACTCACCATAAATGAAAATATACAAAGTAAGTGTTATATTTTTTCTTTAATACATATTTAGCTTATTATTTATGAATCTTAATAATTTTTATTTCTTTTTTTTAAACAGTCAGCAAAGGAACAACAAATGATCGTGCTGCAAGAGATGCACGACAAAAAAGATTTGCTTTTTGGGAGGTTTGCCGGTTCTACGGCTACAAAAGCAGAGATTTCCGATGCGTGGAAAGCAAATTTCATTGGCATTGGCTTAAGGACGAGGACAAGTTTAGGAGAATAACTTGGCAAAATTGGCGGCGCACTGCTATGGTGATTTAAGTTGATTTTTTTTTACCTTAGTTCATTCCAAAAAATGCAGAATATTTACAGACTAATGTTGACAGGATGAAACGGACTGGAGTTGGTGGTGCTTTCAGCAACGATATTCTTGATGAATGCGACAAACTTGTTTTAGCGATTGTGGGCGATGAGGCATAAGGTCTTTCAGTTGAATTTTAAATACTTTATTCCGAATAAATGAGTTTCTTTCGTTTAAAAGATAGTGTATGGTCTGAATATTACTGAAAGTGATGGACGAAACAATGTGGTCCCAGGTCGGAGCCAGTTACTTGTCAGCCATCAACGAGCGCTCATAATCAGAGCGCTAAAACACTACCGAAGAAAACACTCAAGACACTGAGGAAGAGCAAAAGTTGAGAAAGCAGCTCCTCCAAATAAACTATTACTGCAAGCAGCTGGAGTGCAGTGAAAGGGAAGTGGCTTTAGGTCTTCCACTGTCCAAATTCACAAATTCAATTTTTGTTTTATCTGATGCAGAAGATGATACATTCCCGGAATTTATTCAGAAAATTAAAAATACAAGTTTATTCAGCTAAATCTATATTGTCCCCAACAAAGTAATCTCCATCGACTGCAGCACACTGATGCCAGCGCTTGATCCAATCCTCGAAACATTTTTTATATTCGGTTTTTCCATTACTTCCTCTTGGCTGCTGAAACGCGTTCCCCGTAATGGTTTTTTAGCTCGATTGGACAGAAAGAAGTCACAGGGAGCCAAATCAGGTGAATTCGGTGGCTGTTGGATGGTATTTGTTGCATTTTTCGTCAAAAAACTACGAATAATGATGGCACGGTGCGACACGGTGCGTTAGCATGGTGCAAAATCCACGAGTTTTCGATTGACTCACGACCACTTTTGAACCGCTCGTGCCACTGGTAAATTACCGTTTTGTTTAGAGAATCGTTGCCGAAACACTTTTCCAACATTTCCAACATTCGCGCACCATTAAATCCGTTTTTTACGCAAAATTTAATACAAGTTCGTTGTTGCAAATTTAAATCCATTTCTAAAATTGTAAAAAATCGCCAACACACACAGAGATAGATGTACTCCTGGCTACGTAACTTTTGCAAATGTCAAGCTATGACGCTAAGATTTAGAGGGAATATCAACAACTTAACAAAAAAAAAAACTTGAAAAAAAAAAAATTTGAGAACTCAAATCGGAGCGCCACACTGTGGTTATTCCGGGAAATTTTTGATCAAGGTGGTATATATGGGATTTTAGTGTGTTTTCCATGAATTTGATTTTTGTGTTGGTTAAAATCAACCGAACAAATTGTCTTTATAATTTTATTCTAAAGTAATGAGTGAAAATAAATTCAAACTTGTCTTCTTGAATGCATTTTATATAAACATTTCGATTGTGTTGGTTTTTACAATCAGCTTTTGTGCAAAAACAACAAATTGGCTCATATAATATTACGTTCTAATTTTGGTTAACCGATCATTTGGCTACCTACTATCTTTCCTTCTTATTAAATATTTATTTGTTGATTTTCATCTGAATCCTGTACCGTTGTCCAATTTCCTTCTACCCTTTTAAGATGTACCACCTTCCTTCTGTATGCTTGTCCAGTTTCGTTATTCTGAACAACTGTGTCTCCATTTTGAAGGCTTTTCACTGTATGTGGTATTGGATCGAAATTTGGATTTAACTTGTTACCTTTCTCCAAATTTTTTACATATACCTTATCTCCCAACATCATATCTGACGCTATTGCATTTCTTTTCATGTCCGCATATTCCTTACCTTTTTGTTTCTGTTCTCTATCCCTATCTCTTACTTCGAGGTCGCTGGGGTTAATACTTACAGTTCCCAAAGATGGAATTTTGTCCCTGTTCAGCCTGCTAAAGAACAGTTGTGACGAAGATTTTCCTGTTTTTGGTGTCGTTTCCTTCCTTAGTAAAATCTGTAAATCTTCTCTTCTGGGCTAACTGACTTTTGCAATACTGCCTGAAATGTCCTAGTTGTCCACATCGATGACACTTTTTGTTTCTGGCCACACACTTAACTTCTTGTGATGAGTGTCGTTGACTTCCGCATCTTCCACAGGATTTTTCGTCTTTTACATCTGGTACCCTTTTGCTGTTCTGTCGAGTCATTATTTTATTTATTACTTCTGGTCCCGACTTTCTTCCGTATTCCCCCCATTGGATGTTGAACCACTTCTAACGTATTCGCTTCTACAATTATTTTGTCCAGTGTTATGTCATCCCCTATTGTTAAATTTTTTTTCTTAATTCGTTCGATATGCATGTTTCCGTAATTTGATCAACAAGATGTTCCTCAACGACTTGGAATTGACATTTTTCCGCCTGATTCCTAAGCCTAGTTAAAAAGTTTTAAAATTTTTCCACTTCTTCCTGCTTTAAAAGCCTAAATAAATGTCTCTCGTATATCTTGCTTTGTTTCGGTGCAAAGAAAGACGTCTTTTCCATCTGATGGGTCTACCTCAGCACCTGGTAAATTATAATATACTTCTTGAAGGCCCAAACCGCCTAAATGGAACAAAATTGCCCTTTTCTTCAAAGCATCGCTGATACTTGCAGCTTCCAGATAGATGGACAATACTCTTTTCCACTTCTCCCATCTGAGCCCCACTTAACCTCCTTCAGTGACGAAGGCGTTAAGAGCAGGGAGAGTATTATTTAACATTTCTCACGAAATGCAGAGAAGGTTTACCTCCAAATTATTTTCCATAATAAGTGTTTTTTTTGTTTCTTTTTTTTTTTTATATGGATAAATATTGTACATAGTTCATATTATATATACTCATGTGTATATAAGGACACAAATCGTGGTCTCGTGTTAGTGCTTCGACACGCTCTTATCCATTGCATTGTGCGTTAATCATTTACATTTCATCAAATACCAAATACTATGTACAATTGTACATACATACATTATATAGAGCGTACATGACTGACTATGTCTTTTTTCATCCAATTTCATAGAGTACTTGGCTCTTATTTCTTATTTGCACCTTTGTGCCCGTACATACGCTTGTCTCTTTCCAATTTAATGGATGCATTGGTTGCCAGTTCAAGTGCAAAATGTGCAGCAGTACTTTTGTACTTGTATGTTCATGTTCATTCTTGCAACTTTTTTTCAAATCTAATGGAGGTACTTTAGACCACAGCAGCTCATGAATTTCCGAGCTTTCTTCTTTTTTTTTCACACATTTGTGTAATTTTTTTTTTGTAACTTTCACGCACAAGCACGCAACTTGTCCAATGCACTTACATTTCCACTCACATGTGTTATTCGTAATTTTATTTCACTTAGCTTAACTCCGATAAATAAATAATTGAATTGTATAAAATAAACACTAACTTTCCACTTTATGAAATACTAGCTGATGTACCCGCTTCGCTGCGCATACAAAAATATTCTCTTTGTATGTGGATATATGTCTATTTGTAATAAATTGTCTATTGGAAGGAGACTTCCAGTTAAATGCTACACTTGTCCTTGCACCTTAGAAGTTGGCATAAATACTTGCTTTACAATTTGCTTAGCACCAAATGACTGAATGAGTTGCTTGGATAAAGGATTTTCAATAGACTATTAAGGAATAAAGTGACGCAGGTGGGTTAGCAATTTCTTTCAATCTAACTTTCCCGCTTTCTTAAATATTACGTTCTTACCGCCAAAAAGTCAAAACATAATACATACAAAGCTGTATCTGTTCCAAGCCCTGCCTACTTATCATAAAACAAATTGCAACCAAATTTATCCAGTTATTGGATGAGAGTTCATCAAACAATTACAATACATATACATACGTTAGCACGAAGCAATTCCAATCACCTATACTACACGCATGTACCGCATGCATACATACCCGCTGCCGCTGGTGCATTGACGGTGGCAATGGTCTCCACTGATCGTTGTCGCGAAAGCAAACAAACAATATTTCTTTATGTTATTAATTTTCTCACAGAAAATGTACAAAGAAGATGTATATATCAAAATCTTTGTTGTGAAATAATTTAAACAAATATGTAAATTTTATTTTAATAAGTTATTTAAGAACTAAGATAGAGCAAGATAAATGCCCAAGAGTAAAGTAAAGGGTGATTTTTTAAGAGGTTGAGAACTTTTTTTAAAAAAAAAAACACAAAAAATTCGAAAAAATGAATAAAATATTTATTTGAATCGATAGTTTGAACCTTGCAATTTAATGTTTAAAGATAATTTCATGCAAATGTTGACCGCGGCTGCGTCTCAGGTAGCCCATCCGCTGAGTCCAATTTTGGCATACTCTTTCACACATATCGGCCGGTATCTCACGAATGAATGCATGGATGTTGGCTTCCAGTGCGTCAATCGAAGCGGGCTTGTCCCTATAGACATTAGCCTTGACATACCCCCACAAAAAATAATCTAATGGTGTCAAATCGCACGATCTAGGCGGCCAATTGACCGGCCCGAAACGTGAAATTAACTGTTCACCAAACTCGCCTCGCAATTGCGCCATTGTTTCGCGTGCTGTGTGGCATGTGGCACCGTCTTGTTGAAACCACATATCATGCAAGTCAAGAACTTCCATTTCGGGCAAAAAAAAGTTTGTTATCATCGCTCGGTAGCGCCGAATCGACATTTCGCGGTCTTCTGTCACACTAGCTGATACGGCCGCAATATTTTCTTCACTACGCACAGTACGTAAACGTGTTGGTGGTTTAATGTCCAACAAAGTAAATTTGGTGCGAAATTTGGTCACAATCTTCCGAATAGACTGCTCAGAAGGTCGAGAATGCCGATCATAAAATGGAAGCAGCGCGCGATGAACATTTCGAACCGAGCACGAATTTTGATAGTAAAATTCAATAATTTGCAAGCGTTGTTCATTTGTAAGACGATCCATGGTTAAATTGCAAACCAAACTGAAGCTGTTTGACAGTGACACAAGGTACTAAACACACGTCAGCTGTCAAAACCAGTGTTGCCAAAACCAAACCAGCTAAAAAATCACCCTTTATAAACTTTTCTTTTTCTCATTTAGAAGTTTTTTTATATAAATATATGAATTGTTTTATCCATTTTATAGGTTTTATTTAATCGATTGCAAAAAACCGCATTCAAATCCGTTCAGTAGTTTTTTTGTTTTTGCGGCACATACATACATACTTTTTTTTAGACTTCATTTTATAAAAGTAGTGATGATAATATATACTTATAAATTTTGTCACTCGTCGGTCGTCGCCACTTGTAGTGTTCTGACTCGCCAGCGCACGCCGGCCGTACCAATGCGAGGTCAATCACCAACTGCTAGGGATGCAACATCGATGTTTTGATAACCGATACATCGCCGATACATCGACGGGAAAACTGTCAAACATCGACATCGTTCATTCATTTCGTTAAACATTGCCAAGATGGGATAAATATAAAATGTGCTTGTATTTGTGTAATAGCATTATACGTAAAACCATTTCATAACAGGGTTGTCTGCCTCGCATTCGATAACTTTTTTCAGTGTTCCGGACAGTTAAGTTCTTCACAAATGTGATGGCGTATGTAAAAATCATCATACAATTCTTTCGTTCTTTGCCGATTGTCGTCTCCTGTTACACCAATAAAAAAAAGACGCTATTGAGATTTGGAAGGATATGAAATCGCTTTTTCCAAAGCTTTCAAAGATTGCAATGTTATATTTCCCCATCGTTGCCACGTCTGGTCCAAGCGAGCGTCTGTTCTCGGAGGCTGGGGCAACCATCACTCAGGACAGAAATAGACTTCTGGGATTTCATTTCAAAATTACGTTTAAATAAATAAATCCATTGAGAAAATATGTTTTATTTCACAGATGAATTTTATTGTTGTGTGGTCTAGTTGACTGGAAATTAGTTAAGGTTTTTGGGTTGAAACTGGCAAGAATAGTATATTTTGTTTTTTAGGTACAGTACGTCGTAAATATAGCCAACAATTTGTGTAATGGAGAAGATAAATAAAACATCGGAAAAACATCGATGTATCGTTGTTAATACCGATGTTTTTTTAACATCGATGTTTGTCGTGGAACCATCGATGTTTTCAAACATCGATGTTTTTAAGAACGATGTTGCATCCCTACCAAATGCTGATTAATCTTCATAAACATACGTACGAGACAGAGTCAGAGAGCGGGCATGATATTTTCTGCTATTGTGTATTGTGCAAGACTCGCTCCGAAACTAGTAGGACTCTTATCTCTATCATGCATACACTACACCATCCACTTGTTTTTCTTTTACAGCTGTACCAATTAAGCATTTTGGCAACTGTAGCTACACTGCCTATTTATATTGTGTATGATATCTCGAATGAAAACAAAACACTGGAGGTCACCTCTTTCGAATGTCTGATAAGCATCAAACGGTATCATTTGTCACGATTGAGCTTCTCAACTCGCCGTTCGGAGTCGGCAAAAAACTGTAGGACCCTTCCATTCGTGCAAAAATATAACACGCACACACAAATGGTTGCGAGAAGCAGACCCAGGTTCAACTCGAGGCTCGAGCTGTAGCGTAAGTCTAACAAATTAGTGATTAGTGACAAAACAAAGTTTATGTTTTTTAATATAATGGGTAAAAATCAAATAGACATGTCTTTAAAATATCATTCACTGATGTAATTGTCCTAGATTTCGCATACATAATGCTTGTTGTCATAGTCCGGATTTGCCCACCTTTAACGCAAATACTTTATGCTCCGACAATTGCTTTATAGTTAGAAGTGTTGATTGCTTCAAATACCTAGGTATTATTCTGGGCTACAAACTTAGCTGGTAAGATCACCGTTCCTTGGCCGAAGAAATCCTTATACTCACTGCTTCCAAAATAAATATCAACACAGATAATCGTTTCTGTCTTAAAATTATGATTTTATTTACTGTGAAATGATTGAAATTAAATAGTTTTTGAAATATAAAATGGAGATCACTTACTTACATTGGTAGAATAAAATAATATTAAAGGGAATGAGGAAGGAATTAACGCAGTGTTGAAAAATCATACAAAAAAACTTTCAAAGATGAAGCAAACAAATTCAAATTTACCTTTTTGTTTTTTAAAAGGAAAACAGAAAGCACAAGATAATTCCAAACATCTAACTGGTGGCAGCAAGCAAAGTTCAATCAATGTTTTTCTTCTGCAAGAACCATCCCTCTGCTTAATGAGGAAGCCACTTCAAACAATGTATGTCTACTCCCTAGCTAGAGGGAGAAGACAAATTCGCTTCTTAAAACTTCACGAAGAAATAAAAGTGCTACCATCAGTTGGTTTCCACCACTCGCAAAACAAAATAATTTTAAAGGAAAAATGAAATAGCAATTTAAAAAGTGTTAAAACTTTAAAGTAACTTAATTGGCTCGATGACAATCACACTTCACATTTGAAAAAATATTTTAATACTGTTGTGAGGCAAATTTATCACCTTAGCCTTTGCTGCAGTTCGAAAATTCTCAGCTTAGTATATAATGTTCTTTTTCAGTCCAAACTACAATATGACATCTCATGTTGGGGTGGTACACATTTTGTTAAAATTGAACCGTGCGTTGCTTGTACAACGAAAGCATGCAATTTGAACTGTTTTCAAAGTAAATCGCAGGACACTAAGTTTTGAGTAATACAGGAAACTTAAAATTCTTCCTCTAAGACACCTATTTTTATAAACTCCTCAAAATATTTTTCCAGAAATCAGAATATACAGCTTCTAGACTATATGGCAGTCATAATCTATGCGTCGATTCCTTGAATTTCATTACTGTCCTGTTATGTAGGAGGAGGAGTGGGAGAAGTTAGGAATTTGGAAGATGTCAGGAAATGAGGACGTGGATGGGACCTAAGGAAGGGATAGGACCGGAAAGGGAAAGAGGGTCGCATTCGAGGAGCACGGCACGCTTGCGGTTGCACGGCTCAACTCGCCGGAAATGGGGGGGGGGTCTTGTCGTATTGTCCCCGCATACGACGATCCTACACACAAAAACATATATCGTGCCAAGGACAAAACTTCTACTTTTCACTTACTTGTAGCGGACGGACGTTGTGATACCAAATTGAGCGGCGCTTTTGGTGTTGTTAAGCGCGGCCATTTGTCAACACCCTCCCAACTTGGAAATTCGGGCGGCCATTTTGGATTTCCCCAACGAACGGATGCCTCAGCAGCTCATGTCAACCGCCAGAAGATTCGCGTTTCTTTCACACCCCCCTATAATTTGAACAATTTAGCGACTCATGTCGCTTTTGAAATCATGAAATGACACAAAAAAAAAACTGGGTTTCGTCCATAAGGCGTGACAATTGCATATCTCTTTTTATTTTTGTGTGTGTTCATTTAAATTTGAACAATTTTATGTCTAAACAAAAAAATTAATAAAACAATAAGTCGCAGAAAAAAAATTTAGAAGAAAAATCATCCCCTCGAATTCCGTACCTTTGCGGACTTGCAAATAAAAAAATTCGGGACCCTACCTATGTATATCTACATGTACGCATATATGTACATGTATATCACAGATGAAATCCTAAAACTAAAATACCTAACAACTTGACTAAAATAAATAAATAAATCACAACGAATACATAATAATAAATAACATCTAAGAGGGTACATAACCGATAAATAAATAAATAAATAAATATGTAATAAATAAGTGACTATTTTAATGAATAAATAAATAAAAATGTGAATACTCAATACATAAGATATAGGAACCAAATACATAAAGGTAAATAAATAATTTATATGTGTATATACATACATACGAAAAATACGGTAATGATAAATACTACCTATAACCATTTACATATGTATATGCGCATGCAGAGAAGACATCTTCTCTTCCGTCCATTGCATTAACTGATCCAACTATTGTTATTATATATTTTTTATTTTTTTTATTACCACTAAAACTCATTCCCCACTTGTCAACCTTTTTTCGCTGACAGACGTTAGGGTGAGGATTTGCGTCGAGAGCACTAAATGGAGGGCTTGGCTGAAATGCCCTACGAGCAGGCATTTCAAAATGCTGTGGATTCCAATCAGTTTGATAAAGAGTTACTTTTTTCAACTCAATATTTGGCCTAAAATTACTATTAGCTCTTTCACCAGGAACACACACAATAGGTTCTCGAACTTTTTGGGGTTGGGAATGACAGTCTAGTGTTTGCCGAGGAACTTTGAACTGTCCTTCGACGACAGCTGTGTTTGGCGTTGGCCTTGCCTCAGGATTTTGGTGAATGGCTATATTAATATCCCTCAGGAAATCTACAAAGCTATTTTTTATTTCTCTTTTCAGGCTTTCAGAAATGTTTTTACTGAGGGAGTCCGTGTAGGATGAAAAGTTTATGTAAGTTTTGAGATTGTTGGGTATGTTGTTGTTACCTATGTTATCTTTTGTTCTTCGCTGTTACTTTTTTTCTAGTGGGATTTTCGCAGCTGCATTATGGTCTGAGCTACTGAGATGACTTCCAGGCAACGGATTTCCCAGACATAGAGAACATTCGTAGGTGGTCGATGGTATCTGATCGGAATTTTTGCTAACTCGATGTGTGACCAAAATAAACCTATCAATGTAAAATGAATAATTATCAAAAAAAACTTCAAAGGTGTAAATAAGTATGCAACTATGTGCACTACAGCTTGGGTTACCATACGTCAGGATTTGGCCTGACGCGTCAGGCTTTTAAGGTTTCTGTCAGGCTCAGGCCAGGCTTCATGCTTTGTCAGGCTTTTTAATTTTTTTGACTTATTTACTGCATTAAAATTTTAACGAATAACAAATATCATAGAAATCAAATTGTTGCTAAATGCATCCAAATATGAAACGAAATAACAACCAAATATCCCTCCATAATTGAAGAGAGAACCAATAGTGAAGTTTTATGTCGTTTTCGATTGGGCTTTTCAGATTTTGCTCTCAGATTTCAGGATTTTCGTGGTGAATGTATAACAAACGAGATTGATCTATTTTTCTGCAATTGTACTAATGTGTCATTTGACATCTTGTTCGTAAAAGGAAATACATAAAAAACTTTTTAGTATGCCGCTAAATAATTTCTACTTCGCAACGTTCCTATGAGAAATTTCATTGGAACACACATAAAAGTGACAGTTTGAATAAAAAAAAATTATAAGTCTAATTCCATATTAAATATTTAATACGAAGTTCGGATAATTTTAAATTTAATACGAGGCGATACCGATAAAGTGGGCTTTATGACGACTATAAATATAAAAACGTTTAGTTCCGTGCTAAAATAATTTTAAAGTGTACTTTAAGTGACTATAATTTTGCGCCAATTTCTTTATATTTTTTTAATTTTTTACGGAGTTCTGATAATATTTTGGTTGATTGAAAATATATTTTGTTTTGGTTTCAGTGCAAGGAGGTGTAAATCTCGAGTTGAATCCGAGATTCACGAAAATGGATCTAGAGCAAAAAAAGTGCTTTTTTTGGTCGGTTAAAAATGAAAATTGTAATAGAGCGCAAAAATTGCTCGAGATAAAAAGTGTTTTTTTTTTGCCCAATCGATATCGTTATTAGATACCGTGCTGTTCAAACAATTTTGCTGAAACTATTTTTTTCAAAGTTTGGCGAATTGTTTGCAATAACTACATATTCTGTAATGAGGTTTTTTTTTCTTAGGCATTTTCAAACGTTTCATGACCCTTTTAAAGTGTTCGAAATTTTTACCTGTGGTCAGTGAAGCGAAATGCTTTTGGAACCGGTTTTCTTTGGGTACCTTGTTCAATTTTGATTAAAAATGCAAACTGCTTATTGCAGATTTTTTTTTTATTCCTTCATAGAAACATTGTCCATTAAATCAGTACTTTGTTGGACCTCCTCTTGCTTTTATAACTGCTGTACATCTGCGTTTCATTGACTCAGATAGGTTTTTCCATGTGGATACAGGTATGGTGTTCCAAAGACGGACTAGTATACATATGTTTAGGATTTTCATTTCACACTGGATGCACCTTTGCAATGTTAAGTTTCAAGATTGACCCGATATACTCAATTGGATTGAGGTCTGTGCTGTAGAGTAGGGAGGCCAGCTTAGCACATCAACATTAATTTCTTCGAAGTTTAAGAAATAAAAAAAATACAAATGTAGTTTTTAATCAAAAATGTTTGCTTATTTTAAAGACTAGTACGGTGCTCGCGATAAACTAAATTTCTGCCGGTCTCCAAAATTCACATAAACCGAAGATAATAACAGTCAGAAATACATCACTGTTATTATCCACTGAAATCTTGATTCGATTCCGACGGTTTTGGAGCACAAAAAAAATACCTTCCACTGGGGTCGTCACTTTTTCGGCCGCGTGGAGCCTTTGCTTCTGCTGGTAGTCCGGGTCTCACGATATTTTTTTCAAATTCCATACCACAGCTCGTTTGGCAACATTAAATCTTTCAGAAATTTGACGTGAAAGACACAAAATATTAGATTTCCACTCCAACCTGTTTTTCCCCTTTTTTTTTTTTGTTTTTTTAATTATTTTGGTTCATCTTGGACGGTTATCACGAGCTAAATGCACCTTTCATATTCAGAATTACATCGACATTTGTGTACTAATTGAACGACATTTTGCTACATAGTGCAGAAAATATCGTATCACATTGTCATACCTCAGCATCAACATCAATATATGGAAATTAAGTTTATGACTGTTAATTTGTTTTAAATAAAATGTTTTGTTAAAAGAATTTAATTTGTTTTTGTCAGGCTTTTTGCTCCAAAATCAGGCTTTTCTCTCTTAACTGTCCGGCTTTTCGAATTTTTTTGATGGTAACCCTAACTACAGCAAACAAAACAGACCTATGAAACGTAAAATAAAAATAAACTGGAAACAAAAATATAAATATATAAGAAAATACGTATGTAACTTACGACACGAAAATGTAGAGTAAACCTAAATGTCACAGACAATGTATTGAAAATGAATGGAAAATATACGCAAAAATTAATATATGGCTATATAGCACAAGGATAAAAATTGCAAGAGCGAAAAACCAATGTAAATAAATAAGCCAATATGCGACTACAAAGGAAATGAAATAAATTTGCAAAATAGTGTTTTTTATTTGTATAATATATAAAGATGTATTTATATTATTTGTGTTTTTGTTCGTTGCGATGATGTGTGTGGGGGTGTTTTAGGTGGCTTCTTCGGCTATTTGTTGGCGATGTTAATGTGCTTGAGCTGCTTTTGGCATCCAAATTTTTTGCGTGATGTGTGGACTGCGGACGGAATTAATTGTTTTTTTATCCCTTAATGTGGTAGATGGTAACTAAATTAAACACAAAACTAAAATTTACAAGGACATACACCGTTGTATTTGTCTCCGGCCCACAATACCAGACTGTCCCTGATCAGACTCTGTTGGCAGACTTGGCTCGGAGACGGTTACAACACACAAAACAGACTCCAGAAGTAACTAATACTAAACTTACAAATCTAAACACCCACAGAACCCATACTAAAACTTAACTAAACTAAACACCCACAGAACCCACTAAACTAATACACAAGACGATGGAAAATAAAAATTGAAGAAAGGCTAGATTAACGAACAGTAAAAAGAATAAAAAGGATAGAGAAGACGAAGACAAAACAGGTTCCAATTGTTGTCGTTGTCACCACCAATTATACTCGTCGCAATTCAGTCTGGCAATTCAATGGACTTTCCTGATGAAGACCTACGAGTTTTCTGGTGGTGGCAACAAGAACAATTGTGGACTTAAGACGACATAGAGGACAGGAACGGACACTGGACGTTGGGCGCCATTTGTTATGTAGGAGGAGGAGTGGGAGGAGTTAGGAATTTGGAAGATGTCAGGAAATGAGGATGTGGATGGGACCTAATGAAGGGATAGGACCGAAAAGGGAAAGAGGGTCGCATACGAGGAGCACGACACGCTTGCGGTTGCACGGCTCAACTCGCCGGAAATGGGGGCGGTGGGTCTTGTCCCCGCATACGACGATCCTACACACAAAAACATATATCGTGCCAAGGACAAAACTTCTACTTTTCACTTACTTGTAGCGGACGGACATTGTAATACCACGTTGAGGGATTTACAAAAAAAAAATTAAGTCCGTCCGCAGTCCTTATATCACGCGAGAATTGGATGCCAAAAGCAGCTCAAGCCTGAGAAATTTCGCTAACAATTTGCCGAAGAAGCCACCTAAAGCACCCCCGTAAATATCACAAAACAAACAGAAACAAAAAAAATATAATTGTATTGACATACCTACACCGAACAGAAATAAGAACACATTTATATTTTCTTTGAAACATTCTGTCTTGTATTTTTTTTCACACTTTTGTTTTGTTTGCACCTGCATAGGTCATAGCCTTTTCTTTACATTCTTTTTGCTTTTGTTTGTTTACAGATTTATTTATTTATTATATTTTTCTTGCACCACTTAGTGTTGTTTATTTATTGACTTATTTATTCAATTATTTATTTACATTTTGTTTTTAGTAATCATTCGTTTAAGGGTTACATATTCACTTATATTTCTTTTTCAAATTATATTTATTTATGTACATTCTTTTTATTTCTAGTCACTCTTCATTTTGCATTTCATATATTACGTATTTTCCTCAGTGTACATACACAAAAAAAAATTGGTTACGGTTTCTTTGTTTCGAGTAAATTTTGATTTTATTACATAGTTACTTATCTTCATTGTTTCATATTTATTTATTTATAATCTCGTTTTATTTTGTTTTGATCATTTTTCATCTCACATTCATAGGCTTATTTATATTATTGTTGTTTACATATCTAGTTCGTTATTTACACTTACTTTTTGTTACAAGTTACACTTCACTTTTGCGTTACATAGGTTTATTTATTTATTTATTTTTCTGTTTACATACTGTTATTTATTTATTTATTTAATTTAATTTAATTTATTACATTTAATTTTTTTGGTTAGAATAGTAATTATTTCAACGAATCAACATTTCGTTCTATAGGCTAAATTAAGTTTAAGTTAATATAGTTTACATAGTACCCAATATTAGTCCGCATAGTTTCGCCTTTATTTTTTCCTTTTTTTTCTTGGCTAATGGATAAGATAAATCGTGTTGACAAAGAAACTAAAAAAAAGGGAAACAAGATTCGTTAGAAATAACACCAGCACTTTCACTCACCTTATAGATAGCATAGATAACACCACCATAATGCCTTTCATTAGGCAGAGTCTGCCATCTACCACTTACAAATTTTCTCCGTGTCTAGAAAATCCGTTGCCTGGGAGTTCTCTAACCAGCTCGGTCCAAGGTGTAGCTGCCATTCCACTGAAAAAAGAAAAACAGACAAGAGTCACCGAAAACATAGGTAACAGCAACATACTGAACGACTTCAAAACTTACGTAAACTTAGCTGTAGTAAACGCTTTTTCATCCTACACGGAGTCCCTCAACGAAAACATATCTGACAGTCTGAAAAGAGAAATAAGAAATAGCTTTTTAGATTTCCTGAGTGATATAAATGTGGCTATTCACCAAAATCCTAATGCAGATGAGGTGAGGCCAATGCCAAATATAGCTGTCGTCGAAGGACAATTGGAAGTTCCTCGGCAAACATCGGACTGTCATTCCCAGCCCCAGACAGATCAAGAACCTATTGTGTTTGTTTCTGCAGTGAAAGAAAACATTATATTAACAAAGGTAAATACTTACCAAAATGTCTCGAGTGTGAAGTGTTATTTGTTTTTTTTTAGTTCTAAGTACATACATGTTGTACATATAAATATGTTTCATTTAATTTTGTAAAATCAGTTGTAATTATAGGCGGTGAGTGATTATCATACCTTCTTTCAATATTGAATTTATATCAGTTTTTTATATTACTTTCTGTGTAGTGCTATAAAACGGCCACCAAAAATTAATCCGAAGCGGATTGTGGCCGAATTAATCTTAATTTTATATGTATAAGCAGTTTCATCTGTAAATTCAGTTGAGGGTGAGTGAATTTTTTTTTTTTTCATTAAGATGTATTATAGGATGTGTTATCGTATTTTTTTGATAGAGTATTTAGGCGGCCACAAATCGAAATATTACTGGGATCGTGGCCGCCTCACGTTTTAATTATAAATAATATAATTATATAACACCAAGTGATGTATTGTTCGCATACATACATACACGAATCAGATAGTGTGGTGACCGGGCCACATGCATCATTTACTTGACGCTCGATCCGTGAAGGTCAACCAGGACGGTCATATGACACCGATCGTAAGAGTGCGTGCATACATAGTTGCAGAATCCCACCTAGAGGCGCGCTCATTAATGGCCTAAAGTTATAAAAAAAAAAAAATAAAAAAATACATATATTTAAGGCAAACAAAAAATCTAATATATGAGAAATATACATATATACTCATATATGATATATCTATATGTACATTTGTAATGATTGTACTCAATCATTAAGAAATTAGATACATAATTGTTCATGTGCATACAAAGAGGTATGCAAATCTGTAATTCCTGTTTGCATCTAAGAAAACTATTAGCTTTAAAATTAATAAATACAATTTATTTATAGCATACTCCTAAGGCGGGGGTTAAATGCTTGAATCCATATATTTTTTTTTTTTTGTGTACATAATTTAAATTTATATCATTGTAAAATTTCGTTTCCTCCATCGCGTCTATTAGTCCGGTTAAGCTAGCTTATATTATTTATTATGTTTTATAAACCCCCCTACATTGAGCTCAATTTAGGTAGGGCCGCGGTTATCTCGATTCTCGTGTACAGAAAGGTACAAATTACGAGGGAAAGATTTTCTGTTCTTGATACGTTTTTGTTGTTGTCATTTTAACTATCGTCACAAGCTCACAAATTATGCCAATTCACTATAATAGTAAATGTCTAATAAAAATTAATGAATTGAGCCCACCTTCAGTATTGCCGCAAGCTGAAATAAAAAGTCGCTAGGCCAACCTCCAAAAGTCACTAGATTTGCTGAAATTTTGAAGAAAGTCACCAGAAAAAAAAAAGTAGTAGAAAAATAAAATAAAAAAAATTAGTTTTTCTTTTTTATTTTAATTTTTATTATAGTTAAACAAACAAAGAACGACTTAATAAAAATAGAATTTTAGAGCTTATGAGGGGCTGCATGTTCATGGGTTAAAACTTAAAAGTCGTGTCCAGCGAGACAGTCAGATTTTAAGTAAGCGGAAAAGAGAAGGAATTCTCGATACAATCTAAATTTCTTCTTCCAACTCCAAACAAAATCGGCTGGTCTTGCTAGATAGAAAGGACTGTCATTTTCATGAACATGTGTGTGGCCTGCCACATAGGTAATTAACACTAGAGTACACGCGCCCCTTTACACGAATGCACGCGTGACCTAGTATACGATTTTGGCGCTGAACCACAAAAATATGTGTACGCATAGAAGTCACGAACGGTAGGTACTGATTTGTCAACAAATTTAATGGGGAAGGCTTTCCTCGAACCGCACCGGTCTAACATAAATAACTGCCAAATGCAAGTTATCAACGAAAATGTAGCCGTGGTGTACTTAGTAGGCCACGCGTGTACTCCAGTGTTAAAATCGTATGTCAGGGATTGACAGCACCAGGGCCTTAATATTAAGAAAAACTATATTTTTGTACCTATGCCATAAAAATCTAGTGACATAAAAAAATGTTTGTCACTAACTGAGTGAAAATTCCACTAGATATAGTGACAAAGTCACCAAAGCGGCAACATTGCCCGCCTTATGAGGAGGTGTAGGTTAGTTGCTTACGGGGGGCAAGAACCACCTCAATTCCGGCGAGCAGAGCCGCGCATCGCATGCGTGCCGCGCTCCCCGTGAACAACCCTCTTTCCTTTCCTGTCCCAAGATCCCAAGATCCCTTCCACATCCTTACTTCCTGTCCATTTTCAAATTCCTAACTCCTCCCACTCCACTCCTACATAACAGTCCATATAATCAATAAAGGAGTTAATTGTAAATTCTAAAGTGTTTGGCCCAATATACTCGTACACGGAGCAACTGGAAAAAAAACTGATCAGCGATGCGAATTGGCAACTAGTTTGCGTTGAGTCATATTATACGTCATACCCTGTGTAATCAAATGGGACGCCGCATAAGATGCTACTGGTTGAAAACTCGTTTGCGATTCACAAAAACCAGTTTGTAACCAGTCGTCTGTTGATTTGGTTGCCGGGTTGCCTATTGATTTCAGTTTTTAGTTTGTCGAATTTGAGGAAGTAACAGACCAAACTGTTGCTGCTTGCTGGTGGGGCAGGTTCTTCACGCCCGGTATCCATGACGACACTGAACGAACTAGAGATTTTCATTGGCTATGAGTTTCCTCGTGTGTAGAGTCAAGTCACCGCTGAGTCCGTAACTAGTCTGTAACCTGAGTTGCTAACCGGTTTAGTTTTTTGTCAGTTGCTCAGAGTGTATTGGGCCTTACTGCAACCCGTCTATTTAATAAACTTCCAGCAACGCTCACATGCGAGCGGGACGAGTCAATCTTATTAAGACAAATTCTTACTTGGCTTTTCTCTTTCCATCATCACATGATAGAAAATTTGATTAGGTAATCCAACATTGTAACAATCCCTTGTCTATGCTCAGGGATTTTGTATTTATTCAATGTTCATTTGCTATTCATTTTATGCTTCATTTTATACTATAAAATCTTAACGTCACCCTCAAAATATAAATATTTGCCTCTTTAAGATAATGGTGCATTCCTTTCTTGTCCTTCTGACAATAGAATGCTCCTTACTATTTCAGATTTAAAAACATAATACATACACACATTTTTAAAATCCACTTACTGAATTGTAATTTTGTATGTTGTTTTTATTTGAAATAAAGCATTATTATTATTATTATTATGAATTTGCGACAATGTTACTTACATAAAACTTTATCCTCTAAGTCTTTCATTAATATATAGTATGTGAGCTTGTTTTTGCACTTCTTTTCTTTAAAAATAGCTTTTTGTGCTGCCATCACAATTCTCTAATCAATTTAAAGCGAAAACAGAAAGTACAATGGCGTTTGTGACATGTGAACTGTGAACTAAATGGTTAGTCATTTATTGCGTTTGTTAGAATTGACTAAATGCTTAGTCACTAAAAAACAGAATGCACCCATTGTCATCTTAAGCCCAATGCTAATGTCAACGACAAGCGACAGCTGCTGAAACTCAACGCAAAAGTCATTCAAATAAACCGCAGCTTTAAAATTGAAATAGTTACGACAACTATTTTCGTAATCCAACATCTCTTACAAAAGCTTATTGCTCTTCAACAAGGATACGCCATCTCTATTCATGGTTTCGATTCAATTTTGATTTGAACAAACTTAATTAACTTCATTGTGTAGTGGCATGGCATTACATCTGAGATATTCAGATATTCTCGAAACCGAAAAAATTCAAATATCTTGCATTTGAATGACGCCCTCCACAGTCCACACCCATAAAACTGAAGACCTTCAACTCGAAACCCATTGTCCCAGTCTCGGCCACAGCGAGAGAGGCAATTGTAATCAATGTCTGTCCGCAAGACAACCACAATAGCCAAACCATAGCCAGTTGACTATCACCACTAACCAGTTGAGTTTTCAAAATACAAGAATAAAAATAAAGACCACAAAATGAAAAAAAAATCTCCATACAATGGATTCTAAAATGAAATTATTTGCTTCTTAAATCGAAACGAGACGAGGAGAAAATGCAAATAAATTTCCATTTTATTTGTTCATTCCTCCCGGTTGAGCGCCGGATGTAGAATGACCTCTCATGTTTACTGCATTGCAGCCAGGAATAGAACACAATAATACAATGAGTATGAGACTCCTCTGTCCTTTCCTTACAGAGAGGATTGTTGTGGTGATGTCAGTTGATTTGCTTTTGTCCTTGTTTGGAGGAAGGCGGCGCGGCAGCCAAATGTATTGAGAAAATTTTGCCAATGCAATGGACTAACTCCGTTGTTGGTATTTATTTAACATGCTTCTTTTTGTATTACTTTGTCATCACGTTCTGAATAAAAAGGCAAACAAAACAAAAAAAAAAAATTGAAGAACGATTGGCAAGCTGCTCAATCGGATTTTTAGTTATTGTATTATTATTCCAAACCATTCAGCAATTTGAATGGAGATACTACGAGTATGTATAGAAAGGTATGTAGTAGTCAGGAGGACATTTGTATGAACACTTAAGCTTTTATGGGTTCTTTTATGTTTAAGTATTCAATCATAATAAATATCCGAATTGCGATATATGAGTATGTTAACTACAGAGGAATGCGGATATAACGACCGCTCACTGTCTTTATAAGCTGATTTTTAATTAGTTATTATGGTTATTATAATCAAAGTACACTGGACGTCCAGTGATACGGATGCCGATATAACGAACGTCCAGTATAATGAATGACCATTTGAAGTCCATTGATATCTCCAAATAAAGAATGTAAAGAAAAATTTTACTACTCTATGCAACGAATACTCTTCAATTTTAAGGAAAGGAAACAAGACAAACCAGAGAAAAAGCAATTTTAATTTTAATTTTAAAAAGTAAATATAATAAAAAGTTTTTAAATGATTAGTAGGGGAGAGTTGTGTACCTTGGGCCAAGTGTACCTCGGTCCGAGCGGGATTTTTCTAGTATACCTTTACCTATGTTCTTTTGACAAAAGTGCCAAAACAATTTGTGTGACATATTGTAACACGTTGACCCAGTTTGAAACTGGCACTGTGACGTGTTAGCCTAGTGAGTAATTTGCTGGGAATGTTTTTTACCGCCAAAAATAAAATTTTATATATATTTGTGAAGTGTGTTTATAAAAAAAATTTCTGACTTATCCATTCAACTAAAGTCAAGTTAATTTAAGTTACTAAAATAAAAAAAAGTTACAATTATTAAAATAAATAGGGTGCATATGGTGTACCTTGGGTCCAACACTTTTGGTGTACCTTGGACCGGTCGAATTAATTCACTGACTGATATTTCATCTAGAAGGATGCTGACAACACCCCAAGCCCTTTTTTCAAAAATATTATTCTTTGCGACTGACAACACCCGTGTCGGTACAGTACCTTCCTGTTGTTTTCTATTACATACTCAGCGGCACGGAATCTTGGCCACTCTTTATTTTTGCTGTAACTCGCCCTAAAATATTTTTTGTCAAATGATTTGATTGTAGTTAGGTGAAAAACACATATTTTATTTGATTAAAACACTTTTTAGGGAATTCAAAGGTTTACTGTAGTTTTAATAACGTTAACTTAAAATTTTACATTTTCTTAGAAAAAAAAGCTTAAATTAAAAACAGCATAAAATTAAAAATTACGTATATTTTTTAGTTTTTGGAACGTGTCAGTATCGTGTGTACCCTCCTCTCGCCCTGATTACAGCTTGCATTCGATCTGGCATACTCTGGATGATGTTTTTGATAGAAACTTGCGATATGCTCTCCCAAGCGGCCAGTGTAGCGTTCCGGAGCTCGCCTAGTGTTTGTGGGGGGTGGGATGAGCACTTTCCCAGTTATGCTCTATGGGATTTAAGTCCAGACTACGAGCGGGCCATTGCAGTTTTTGAATACCGGTGTCTTGAAGGAATTTATCTTCGCCACTTGCTACATGTGGTCTTGCATTATCTTGCATAACCCTCAATCCGTGTTTGTTGAAAATATCGTTTATCGTGCTTAGGGGCATTCAGTGCCCCCTGTTATTTTCTTAGAAAATGTATGAGAGGTGATGTAAGAGAAATTTGTTTTATATAAAAAGCTTTTTTATTCGAAAGTTATTAAATTATATACACTATTACCTAGTAAAATTATACCTAAAGTGGAAAATGTGTCTTGGAACGTTTCGATGGTGGCTGTCCAGAAGAGGTGGATGGTGCTGACGACGTATCTATATGCAGTTCTTCATTTTCCTCCTGCAAAATATCTACATTTTAAGCATTACAGTGTTCACATACCCGTATGTAATGCTTGGAGCAAGTAGCGGTGTTACACAAATCACACACTGCAGTGGTTTTCGTGTCTCCTTTGAACCTTTGCGATGAACCTTACATGCTGTACATCTTTAGCATACATTATTTGAACGAATTTGTGGAAGTACTAAAGGTTCCACTACGAAGCCAATTAAAGTGGTTGCTGTTTTGACTGATTTGCGCATAGATCCATTCTCGATTTTCTTGCGGATATGTGGAGCTGCTAATTCAGTGGCTAACGATTGCAAGAACAGTTTTCTTTTGTTTGATGTCTCTCTGTCTGTCTGTCTTCCTGTCTGTCTATCTATTTGTTTGTCTATCTATCCATCTGTCTGTCCAGCTGTCTATCTGTCTGTACGTCTATATGTCTGTCTACCTGTCTGCCTGTCTATCTATCTATCTATCTGTCTGTCTGTCTATCTGAATGTCTATATGCCTGACTGTCTGTCTGACTGTGTGTCTTATCTGTCTGCCTATCTATCTGTCTGTCTGACTGACTGTCTCTCTGACTGTCTCTCTGTCTGTCTTTCTTTCTGTCTGTCTGTCTGTCTCTCTGTCTGTCTGTCTATCTGTCTATCCATCTATCTATCTATCTGTCTGTCTGTCTATGTTCTAATTGCTACTGTGTATCAAAGCATTCAAATAAAAGTTTGAATACTTGTTTTTTGTATGCATAATAACGTATTTTTTTAAAAATTAAAGAACCAAGGCGTCTACGATCCAAAAAATCCGTTAAATTTGGATTTGAAAATTGTTTGGGGTACTCAGTGCACCAAACACGGATTTAGGGATAAACAGGAACTGGTCGTATCCTATGAACCCCATATAGGACAATACGTGTTCCTGAAGGATCTCCTCAACGTATCGCATTGCATTTAATCGATTATCAACGATAACCAATTCCGTACGTCCTTCGGAACTTATTCCTCCCCATACCATAATAGAGCCTCCATGAAAAGCCACAGTTGCTGTGGTGGTGATGGGTAGAGACCGCTCTCCTCTTCTTCTACATACACGTTGTCGACCATCTGGTGCACGTAAAGCGATTCTGCACTCATCTGTGAACAGAACTCTGGCCCATTGCTCATGAGTCCAATTTACATGGTCTCTAGCAAATCGAAGCCAGGCTACTCGGTGCTGTCTGAGCAGTCTTGGACCGCGTGCTGGCCTGCGAACTTTTAAACTCGCTTCCTCCATGCGTCTTCTTATCGTTTGTTCGCTTACCTTGACATCTCTTGTAATTTGAAGCCGCTGGCGGACCTCAACGGCGGTGAGGAACCGGTTTCTTAAAATTTCCATTTTAATAAATCGGTCATCCCGAGCGGATGTGCATCTTACTCCCCCACAACCTGGCCGGCGATGGTACGAGGGTCGTTCAATAAGTCCTCAGAAAATCCAAGAAATTGCTCTCGTAATATCGTTATTTTTAGTAAGCATCATTACTCACTAGACAGCCGTTGAAGTTTCAACTATATCCATCACATGGTTTTATTTGTATAGCCTATTAAAGCAACAATCTTTCGCATATTCAAAAAAATGGAAAAAAGTGAGTTTCGAGCGGTGATTAAATTAAATTAATCCTGACGAGTTTCTATGTGGTTACATAACTCTGGACGAAACATGGATACACTACTATACTCCGGGGTCAAAGGAACAGTGAAAGCAGTGGGTTTTTTAAGGTGAACGGCCTCCAAAGAAGGCGAAGACGGTGAAATCGGCCGGCAAGGTGATGGCAACGATTTTTTGGGATGCATGCGGAATCATCTACACCGATTACTTAAAAAAAAGAATAAACAGTAACACGGGCATATTATGCATCGTTATTGCACCAGTTGAGCGATGAAAGGTGCATACCTGCGCAGTTTCGATGCCCAAAATTATGGAACTAAGGTTTGAATTATTACAACATCCACCCGATTTGGCCTCCAGTGATTTTTTTTATTTCCAAATTTGAAAAAATGGCTCGGCGGACAACGGATTACATGGAACGAGGAGGTCATCGCTCAAACAGATGCCTATTTTGACATTTTGATGACCTTCCAAAATCCTACCTTTTGGAAAGCTTAAAACGGTTGGAAAAACGCTTGTAAAATTGTATAGAGCTGAAAGGAGATCATATTGAAAAATGAAAAAAAAATTACCGAAAATAATTAGTTTTTCTATCTTTTTCTAAGGACTTATTGAACGACCCTCGTAGTTACCGGTCTCCTGAAACCTTTTCAATGAAGAAAAGAGATAAACACTTTCCTGACCTACCTTCATATGCGACATGTGTTAATAACACAAAAAACATTAGCTATCGGATGATAACAGCTTGGCCAAGATTCCGTGCCGCTGAATGTACATATTCAGACGGTTTTAAAAAAGTTTAGCCGCTCAAGTAAGCCGTGATAGACTTGTTGCGATAAATTTTACTGTAACATAAGGGCATCGTCTGCTTTCTCTCCTCTCCCCACTAATTTTTGTATTTCCCCGTGCCTCATCAATATTCTGGAAAAGTGGAGGGCAGCCATGGTCCCATCAGCCATAGGCCCACTTTCCTAGCATATTGAATTGGCACCAAAACAGGTTTCCCCGAGAAGAGACAGAGGATCTCAATTATCAAAAGACTGATTGTCTAAGAAGAGGAGACCGGCGGTCTCAGAAGCGGCAGACGGTCCTTCACAAAATAGTAACAGTAGACGAGTCGAAACAAACGTATAAACGTTAAGACACCCGTCTTAACCGCGGAAAATAAAACCACCAATAAAACCAAAACAGAACGTACACTACCGGCAACGCACAAACATATACATATGTATGTATAAAAAGCATGGACGGGTCTCCATCACCACCAAAAACATAACCAAGAATCAGACGAATGGACAATTGTTGGCACAACATGTAAACAGAAACCAGAAGTTTTGTAGGAAATGGCACCCTATTTGTAGGTCCCTCCATCCCCAAATCTGCACGAAAGTAAACCGGAGTATTTCGCGTAGTTTTTTAAAATACTGATTCCTTTTTGGGGTCGATGAACTTCTTGTGCGATCATCGGTCCAAAAAGTAAAGTAAAAGTAATATAGTAAAAGTAATGTAATTGGGAGAAAGCCCGAAATACTTTTTTCTTTTTTGATTGAGCGCTTTTTTCACTCCGAAAAGTCAGCGAAACCTAATCGCGTGAATGGAATGAGTGAGAGAGCACAGTGGAGAATCGAAAACGGTGGCGTTCTCTAGCTAAAGTGCAGAGTACCGCTCGAAAGGCCGCAACTGGATCCCACTGTGGCTGAATGGTTGACTGTGTGGGTGAATGTGGGTGGGCTCTTTGCGCCCGCGGTGGATAAAGGAACCCACTGGAATGGTCACTTCTTGGTTGACCGGTGTGGTGTACAGTGAAGTTTTGTGTGGTCAGGCGAGAGATGTCAGAAAGGGACACTTACCCAGGAAAACAAAAGGGAACTAGGAATCAAAAATACATATGGGCCACTTTATTTTTTTTTTCACCGTCAATTTTTTTTCTCTTTGCTCTTTAACTCGGACTGGTTTTTTCATCCACCCCGCCAAGTGGATTTTTTCCAGCCCCTCCTGTAGTGAAACACTTCTATTTTGACTAATAAATATTTCTATTTTGCCTGGTGTCTATCAGTCATTCCATTAATTTTTTCTCATACCATTGTAGCGTGGTACAAATTTCGGTTGATTTTTCTATTGAGTTCAGAGTTCACCATCTCTCTCCCAAAGGTTTCCCAATCCCTTATAAAAAAAAAGAGTGTGTGTGTCGGTTGAAATGAAACTTTTATTTAAAAATGGTGTATATATTATTTGTATTGGTGATATAATTTTACGAATGAGATAAATACAGAGAGATAGAGATTGCAAGAGAGCGAAGAGCGAAATTGACGGACAGACAGAAGAAAGATATCATAACCATACATATACCTACATACATCAACATCATTCAACACGGACAGCTGAATTTAACAACGTATTTATTTTGATTCACCAAAATTACCAAAAGTTTGAATATCTATAACCTGCGCAATGTTGACTTTTGTTTTGGCTTATTCACTGTATCTCATATGGTTTCATTCAAATTCCTACCAAAGAAAGAAATTAATCCGTCATACTCGTAAGTCGTAAGCTCGTAAGTAGTAAAAGTAAAATCCCATATTTTAGTTCTCAACTCGATCTCATTCATTATTTTCATTCATCACGCTCTCAATATTTCAATTCGAAAAGAGCTTGATGAGAGTGGTTTCACATACAATCAGCGATGTTACTTTTACTACTATAGTAGTAAAATTGCTACTTTTTTACCCGCCGTACTACCTACTACCACATTGTTCTCACATACTACTATTTAAGAATGACCCAATTAAAACTTTATTTATTTAGTTTAGTCAATTTGCTTCCAATTGTAGATCCAGATAGTTTTCCAATAAGCAAAAAAAAGTCTAATACTGAATTATGGAGATAGGAATAAGGATATTGTCCAATTATGGATTGAATTAAAAAAGTTAAGAAATGATAAAAATAGGTGACCTTATGTTTTTGGAATTATCATCTTACATGCTACAGTGTCGGATGTATTTATAAGTTCAACACCGAAATTGCATAAAAAATCATGTAGCAATGCTAAAAATGTGTTTCATTTGCGCGACTAGCTAGCTTTAGTGATCATATGCCGTTATGCTTATGTATCTGATATTTAACGCCATAAAGTTTTGCAGTTGTGTTTTTCCAAGTGTTCTGGTCGGACATAGTATGTATTCATAAGTGCATTGTATAAATCCTTTTTTTTTAGGATATTGTAAGCATTTTTAATACATATTTGGATCCATGTTAGGTTTATTAATGCATACAAATTAAAATTCAGTAGAAAATAATCGATTTTAAGAACAGGAAAAACATGCCCTGGGGGAAAGTTTTGACAATTGCCGAGAGAGCAATATAAGAAGAACTCATACAAGAACAAAAAGTAGGTGGAAAAAATGATAGATCATTGCGCCTTGTAAATAATTATATAAAATTGGGTGAAAAATACAATTCGCTGAAAAGAAGCGGAAGAAAACCAACCATTGCAGAGCGGCAAAAACGGCTTAATAAGCATAAGGCGGTTAAAAATGGTATGACAGACTCACAAATTCGTGCTGGTTTGGATACGCCGGTTACCGCAAGGCATTTAAGAAGAGTACTGAATACAAGTGACTAGTTACAATGTTATCTGGACAAAACGAGTAGCAAAACCATCACTGACAAAGCATCATAGGTTGGCTAGATTGTCCTTCGCTGAAAAGTACATGTCATATACAGTAGAATGGCAAAATGTGATTTTTAGCGATGAAAAAAAACTTTAATTTGGATGGTCCGGATGGTGTTCGGCACTATTGGCACGATATAAGGCATGATAAGAAGCTAAGATTATCAAGACGCTCTGTAATGTAATGGGGTGCCTTAAGCTTTTTTGGCAAGCTGCCACCAGCGACCATTAACACGAAGATGAGTTTCGAAAAGTATATCGAGATACTGGAAATCGCCCTCATTGATTATGCTAAAAATTAAATTGGTGCGGAGTTCATTTTATCAGCAAGACAATGCAGCTATCCATGTTTCCACGAAGGCAAAATATTGGTTTACTTAAAAAAAATATACCGTTCCTGGATTGGCCGGCTTGTAGTTTAGATCTGAACCCTATAGAAAACTTGTGGGGAATAATGGCTCGAAGGGTTTTCGAAAATGGCGAGCAAAAGAGGACAAACAAAATATTGAAGATTTATTTGTTTTACATAATCATTATAATTTGCATGTTCAATGAAAGTGAACTTATAATTATGTCCTCTATATATTCCACCTGCTTTGTCAAAATGTTTTTTTTTTTATGTTAAGTAATTTATATACAAAAATAATTTACGTTTTTTGTTTGCGTACATTTTTTTTTACTTTCTGTAACATATATTTGGAAACCAATAAATCATTTAGTTTGTTTGCTATAACTCTTTACGTTTGTGAACTTATAATTATGTCCTCCAGTGTAGGTTTATATTGCCTTTTGCATAACAGTGCTGCTACAGAGCGAACATTTTCTTATCTTCATATAATTAAAAGTGATTACAGAAATAGACTCAACTCTGAGACGATGGGTAATATTTTGCTATCTAAAGAACTATTGGAAGGGCACCCATATTTGAGCCTGAATTGAAATGCTCAATTTTTGTAATCAGTTTTAATTGATCGATGATGAATAACACAAGATGCAAAAATCTTTCATTGTCGGTTTTGGCTGTACTGTTATTGTGTTAACCTTTTTTTATGGTTAATCTCTGTTATAAATTTTATGTAATGTTCTTTTCTCATCTGAGGAGTGCTATTTTCTTAATTTGTTTAAATCCAATGATGCTTTTGATGATACAATAAAATAAAAATAAATTTAATTATTTAAAAAAAAATGTATTGCTACTTTTTCTCTCATAATGCTACTATTTCTTGCCCAACATACTACATTACTTTCAGTTTTAAGTAACAACGCTGCATACAATGCTATCATGTATGCACTAGTACTACTAGTAAGAGTAACTAGTGTACTAATACTACCTTAGTTATGTGTACGACCGGAACGACTCAACTATATTTTGGTTTTTGGTTAGTGCCAAAATGGCAGTTGTCAGGGGAGGTTGCGTTATCTTCTTTAATTTTCAGCAGAATTACCGATTGGTTAATTTACTTTCGTAAGGCATCGGATTACCTGCGCCTGTGTAGATTAGTTACTGCGTGCTTCTCAACACTCAACCGCATGAGTAAGCACCATAATTTAAATATTAGATAGCTTCATTGGCTTAAATTTGAACAAAATTACAATATAAATCTACATATACATATGTCTGTACTATGTATTATAATATACTTAACCAAAACAACAAATACATAGTTTTTAACCATCTTTGATCAATGTTATTCTCGTTCAAATAGTCAATAATCACACTTTGCATTTTGGGCAAGAACAGATCAACTAAAACACGAAATTCATATTTTCCCCAGAATATGCAAAAAAAAATAAATACTTTCATGCTATAAATTGCGCAATGACTTTTGTTTTGGCTTATTCACTGTATGTTTTTGAGAACATACACACCCACACACATTGTTGGTGTTTGGCATATGAAGTAATACAATCTCACTAATGAAATACATAAGCCACTGCCATCGTTCTCTCTCTCTCTTTTACTCATCTATACAATCCATATATGTAGAATTAAGAATGTATGAATTGTAACCTTTGTGTATGACACTTGAAAATAAAGCAGTCGAGCTTCAGACATTGAAAACACAACATGGCGCAGTCGAATTAGTGAAAGTATATTTAAAAAAAAAAAAAAAAATAAATAAAATAAAATAAACGCAAATGCCCATTTCACCTGAAAATAAAACTGATTCAGATAATTCCGAGTCTGAACAAGAAACAGAGCTAAAGTGTGAAAATTACAAATTGCAAAGTGAACAAAATAAAGAAAATTGCGGCGAAAAAATGACTAGCTGTATCATCATGGATTATAGCAGACCAGACCCGTTAGTTATGGAAGGCAATCTTGCCGTTAATTTTGACCTTTTCTTAAAAGATTTTAAGATATATATGGAAGCTACAGAAAAAAACACTAAATCGGATGCATGCAAAAAAGCTAATTTTCTAAATTATATTGGGACAGAAGCCAGACAGAAATATTACACATGGGACATTGCAAGTGATACTGGTGCTACCTTGGAACAAATTGAGAAGGCGTTCAAAGAATATTGTAATCCAAAAAAGAATACGATTTACGAGAGAATGAAGTTCTACAAACGAATTCAACGAGCCAGTGAACCATTCGACAATTTCCTAAAGGATTTGAGGGCCTTGGCGGAGGGATGTGAGTTTGGTTCTGGAAAAGAAACCATGATTCGGGACTTCATAATAATTGGACTGAACAATAAGCAGTTGGCAGATAAATTGATGAATACAGCTGATCTTCTATTAGATACAGCTATAAACACGTGCCGAGTAGCAGAACTGGAAGCATCGAGAATAAGAGAAGTGCATGACGTTACGCCTGCTGAAGTATCAATGCTTAATAGAAGAGCACCTAAAAAACATAATTTAAGTTTTAATTATAATAATGCCAATCAGCACTCAAACTTTTCTAACTCGAGTTTTTTAAAAAATAATTACAGGTCACAACAAGGGGACAACATTAACTGCGATCGGTGCTTATCAATCCATGTGCGAAACAAATGCCCTGCGTTCGGGAAAATTTGTAAAGTTTGCAAAAAACCCAATCATTTTTACAACGCATGCAATAAATTCAAGAACAAAAATAATTACAAGACAAACGAAATTACAACGGAGCAGGATTCTGAAGGCAGTGACGGCTGGGGCGACGAATGTTCAGGTATCGATTCTATTAAAACTTTTTACATTGATAGCTTAAAGGAAGGTAGAATTAGCAGCAAAATGGCATCAGGTACACAATGGTTTGAATGTTTCGACTTTGGAAACTTGAAAGTAAACTTTAAACTAGACACCGGTTCAGAAATAAACGTTTTGCCATTGAAATATATGAAGCAAATTAATCAATCTGCCGACATAAAACCGTTTAAAATGGTCATAGAAACGTACGGTGGAAACAAACTAAGCCCAATCGGTTTAATTAAACTAAATTGTAAATATAAAGATGTCATTTTGCTGCAAAATTTTATTGTCCTTGAAACAGACTCTGCTCCAATCCTGGGTCTTCCGGGATGCCGTGACTTTGGGCTAATTAAAAGAGTTGATCAGATTGTGGCTGAGGAAAAAGAAAGGTTTATTAAAGAAAACTTAGACGTTTTTACGGGTTTGGGCAGTTTTCCTAATGCATACCGAGTGCGGACAAGGCCAAATTGTGAGCCTACGGTAAAAGCAGCTAGACGGCTACCATTATCGTTGCACGAGCGGTTAAACGCGCATTTAATGCAATTGCAAAAGCTCGGCATAATTCAGGCCGCGGCACACCTAAAAAGCTGGGTAAGTAATCTAGTTGTAGTAGAGAAACGCAATGGGGAGTTACGACTTTGCCTGGATCCACAAGATCTGAATAAAGTTCTTATTAAGGAAAATTTTCTTATTCCAAAGATGGAAGAGCTTACTGCGAGTCTTAGTAATATGAAATTCTTTACAGTTTTGGACTTCAAGCAGGGATTTTGGCAAATTAAATTGGACGATAAATCCAGTGATGTGTGTACTTTTAGTACGCCGTTTGGATGTTTTAAATTTAATAGATTGCCTTTCGGGCTTAACATTTCACCAGAAGTTTTTCAAAGATATGTGTCAAATCATTTTAGGGACATTCCTGGAACGGTGGTATATATCGATGATCTGTTAGTGTGTGGAAAAACACAGCAGGAACATGACAGAATTCTAAGTATGGTCGTAGAAAGAGCTCGAAAATTAAATATTAAATTTAACCCTGAAAAGTTACAATACAAAGTAAATAGCGTAAAGTATGTGGGGCAGATTTTCTCTGCTAATGGTATGAGTCCGGATCCAGGTATCGTTAAATCTATTTTAAATTTAGAGATACCCAAAGATAAAAAGAGTCTGCAATCGTTTATGGGTATGATCAATTATCTCAGAAACTATACGCCTAACTTATCGGAGGCTTGTGCCAATTTACGTGAACTTTTAAAAAGAGATAAAGAATATCTCTGGACACGGGCTCACACCGAGGAATTTGAAAAAATTAAGACATTCATCAGCAAAGCTCCAACACTGCAAAGTTATAATCCTGACAAGGAGATAATATTGCAATGTGATGCATCGCAATCGGGAATGGGTGCATGTTTGTTACAAGAGGCAGGTCCGGTGAGCTATGCTTCACGAAGTTTAAGCCCAGCAGAGAAAAACTACGCGCAAATTGAAAAGGAAATGCTAGCAATCACGTTTGCCTGTAGAAAATTTCACTACTATATATATGGCAAGACAGTGAGGGTACAAACGGATCACAAACCGTTGATGTCCATTTTTAAAAGTGATTTAAGTAAAGTTTATGCTACCAGACTCCAAAGAATGCGTTTGTCACTATTAAAATATTCACTTAATGTAGAGTTTGTGTCTGGCAGATATTTACATATCGCGGATTTATTATCACGTAATTTCGATGTCACTGAACCTATTGTGAAAGACGAAGATTTTAATGAGGTAGTACACGCGATAAATATAAGTGAAAAAAGAAAGTCTTTAATACAAATCGGTTCATTATGCGATCCTGTTCTAAGCAAAGTCATACAAAGATGCAAAAATGGCTGGCCCAGGGACAAAAGCAAGGTTGAAGACAGCATGATGTTCTTTTATAAGAATAGGCAAGAAATTTACCTTGAAGATGGGATGCTTTTCTTTGACAAACGGGTCATAATACCTCAGGGTATGAGGAAAGAAATCTTGTCTTTACTGCACCAAGCACATTTAGGAATCCAAAAAACTAAAGATAGGGCAAAAGAACTAGTATTTTGGCCTAATATTAACTATGACATTGAGAACATGATTCAAAGTTGCAGGGTATGTCAGAAATATAAAAACAAAAATTGCAAAGAACCAATCATCTTTCATAACATTCCTTCATTTAGGTTCATGAAACTAGGTATGGACATAATGTATTATGAAAATAAAAATTACCTGGTAGTTGGCGATTATTTCTCGAAGTGGATTGAAATTATAGAGATGAAAACCAAAACCAGTAACGAAATTATAAATCATTTAAAATGCTTGTTCGCAACTCATGGGATCCCAAAGGAGATAGTGTGTGATAACAATCCGTTCAATTCGTTTCAGCTTAACGAATTTTCCAAAAATTATGACTTCACGGTAACATTTTCAAGTCCCTATTACCCTCAGTCCAATGGGTTTGCGGAAAAATGTGTAGGCATAGCAAAAAATCTTTTAAAGAAGTCTATGGAAAGTAGAACTGATCTGTGTTTAGCACTTTTAGAATACCGCAATACCCCCATTTCGACATTAAGAGCATCACCGGCACAGATTTTATTTAGTAGGCAATGCCGAACGCTGATTCCCGCGCATGATAGTAATCTGCAGCCCCAAATTGTAAAAGATATCCCAGCTAAAATTAAAGTAAATCAGGAGAAGATAAGAAGTTATTATAATTTATCCGCAAAAGAACGTCCAAGTTTTCAAACAGGCGATAACATTATGTTTCAAAAGCCTAATAGTTTATGGTATCCGGGTAAAATAGTACAGCCACTTTCTGAACCCAGGTCATATATCGTGGAGGGCTCAGGTGGAGAATCATATCGGAAAAATAAAAAATATATTAACAATCGTCATACGTTGGACGACAACGCGGTTGAAACAAAAAAAAAATCAGCAGCCTTACGAGCCTTTTCCTGACTCTGTTATACAAGACCATCTAAATTTAACACCTGACATTCAAAATAATGAAAACTATGAAATGACAAAAACTACGAATGAAAACTACATCACCCGTGCCGGTCGTGTGGTGAAACAGCCAAGAAAATTCCCAAATTGATAAGCACTGATCGCCGATAGTGGTGCCTCCTTACGGACTTAATAGTTAAATAGTATAGATATACTTAAACTAGACTATATACTGACTGAACCTATCGTATAAAACGTTTATTTTTTTTTCTCGAATTTATGTTCATAATATAATAGTTAACAACATGTTAAAGTCCGTTGATGTACCTAGATACCATAAGATGAATTGTTTTAAAGATTGTTTTTAAGAATTATCTTTCAAATTATACTTTGTTTAAAAAAAAAAAAAAAAAAAAAAAAAACAAAGATTAATAATATGTACTGTAAATTTGACACTAAATATGAATTCACTGTATAATATGAATTTTAATATTTTATGAAACATAAAATAAGATGAATTGTTTTAAAGATTGTTTTTAAGAATTATCTTTCAAATTATACTTTGCTTTAAAAAGAAACTAAATATGAAGTAATTTTATAATATGAATTTTAATATTTTATGAGACATAAAATAGGAGGGAGATGTTGGTGTTTGGCATATGAAGTAATACAATCTCACTAATGAAACACATAAGCCACTGCCATCGTTCTCTCTCTCTCTTTTACTCATCTATACAATCCATATATGTAGAATTAAGAATGTATGAATTGTAACCTTTGTGTATGACACTTGAAAATAAAGCAGTCGAGCTTCAGACATTGAAAACACAACACACATACAATGGGTTTTACTACTCATATGGTTTCATTCAAATTCCTACCAAAGAAAGATAAATAAATCCGTCATACTCGTAAGTCGTAAGTTCGTAGGTATTAAAAGCCAAATCCCATATTTTAGTTCTCAATCTCATTCTTAATTTTCATTATTCGCGCTCTCAATATTTCAATTCGAAAAGAGCTTGATGAGAGTGGTTTCACATACAAGATACAATGCTTTCATGTATGAGCGCGCTAGCACTGTATACCACCCGAAACCCCACCAAGTAGCACACACATGCACTTACACTGCGTGAGCGGCCGCTTGACTGAGCTGGGCTGTGAACAAAGCTGAGACTGAGTGTAGAGTGTATCTCATTCTAACGCGTGCTAATACGTTGGGTTCTGAAAGAGATGCAATGTTATTCGTGACGAATTTTCGTTACACGATTTTGGATTCACACCGCGAGCTAAGAAATTTCACTTCAAAAAATTGGGTGGCACCCATTTCAATCTTTTCTATTTGGCCCCCGTGTACTTATTTACTTCGAATCCACCCCAACTGAGCGTCCGGCGCAACAGCTTCCAGTCAGCTGTGGTTGCACTTTATCCTCCATCTAGTAGATTTGACGTTTCGTTTTGTTTTCTGCTGCATGCGGGCGCGGCTGGGGTTTCCTTTTTAATTTGGATTAAATAATATTTATTCGCGGCGGGAAAAAGTACAACGGACTGTTCAAGCTACAAGGGTGCTGTCAACACCCCACCTACCAAGTTGTGTAATTTTTTTAATTGTGTGAATTTGTGCATTTATTAATGTCATTTAAAAAAGATCAGGAACGCATTCAGCGTTTACTGCAAGATATAAGTGAAGAGCCAGACCCAACTGATACAGATGATGGTGAATTTGTTAAAACAAAAAATCGTTTCAACCTTTAATACCGAACCACTATTTTGGAAAGGACGACTAACATTTCTATCAAGGGGCCTAAAAGTTAATTGTTTTAACATTTTTGCACCCCAGAATGGTTACATTATGACATTGAGAGTTCATAGTATTTATTTTTCTAAAAGGAAAAAGAGGAATACAATATAATAAGAGAAAACCGAAGAAGTAGCCCATGTAGGTACGTAAAACAAATAAACAAATGAAGAATTCCTAATCAGGGTTGCCTTTGGGACCCTTTGGGGTCAAATTGAACCTTTTTCGATGGCACGGGCCCCAGGATCCGCCTTTTTGAAAATCATCGAAATTTGACCCTTTTGTGAATTGGAAAACAATTGACACATTCAACCGAAATTCCTTCACTTCTTTTAGCAGACATTGTCACGACACTTTTATACTAACCCGATTTCTATCTATGTATGTATGTTCCAACGCCGATATGTAAATTTCACCTATGAACAGGCACATTCAAATACTTGGTGCTCTTCGTTTGTCATACTTCTACTATTGTTAATATAAAAAAAAGAGCTGCGAATCCATGCTATCCACATTAAGTGTTTTGGAAGATGAAGAGTTATAAGAGTGGGTCCCTAACTCGAATTTAATTCAGAAGGGCTTTCATTCCTAACAATTAGGTTTTCCAAATCATACATTTTTGTTCAAGTACTTTTCTTGTGTCTTTTGTTTGTGCTACTTTATGATGAATTGCATTTTTTTAAATGAACTGATTTTTTTGTTTGCTTTAAAAGTTTTTGTGTATAAGGCAAGGATTACACTTGTAAGTTTTACTTACGACTTACGTAAGTCTTACAGAAGTTACTTACAGGAACGCTTACACTATAGATGAACTTACGGTAAAAAACACTTACGTAAGTTAGAAGTAAATAGAACTTACATAAGCACTTACAAAACCATTTACATTATCTTACGGGTAAAAAAAATAAAAAAATTAAAAGAAAATTAAAAATACAATATTTCTGTGGCAACAAGGAAAAACAACATAAGTCGTTTTTTAAATTTTTTTATGAGACTAAAAAACGAAAGATTCCTTTGTGGGAGCATAAGAGTATTATGTCAAAAGATATATGGGAAATTTTTATTTATGGTGTTTTTCCATATGCATATTCTCGGGAAAATAACAATGTTGTTTTTTTTCTGGTCCATAATTCAGCAACCGTTAGAGATAATGACATGAAAAAAGTTATGACAATAGAATCATGTACAGCGCATCCGATGGTATCGATTTCTCAATTGGGCATAGGTCGACTTGTGCTGTTTTCCCTTGTTGCTACAGATTTATCAGTCATTTTATTGTGATAATATATTTGCCCCGGCAACAAGTCGATGCTGCAATTATATTAACGATTTTAAAGAAACATGCTGAGGTGGCAGTTTTATTGAAAAAAGCAATATTCATGGATTTTTTTTCAAATTTGTTATGTAATATAATTTTCTATTCATTTCTTCTGCAGCAGTATCGAAAATTTGGGCAATCGCATTAAATGCATGGTTATTTTTTTATGTCTGTGATTTTATTTTCATATATTCGACTCTCTCATTTTAGAATTGTTCCAGGGTTCAGACAAGCCAAACTATTAATCAAGCCTTGTACCCATCACAAGGAACTTCTCAACTACAATAAGAAGGACATTAGGTTTTTAACAAGCTGTCTCTCCATACATTTGTCAGCTTCGATACTATATAAACAAGTTACGTCTGTCTAGCGAAACCGAATGTCGTATCTGTTTAAAGGAGGTCCAGACGGCCGAACACATCCTTTGTGAATGTCCACGGCACGGCGTTCGGCTTACCCTCAAAGAATTTCTCAGGCCTTACAATTAAAAAAAAAGCGTCAACCAAGGGCCAACTAGCCTTTATCAGAAAGCGTCTTGGACTAATTAGAGTTCCTACGATACAATAGATCACTTAGGTCGCAGTATCAGCCTTCATTGAAGCTGGGTCATTCTTTTAAAAAATTAAAAAATAAATTCTGTATTTATGAATATATTTACAGGAAGTGTAGTCCCACAAAACATTAAATCAAAGTCCAGGAGCCAGGGCGCGCGAAAAAAATCACAAATCTGACAACCGAAAATAAATTCACAACTCAAATACGCTCAAATTTATTTCTCGTAAGCAGAAAATTTACAGGTGCTGTCTGCGTAAGCTGTGAGAATCCCGTAAGTAATTGCGAACGCGTCTATACCGGTTAAATTTTTTCTCAACTTACAGCTTACGTAAGTTGGTAAAATTTACTGTAAGTTACTTACAGAGCCATTTACACTGGTAATTCTTTCAGAAGTTACTTACGTAAGTTACTTACGTAAGTAAAACTTACAAGTGTAATCCTGGCCTAAGAATAAGCTTTATACATTTTCAAGCAACTGGACTACAAATAAAAAAAAATAATAAAATAATACTTATCCTACTCCCGTTTTATTCCTTAATTTTGTATGGAACCCCTTTTTTCGCCAGGTACCCCTTTCCGGAAATTTTCAGAGGTAACCCTGTTCCTAATGGAACTTTTATACTTGGAGATTCCGATTATCCATCAACAAGCTGGTTGGAACCACCATTTAAGGAATTTGAAAACTTGACGGATTCACAGTGAAACTTCAATAACATCCATTCCGTAACTAGAATAGTTGTAGAAAATGCCTTTGGCCTACTCAGAGGTTGAGCCCGTAAGTTGTTAAAATCCATGGAACAGACAGACCTACATACGTACATATGTACGTTCAACTCCGAACCATATTGTGAGCGCTTGTATTTAACACAAAATCTGCATTTTCAACGATGATTTGTACAGCGTCAGCTTATCAGAACCTTCAATTCATCATAGACGATGAAAATTCTGAAGGGGACTAGCAGAAGAGAATGTTGAGTGACGTGCAAGAGCTAAACATAATAAAGTGAATAAGTTTAGTAAATCAAATATTATTTCACTAAAATTCCATATCTTTTGTAATTTTTTTTAGCAAGTTTTTAGCATTTGAAGTTTCTTGTCTTCATTTGTAAGCAATTTTTTTTTTGGAAAGGGATTGGGAAACCTTCAAGTGGAAAAACGGTGAAAACGAATATAAAAGAGAAGACGAGGTTTTTTTTATACCACGTTGTAAATTTTGTATTGATATCCCATAGAGACAACAAGCACGTAAGCCTATAGGCCCATTGTACTTTAGTGAAGTACCACCTCATTCGCTAAGTTACCGATTTGCTGCTGAGCTATACATCGATCTAAATCTGCCCGTCGCTTTCGCGAAGTGAAGCAACAGTGCAAGATTGATCTCCAGTAGATCAACGTTCCGTAGGACATAGTTGTGGCCTTTCTGATCCGAATAAAGGCTGGACACTCGCCAATGAAGTGCTCAGCCATCTCGCCTTCTTCCAGGCACATCTCCCAAAGGCCCGAGCTTCTGATTCCAATTTTGTACAGGTGCTCATGGGAGTGAACCCAGTGACCAGTCCTGTGAGGATTTTAAGGTCAGTTCTGCTAAGGTGTAACAGAAACTTAGTTCTGTTTGCCCTGGGCACGTCTACTAACAATTTGGCCTGTTGGCATGACCTAAGCTCGTGCCAATGGTTGTAGTGTTGTAGTCGCAGCAATTTAAGAAGCTTGTTTTTAGCATAAGCTGAACTGCAGCCAATAACAGGCTGAGGGCCGATGAAAGCGTTCACTGATCCAGCTCTATCTAGATCATCAGCCTTATCGTTTCCCGGGATATTAGAATGTCCGGTAATAAAATAATAAATAACAAAAATACACTGGTTGATAGGTAGGTAGAGTCATTTGGGGTAAGAGTGCGCAGCGGGTACGGGTACGCAGTGCCATTTTCTCCATCTGTGAAAGAATTAGCAGCAATCGCTAAATGAGAAAATGTGTGCTTCACTTACCGCCAATGATGAACAACTTGTACGAAAATTTTCCGATTAACAGTACAAAGAAAATCAACAAGGAAAATAAAGCCGGATTTTGTTAAAAAAAATGTTAATTTTTAAAAGTGTCTCAGGAAAGCGTGGAAACTCGATACCCCATAAGTAGTATGTAGGCATAAATAGTGTATATGTGTGTTTGATTTAGGATACGATTTTAGTGGATAATATTATTCGTTCTTAGATTTTAATACAATGAAAAAAAAAGTAACGTCTAGGCTGTGCTTTCTAACCCAGTATTTAACTTTTTATAATAATAACAATTTTTAGGCTATTACCTTCTATCGAAAGATGCAACGAGCACGTCACAGTCGTAGGCGGTAGGTGGTAGCTCGTAGCTGAACTATTTTTTTGTTTTTGTTTTTCCAGAAAAATGTCTCGTATCTACCAAACACAAACGGAAAGGAAATTGACAACCCAAAAGAAAATCTGCGAGGCTAGGGAGCTGATTTAAAATGGAAGCAGCCCATGAAACGCTGCTGAAGAAGTTGGTTTGAGCAAAAGCGCAGTTTCAAACCATTTCAACTACGAAAACTGTGACTTAAACAAGAGTGCGCAACTTGACTTACTTTGGTTTTTTGATCAAAACATATGAAACATTAAAAAAAATATAAAATATTTTTGTATAACTTTGTTCCTAAAATATAGAGCTACCAAATAATATGTTCTTTTGTTTGATAACTGTTGTAAGTTTTTCAGAATTTAAGCCCGAAGTCTGTAGCGTACACCTTAAACCGAAAGAAACAAAAATTGAATTTCGTTCAGTTTCAAATTGAACTGTCGATTCCCCATAGCTTTGACACAAACCGGACATTTAACGAACATACCTCTAGAATCAATACAATTTGTACCACTGTTCAAACTTGGTTACCACTGAACTATAGTACTCACGCTCAGAAACCACTTTCTTGGCGTGCAGACTTTCTTTTGCGTATAGACAGTGATCGTGGTAGGGTGGTCAAATCCCCCAAAATCGTCCACATCTGGATAAACTCCATACCATCGGAGCTAAAGATCTGAGGTAAGCGTGTTCATTTGCTGGTGCATCCAAATTATTTTTTTTGCTATTACATAATTTCGCATAATACTTCCTTCTGCAGTGATATTGCATCTAGGTAACTAAGTACAGATACCCCCAATACGTATCTATATGTGTACGACGAATTAAGGTCCATGCACCCATCAGACATAAAACAAAAGAAACATCGATAAAATAAAACGAAAGGTATGTAACACTCTATACTTTTAGTGCAAGTGTTAATTTTTATTTGGTGTCCACAGATATCTGCGGACGCCCATTACATGTTCGGTTGCGCCTACATTTTCCTAGCTACATAAATATATGTACATATAACATGTAGCAGGAGCCGAAAAGAGAGCGTCCGCAGTCTTTATTATTTTCTTTCATCTCGATTTTGCCTGCTGTGCTACCATCGGTAATATCGATCTTCGCAACGCCGTGCTCTCACGCAGTTCCACTTTTACGCTAAAAGGGAGACAACGTGCGCAAAAATCGATCTGACCTAGTGATAACACACGTGCTCTCGGGATTATTTAACCTCCAGCCTGTATCAATCCACCATCCGTACCATCATCTCCTCATCACACAACGATCAAGTGCAGAAAAACCCCAATTAAAACAAGTGCCCATAGTGTAGTGTTTCCTTTTACTTCGATTACTTATGTGCTATATTACCTTAACCTCAATCCTTGCCCTAATAAGATAGTGATTATATTAATTAGTTAGTGTAAATAATTTTTCTATTCATATCTATATAATATATAAGATTGCCTAAGAAATTTACAAAATTTTAAACATAAAATACACAAACACACACATCATACTCATCTGCTCAACAACGAGGGAAATTTGTGGCCACAACTTTCGCCGTATGGAAAAATTGTAAGTACATGCACAAATTATTTGCATAAGTATTAAATTTCTTTGGCAATTATTTATATCCATATAATATACATATACGTTTCTAAAATTCATTAAATTACATTGTGCTATACTTATACTTAAACTCGTAAATTTCGTTAAAAATAATTATTACTTTACCTACATAAACCTATTGCATAAGAAGTGGATTAAAAGCAAAATCATATAACTACTTACTACCTATTGTTTTGCACATAAACACATTTACCCTATACATACCTACTTATAGTTTCTTACATTTTACATAGTTTCTTGCATTTCTACATGATAATTAATTAAGTTATATATATACTTAAAACCATAATTACTTTTGAAATCTCTTAAAGCAAAAAGCCCTAAACAGTGAAATGCTAAACTTTGACTCTTCAAATTCAATAAATATTAAGTTTTGATCATATGATAATATGAAGCCATTACGCGTTTAACTTAATAGCTATTAAGGTTGTGATCCGGTAGATATTTCGCAAGGGTATCTATTGGGACTATCCTAAACAAAATTGGACAAGGGATAGTCATGGTGCATCTGATCTCATCAGGTGCATAGGGGAGGGCATGTCCGCAATGTTTCACAACACCTGAAACAACATCAGCTTCGTTCGTTCATATACCTCTGTCATCTCTTATCTTTGCCTATTCTCTCTTGAATATTTTTTCTTCTACTTCTACGATACCCAATTAAATTTTGATCCAGGCACGAAAATTATGTGTGCATAGGGAGGCAGCAAGATCCCACCCCACCGTCGAGCTAACGCCGTGCGATCGCAAGCGTGCCTACTGCTGCCAAGGGACTCAGGTCAACCACCACCTACCATCACCAACCCACCTAGCTATGACATACATTGGCGCCCATTGTGGGGCAGCGACATACTCAGTAACCCCCACCGTGAATCAATTTTGGATTACACCCTTATCCACAAACACTGATCACGAACATAAGCACAATAAGATAAAACAAGTTACTATTTCCACCTAAGTAACTACAAACAAAAACAAATATTTTGCTAAGCAAGCTTTCTTGCGTCAGCTTGAACCATTCATTTTTATTTCCTTTCAACAGGTGACTTATTATGTTAAACCAAGGAGTCCGATTGCTGACTTAATAGTAATTTAAGCATCGTTGCACTTGGGATTCAACATTTTAATTGACTATGTGTAGGAAGCACACCTATGAGTCCATATATCGTATCACCGTGTTAAATGCTACGTGATAATTTAGATTATGCTGCCATAGTAGTTCGCCTACAACATATGCTTTTCTGAGTCATCAACCTCTCAGTTTATCAATCACTAAATGATAACAAGTTGCATAGTCCAGAGAAACATATAACGTCAATCCAGTTTACCTGCCCCTTTTCTATTATTTTCATTACATTCCCATTAACATGAACGAACAGCTGATATCCCCTTGCAAAAAGAAACCGATCACACCTTATCGCGAATCTTACATAGCAATAGTATTAACTGTAATCTTAGTAAACATTCAGTTTTCTCTTTATTTCAACCATTATTAAATTCCTTGCCCATACACATTTTCCAAATTATTCTCTTAAAATAATGAGTAATCAAAACAACACATCAACCGGTGCTGTTCCGAAGAAAAAAAACTATTCAAACTAAAAACCCTCTTGCCCCCCATCAGAATACCTACAATCTGCGGGACCACAACACCTCTCGTCCACGCAACTCTGATTTTGGCAACACGACACAGCCTGTACAACACTCACCCATACGAGCAGTTGATAACAATTCATCAGTAACCCCAGACATGTCTCTTAATCGCTCCTATCAGAACTTAGACGAGCATCCAAACAATGCCCAAAATTCGAGTATAACGACTCTCTCTCAGCCACCAGTGAATGTTGTATTTTCAACCGCTTCAGTTAGGTCAGCTACACTAACAACCGTAACGAGTGTCGCTAGCGCTATTCCAATTGTTTCTCACTCGATTAGAAGAGCTGAAGCCGCAAGTCAGAATGTTGCGAATGATTTTTATATGCCCAGCTGTTTTGTTGACAACTTTTCAAATGTTGCTGAAGGTACAAGCATAAGAAATGCTAATAGCAATTTATTAAATCAGCCAATCATGCAACAAGGTCAATCAACTCAGTTTATTTCTAGTAATTCATCGAGGATGAAACAACTCGACGTACATATTGTAGATGTTGTTAACTGTACGTTAGATCGACTGATACCCGAATTAATCAAAGTCAATGTGCAGAAAGCCATGACAGATGCTTTTATTCAAAACAGTAATGCAAATAACAATAGTTCTTCTACAAACGCGACTGCGAATGACTACAGAGATTCATTTGGCTATTCAATTGGTGCTACAGCGTTGCCCAATAGAAACAAAACCCATGATCCTTTAATATTGCCAAATTGTAGTCAAGCGTCTAATAACTTTTCGAATCAGTATGCAGAAGACGGGGTTAATTCAAATTTCCACCCAAATTATAATTTCCCATTAAATAGACCATATACCAATGAGAATAGGAATGTTCGTGTTAACGAAAGTCAACCACTTCAACTTGATAGATGGGGAGTTAAATTCGATGGTACCTCGAAAGGGATGTCCATCGAAGACTTCGTGTTTAGAGTTGAGGTGCTGAAGAGTAACCACGACTGTTCATGGAGAGATGTGATCAAAAGCTTCCATCATCTTTTGACAGGTGCTGCTCAGGACTGGTACTGGCAGTATCTTCGAAATAATCCCCGAGGTGATTGGTCTATCCTTCGTCTAGCGCTATTCAAACAATTTCGAAGCTATGAAAATGATTTCGAGATTGTAAAACAAATAATGGACCGTAAACAGATGTCTCAAGAACCCTTTGAAGATTTCTTTAACTCGATTTTACATCTGAAAAGTCAGCTTAAACAACCAATGAGAGATAACGACCTGATAACAATTCTCAGAACTAACATCAGTACTAAACTGATGAATTTTATCTATCCCATGAGAATAAACAATTTAGAACAGTTTAGAGATGAGTGTAGGAGAGTAGAGCGGATGTTACAATCGAGATTTCCCGTTCAAAATCGAAACCCCCCCTATAGAGTTCACGAATTGGAACTGGAAGTAGTGGGTGATGACGTTGACATAGGCGCAGATGGATACAAACTTGCGGCAGTGACAAGTGTACATCAACCCTTTGTGAGTAACAGTAACACTTCCAAGACACTCAAGTGCTTTAATTGCAAAAAGTTAGGACACTTGTTTATCAACTGCCGGTCGCCCATAAACAAATTGTTTTGTTATCGCTGCGGTACAGATGATGTAACAGTGCTGAATTGCAGGAACTGTAATTCGAGTCGGGAAAACTTCAAACCGAACTTGACCATTCCCGGGGAGTCTCGTTCGACACAGACGCTCCCGGAGTTACCAAAGTAGATGTTTCTACAAATACTGACCCAGATTTTCCTTTAGGAGTAGAAATAAAACAAAATAATGATTCAAAGATATTTTCAAAACGAGATAACTTGACTCATCGTAACCAGCTTAAACATAATGAATTTCGTAACCAACCGTATGATGAACGATTAAGAAGATATACAGAGCTGCGATCAAAGATTTTTAAACTGAGTGAAATCAACACGGATACTTCACGTAAATTACAAAGACTTCGCTGTCGGCACAAAAAACGACAATTTTATAAATCAATGATCAACAGCTGTGTATTAAATTCGAACTTCGATCCGCGACCATATGCTACCGTCGAAATTTTGGGAAAGGAGATCACTGGACTTTTGGACAGTGGTGCGACTATCTCATGCTTAGGAAGTAACTGTATAGATTTCGTAAGAAGGTTGAAAATACCAGTTACTGATTTTGTTTCGAACATTAAAACAGCGGATGGAAAAGCTCAACCGATCATGGGTCGAATACAAACAAAAGTCGTTTACAGCGGTCAAACAGAAAAACTTGATTTGTATCTAATACCTTCGCTTTCACAACCGCTGTATCTCGGGATAGATTTTTGGCAGAAATTTAAAATCGCGCCTAATATCATTAGCGAACTATCCGAGCCAGTGGATTACGAAAGGAATAGAGAGAAACCAGAAGTACACAATATAAGTGCGGAACAAAATATGAAACTACAGGATGTAATAGACAAGTTTCCTTCCTTTTCTCAACTTGGTCTTGGTAAAACATCCCTGGAAAGACACATCATTGATACAAGTAATGCTGAGCCTGTGAAACAAAGGCATTATCCTGTCTCACCACCTATTCAGGATTTGATATATACGGAATTGGATCGCATGATTTCTTTGGGAGTCATTGAAGAGAGTTCTAGTTCATGGAGTTCACCCATCGTTTTAATCAGGAAGCCTGGTAAGAACAGGTTATGCTTAGACTCTCGGAAAGTGAATTCCCTCACAAAGAAGGATGCGTATCCCCTTCCGCATATTGAGGGTATGCTAAGCCGTCTGCAAGAGACATACTACATTAGTAGTGTCGATCTTAAAGACGCGTTTTGGCAAATCCCTCTGGAAGAAAAATCTAGGGAGAAAACGGCCTTCACTGTGCCAGGACGACCACTATATCAATTCACCGTCATGCCCTTTGGATTGTGTAATGCAGCCCAAAGGATGTGTCGGTTGATGGATAAGGTGATCCCCAGTGCACTTAGAGAACAAGTTTTCGTCTACTTAGATGATCTTCTGATTATTTCCAAGGATTTTGAATCGCATATTGCCATTTTAGATAAAGTTGCAGAGTGTTTGAACAAAGCGAACCTAACTATCAACGTGGAGAAGTCACACTTTTGTTTTAGGGAGTTGAGATATTTAGGCTATATAGTTGGCCAAGGTCATATTAAGCCTGATCCAAGTAAAGTTGCTTCAATTAAAAATTTCCCGGTGCCATCTTCCCAAAAACATGTTCGACGATTCTTAGGAATGTGCGGATGGTACCGGAGGTTCATAAGGAATTTCGCTGCAATAGCTTGTCCTTTAACAGATACACTCAAAAAGAGCAAAACCTTTGCTTTGACTGCCGACGCGATCACTTCTTTTGAAACCTTAAAGACAGCTCTGATATCTGCTCCGTTGTTAAGTAACCCAGATTTTAAAAAGCCGTTTATCATCCAATGTGACGCTTCTAGCTACGGCATAGGCGGAGTGTTGTATCAGCTTGATGAAGAAGAGAACGAAAAACCTATCGCGTTTTTCTCTGAAAAGCTGAACGCTTGTCAACGTAACTACAGCGTTACAGAACAGGAGTGCTACGCGGCCGTACAAGCGGTTAAGAAATTTAGACCTTATATCGAGGGATTGGCTTTTACGATAGTGACGGACCATGCGAGTCTAAAATGGCTCATGGGCTTAAAGGACTTAAGTGGTAGACTGGCTCGGTGGTCACTTAAACTCCAAGCGTATACCTTCGATATAAGGCACAAAAAGGGTTCACAAAACATCGTACCGGATGCACTGTCTCGAGCTTTCGCTGAGGAACTTAGCACAAATTCGTCTTCTCATGCGATAGTCGACTTGAATTCGTCTGAGTTCACTTCACCGAATTATTTAAACTTGATTTCTACTATCGCGAGTAACACTTCTAATTTCCCGGACCTAAAAGTTGTTGACAATAAATTTGCCTACAAACGAAACTTTTCAGCAAACGATTCGCTGAGTACGGAATGTGAATGGAAGCTGTGGATACCCATAGGGTTAACACAGACCATCATTGAAAATTCTCACAATCCACCGAATTGTTCGCACGGAGGTATGATGAAAACGTTAGATCGAGTCAAGCGATTATATTACTGGCCGAACATGACATGCCAAGTGCGATCCTTTGTACAAAATTGTTCGATTTGCAAAGAAACTAAAGCCGCCAACAAAACATTAAGACCTCCAATGGTAGCTCAACAGCAACTGGATAGACCATTTCAAAAAATCTATATAGATTTTATGGGTCCTTATCCAAGAACCAAACGTGGAAAAGCATTTATCTTCGTTGTGCTAGATGGTTTTTCGAAGTGTGTGTTTCTGCAACCGATGCACAAAGCAAACGTGAAGTTAGTCATTGAATTTTTGGAGCAAACTATTTTCAACCAATACGGAGTGCCTGAGTTTGTGCATAGCGACAACGGACAACAGTTTGTTTCAAAAGATTTTCAGCATTTTCTTTCGAAATACGGTTGCAAACATATTCGGAATGCTGTATACTCTCCACAGGCAAACGCTTCTGAGAGAGTCAATCAGTCAATCCTCTCAGCAATTCGCAGCTTTATAAAACAAGACCAACGGGAGTGGGACAAACACTTGTTTGAAATCCAACAAGCACTATGGACTTCAGTACATCAGTCCACCAGAATGACACCACATTTCGCCCTCTATGGCCGTCATGTGATTACCCATGCCAGCATGTATAAACTGCTTCGAAATGTGAAGGCATTAAACGATAGTGAGCTGGAGTGTTTGCCAAATCACAACAAACTCGAACTCATAAGGCAACAAGTCAAAGAAAACTTGAGACAAGCGTATTGCAGGAACGAAAAAACCTACAATCTCCGTAGTTCCAAGCGATTGTTTCAGCCAGGAGATGAGGTGTATCACAGGAACTTTGTTCTTAGCGATGCATCAAAAGGTCTTAATGCAAAACTTTGTTACAAGTTCCTGAAATGCCGAGTTGTGAAAAAAATTGGTAACGCTATGTTCGAGGTTGAGAAAGCTGATGGCAAGAGAGTTGTGTATCACGCCAAGGATCTTCGCAGATAACACCTGCCTAGTTTCAGTCATCTTATTAGAGTTTGAAGTTCAGGGTCATGGGTCGAGACAAAGTGAAAGGATGAAGCAGGAAAGGTTTAAGCCATCCGTTTTTCATGTCTTTTCGACGTAAAGATTTAATCGAAAATTCATGACTTTGTAGCGTACACCTTAAACCGAAAGAAACAAAAATTGAATTTCGTTCAGTTTCAAATTGAACTGTCGATTCCCCATAGCTTTGACACAAACCGGACATTTAACGAACATACCTCTAGAATCAATACAATTTGTACCACTGTTCAAACTTGGTTACCACTGAACTATAGTACTCACGCTCAGAAACCACTTTCTTGGCGTGCAGACTTTCTTTTGCGTATAGACAGTGATCGTGGTAGGGTGGTCAAATCCCCCAAAATCGTCCACATCTGGATAAACTCCATACCATCGGAGCTAAAGATCTGAGGTAAGCGTGTTCATTTGCTGGTGCATCCAAATTATTTTTTTTGCTATTACATAATTTCGCATAATACTTCCTTCTGCAGTGATATTGCATCTAGGTAACTAAGTACAGATACCCCCAATACGTATCTATATGTGTACGACGAATTAAGGTCCATGCACCCATCAGACATAAAACAAAAGAAACATCGATAAAATAAAACGAAAGGTATGTAACACTCTATACTTTTAGTGCAAGTGTTAATTTTTATTTGGTGTCCACAGATATCTGCGGACGCCCATTACATGTTCGGTTGCGCCTACATTTTCCTAGCTACATAAATATATGTACATATAACATGTAGCAGGAGCCGAAAAGAGAGCGTCCGCAGTCTTTATTATTTTCTTTCATCTCGATTTTGCCTGCTGTGCTACCATCGGTAATATCGATCTTCGCAACGCCGTGCTCTCACGCAGTTCCACTTTTACGCTAAAAGGGAGACAACGTGCGCAAAAATCGATCTGACCTAGTGATAACACACGTGCTCTCGGGATTATTTAACCTCCAGCCTGTATCAATCCACCATCCGTACCATCATCTCCTCATCACACAACGATCAAGTGCAGAAAAACCCCAATTAAAACAAGTGCCCATAGTGTAGTGTTTCCTTTTACTTCGATTACTTATGTGCTATATTACCTTAACCTCAATCCTTGCCCTAATAAGATAGTGATTATATTAATTAGTTAGTGTAAATAATTTTTCTATTCATATCTATATAATATATAAGATTGCCTAAGAAATTTACAAAATTTTAAACATAAAATACACAAACACACACATCATACTCATCTGCTCAACAACGAGGGAAATTTGTGGCCACAACTTTCGCCGTATGGAAAAATTGTAAGTACATGCACAAATTATTTGCATAAGTATTAAATTTCTTTGGCAATTATTTATATCCATATAATATACATATACGTTTCTAAAATTCATTAAATTACATTGTGCTATACTTATACTTAAACTCGTAAATTTCGTTAAAAATAATTATTACTTTACCTACATAAACCTATTGCATAAGAAGTGGATTAAAAGCAAAATCATATAACTACTTACTACCTATTGTTTTGCACATAAACACATTTACCCTATACATACCTACTTATAGTTTCTTACATTTTACATAGTTTCTTGCATTTCTACATGATAATTAATTAAGTTATATATATACTTAAAACCATAATTACTTTTGAAATCTCTTAAAGCAAAAAGCCCTAAACAGTGAAATGCTAAACTTTGACTCTTCAAATTCAATAAATATTAAGTTTTGATCATATGATAATATGAAGCCATTACGCGTTTAACTTAATAGCTATTAAGGTTGTGATCCGGTAGATATTTCGCAAGGGTATCTATTGGGACTATCCTAAACAAAATTGGACAAGGGATAGTCATGGTGCATCTGATCTCATCAGGTGCATAGGGGAGGGCATGTCCGCAATGTTTCACAACACCTGAAACAACATCAGCTTCGTTCGTTCATATACCTCTGTCATCTCTTATCTTTGCCTATTCTCTCTTGAATATTTTTTCTTCTACTTCTACGATACCCAATTAAATTTTGATCCAGGCACGAAAATTATGTGTGCATAGGGAGGCAGCAAGATCCCACCCCACCGTCGAGCTAACGCCGTGCGATCGCAAGCGTGCCTACTGCTGCCAAGGGACTCAGGTCAACCACCACCTACCATCACCAACCCACCTAGCTATGACAAGTCCAAAATATGCACTCTTGCCCCGAACGACTATACAAGTGGTGGTTTCGGTAAAGAAAGGAAACCAATGAGCGCCAATGGCGCCATCTTGATACCAGAACCTCAAGTGATTCGCCGGAGCCGAACATTGGCAAAGAAAATGAATAAACCACTCTTTTTAGTTTTCGTCATTACAGCTTCGCCAGTAATTGTCATTGAAGGATCGCTAGTTTGGCTACATGGTCCCCTATTGGCCAATGCCCTGTAATAACTACCACTACTCTTGCGATGTCTACGCGAGTTGTTTGTAGCAGCTTATTTGTTTTTGACCTATTGCATTATAATTGGGCCATATGTTTCTAGATATGACACAGTTTGGCGGACTAGTCCACCTGAGACTGGCTAGTTTTAAAAAATGTGAGTGTGTTTACAGCTCCCTATTGGAAAATGATCATACTCTTAAATAGGTACTATTAAGGGAAATACTGCTAAGGGGTGACCCTAGCGCCTAGCCTAGCTAGTTCATAGTCCCTGTCGTTTCCTTCTATGACTCTATATCCTCTTTGATTAGGTGATTGCCGAATTTATGGCTTTAATTGCCGCTTGGCTATCTGTAATAATAGCGATGTTACGTTTGAGTGTAGGATCGTTAATTAAATTGTGGCAAGCCTCGACCATCGGTAGTAGCTACGCCTGCAAAATACTGGTGAAATTACTTAGGCGATAGGTTAGCACGTTTGGGGGTATATTGTAATGCTTCGAAGATGTAAACAAGTCATTTGATATTGGTGTTCAATATTTTGCTGCGTCCATATGACATAGCACCAGTCAGTCCAGTGGCAGAAGGTACAATAGCACAGCTAGAGATTTGATGTTGCATTCCAAAAACACATAAAAGCCCCGCTACCACCCTTTTCTCTCTTTTTTCCCCTCTCTGTTCGCTCTCACATGGTCCTAGAAGGTAGTTAAGTAGGTACCCCAGGTCAGAGACTGAAGTAACTCGGGAGACAGAGTTAAAAAGGCCCTAAATACTAATTGTTTTGTTAAAGCGGACAAATATAATACTTCTTCTTCTTCTTAGTTGGCGCTACAGCTAGAGGTAAACCAAAAAAAACCTTGTCAGGCATTCGGAAGAGGTGGGCACTGTGAAAAACTTTTTAGGTTTTTGCGGCGGGATTCGAACCCAAGACCGCTGGCTCAGTAGTCCGACGCATTAACCACTTGCGCTACGGTGCCCACATCTGTATAGGTAGTTAAAGTAATTTTAATATTTAGATGAATAAATTTTACATATTATGTATGTAGCTACTTTTATTTTATTTTTTTTTTTATTTATTTATCTTGTACATGCTAACACAGTAACAGTGCACTTATAAGTCTGTGAGAGATAAACCGTATTGATTTAAATTTACAATAAATTTTAGCTTAAATACATTAATTTAGTTTAAATTAGAGTATGTAATTTTATTTTAATGCTATTACAGTTTTATCAATTTTTATCAATTTTTATTTTATTTTACTTTTAAACTAAACTTGAATTGAAATTTCTGGAAAAGTGGAAGGGTAAGGAGAAGTTAGTTGCTCTGATTTCTAAAGAAATATTGAAGTTCGCTTCTAAATCGTCGTGCGTCATCTAGTTCTCAAATGTTACGTGGGAGTGAATTCCAAAGGCGGATAGCAGCAATGAAAAACTGTCTCTCAGAAGTCAAACATGTAAATCGCGGAAGCAATAAGCAAGCAGATCTATTGGATACCGGAAACTGGATTTTTTCGTACAGATAAGTTGGTTGCTTTCTTTTAAGGATACCGAAAAAAAGAATGATCGTTCGAAATTTAATATAATTTGTAAAGGACATGTTCACCAGGTTTTTAGCAAATTGTGAAACGTGATCATATCTATATCGTGATAAACATATCGATTGGTGCTGTTAAATGCTACTTGTAGCTTCCTTTTACTATCAGCGTCACATGCATAGAAAATTTCGCACCCGTAAATAAGCAAAGGGCTTAGTGTTCTACTGAAGACTACACCTAGATTTTTCGAAGAATCAACAAATTCTATACTACTACTTTTACTTTTTAGTATCACATTTTTGTATTTCTTTTGTTTATTTTTTCATTAAAGATATAATTTATAGATAGGTAAATAGAATTTATAAAGGTATTAGTGGGAGGTTTGGGAATATTTTGTTGGGTTATCTTTTGTGTGGTGTTATTTCTGCTATTTTGATTAATTTTTTAAGTTTTGAATCCTTTGTATGAAAAAAAGTGTTATACTCGAAAATATTCTGACCACTAAGTAGACTCGGGCTAGTGGTGTGTGTTTGTTTAGAGTTTCTGGTGGCTTTAATTCTTATTTATTTTTATTTTTAATTTTTTATTTTAAATCGTTTGTGCTTTGGGAGACTAGGCTTAAGCTTTAAGCCTTCTTTCTTCCTGAAGACTAAATTGTGACAGAGCTCGAATATCATTCAGGTTATCATCAGATTGTAGTGAAGGTTCTCTGAGTTTACGTTGTTGTCCACGTGTGGTTACTAGAATGTTTTGTCCGTTTAGGATTTTTGTTTTGTGGATTATTTGCTTTTTTACTAACCACGACATCTTAATTTTTTGACCTATAAAATTGTTTTTTAAATGGAATCTCTACTTTTTGTTGAGTCCTAGGTTTAAGCATTATATACCCATATTTATATGTATTATTTGCTGTATTTTTATTTTCCTCAGTCTTACTCTTTGCTGGGATTTTATTTGCCTCAGTCTTACTACATAGTTGCTGGGTCTTTATTTGCCTCAGTCTTACTATTTGCTATGTCTTTTTTATTGTTGTGAGATTGTAATTGTGAATTGTGTACCCCGACCCGGAGTGTAGGTACTCTTCTGTTTCACAATCAGCATTCTGTTGGACCATAGTAATGTCTCTTGGGTAAATCGCTAGGGAACGAGCAACATTTGCTTCTCCAGTGGTTGTCTCTTTTTGACATATGTACTTTGTTTTGGAGGTTTTTATTTTTTATTTGCATTTCTATTTCACCGTTTTTATAATTAATGTTGCACTTCAATTTGGTAAGAAAGTCTTTACCCATTATGCCATCATAGGGTAGGTTTACCTGTATTGGAGCTACATAAAATGTATGATCTAAAAGGATTAACTGCTCGTCAGACTAATTCTAGTGTCACGGCGATTTCTTCTACTGTAAACAGAAAATCACCCGCTATTGTTGAAATTTGGCAATTAATATTATTATTATTATTTTCTTTAGAGGACCATGTCTTGTTTTTCTTGACAAGACTTATCTCGGCACCTGTGTCAATTTAAAATGTATGATATTTTGTTTGCGTAGGGTGAAATCTTATACGAATCACTGGCTCCTTAAATTCAGGGCACAGTGATACAGAAAGTTTTAGCATTAAATTAGGGTTGTAACAGTCATCTTAAATAACATTATGTTATATACATTTATTGTTAGATTCTTTTATAATTCCATTCTTAATTTAATAACTTTCTCATTATAATCATTCATTCATATCATATTTATATAAATAATAATATTTCATTGTCAAAACACTATAGTTGTAACGAAAAGCCTTTGTACACACAGAATTGATCAAAGTAGGGGATGAACTGGACAATTCTGGGTATAAAAGGGCGACGTGAATTCAAATAATCACAATCAATTCGTAATTGTCTATGAATAAGAATACGACTTCTAGTTGGAGCTATTTAAAAAAAGATTACTTAGTGATTGAATTAGGGTGTGCTGAAGACAGATTGAACGAGTAATTGGTCATCTGGCTCTGAATAAATTAATAATTGCTGCTGTTGTATAATTTTTATGAAAAATAAAAAAAAAGTAAAAAGAGATCTGTGATTACTTTCATTGATTCCTTTCAGGGTTTAATTTTGGGCTTGGTGAACGTTGACTTTTACTTTCGCCCGAGAAAGATTGTCCATGGTCTCCTCCCGAGCGTTCCCATTTCCCGAACTAAATATGAGATGAGTTGCTCTGATACCTGGACCTGTGGCGCCTAACATTGTGGTTTGGAGGTTTGTCTGGTTCTTTTCCCGGAATGTGTTAGCTCTATTTGTTTCTTGAGCCAAACGTGTACGACATTTGCTTGTGGGGTGGTTAGGTTTGGAACAGAAATCGCACCGTATTGTTTGCATTTCCCTTTTTAATTGCGGGATAAAATTAGGAAAATTAGTGTTGCTATAGCCGGTCGTAGAAGTACGTCCTATTTTATTACAAGTCTGACAGATGGGTCTTGTACTAGATAAGGGAGATTGATTGGTGGTTTTGGCTTGATTGTGACTGATGCGATCTAATCTTGGTACGTGCCTGTACCATAAACCTAGGGTTATCACTTCTCAGACTAAGTAGCTTCTTACTGTGGTATCACTTGTGGTTGAGTACGTGGCCGAGTTAAGTGAAGTAAGTAATTTACTTACTCTGTCGCCATCGCCAAACACTTTAACATTTTCTTTTGGTTGCGGTTTTACCGCCAAAAGTTCGTTTTGAGCTGACGGTCTTGATTTGGTTTCTTTGAACTTTGGGACTTTGATAGATTTGATTTACAATTCTTTAAAAATATAGCAGGCATATTATCCGGGGCATGATTAAACTATCATCCAAACCACATAATTCTAAAAGGACCTCATCTTCTGATAGGAAGATATCGCCCATATAAGTGATAGCAGTAATATCAGAATTGGTCTCGAAATTAATTGAAACTTACCCTTAAGTTCAATTGAAAAATGATGCGAAAAAATCGCAAATAGGTTCCCTACTTACAGCACCGTTGCATTTCATACAAGCAGGGATTCCAAAAGAGTGAGCACCATGGTGTAGTGGTAAGTGCGTTGGGCTTTTACGCAATGCTGCCCGGGTTCAATCCCAGTAAAAAACCTAAAAGTCTTTTCACGGTGCAACCTCTTTCGAATCTCTGACAAGCATTCAAAGACCATCATTTGTCATGAGTAGCTTCTCAACTCGCCATTTGGAGTCGGCAAAAAACTGTATGTCCCTTCCATTCGTGCAAAAATATTTATTTATTTATTTGTCACCAAAGATTACACTTTCATAGACAGAAGCAGAAAACAAAAATACAAAAATTTATAAATATACATGTATATGAAAAATCAAAGTTAAAAACAGGGCAAACAATTATGACTGAAGACCATCAAGTAATATTCTTTTTATTGATGAAATCGATAGGTTAAAGTCAATTAAATGGACATTTACATTATACGAAATCATCAATCCATTAATTGAGGAAGAACGACCGTAGTTTGTACGAGAGTGTGCTACTCTAAAGAATCTAGAGCTTCGAAGATTGACTGAGGGAACGTTTAAGTTGAGAAGGTCAAGAATTTCTGTAGACTCAATCTCACCTATTAAAACCCTATGAATAAAAACAACTCGTGCCACCGTTCTCCTCACCTCCAGTGATTCTAAATTAATTAATTTTAACCTGGATAAATAAGGAGGTAAGTGATATGAGTTCTGCCAAGGAAGTCCCCTAAGAGCGAACCTAAGGAATCTTTTTTGAATTGATTCAATTCTAGATATATGAACTCTATAATATGGATACCAAACAATTGAGGCGTATTCTAATATGGAGCGCACAAATGCAACATATAACGATTTAAAGACATACACGTTAGAAAACTCAAAAGCATAGCGCCTAAGCATTCCCCATGTTCTGTTCGCCTTGTTTGTGATGCAATCAACGTGATTGTTGAAAGATAGCTTAGTATCTAATAACACACCCAAATCTTTGATTACATTAACACGAGGAATGACTACACCATCAAAAGAATATGTATTCATGAGAGGAGATCTACAACGAGCAAAGCTAATGACGGAACATTTACTAACATTTAAAGAGAGATAGTTTTTAGAGCACCACAGATTAAACTTTTGAAGATGAGAGTTTAAAAGGTGAAAACAATGCGGCTCACTGCCCGACGTATAAATCTTGAAGTCAAACATTAACAAGGAGCATTCCGGGAGAAATTTTACAATATCATTTACAAACAAGATGAAAAGCAGGGGTCCGATATGACTGCCTTGGGGAACTCCAGAAGTGACAGAAATTTTGTCAGAAATATTGTTACGAAACCTAACATGTTGGAATCTATTGCTGAGGAAAGAAGAGAGCCAATTTAAAAAGAAGATAGGAAAACCCAATAGCTTCTCGTTAAACAAATGAATATCCAGGAACATTTCGAGTAGTATGTAAGTGCAGATACCAAAAGAGCAAGTTGAAGAAGACAAGAGGCATAATATCAAAATGGAGAGTATGTACATATTGCTAAAAGAAACCTGATGCAAAATAGTGAAGCAAAAATTAGTTGAGCTGGAAATTGAATAAGCGAATATTGTTCTTAACTCATAATTTGCATCCAGTAAATTATGACGTTTGTTAATTTGTTTTACTATTAAGAACAGAACTCAATTTGAAGCTTATTTATTTTTAACTACATATTAAGAACTGAAATTAATTGTGATATTTACTTATTATCACTTCTTGTGGTAATTTATTTTTACTTTAATAACTAAAAGAGCACGTTAAATAAAAATATCTTTATAGCGTCGTCATAATTTCATTTCTGATTTGTACTGCTTCATTTGTATCTGTCTGTGCACTTAACTTTCCTTGTTGATTTTTTGCGTTATTTTCTTATTCTCCTGGTTTTTCCAAAAATGATTTAAAGTGCATACAAACATTGTGCAAAGCGCAACAAATATTTATTATCTGTGCTGCTTTGTTTGGCTCATAGTGGAGTTCTCTCGGTGACATCAAACCACGAAATCTATTTTTCAGCACTCCAATAGTCCTCTCTACGATGCTTCTTCCTTTGCAGAGGTGTTGATTGAGTTTGCTTTCCTGAGAATTCGATTCTACTGATCTGAATAGTGTCAGAAGCCACGGCATCAGCTGCGAAAGAAACAGGAAAGTGAGTATCTATCTATTGCACTTAGAAATGATAATCAGGGTTATAGCGAATAAATTCCGAAGGAAATATTTCCTTTGTCAGCAATGTAAATCAGATTTCCCTGGAAATTTTATTCACGATAGGCCTGAATAGTTTCCTAGTAGTCTGGTATGTCTGTTACCTCCATGATACATGCTCGCAAAATAAGTGGAGGCATCACTGGTATTCCATATAAATTAATCGTGGTTAGAGCCCGGAAACATTACAAACCGTAGCCATAAATTATTGTCAGAAATCTGAAATAGCATACGTATAAAAATTACTTATTTCATAGAAATACAAGTCACTTACAATCATGGCGTTTATACTGTGAAATCATTTTCTGTTATAGTAAGGGTGGGAAGTCTCTGCCGGAACTTTGATAGCAATATGGGTTCCATCAACACACATTACTACACCAGGTATCTTACATTTTTCGTAGAAGTACATTTTTGATGTGTAAACATCTTGGCTTTCGGTATGGCCACATTTTTCGAAGTCGTCCGTCACGCGTAACTAAACTTAGTATTAGAACGTTCTCTGCATATGATTCTCTTAGTATTAGTGCATTTTCTGTTTTTTTTTAAAAGGGGTTTTGACCCGCCAGTTGCGGAGGGCACCGCGACCTTAAAGATCTATTGCACCACAAAGTCAGTTTAGGGCAGAGTATATCTTATAATGAGTAGGGACACTCTCTCTACAAATGCAACAGCTACTAGTACAAAGAAGAGCGTAAAAAAATTCGCCCAATAAGTAAAAGCAACTCAGAAGGATTGATTTCAACCCTTACCTGCGATTGCATATAATGAAAAGAGGCGAGGCGGCAATACTTTTCAGTAGCACCACCACATGCGGTTACCTTGTTGCGGTAAAAACGACAACAAGGACTCGTCTGCTTTCCCTTGAATCCCCACTAATTACTTTTTAAGCCTTTTTAAGATTTTGGAAAAGTGGAGGGCATTAAGCAAATGGTGAAAAATAATTATAACTATCGAATACCAAAAAAACCGTAGTAATTTGTTAGCTTATCTCAACGTTAACTGAAATTATTGCTACTGAACCTATTCTGATGAGCCAAAAATGTCGCATGTTTTTTTTTTCGTAGAATGTCATCAATGCAACATAACACAATAACGGTTATTTGTTTCGTTGGTTTTTCTCTGTCAAATTAAGTAAAAATAAATAATCTTGCTAAATGAACTGAACAAAGTTGTGTACTTTTAATATACATTGAGAGGGGCGATCAGAAGTAAGATCATAATTGTGAACCTTTTCAGATAAGCGGCAGTATATTCTAAGTCCAAGTTCCGTTTGAAATTTTCGGCTATATTTGATTTGGACTTAGAAGTTGCTCCAAATGAAGCGGGAATTTTCAATCTGTGCCTTTAAATGAAGATCCGCAAATAAATGAATCTTTCGACACGGTGGAAGAACCAGAAACCGAAGACATTCAAGTTAATGAATCTTTCGACATTACGGTGGAAGAACTGGAAACCAAAGACATTCAAGTTAATGAATCTTTCTTAGATAAAGTATATATAGAAAAAACTAAAATTATGTTACCTACCGAGTTGGCCCGTGTAGTTGAAAATCACGTCAAAAATTATCAAAACAAACGAAAAGGATGGAGGTACAGTAACGAATTTAAAAAAAAATTGTTTGAGTGTGTATTTTATTGCACCCAATGCGTATTACTTTTTTGAACGTAATTTAAATTTGCCATCAAAAAAAAAACCTTGACTAGATTTACAAAAATTGGCCTTCGGGGCCCAAATTCCATAAAATTTTATTTAATGCGCTAAGACTCAAATTACAAAGTCTTCCAGAAGTAGCTAGAAATTGTTTAATATGTGTAGATGAAATTTCGTTGAAAACCCATCTTTATTATAATAGGAATACCGGGAAAGTATTATTATTATTGAAGGGTGAGATGCACCTTAAGATCTATTGTGACCCTACCGGGGAAGTAAGAGGATTAGAGGATAATGGGGAACATATAACAAGATAAGCCGCAAATTATGATATTGTCGTTATGGTTAGGGGTATTACTCCCCGGTACAAGCAGTTACTAGGGTATTATTTTGTCAATTCCGCTTGCCCAGCTGCAACATTGAAAGAAATTTTATTCACATGTGTTAGGGAATTAATTGAAGTTAACATGAAACCTAGGCCGGTAATCTCAGACCAAGGCGGAAATTTCATTGCTCTTAATGGCCTACTAAGCATTCCATTTAGCGACCGTTTTTTCCACGTCGTCGATAATACCAAATTCTATTATATGTTCGACGGACCTCATCTTTTGAAATCATTTTGCGGTAATTTCATGAAATACGATATTGTTGCACTTACATACATATTAAGAAAGTAAACTGGAAAGATAATAATTATTATATTATTATTATATATAATTTTTATTTATCAGATAAGACTCGCATATTTAGATCGGCTCCTAAATTGACGGACGAGCATATCTATCCAAACAGTTTTCAAAAGATGCGGGTGAGGCTTGCCTCACAAACTCTAAGTGCAACAGTTTCAACAGGTATTTATACTCTTGCTAGTGTAGGTGCTTTAACTTGAACCGAAATGACCGAAAAAAATAGATAGATTATTTGATGTTTTCAATTCATATAAATTTCGGGAATCTAAAAAATTCAGAAGACTATTTTTCGGAAACCAGGAAGAGGAACAATTAAATTTCTTAAATAAAATTAACATTTTCTTAAAAAACATTACCTTTTTTGATAACTCAATCAATGTTACAAGAAAAATGAGTTTTATAAAAGGATGGCAACAAAATATAAATGCTCTTATTGCCATTTCTAATGACATGAGAACAGAGAGTATTAAGTTTCTTTTAAAGAGACCTTAACCAAAATTGCCTTGAAAATACATGTGCTGTATTACGCAACCGTGGAGGATATAATAAGTTCTTGACTCTATTACAATTTAGTTGTTCATTTAAAAGATATTTTGCGGCGAAGTACACGGAAGATTTTACCCATGGAACCTGTGAGTCAACTGCCAACATTTAGAACTTCCGGACGTTAAAATACAGATGGAATTACCAAAATAAGGACAAAGAGCTTTACGCTTTAGGAATTGAACCTGATTGCAAGACTGTCGATTTCGGTAGTGAAAATGCATTTTAATACTTTCAAGGCTATATTCTAAAAAAATACCGCCAAAAACATAAATGTGAGTTAGTAGAGTTGAGTCAGCAGCCTTATGTTTCGTCACTTTTTACCGATTTTAATGAGTATGAGGGTGCGTCATTGACACGACCACCTCAAGAATTTTTTAACTCGTTAAAGAAGTTAGAGCAACAATTCGTTTTATGTTTTCCCAATCTACATATATTTTCATAACAATATTGTTGTACTCATTCAGGTAATGAATTCCTTGTTAAATTTTATGTACGAGTACGAGTGTACCATATTTTAAAACATTTTAATAAAAAATTGCAAAAAAATCTAGCAACAAACAGAAGTACCTTTCTGTAACACGCATGTGAAGCAGCTATGCCACCCCATGATGGCGTTTCGATGGGGATCAGTGACTAAGGGCAGAGGTGATTTTAGTTGGGCTTAAGGTCCCACACTCAGGCTTAAAAAAATAAAAAATAATGTATACACATATTTTTTAACAATAATGTAATACAAATTTTTTCGTATTTTGAAAAGAGCAGCCTGTGCCAAATTCAGAAACCACTTTCTCCTCTTCAATCTCTCTTTCACGACAACACTTCGCACCTCCGGTGGAACAACGACGTAAGTGCAAATATTAAATTTTCTGAGTTAAGTATGCCACAATTCTACAAAAAGGTATCTCATTCCAATAAAACAAAGACCCAATTGAAAATAATCTATTTGTCTCCAGGGGGCAGATATGTCTTTGTACCGTTACACTCTTTTTAAACTAATGTATCGGGAATGCATTGGCTTATCTGTTACTTGTGTCTCAAATCTCCAAAAGACAACACTCCGATTAGTAAGTCAACGACATATTTGTGAGTTCTGACATTTTTTGTTTAATATTATTATATTTTCGGTTGAACAAAGACGTAAGTGCAAGTTATGGCAGTTTTCTATTGTAATTTTTAAGTATTTTAGTAATATTTTAGTGCAACATCGACAGAAGTGTGGGTTGCGTCATTGTTTGTGGAAAAAAAAATCTGTTTAAGCGACGTAAGTATAGTTTGTGTCATTATTCAACCAAATATTAGCATCACTTTCTGTATTTAGGACGTTATTACAAAATGTCGGAACGTGGAAAAATGCTTGCAAAACTTGCAATCTCAATGACAAAAGTTGAAGCTGTCCAACCCAAAGTTTCTCCAGTCATGTCAGATATTTGCGAATCCCAACCAAGTACTTCAGCAGCCGCAAATAATGAAGTCAACGAAAATGAGCAATGCTATTTCGCTGCGACAAGAACTAGTGAAACAAAAATGAATTTGAGAAAGGTTTCCCAAAAAACATTCAGTGAAATCAACGATTCGGAAGACGAGGACTTTTCTGCGGATGAAAGTGCTTACTCTCCTACAGAAGGTCAAAGTTCGGAGAGTGACAGTGGTTCATCGAATATTTCCATTAATGACACGACTGATCAACAACCAGAAGTCTCGGTAGTCAATTTACCTATAAAGAATGGGAAAAAAAGATCTCGAAACCCAGACAGTTGGAAGCAGAATGTTACAAAAAACTTACGTAACTCAGGACAAAGTTATTTTTCGAAAAGGGGTAAGTTTGTTAAAGAAAAAGTTATGGGACCCCCTTGCTCTAATCGTTGTAAGTTGGCATGCTCAACAAAATTTGATGAAAATTTAAGAGCAGAACTGTTCAAAGATTATTGGAGTCTCGCTTCTTTTCAACGTCAACGCGATTTCTTAAACTCGTGCGTCGAACCACTGCAGTTGAAATGCCGTCGTATCGTTCAATTATTAAGAATAAGGCTTTAGGTGAAGTCATCAACAAAGAAGATAAACGCGGCAAGCATTCCAATCATCCGAAAACCGACAGCGAAATACTGGATTCTATAAGGGCACACATAAACTCTATTCCACGAATCGAAAATCATTTTTTGAGAGCTCAGACTTCAAGAGAATATATAGACGGCGGGCTGTCTATTGCTGAAATGTATAGGCATTATAAATCGGAAAGAAATTCTCTCCAAAAAAACGTGTCGAGTTATGATGCATACGCAAGAATCTTCAATAATGAATTTAACATTGGATTCTTTGTACCAAAAAAGGATCAGTGCGATACTTGTGAAGCTTATAAAAATGCAATAGGAGAGGAAAAGGAGCAGTTGGAAAGCTCTTACAAGCTACACCAGGAAGAAAAAAGATTGAGTCGTGATGAAAAGACCAAAGATAAAGAAAACACATCCGACATTGTATTTGCAACGTACGACTTACAAGCTGTTCTTCCAGTTCCTGTTGGACAAACATCTGCATTCTTTTATAAATCGAAGCTTAACTGCTACAATTTAACTGTAAGTAAATTAACTGATACATACATAATTTTACTCTAAGGTCTTAAGTTCAATGATGCTAATATTTCTTTGATTTAAAATTTGCAGATATCCGAGATGAAAAATGACCACACAGTGTGTTATTTCTGGCACGAGGCTTTAGGGAACAGAGGTTCGAACGAGATAGGATCTTGTGTTTCTTCAAGACCTATCAGTCACTCGTCCAGGTGCAGACGTTGTGTTTTACACTGACAATTGTGGTGGTCAGCAGAAGAATAGGTGAAACAATTACTTAAACTTGGTAATAAGAGTAAAGATTTAACGAGACTTTGATTTCAGATTCACAATTGGAATGTATTTGTATGGAATGTATACTAATGTTAGTATTAATAATTATTAATACTGCTTGAAGCACAAAAAAATAACTGAACTGCCAAAAACTGCTTTATTCCCTTTTTAAAAATTGTTTGTTTCATTAAAAAAAAAAATATATTCTATGTTTTTTTTAATAAAAAAGGTTTTAAAAATCTTAAATCACGTTTTCTGAAGAACCGACTTTTTTGCACTTACGTCGTTGTTCCACCGGAGGTGCGACTTCCTATTACCGTATATTTTTAAAGTCTGTGTGATTGAAAAATAGAACTGATAAGGAACACGTGGAGAGTGTCCCTACGCATTATTAGATATACTCTGGTTTATTTTGATTAAGTTGGGGATCTCATTGGTGGAGACTTTAAGAAGCTCCATAGGAGCTAGGATTTCTCTGTGGAAATGTTGTCTCCTCAGGGCACAAAGTGCCATGCAGCCACATACATAGAATATGTTTCGCAGTTTCGTCGTCTTCCATGCAAAGATGACTTTAGATTTCCTGAATAGGGGATTCTACGGTTTCCGTGGCGTTAAAGTTTGAAAACGCCATTTTGTAGATCTCGGTGAAATAAGCATAAAAACGATAGAAATTTACTTCAATCAAAACTCAATCAATCTTATGTACCCACTTTCAGCCACATTATTGGCTGTTGCTAAATAAATATTTTTGAAAATTTCGTTGGACTTTTGAATAATTTGTTCCTAATTCATATGCATCCACTTTCATACCGAATTGTATTGCAAGAGGAGCAAAACATGCGAGGGGTATATGACATGGTAGTTCTTATTGCTATTTCACTTTTAAACAGTTACTATATGAAAATTCTAAGATATGAAATTTCACGCAAATCCGGCCAGCCGTTTAATCTGCAGTCCGAGACACAGCCGTGTTTACAAAATGAGCTTTATTGCTTTATTATATAGTATGATGCTTTGGCTTCTATTAATTATGTTAATTAATTATGTTTATTATATTTAACAATATAGTTTGTTAAATAGGGTTTGAAAAATTATAAAAAAAAAATGCACCCGACAAGTGCGGTGTAGTGATCCATAGAAAACAGTCATATAATTTTTTTCTTAAAATTTTTGCGTTTAATTTGTTTAAGAAAAACATTAAACAACTGCAAAAAAGATTATCCAAACCGATTTATTCCTAAAGTATTATTCAGAACAATCTTAAATAAATTCACCAAGTTTATCGTAATATTAACATTGCGTCAGCGGAAAGCATAATAAAGTGGTCGTTGTCCACTTATTTTTTCAACAGTGAGTTAAATATGCAGTTTTACTAATTTGAGGATGCTCTTTCCGAATCTGAAATCCGTGTTTCTCATTCTGTTTAGCAGATAGTCTATACCCCCTTTGTTCTATGAGCTTAATTTTGAATGGAAATATCATTCCAAATTGCTCGAAGAGACATAATTGCATGAAATAGAACAATTTTCCATACAAGTGCATAATATTTTACAATGACGCTTGCAAAAATTTAAAAGATATGTATCTTACTGTGTAAATCTAATACTAATAAAGATTTGATTTTATTCAATTTGAAGTACAATTTACAGTGTCACTTAGACCCATTAGGAATTGAGTACATATATACTGTAAATACGATTCGTAAGGACATTTTGTTCTAAGCGACAAAGAATTCTCATTTGGTCTTTCTCAAACGAGTGCACTGCTTAAATTAATTGCACAACATTGTGTGCCCAATTGGTCTGTCTATCTATCATATTTTGTTCTATGTCGATGTTTTTTTTAGGTGGATACACACTTGAATGGGAATGGGTTCTATCTCCATTTTTGTGTTTTTTATTTTTAAATTTATTTAAAAATAATAAATAGCACTCAGATTTGGTCAATCGACACTGTTTATTTGTTTACTTGATCTACCGAGCTTAACTCTAACAAATTTAAGAATATTAGAATAATATAAAAAAAAATAAATTTTAATAACATAAAAATAAATATAAATTTTAATTAAGTTATAAAGTATTATTTTTTTCAATTACTCTAGATTTAAAACTTAATCTATCAAGACTTAAATCTACAGAACTACAAGAGGCACATAAACAATTAAACAATTTTATTAATTTAGTTATTGGTTCATTGAAGCCATAATTATTTATATTATGTCGCGGATTGTTTAAAAAGTTACTTACTTACTTAGGTGGCGCTACAGTCCGGGGTGGACCAAGGCCTCAACCAACAACCTCTTCCAGTTAGCCCGGTCCTTAGCTAACCGCTTCCAGTTGCGCACTCCAAGTTGGTTGAGGTCTTGTTCTACTTGGTCGCGCCACCTTAGGCGAGGTCGTCCTCTGCTGCGCTGACCCTCCGGGTTAGAGTTGAATATTCTCCGAGCCGGAGCGCTGATGTCCATGCGCTCTACATGTCCTAGCCATCTTAAACGCCCAATGTGCAGTTTTTTGACCAGGCTGATGTCGCTGTACAGCTCGTACAGTTCGTCGTTGAATCTTCTCCTCCAAGACCCGTCAACGCAAACGGGACCGAATATCCTACGAAGGATTTTTCTCTCAAAGCGACCAAGGAGATCTTCATCCGCATTCGATAAAGTCCATGCTTCAGCTCCATATAGCAAGACTGGGATGATAAGGGTCTTATATAGAATCTCCTTAGTCGATCGGGAAAGGGCTTTACTGCTCAGTTGCCTTCTTAGCCCAAAGAAACAGCGGTTGGCAAGAGTAATCCTTCGTTTGATTTCCGACGAGATGTCATTTTTTGATGTTATGGCAGAGCCGAGGTAGACAAAGTCCTTTACTACCTCAAAGTTGTAGCTGTCTATTGTGACGTTCTGTCCAATTCGTCGATGTTGGTTGTCCCTTTTTGTTGACAGCATATACTTAGTTTTGCCCTCGTTTACCGCTAAACCCATTTTGGCCGCTTCCATTTCTATACTCGCAAACGCGCCGGTGACAGCTCGCTGTGTTCTACCAATGATGTCAATATCGTCGGCGTATGCAAGTAGTTGAACGGACTTTTGAAATATCGTTCCTTGTGTGTTGGCTTGTGAGTTTCGAACAATTCTTTCAAGTATGATGTTGAAGAAGTCGCATGACAGCGCATCACCTTGTCTGAATCCTTTTTTGACATCGAAGGTCTCGGTGAGGTCATTACCGACCTTGATGGAGCAGCGAGCTTTCTCCATCGTCATCCTGCACAGACGGATGAGTTTGGCAGGGATGTCAAAGCTAGACATGGCTCTATACAGTTCATCCCTCCAGATGCTGTCATAGGCGGCCTTGAAATCGATGAACAGGTGGTGGGTATCGATTTGGACTTCTTGGGTTTTTCCAGGATCTGCCTGAGTGTGAAAATTTGGTCTATGGTGGACTTTCCTGGCCTGAAACCGCACTGATAGGGGCCAATCAGGTTGTTGACGAAAGGCTTCAAGCGTTCACGCAATATGGCAGATAGGATCTTGTAGGCGATGTTCAGGAGACTGATGCCTCTGTAATTGGAGCAGTTGAGAGGGTCGCCTTTCTTATGAACCGGGCAAACGATGCTGAGATTCCATTCATCTGGCATACTTTCATCTCACCAAATCTTAGAGATGAGTTGGTGTATGCTCACTACCAAGTCATCTCCAGCTGCTTTAAATAACTCTGCGGGTAAACCGTCAGGTCCAGCAGCCTTGTTGGACTTAAGCTTGGATATTGCTATCCGCACTTCGTTTTGATCAGGTGGATGGGAGTTTTGGCTATCATCATCTAAGTTGAATGGTTCATTCTGCCTGACAGCGGAATTTTGGTCGTCATCGCCATTGTACAGTCTGCAGAAGTAGTCTTTCCAAATTCTCAGCACCGACTGTGTTTCTACTACGATGTTTCCATCCGCGTCTCTACAGGTTTCTGTACGGGATTTGTTTTGCTGGCACATTCTTTTTACCCTCTGGTAAAACTTCCGTACATTGTTCCTGGAGTAGCATCTCTCAATATCCTCGAGTGCACGCTTCTCGTGCTCTTTCTTTTTCCTTCTAAGAAGCCGATGTTCTTCCCGTCTCTTTTGCTCGTAGAGCATGCGAGCAGATCTAGTCCTTCTTTGCAGCGCCGCTTTATACGCTTGTTGTTTTTCCGCGTTAGCTAGTCTGCACTCTTCATCAAACCAGGGGTTTCGTGGTGGTGGTCGTGTGAAACCCAGCACATCATTCGCGGCACTTATGATGGCTTGCTGGCAGTGTTGCCACTGGTCTTCTGTACTAGCTGTTGCTGCGGTAGGACTCGTAGCAAGAGATCGGGATATGCGTTCTCTGTAGGCTCTGGCGGTGTCTTGCGATTGTAGCTTTTCAACATTGTACTTTCTCACAGTATTTCGTTGTTGTGGCGCTGTGGATATCCGCATTCGTACCTTGGCTACAACAAGGTAGTGGTCCGAGCCAATGTTGGCCGCCCGGAAGGTTCGGACATCCATAATACTGGAGGCATGTCTGGTGTCGATCGCAATGTGGTCGATTTGGTTGACGGTTATTCGATCCGGAGACCGCCAGGTCCCCTTATGGATATTGAGATGTGGAAACTGTGTGCTTGCTATACTGACACTTCGCCCCGCAGCAAAGTCAATCAACCTTAGTCCGTTTTCGGACGTGGTGTCGTGTAGGCTGTGCCTTCCAACCGTCCTACCAAAGATGTCCTCTCTTCCTATCTTGGCGTTAAAGTCGCCCAGTACGATTTTAACGTCATGTCTAGGGCATTGCTCGTATGTTTGGTCGAGGAGCTCGTAGAAACTATCTTTGGTAGCGTCGTCTTTTTCTTCTGTGGGGGCGTGAGCACATATAAGGCTTATGTTGGCGAATTTTGCCTTGACACGGATTGTCATAAGACGCTCGCTCACGTGCCGAAAGCTCAAGACTTCTTGCCTAAGTCTGCCGCGTATGACAAATCCGCATCCGAATAAGCGCTGTTTATTTTCTGTATAGCAGTCACCGTAGTAGATATCACAGTTTTCCATCCTTTTCTGCCTGGCCCATTCCATCGCACTTCCTGGATGGCGGTTATATCTGCCTTGTAGCAGTTTAGGGCCTCTGCCAGTTGTTCGGATGCACCGTCGCCGTTCATTGAACGAACATTCCAGGTACATATCCGAACGTCGTTGTCCTTATTTCGTTTAGCGTGGTTGTCAACAGTAGATCCGTCCTTTTCCGAGGCTTTTGGTTGTTTCGGAACTCTTTTTATTTTTACGTGGTTAGGTAGTTAACCTCACGCACAACCCCCAACCTGGAGGGCCAGATCCTTGTATACCCCTAGGACAAGGGGCCGGGTACACCGGTGTCAGTAACCCACTACGGGGGTGTGAGCGCTGCCGTTGGCCCACTAGGGGCTCATCCGCCACCAACTCTTTTCCAAGACCCTGACTAGTACTTGGAAATCCTTATCGACCTGAGCTCCGAATATGTCGGAGTAGCTCAGATAAGGTTTTGTTTCCGTTCTGGAAATTTTAGCGCCACCGTTGGTTCCATTGATGGAATTCATCCGCTGACGTGAATTATAGTGCTGCTATTTTCCCTTGCTCAGCACTCGCGCTTATAAGTTTAGCAAGTCGTGCCCGGATGGGCAGCGACCAGTACCCGATGGTTACCACTTGGAGGTAAAATAAGCACAATTGATGTGTAGTAACAGTTACAACACTGGGCTTAGCCAAATTAAAGCCAATCAGTGCCTACCCTATTTCTACAACATCCAACCATCAAAAAAAAGTTTAAAAAGTTGCGTGGATGAATTCTTCTTTCTGGGATATAAATTATAAAGTTGCTTAGAATATTGGAACAATTAACGCGATTAGAGAAAACATCATGAAGAAACAGAATACATTGAACATTTCGCCTTTTTTCCAAAGTATCTAAACCAATGAATGCACATCTTGTAGAGTACGGAGGCATACAATGAAGGTTACATTTTAATTTATTGATAGCGAATCTTATAAAAGACTTTTTGACTCTTTCCAAACGAAGTTTTGTACACGTAAGGACACCAAAAACAGATTTAATAGTATAATGGTTTTGAAATCTGTTAACGGGTGGATGCCTTTATCCGCACGTATTAATTATTTGAATGGTCGTAGGTACTTTAACCTAGGCCTTGTAGTAGTGGTCTAATCGATGCGTAAATCAATTAGCCGTTTGTGAAATATCAACCGTCTTCAGCAGACTCACTGAAGATATTATGCAAATAAAAGTCTTATGTTCGGTCGGTGAATGATAACAATCGATTCGCGTTCTTTAATTCCATCTTCTTATTTATACTAAATTACAATCAAAAAAGTGCTTACTTCATCTAAAACATAAAACGCTTAATACTACACAATTTGCAATTCGAGAATTCAATAACTAAAAAGCAATAAATGCAATCTATGCAATTCTAAAGGCAATGTACATACCAAGAGTGCAACGGCCCAAAGGTAAACAACCGGAGTGCCGTTGAACCCGTTGGTATGTTATGATTTGTTCAGCATATTGCTGAGTGGATTAAACTGAGGTTTAACATTCTGCCCCGCGTTGAACGGACAGTTCAATAAATATATATTTTTTTATATTTTATATTTTATTTACTTAATTGTCAATTTTCTTAATTATATACAACAGTGGTCACTAATGCTAAACTATTACACTAAATCTGCCATGCTGTTGGTCTTCTTGCTGGGCTGGTCTTCTTGAAGCGTTGTCGGTTAATGTTCGTGGTTTGGGTATGGGTTGGATAATCCTCTTCTTGCGTGCCTTCAAATAACACTGAAGTGACAAGAAAATGATGACTGCAATTGATAGTAGAACTCCTATATTTCCTATGGTATGGTGGATGCCATGATGTGGTAGCTCATTTGGTAACGTTTCGCGGAGAGTTTGAATATTTTGCCTCAATGCTTCGATTTCTGCTATGTGGCTCTGGTACGGCTGGGACGGCAGATTCAACCTAATATCTTGGTCTGGGACTATGACCTCGGTAAGGTTGCCTAGCGGTATGTATGGTATTCTCATGGCAGAAGGGTATGTATTATGCCCTTGAATGGTAAGAAACTCCTGTTTCGCTATGCAGTCCTTCTGAAGTCGTGCAACACCTGATCCTTGAATTTTGAAGTATGTAGTGTTTGGGCCGCATACTATATTTAGCGTGGTTTCTTGTCTCAAGGCATAAATCCATTCATTTGGATTATGGAGCTGGATCCAATGGGGGCCGTCGTCCAGTTTCTGTATTTGACATTTGTCCACATTTAGCAGATGGTTAAAAAGGGAAATCTCGCAAGCACTGACTGCTGATCCCTTATGATGTAGGGGACCTCCTGGTTTGCATAGGTATTCTCCTCGATTAATAGGTACGCAATTTCTCATGTCTTCTCCAGAGAGTGAGTAATATTGCTCTCGATGTAAATTTATTAGCAGAAATGGCGAAGCTGGTTGTATAGCATGGAACGTGTCATTTAGAAGCACTGGCACAGGTACAACGCGAAATAGCTCGAATGGTTCGGTGGATATTAAGGGTATACAGATTTTGAAAATCGCATGTCTTTCCAGAATCCTTCCTTCGATAGTCATCAAGCGGTAAAAGGTTGTCGTATCCAGGTGAGATCCGGGAAGTTTTAATACATGCGACAAATGTTCCCTTATATGAAGTAGCTCTTGACGCAGCTGTGGCGTCGGTATCAGGAGCGGACTAATTTTCCCGTGTTGACTGTAGGTTATGACATCCAGCAGCGAGCCCTGTATGCGTTGAAAGTTGACAACGGTAGTTAACGTTTGTATTGCGAGTGATATGAAAGCTTGTGAAAGTTTGTCTTGATGGAGTTCCGTACTGATGCTGTTCGTTCGTTGCCTTAACTCCTCTATATGGGATGACATTGCCTTGAATTGAGTTACTATTGCCTCTTGGTCGCGGCTCATCAGGTTGACAGTAGCCTCGAGAAATGATGTCTGGTTCTTGATGTGGGTTAGTAGTAGATCTTCATTTTCTTGAATTCCATCAATCGTCCGGGGTATTCCTTCTGCGTACTCGGAATCCAGTACTCCGAATAATGAATTGGCTATATTTCCAATAAAGTTCAGGGCTCCTCGTTTTTTCCGAGAATTGCTGGGGGGAACAGATAGTAGTTCGTTGTTCGTCTCTAGCTCTTCCTCGAGATGTTGTACCTGGTCCGTAATTTTGTTACATAGGTTCTTGGGATTCATAAGATTACATAGGCTCTTTAACGAAGAACTTGCGTTTTTCACTAGTTGTAGTTCTTGCCAATAAAGCTCCATATCATAGTATGCTATAATATTCCATTCACTAGACAAGATGTGGGCTGCTGCGATGTTTTCAAAATAAATTCCTGGGTGTGACTTAAATGGTTCCAATTTGACAGGAGATCCTTGGCTGATTGGAAGCGTCAGCAATATCACTAACATCGTTGCGAGAGTAGCACCCAGTGATTGCCTTATTCTTTTTCTTGGCACCACCTCATTGTTCGTATCCGGTTCTAGTGTCGTTGTGGAAGGTTTTTTGGGGTTTTTTTTTAAGGGTGGATCATCGTCCACTGGAAGTGGTGCCAGCTTATGCACTGGTCTCCTGAACAAACCCTTAGTTGTCCTTAGTTCTACCACTCGTATTAAATTGTCATTACCACTTATACAATTTATGATTCTGCCCAGCTGCCATTGCGTTGGTGGGAGGTTATCATCTTTTATGGCTACCAACATCCCAGGCCTGATGGTTTCATTTCGTTGCTTCCATTTGTACCGATGTTGCAGCTCATTCAGGTATTCATGTGACCAGCGTTGCCAAAATTGGTTCTTTATTGCGGTGATTGTCTTCCATCTGTGGTTCAAACTTGTGCTGAAGGGTCCCGCTCGAGCATCTATGGTGGATGTAAGTGGTTCTCCGACCAAGAAATGTCCCGGTGTCAAAGCCGTCAGATCGTTGGGATCAGATGACAGGGCGGTCAGTGGTCTCGAATTCAGGATGGCCTCTATTTCTATCATTAATGTTTCCAGCTCTTCATAGGTGATATTAGATGAAAGAAGATTTCGTTGCAAGAAGTATTTAGCTGATTTAACGGCAGCTTCCCATAGGCCGCCAAAATGAGGTGCTCGAGGTGGAATGAAGTGAAACTCTATGCTCCTCGCTGTACAGAAAGATGTAATTTTTTCCTTTGCCGACGCTGAATGTATTGATTGCTCGATATCCTTTATTTGGTTGCTAGCTCCAACAAAGTTAGTAGCATTGTCGCAGTGGAGATTTCGACAATGTCCTCTCCTCCCTACGAATCGTTTAACAGCACCGATGAAGGCCTCCGTAGTTAGGTCTCCGACTACTTCAAAGTGTGTTGCCTTGGTGGCGAAACAGCAAAATACTGCCACATAAGCCTTCCGAGGTTGCTTGCCTCTTATTCGGAAATGAATCCACATGGGGCCAAAGAAGTCTACTCCTGCGTTCACGAATGGTCTGGCCGGTTGTACACGCATCGCTGGTAGATCCCCCATTATTTGCTCGCTTTAGTGCAACGAACGCATTTTTGAACCACTGATCTTGCCATCGTCTTCCCTTTAATGGGCCAGTACTTTTGACGTACAGCTGCTAATAATCCCTGCGGACCGACGTGAAGATTCTTCAAATGGAATTCTTCCATCAGCAATTTACTGAGTTTATGGCTGTAAGGTAACAAGATGGGGTGCTTGGCATTGTACTCTAATTCTGCTGCTTCTAGACGGCCTCCTACCCGAAGTATGCCTTCCTCATCCAAAAATGGTGCTAAACTGCTGAGTGGGCTCTGGCTGTGAACATACTTTTCCCTTGATAATTGCTGGAGCTCATCTTTGAAGGCTTGTTGTTGCACCTCTCTTATGATGCTCTGATTGGCGTTGTCGAGTTCCTTAGGAGAGAGAGGCCCAACATATCGATTGTCTTGGTTATTTGTCTTGCAATTATGTATGAGTCGTTTCACATATGCAATGATTCGCTGCAGGCGAGAGAATGAGTTATGGTGGTCTATTCTGCTGACAATACTGATTTCGACTGCTGTTGTGAGTACTGTCCTACCACTACTATCCCGCCAGTGAGTAGTATCGCCAATTCTGCACTTCTTTTTCTCGAGATCCGGGCTCTTGCCTTCAAATTTTCCAGGCCAGGTGGATTCTGGACCGTATAAGTACAGAGGACCATAGAACCACATGTTACAGGTTTTCAACTTAAGTGCTTATACTCCTCTTGACACAATATCAGCCGGGTTGTGTTTCGTTGGAACATGACGCCACTGATGGGGGGAAGTTTTTCCTTGAATCGCCTTTACTCTGTTTGCTATAAAGCTGTGATACCTTGAAGCATCTGCCCTTATCCATGCCAACACGATTTCGGAATCGGTCCACAAGTATGTTTCCAACCTTCCTAGCCTTAAGTCAGTCGTTACTCGTAACGCGAGGTCGGTAGCTAGTTTGGCTGCGCAAAGTTCTAAGCGGGGTATAGTGGTTGCAGCTCTTACCCTTTCATCTGTTTCTTGCTTGATTGGTGCTACTCTGGATTTCGAACAGAGCAGATGAACTGCTATTGTACCGTCGTTAAATGTAGATCGAATATAAATAGCGGCTCCAAAAGCCTTCCCCGAAGCGTCGGCAAAGGCATGTAGTTGACTCTGAACTGCGAGTTTGTGGGAAAAGACATGTCTAGGGATCCTGATATCCTTAATTGCTGCTAAGTCCGTTCGAAAGTGGTCCCAAGTTGTATGCAAATCCATGGGAAGGGCAGCATCCCAATCAATTTTTAGCTTCCACAGCTGCTGGATGAAGATTTTTGCAGTAATAGTTATAGGATTGAGGATGCCTAATGGATCGAATATGTGCGCGATTTCGGACAAGGCGATTCGCTTCGTGATTCTGTTGTTTGATTGTAGCCTGGAGTCGATGAAAAACTGATCTGTTTGTGGATTCCAGCTGACACCCAAGGTTTTTATTGTGGACGACTGCTTATCTTGGACCTCTGATTGCAGCGCCTGATCCCCTGCTGTAATATGCGTTAGGAGTTGTGGTGTATTACTACACCATTTCCGAAGGTTGAATCCTGCTGAACGTAGAATGTTACTCAGTTGTTTTTGCATCTCCAGCGCTTCCGACAGACTGTTAGACCCCGACATAACGTCGTCCATGTAGAAGTCCCTCTCCAAGATCTTCGCTCCCAATGGATATCGGTGAAAGTTATCCTTGGCCAATTGTTTCAGGCAGCGTGTGGCCAAGTAGGGGGCGGAGGAGGTACCGTATGTTACCGTATTAAGCTGATAACACTTCAGAACTTGATCCCTTGCCTTCCGCCAAAGTATTAGCTGAAACTTACGATCTTCCTTCTCCATACTTATCTGTCGATACATTTTTTCGATATCGGCTGTGAATGCGAAACGTGGTGTTCGAAAGCGTAGAAGCAGTGCGAAAATATCGTCTTGAATAGTTGGGCCTGCTAGCAGCAATTCATTTAATGAAACGTTCGCTGATGTCTTCATGGATGCATCAAATACAACTCTTAATTTAGTTGTACTGCTTTCTGGTTTAAGTACTCCATGATGGGGTAAGAAATAGTGTGGTGACCCTATGTTGGTCATGTCAACCTCTTCCATGTATCCTAATTGAAGATACTCTTCCATAAAATTCGTATAGAGTTTGCTAAGTTCAGCGTCCTTGGCCAACCTTCTCTCTAATGCATAAAACCTGCGTAGTGCTACTTCCTTGGATTCGCCTATCTTGGTAGGATCCCTCGCGAAAGGTAGGCTTACAATAAATCGACCAGTAGAATCTCGCTGGCTTGTCTTTGAAAAGTGAGCTTCACAACGCTTGTCACCACTTGTGAGCTCTGGATGATCATCTGCTGGTTCTTCTAGTCGCCAGAATTTCTCCAATATTGTCCCAAGTTCTTCCGGTTTGACTCCCACTCCGCATGTGGCTGTAGTAGAGTGTCCCTCGTTCACTTGACCTGCTACGACCCAACCGAGTACGGTGTTTTGTAATATGGGTAGATCCTCTGCTAATTTTATCTGTCCTATGGCGAGTAACTGGTAGTGGAATTCAGCTCCTAATAAGAGATCGATCTTATCTGGACGATTGAAATCAGGATCTGCCAGTGGCAGGTTAGCAGGCAATTTCCAGGCAGAGGTATTCAACAGGTGGGTTGGTTGTTCCGAAATAATTGTTGGCAGCACAAAAGCTTCTATTCTAGCTGAATAATCGTTTAGGCGGGATTGAAGAAGAACGTTCGCTCTTTTGCTGGATTGTTGTTTGCCTTGGCCAATACCTTCAATATACAATGACTCCGTAGAGGTGGATAGCCCAAGTTTCTGGATGATTCGCTGGCTGATAATGTTTACCTGTGAACCGGAATCCAGCAGTGCTCGGCATTCGAGTATTTTACCATCGGCTCCACATAGTTTGACTCGGGCAGTACCTAATAGGACCAATGTTCGACGATTATCCTTGAACAGTGCCGTTGCCGCAGTTGACGGGTCGACTGGACCTTGGGATTTGGTGTTGCCACTTGATTGGCCTGGCGTGGATACGGTACCACTTAGCGATGGCGATTGGTTCCAGCTGCTGAGATGTAACAAGCTGTTGTGTTTCTTGTTGCATTTGAAACAGCTTCGAGAATTACAGTTGACCGCAACGTGTCCTGGTTTGAGGCAATTAATACACAGGTTGCATTTCTTCACTAATGACAATCGGTTGGCGGGGCTGAGTTGCAGAAATTCCTTACAGGTAAATAGCTGATGACTTCCCCTGCATGATGGACAGTTGAATTGGGATGAACCAGCAGTTGTTACTAATGATTTTACCCCATCGCTTCTCCTTAGAGGATCTTCCCCAGACCTTCCCTTCTGTCCAAGTACCTCTAATGATTGGAATCTGCATTCCAGAAATGCCAGAAACTCCTTCAACGACGGTAATGCCCTTGGATTTTTCAGCGCTTGTTCATACAGGGTATGCGAATCCTTATCTAGTTTCCTCAGCAGAAGGTGGAGCAAAAGGGGGTCCCAACTAGTTGTGTCAACCTTCAGGCCTTCCAACCCGGATAGACACTCTTGGGTGGTATCATGTAAGGTTCGAATAGTGTTGGCAGTGCCAGTAGATGCGTTCGGTTGTCCTAATAGTCTCGAGATCCATGATGAAACCAGCCACCTGGTATTCTGGTAGCGGTCGACTATTATTCTCCATGCTGAGGCATAATTCGCACCTGATCCAGATAGGTGACGAACAAGCTTCTCTGCCTCTCCTATCAGGCTGGTCTTAAGGAACCACATCTTCTGCGTGTCTGGAATGTTCTGGTTGTGAACCATTTCAGTGAATAGGTCCGAGAATTGTTGCCATTTAAGATAATTGCCATCAAACTTCGGCAAGGAAATCTGCGGTAGCTTCATTGGTGCATCTCGGACCTCGATTGTACCCTTCGCAGCTGGTTCACAATGCCGCGTTGGGGCTTCTAGTATAGTCAGGAGTTCCATTATGGAAACCTCCACTTCTCCCTGCATCATAAAATACTGGCTTATCTCGTCTTGCGTTAATTCATCCGCCAGCTTATGGTACAGTGTTGTCGCTTCTTCCCAATTCTGTTCCAAGCTGCGGAGTTTAACCTTGCAAAACGCTGCATTTTTGTCCCTTACCATCATGAGGTTATCGGTACATTTTTGGATGACTTCCAAAATGAAATGGAACCGTTGGCTCAGACTAGGTTTGGTAGAGGATTCCTTCGACTGTGGATCATCCTCTTCTGGTTTCGGGGGTATCACCCCTTGCTTAATTAATGACGTCGGACCTGCAACTGATCGATCCTCAAATTGCTCTGTCTCGATGTCCTTTAACCCCTCCCTCTGCTTAGTTAATGGTCTTGAAGCCGCCATTAATCCGTCCTCAATTGGCTCTTCATCCTGTAACTTCGGGCCTTGGAGGCCTTGGAGACGCTGCTGAAGATCAGTCCTTAGGCGATCTGCGACCTTCCGAACTGCTTCGTAGTACTCCTTTTTGAAATAGGGATGGTCAAGTTGTGTCGCAAAGTTATTCTGGATAACTGAATTCCGTTCGTCGAAATCCTTCCATATCCTCTTCAGGTTCTTGAGCCTCTCTGCTAGGTAAGGTACAGTCTTTCGATCCTCACTGTCCTTACCATAGTTGCGGTTTATCCGAAGGATTTCCTCTCCTACTAATTGCTGCTGATTAGTGTAGGTTTCTAGATCCATCGTCGTCAAATGTTAATTTACGTTTTCCGACAGTATGTTGATACCAGTGTCAGCCCTGGTACACGCTATTGATATATGTATATAAAAAAAACCCGGCGGTTTTTACCCAGTGTCTAAAGCCCTGGTAACGCTTTTTCTTCCGACGTATATATAAAATTACTCGGTGGTTTGCCAAGTGGACCTCAATTAAATGCTTCTTACCACTGGTGGGGGAAGCAATTACTGGAGTCCTGTCACGGTCGCCAAATGTTAACGGGTGGATGCCTTTATCCGCACGTATTAATTATTTGAATGGTCGTAGGTACTTTAACCTAGGCCTTGTAGTAGTGGTCTAATCGATGCGTAAATCAATTAGCCGTTTGTGAAATATCAACCGTCTTCAGCAGACTCACTGAAGATATTATGCAAATAAAAGTCTTATGTTCGGTCGGTGAATGATAACAATCGATTCGCGTTCCTTAATTCCATCTTCTTATTTATACTAAATTACAATCAAAAAAGTGCTTACTTCATCTAAAACATAAAACGCTTAATACTACACAATTTGCAATTCGAGAATTCAATAACTAAAAAGCAATAAATGCAATCTATGCAATTCTAAAGGCAATGTACATACCAAGAGTGCAACGGCCCAAAGGTAAACAACCGGAGTGCCGTTGAACCCGTTGGTATGTTATGATTTGTTCAGCATATTGCTGAGTGGATTAAACTGAGGTTTAACAAAATCCTTACAATATCCTGGGGACACTTGATCCCTTGGGAGACTTGATTCCAATTGTTTTTTTATAAGTATTTTTACTGTTTTTTTTAATATAAGTGTTGATAATTAATACGAGTTATCTCCGAAAATAATTGAAAACGGGTTCATTTAGATAGGTCTTCGAAGGTTTGTTTTTAAAAAAAATATCGATACGTATAAGAAACATTTTCAAAAGAAAATTATGACCCCAGGGTAGATTTGATCCCTATAATGTAGGGGAGACTTGTTCCCTTCAATAAGCACAATATTTCGCAGTTTTTCGAAAATATACGCTTATGATGAAAAAGTTTAAATTTGCGGGCAGAATCTATATTGACGAGACTAGGCTAACTGCAGTCCATAAACCAAAGAGTGGTTGCTACCAAGGGGAAAAAACAAGTAAATAAAATGACGTCAGGTGAGCGCGGTGAACTGGAAACTGCATGCTGTGCTATACCTGGACGCAATGGGGAACTGTGTTCCCCCTTTATGATCTTCCTACATAAAAATTTGCAGGGCCGTATGCTGTATCCTCCCATAATTAAGTCTGCCCTAAGTCCGGATCAAGTCTCCCTGAATGGGGGACACTTGGTTATTTTGTATGGTTTTAGAAAAACGGCAAAAAATATATTTTATCTTACATACTTTCTTAATTAAACTGTACAATATGATGAACAATTAAATTGTTTATAATATCGTTAAAATAAAAAGGCAATTAATGTTTTACTTTTTAAGATATTTGACAAATTAAAAAGGGGGGATCAGGTGTCCCAGGTTCCCCTAGTAAAAATGTAACTCTTTTTCGACTGCAAAGAGTTTGTGACTTGACTTAAAAACTACTGCACGAAATTGACTCCGGTATTGTTATGTGCGCCCAAACCGGTTTGTTTTTCTTCGTACTTGCTGTGTTGTTTTTTTTTTTTTTTTTATTTTGAACTGGCAAGGAATCGAGGATATCTATACTGTTTGAACTTTTAAGGAACATTAATTAATAAAAGAATAATTTGTGATGCGAAGTACCGGTCTATTAGAGTTTCCGATTTTCTGGTAGGGTCATTTCCCCTATAATCGACCAGTTAGTGGCTTGCAGAAAAGCAATCTCTAACTGTAAGGAAATCGTTCAACATAAATATGTGATGTTAAACTAATTAGTTGTTGAAACTAAATTTTTTTTATTAAATAAAAGTTTTTTTTTAATAACTTTAACAGTTTTTTCCTAAAAAAATAAAAAATGAAAAAAAGCCAAATTCCGCAGTAATCGAACACTTGTTTCCTGAAGCCGAACATAAAGTTTCCTAATTTCGAACACAAGATTTCGTGTATAGAATTAACTTTAAAAAAATAATAAAAAGCATTTTTTTAATTCTTATATAAGTTAAAATCAAGACAAAGATCAAAATATATATTTTATTTGGTTTGTATTCAATTTGATTGAAAAAAATTGATACAAAAGTAGGAAGGTAATTAACATAAAAAAAAACTTAAAAAAATTAAATCACAGTAATTCAAAGCAGTGACAAGAAAACATAACATATATGTAATGTAGGTAGGTAATTGTAGGTAACTCAGTCCTCAGTTTTAAAATTTAGTCGCAAAAATGGCAGACAAAATCTGGATTTTAAGCCTAGTCAAAAGTCATGGTACATAAGTTGGTTCAAACCAAATGATACCACTTCTTACAAATATCGCAGCCATCTTCTTTCGCGTCTGTGTCCAGCGCAAAGTTCACATTTTTATTTTCGAGAGCTTGTTTTAGGTACTTTCTTGATGTTTTTGGTTTTTTTTAGTGGCCTCTTTATTGGCAGTAATTGCTGTTCCCTTTTAGTTTGAATTGGTTCCGGGTATTTCAAACTAGAACTGGCTATTGATGTGGAAGTGGATGGTCTAGAAGCGTACTCTGTCAGTTCTTTTGGTTTTTGTAAATCATTTACGCGCGGACTAAGCGGATTCAAAACTTCACCTGCAATCAAAATAAAGTTTTCATTTAATACCTACTGAAAAATATAATTTAGTAGGTATTAGCATTGTTTATGAAACTAATAGAACTATCATCAAGCAAGATTTTTTGTTTGTTACTCAGCAAGCCAGAGGGCGCATCGACTTTTCTCCCAAAAAATTGAAAAATATTGAGTCAGAATAAAGTAAAACCGGTAATGCTTGTTTAGCATTGCCTTCCGATGTTCACTCAAAAGCAAAAACAGTTAACTAAAAGCCAAAAAAAAAATTGAGATTTGAGTGTTACGAACTTACGAGTATGAAGGGTTTATGTCTTTTGTCTGGTTTGGTAGAAATTTGAATGAAACCATGAGTAAAACCAATTGTGTGTGTGTATGTATGTATGTGTACAAACACAGTGAATAAGCCGAAACAAAAATCATAATCATTGCGCAGGTTATATTTGTCTTTTTCTGCATTTGGTCAAAAGATGAATTTTGTGTTTTAGTTGATCTGTGCTGTGCCAAAAATGCAAAGTAGGTACATTGTTTACTGACTATATTTGAACGAGAATAGAATAAAATTGCTGTTTAGATGTAAGATGATTGAAAACAATTTTTGGTTTTATGAAGTATAGTATAGTATAGTACACAGTCTAGTTTTTTTTTATTATTATAAGTGTGTTCAAATTAAAGCCGACAAAGTTAATATTTTAATAATGGAGTTTACTCATGCGGTTGAGACGCATCTATCAGACCTGAAATCAGTTGATGCATAACATTGATGTCCTTACTAACCTGTCTTTGAGACAAGGTTTTATTCGATTCTAATATGAAACTAGGGTAAAAGTGTCGTCACAGAGAAGCTCTTTTATTGCAGAACGAATGAAGCTTCGCTGGACGGCTTTAATAAGAGTATTGTAATTCTTACAGTGAGGTGTCCAAATTTCGCATATTCGAGCGGAGGACAGATAAGACTGTTAAAGCCGACAGCAATTCCCTTTTTTCCGCCCTCTGCTTGGCCAGGTCATCTGTTCTCCTGTTGTAGGCAGCCAGCTTGGCACTTCGGTATTCACTGTTGCCGTTCCTTTCTTGTGAAAATTGTTCCCTCCAATTTTGAATGTCTTTTGCCACTGTGCTCGTTTTCTTTGGCCTTTGCACGGTTTCTAAAGATGGTGGAGGCGAATTGCCAATTGTTTGAGGAGGTTTGCGTATGGAATAGGACATTGGAATTTGAATGTGACAGGAGTTTCGGAAGTGGACTGGATATTGGGATAGGATAAAAAAAGAAAAGAGAAAGGGAGAGATAGCTGAGTGCGAGAGACGTGGCATGCTCACGTAGCATGACTTAACTCGCCAGAATGGGGCGGTTCTTGCCCCCACACCCAACCAAACCTATTACAAAACCTTTACTTACTTACTTAGTTGGCGCTACAGCTCGAGGTGAACCTGGCCCGCTTCTCGCAACCATTTGTGTGTGTTATATTTTTGCCTATTACACCTATTACAAAACCTTTACTTACTTACTTAGTTGGCGCTACAGCTCGAGGTGAACCTGGCCCGCTTCTCGCAACCATTTGTGTGTGTTATATTTTTGCACGAATGGAAGGGACCTACAGTTTTTTGCCGACTCCGAACGGCGAGTTGAGAAGCTCAATCGTGACAAATGATACTCTTTGATGCTTGTCAGACATTCGAAAGAGGTGGGCACTGTGAAAAACTTTTTTTAAGTGTTTGCGGCGGGATTCGAACCCAAGACCGCTGGCTCAGTAGTCCGACGCACTAACATTATTACATTACAAAACCTTTAGCATGCCAAATAAACTACGTCTACATTTATTTTGTACTTACTCTTGACCCGGACGGACCACACGGATGGGAGCGCTATAGCTGGTAGCTAGCGCGGCCATATTCCCACCCTTCCTGGAAATCCGGATTTCCCCTAGCGCTTTAGTACCTTAGCAGCTCATGTCATCAGCCGGTGGGACTGCGTCCCTTCAACACCCCCTGAAACCTTAAAACATCAGCGACTCATGTCGCTTTCGTAAGCACAAAAACACAAAACTTCAGCCATATGGCGTAAATGTACATTTGTGATTTATTTTATTCTTATAAGATTATGTACATGTAAATATCGACAGAAAGGAACAACAATAGAAAACTCAAGATCTTCCCCGACCTACCCGCACCTTTGTGTACACGAACAATAAGGAAAAAAAACGAGACCTACCTATATCGAGCTCGGTTTAGGCATACAACAAAAAAAAATACAAATTGTCAACTAGGAACCGCGACACACTAAACGCGACGGGGGGAAGAAATTTAACACAAAAAAAACACTTAACTTAAAATTACGTCAAAAAGTATCACAAAAATTGCACTCACAAGAAAAGTTTAAATTGTTTAAGCTTAACGTCTCCTCTTTGGAGCATATAAATTAGGGTTATAATTGTTATTATTATAAGAAGCTGAATTTATCTTTACTTTAATTTATGTGTATATGTAAATGTATGTACTTATCAATATGCCTAGGTACATACATAATGATACCAACTCTTGCTAGATGAAATCCCGTATATTTAGTATAAATACTTTTTTTTATTATTTAAACCCAGTATAAATCCAGTATATTCAGTTCAACAATTTTATTATTGCCTCATTAAAAAAAAGTACAACACTTTTTTTTATTAATCTGAGTTTGTGCTCAATTCAGCGAACTGCATTGACATCAGACCAACATCAGCTGACTGCGGCTCTGTCTGCGTTAGTTTGCAAGCATAGCGTAACGTATACAATTATTGACACAGCAAAATTTCGATACAATTATTGACACCCTCTTCAAACACAAGGTCTCGCTGGTTTAAATGCGGAGCAGTGATGAAAATCGACTACTCTCGATTGTACTGAAAACTGAAAAAAATAGTACTGAAACAAACAAAATAGTACTCAACTTCTTTGAATGATAAAACAAGCCGCAGACATTGAAAATAATTATTTTAAAAGTTGTATAAAAAAAAAAACCGACTGACAAACTAACTTGACAAATGGAGGAGATGTGTTAGTGAATTGGTTTAAATTTGGTTTCATTGTCTGCGGGTTTTAGTGAGACCATGTTTACTCGTACCATGTTTTAGTGTTTACGGGCCGCTAAATAAAAATAAATTAAAGATGCATTTCATTGGTATAATGTAAAATAAAACCATCCAAAAATCGACTAAGTGCTCTTCAAACCTCAGCATATCATCTTAATTTGTCTCTATATTACCAAAACATAGGAGGTATTAGAACTAAAATGCAGGACTTATTCTTAATATCGTAATCTTTATGTTTTGATATAATCGTTTTCTCGGAAACTTGGTTATCCGAGTACCACTTTAGTTCAGAATTGTTTAATTGCTCTACCTACAATGTTTTCAGAAAAGATCGCAGTGATAACATAACTGGTTTAAAAATAGGCGGGGGAGTATTGATTGCAGTTCGAAACGTTTATTTATGTACTCAAGTTGACCTAGCATCAAACACTCCTAGCTTTTCTACCAATCTAGATGTTGATCAATTGATTGTCAAAATCACATTTAAACCAGATTTTGAACTTTATATTATAGTTAGCTATATTCCTCCTAAGAGCTCATTTGAGCTCTATAACATACACTTAAATAATGTTAATTCCATATTCGAGAATCTAACTAAATTCCAACATGTTATGTTCACTGGTGATTTTAATCTGGGTAACATTGTCTGGAAACTTGATAGTGATTATAATTATCTTGTGCCTTTTAATGTCAATTCCGATATAGAAGTCTTAGTTACTGATTTTTTTGCTCAATTTGATTTCACCCAAGTTAATAATATTGTAAATGACCTTAACCGTATTTTAGATCTAATTTTTGTTGATAAAGAGTTTGTCGTTAAAATTGATATTCCTGGTACTCCTATTTTCGATAGTTCATAACATCATGTACCCATCTTAGCTGAGTTCTCGGTGTTACATTACCAAAAACCATTAATAATATATTGCGTCTACAATGACTAAAAAAATGCTGACTTCGATGCAATGAACAATTTTTTGCAATCGGTATCATGGGATGTTATCTTATCCGCCAGTGATCTGAATGCAATGTATGACTCTTTCATCTCTCTATCTTAAATAATCTGGTACACACTTTTATTCCCAAAAAAAGAAATAATCGAAATTCGAATACCCCCTGGTTCAACAAAATGCTATGTCACTTGAAAAATAAAAAAAATAAGGCTTACAAGCGCTTCAGAGATAATAAACATGATGTCCACCTCAAGTCCTTTTACTTACAGTGCGAAAGGGAATTCAAGGTACTTAATAAGTTCTTATATCGTTCCTATCTTATTTCCACTGAAAATAAATTAAAATCCAATAGTAAACACTTCTGGAAATTCCTTAATACCAAAAGGAACACAAATGGACTTCCGAGTCTTATGCATTATTTGGACTCTTCCTCTGAGGAAAGAAATACTATATGCAATTTCTTTGCCTCCTTTTTTAATTCTGTATATTCTTCTACAGACTGTCAATCTGACAATTCATTCAATTTATGCTCAGTCATTGACATTGGCGATAGTAGTCTTAAAAGTAATATTATAGAAGGTCCTGACAAAATTGCTCCTATTTTAATAAAGTACTGCGCAAAGTCCTTATCTATGCCACTCTGCCAAATATTCAGGAAATCAATTGCTTGTGGAAAATTCTTTGATGTTTGGAAAATATCTCACGTTGTTCCTATACATAAGTCAGGTCCTAAACAAAATGTCTGTAACTATCGTCCAATTTGTAAGATCTCTTCCATTCCTAAATTGTTCGAAAAGATTGCTTATAATAAAATTGTTTTTCTTGTTAACAATGTTATATCGAACCATCAACATGGATTTACTAAAGGAAGATCTACTTCAACGAATCTGGCACTTTTTTGCAACTATGTCGTTAATCATTTCGAACTTGGTAGGCAAACTGATGTTATTTTTACGGACTTTGCAAAAGCATTCGATAAAGTTAATCATCGTACCCTTATTCAGAAGCTATTGACTATAGGATTCCATTCTACCATGCTTAGTTGGTTAGAGTCCTACTTAGTTGATAGGGTCCAATATGTCAAAATCGATGATTGTCTTTCGGTTCCTATTAAAGTAACATCTGGTGTTCCTCAAGGGAGCCACCTGGGGCCATTATTATTCCTGCTGTTCATCAACGATCTTCCACTCGTCGTCAAACATATTGAGTGCCTTCTATTTGACGATGACCTTAAATTATTTCGCTTCATTAAATCAGAATACGATTGCGACTTATTACAGCAAGATGTGGCGCAGTCAATGATTGGTGTGAACGGAATCACCTCCTACTTAACGGCTCTAAATGTCAATGTTTCAGTCTGTTCAGATCTAATGTTCCTATTATGTATCAATACCTTATAAAATCTAATCCTCTTACTAGAGTAACTTCTAAGAAAGACCTTGGTATCATTCTCGATCACCAACTAAATTTTAAAGAACATACGGATTATGCAGGATTGGTTTCCTAAAAAGAAATTCCAAATATTTTCCCGATCCGTATACCTTAAAGGCTTTGTATGTATCTCTGGTAAGATCCAACTTAGAGTATGGCACTATAATATGGAATCCATGCTATGAGACTCATTCTAAAAGAATCGAGAGAGTCCAGAGAAACTTCACGCGGTTTATGATAAAAGAGCTAAATTGGCGTATAGACATGCCAGCTTACAATTCCAGGTGTCTGTAAATAAGTATCAGTAGTCTTGAATGTCGTCGTAGGTACTTTTCCATCATGTTCGTAAGAGACCTAATTCACTATCAAATTCGTTGTCCTAAATTATTGTCATTGCTTGAGTTTTACTCACCGTATCGTCGTTTTCGTAGTTATTTCTACTTTCGGGAAAATAATAATATGACTAATTACGCTCGTAATGAGCCATTTGCGAGATGTATCAGAGAAGCCAACTCTATGACAAGGTCTATAAATTTATTTTTGGATTGTTCCAGAGCAACTTTTAAAGACAAACTTCTTTTTCTTTTAAGCCCAACCCTAGAATCATAATTTTTGTATTATAATAATATGCTATCTCATATTTCATACCTAGTTTCTTACTGTTATCTTTCTTCATTTAATATATGTTCATAATTCTAGTTAGTCTGTAAGAGGTTTATAATCTAATAAATGAAGCAATAAATAAATAAATAAATAAAAATAAAAAAAAAAAAAAAAAATTAAAGATGGATAAGAACTTTGGCACAAGAGCATTATTTATAAAATAAGTACTTTTTTGTTATTAAATTCCACGTTCAGATATCAATCTTCCTCTAAAATTTCTTCATTTTCAAGTGGTTTAGTCGGTAGATTTTTGTTCAACAGTTTTTTTTTTATAATAAAACTATGTCAGCATTAATTTTTTACCCGACTACGCAGAGGAATGGCGGACTACCTCTTATTTTTTTTTTTTTTTTTACCCGACTAGTCTTTACAACCGCATTGATAGTGGTATCAAATGAAAGGGCTTGGCGAGTAGAATACAATACGATATGAAGTCATTCTAAATTCAATATGGCCGACACCCCGCAAGATGGTGGATTTCCGTTATCTTTACTGCATCCCTAATTATGGGAATTAAATGAAAGGGTTTGACAAGTAGAACAAGACATTGCTTACTTATACATACACTACACATAAATAAAAAATTAAGTTTAAAAAACTAAAACCCGACTACGGAAAAACCCAACTAAAAAGTACGAAATAAGATGTAACTGAACAATGATTTCCAGAGTATAGCCGTGGTCGCATGCCGTTACAATAACGTACTTATGTATATGTATAATTACGCATTCGTTGGACAACTGTGATGCGGAGCAATTCCAGTAACGGCTTTTTTAAATCTTTTATTCTTTTTGTCTCTACACTCGTGCATTATTGCGGTGTGAGAGACTGTCAGTATAGTGCAAAATTTCAGTGATTTAACATCAGTGGCTCAAATCGTGCGCAGAAACAAGAACAATTCGTTAAGGAACTGAAACAAGTGAGTGACTTTATATGATTTGTTTTATACAATCATGATCAAATTTTTCAATTCTTTCTAAAGATCATGCTTTCACCTATGATATTTTATTATTAACTTTTTTTCTACTGATATTTAATTAAATAAATGGGCTGTCAACTATTGTATTAGTATTTACTCAATTCCTTTTATTGACATCATGGTGTCAATAATTGCCTTCTACGGGAATACAAAAGTTGACACCGTGTCTATAATTATGCTGTTGGAGGGTGTCAATTATAGTTGTTCTCCCTAAATAAATAGCTAAGCTATTTAGCTGAAAAAATGCCTTAATGCAGCCACAAATATCGTGAAAATAAACCTCCAAAAAGCTCTTGAAAGTGTCAGGGCGCAAGCTATGTCTAAAAAGGCAGCGGCTTAATTTTATGGGGTCCTTTGAATAAAGCTTATATTTCGATTAAGCGAAAAAAATTGTGAAAACAAGACCAGGTCCTAGGACAGCTTTAACTGCAATCGAAGAAGAAGTCTTGGAAGAATCGATAACCACATCCCAGCGAAAAGGTTTTCATAAAAGAAGAGATGTGCTCCATGCCGTTAAAGAGTTTCTTTCGGTTTTTTAACGGTTATGAAACCAACTTCTTAATGTGTCACAACGCGAATTTGCTATAACGCGACTTATGAATTGCGGCAAACCCTTCTATGAAGCGGTACTTCTACAATGCGGTTTCGCTGTAACGCGATTTTCGGTCTTCTCTAACGCGAAAAATGTATTTTGCATTCCTGTATTTCGGGGAATTCGCTTTTAACACATTCACGTGCTCCGTAGGTTGTTCAGTATGATGACATGAACATTTATTTCAATATTGGCTCACTGAAATACCCGTCTTTATTTCTGCCGTTTTTTCGTATGTGGTAGATGCGTACGCTTAAAACATAACCCAAGGATTGGATTTGGCTGCTACTTTGGAAAATTAAATCGCAGGTCTTGATCCCTCTATGGAACGTTCCAACAATTTTAAAAGGCATTTACAACGTTTTCTAGCTCCATATTTTGAAGTACGAAAGGAATTGCAGAGAAGTGCTCAGCATCCTAGTATAACGGATTTTTTTAAAAATAAAAGGCATGCCCCATATGTATGAAACATGAATTTAAATTTGCAATAAAGGTTACATTCTTCTTTTTTTAATTGTTAACGTAATGGTTTTTATCACTTGTGTAGCGTTTTCATATTATTAAAGCTAGTTAAAGTTAGTTTTCTAAAAACAGTGTAGCAAATTTAGATGATTTTTTTTGTGGAGAACGTAACCCCAGTATTAGTATGTGGCCCAAGTATCGTATTACGTGATTGTGTACAACGCGCTATTTCCCGGGAACCTAACTACCGCGTTATACGAGGGTTGCCCGTATACTAATTTTTTTTTCTTTTTATCTTGCCGCGTAAAACTTTTAAAGATATGTCAATAACTATATCATTACATTATGTCAGTAGCTGTGTATAAATGTCAACTATTGTACTCTTACGTGGTGTCAATTAATATTCAATTTTATAAGCCTTTTAAAATATTGTAATGAAACTTTATTTTGTCAATTTTTCTTAGTTTATATAAAAACTAAATGAATTCTAATAATATAACATATTTCGAAATCCCAAGAGTTTTCAAAGTACCTACTCCCGTCAATAATTTTTACGGCGATTTAAAGAAAAAATATTCTTATGGGTGTCAATACTTGTATCAGTTACGCTACTTGTCCTGAGACGAGACATCTTAGGCCTGTTGGGTAACTTTGGTATTCGTACGAATTCTGACAAATTCCTGTTTGTTAACCCAAAAGATTCGTAACAATTCGTAAAATAATGGGCCTTGCGAATCCTTACACCAACTTTTTCTTTGGATGAAGTGGGCGAACACTGCCAAACCAGCCATTTGGCAGTTACTTTCAGTGAACTTAGCTGTCGTCAATTCATTGTAAAGTGGAAAATAAAAACAAATTGACAATTTTTACCCAAATGTGGTTCAACGCGATTGGTTACTTTTTTTCGAATTTTCCATTCTCTGAGAGGATTTTCCCCCACTTTTCAAATTATTTACTATTTGACAGCGTTGTCCGGCTCAGTCCACTTGCCCCAAAAAAGTTACCAAACAGACCTCTTGTGTATGGTGAAAGAGTGCGTTCGACATGCGCACGAGTGTTTGATTTCTAAAAGAGCTTGTTCAATATTAGTAGTACGCACAAACTGATAAAATTTATTAAAATCCAGTATAAAATCCAGTACGGACATTCATTCAGTATCTGGACTTCGAATCCAGTATGGTACTTGAAAATCCAGTATAGTTGGTATCATTATACATACATATGTAAGCGTTGTACTTAAATTTTATGAACTTATCAATGTTTAAATTTTGTTTGAATTATTTACTCTATACTACTGTGTATATTTAAATATATATATATACATATATATATATATCTTTAGTTATTGAATGCACAATTCTATTATCATACTGTATCTGGGTGACAGGTGTCCTTTTTTTGCCCTGATTGACCTTAGGGTCAGCTTCTCTACCCGCGCGGTCGTCAGCTGGTATATCGCTTTGGTTAACGCACGATTGGCATGTGACACTTTTGGTTGCATGAATTTATATATGTATATGTGCACCAATTGATGTGGAAAAAAATACTTAAAATTAAGGAGGTGGCGGCCACTATCCTAATTGAAATTCACTCTGTGGCCGCCTAAATGCACTATATGGAAACAAATATCCTATGTAAACAAAATTTATCACACAAAAACACTCACCATCTGAATTAAACTGGTTTTATTCTAATAATTTCTATCAACTGCCTAAATTGACTTGGGACTTTTTATTGGTTTAAACCTTAAATTCTATACTTTTATACTTTATATATTAAGATTACACTGCCTATGTTTTGTAATAGGACTTTTTGTTTTGTTTTATGTGTAGAAATACCAAAAATACGTCCGGTGTTCTTGCTCACTTTCTTACGATTGTCGTGCATGGCAGTTACTTTTGTCCAAAAACCCAACGATCAGAACTACATACATTATGAACATCCTCAGCGGTCAAGATCATCCGATCTTGGAAGTCGGAAGCTTTCTCAAAATTGACCATTTCACTCTATCCCTATCATCACTGGATTTGAATTGTAGTTGCGGCTCTCGCCACCAGATGGATTCGACAAAATAACATTGCATATACAAAGAAACAGGAATGAATGGAAAATAAAACAAGGTGACAAGAAGATGACAGGCACAATTCAGAGCCGATCAGCCAGCAGTTACTATTGTTTATTTATATAAGTTTTAAAGCTTCTTTTATTGTCTTGTTTTAATTAATTTATTTCTAACAGGTGATCGCAACAAATCTCCGAACTTGTCGGAAGCGAACTGACGAATTGGACGGAGAAAAACGAATAGCTATTGGGACATTTGGAATAAAATTGCGTAAGCCTAAGGTAAGTGAGATTGCAATAACTTTCCAATTATTATTTTTAATATTATAATGCTATCCTACCTATGAGACCCGACTAAGACTATTTCTTCATGCTAAATGATGATGAAGCGCACAGTGGGGAAGAACCCACGTCTCTGAGATCGTCGCATGCTAGCCGGGCAAACCAAAAACATCCGTCTACAGTTCCAGAACTTTGGGATTGGTGGTAAATTTCACCTTGTGTGACCTGTTCGGTAAGTAAGTGCAACTGTTGGTGGTCTAGTGTTTACTTTGGCTTCTCCTCCACAGGTGAAGAGAAGTTAGGAGAAGTGACGGGCGCCCCTATGGCCTCTTATAAGACACACGTGAGAACTGAAGCTGTATACTTTTTTATAGTATGTAGAATGCATACAAAAATAATAAATAATATAAAAAATACTTTACACATGCATATCAGTTTGAATAAATAAATATATAATAAATAAAGAATAGATAATCACTAATTTGAACGTCACTGAAATATGCACATAATTACATGTATATCACAGCTGACTTAATGCACTATAATAGTATTTTTTATTTAGTATTTATTTATTTCAAAGCAACAATCATTTATAATAGACTTTATATCATCTTTAATAAATAAATGAGAAATAGAACAATGAGCAATATTCTGAAGTTTATAATGAATTTAACATTACGATTATAGTTTATAACATGTATTGTAATTTATAGGAGAAATTAAAATTCTTATGACAGTGAATTAGAATAATTTAATTGCCTTTTGTGAATCTACATATATAAGTATATAAAAACTAAGAACTAAAATATTGTGCTAATTTGCCAAATGCCGAAAGAGAGTTTCCCTAAAACTATTCGTACTGCAAGATCTCCTAATGTTGAGAGGAAGCGAATTCCAGAGATGTATAGCATGAACGAAAAATTGCCGTTCTGTACTCTGATAGGATACACGCGGTTGGATTAGAGTTAGGGAGCGGTGCGAGCGTGAAAATTTTAGTTTTTCGTATAAATATGGAGGCTGCTTGGTGGTAATTATTTTGTGTAGGTACTTGATTGTGCAATACTCAAGATATTTATTTAGCGAACATCCCAGTATATTTTTAGCATAAGATGAAATATGGTCGTACCGTCGCAGTCCATAAACATAGCGAGTAATGTTGTTAAAGGCAACGTTGAGCTTACGTCTAATGAACGCACTACTAGAGCAGAAAATTTCACAGCCATATGTTATAATTGGGATCAAGAGAGTCTTAACAAGCATTAATCTCGTATTTAATGGCGTGTAGCACTGCGACATAGACAGATTTCTAAGAGATGCATAGATTTTACCTATTATAGTAGAAATGTGGTCATCCCAACTGAGGTTTTTATTCAACCAAACACCAAGATTTTTAGCCTTATTAACAAACTCAATTGGTTCATTCCAAAGGAGTATATTGGGTAGATTACAGTCATTTAGACCACGTCTACTAATAGTGAGACATTTAGATTTAGTTGGGTTTAATCTCAACGAATTGTCTTCAGACCAAACTTGTATTCTTTGGAGATCTTCATTGAGTTTGCAGACTGCATCTTCGACTGAGCCAGGTTTACAACTTAGGTATAATTGGACATCATCTGCATACATGTGGAGCGATGAGTATTTAATTATCGTCGGTAAGTCATTAATAAAGATGGTAAATAACAATGGACCTAAAATAGATCCTTGAGGTACACCCGCTGAAGTTGAAATGAAATCAGACATTACATTGTTAACTGAGACTGCTTGTTTTCTTCCGCCCAGATACGTTTTGATTAGATTGATTGCAGATGATGCAAAGCCAAATAATCCTCGGAGTTTTGAGAGCAGCTGCAAATGATCCACTGTGTCAAATGCCTTTGAAAAGTCCAGCAGAGTCACAAAAGTTATTAGGTCACTATCCATCGCAGCACGGATATCGTCTGTGACTTTTAGTAGTGCGGATGTGCAGCTGTGATTCGGCCGGAAGCCGGATTGATTCACACAAAGTAATTTATTTCGTTGGAGAAAGACTGACATCTGCTGGTGAATTATTTTTTCCATTACCTTTGACAAAAAAGGAAGGATGGCAATTGGTCTATATTCAGCCGGCTTGTTCAAAGACGCTTTCTTTTTCAAAATCGGAAGAATTTTTGCAATTTTCCACGCATTAGGAAAAGCGGAGGTAATAATAATATTATTAAAGATATGAGTGATCGCCGGAAGAAGGTAAGGTAGTATCATTTTAATGAAAATCGGGTGAATTCCATCAATACCAACAGCTTTAGATTTAATTTTAAGAATAGCACTGACAACATCAGTTTGCTCAAAACAGGCAAATTCGAAGCCATTTACTACAACAACAGGTGGTTCAGTACATGTATTGGCCGCCATCTGTACTTTCGCAAATTCTCTGTTAAGCTGGTTAGGATCAGAGTCATTCACCTCATCATTCCTTGTGCGTCCAGTACCTAATTCGCGCAGATTTTTCCAGAGACTTTTCGGAGGTAAATTGTGGTCGAAATGCCTCTTATAAAACTTACATTTGGCTCGCTTAATCTTTGAATTAACCAGATTCCTGAGTTCTCGGAAGGTGTCGTAAAATTCTGAGAGTCTATATCTCTTCCATTTCGCAAAAGCTACATCTCGTTTGTTTTGTAGGTCAACGATTTCGGGTGTAAACCAGGAGTTATAAGAGTGCTTTTTAATTTTAGTTTTAAGTGGCACGTGAGAATCGAACAGTTGCGATACGTGATTCTGAAGGACGTCAACCTGGATATCAGTTGATGTTTCATGATAAATCTCACTCCAGTTTATTCTCTGCAAGTCACGCTCGAGAAGTTCAGTATTTACATTCCTAAAATCTCGATACGTGTACTTAGATTGTAGCTTAAGTCGGGGAAAATTAAATGTAGCGAATATTAAGTCATGTTTCGAGAACACAGGAGCAGAAACCTGGCTATAGAAAACATCCTCACAGTCATTGCAAAGGAATAAGTCCAACAAAGTACTGGCCTGAGTGAAGTGCGTTGGAACAGTTGTGTTAATAATGTCCAAGCCTACTGCTTTCACAGACCGAACAAATGGTGCAGAGCCCACTTCATTTAATATGTTGCAATTGAAGTATACCTAATACCTAAACTTACTTAATAGAATAAATAAATATATAAATTAAAGCTTAACAATAGGTACGTAGATAATAAATAAATAAACAAAAAGAATATTTCATAAATAAATAACATCAAAGAGTACGTGACAAATAAATAAATATATAAATAACTATCTAATAAATAAATATATAATAAATAAATAAATAAATAACTATACCTAAAATAAATAAATAAATAAATAAATAATTTAAAGGTTAAAGGCTATACGGCAACACTCAATAAATTAACAAATAACACTAAGATTACATAGATAATATACATAAAATAGGCCTTTAGTAGTGCAGAACGTAAGAATGACAGATATTAGACTTAATTTAGCGATTGCTTCGTTCATAGGATCTTGCCTTAAGAATACGTATTCTCATTGTTTGAGGTCCTTTGCATGAAAAACACCTATATTTTTGCCATTTAGATTTTCTAGCTCGTACATATTTTTTCCAATAACGTTTCTTGCTCGGCATTTAATATACTTGCGGTAATGTTTAGAAGCAAGGTATTTTAAGCTGTCGCTAAGGACAAAATTCCTCCGGAATACTTGTTATACATGCTATATTTCTTGGCACTTTCTATGCCGGCCTTTAAGACACTGTCTTTTACACCTTTTTGTACGCATTGTAACCGGTCCTGTCTAGGGAGCTTTAACAGTTCGTTGTCATCAACTGAGTTTAATTTTTTTGCCAGATCATAACAACTCCCATGTGTCACCAAATTTGTCCCGAAGAGAGCAATATATGGCGATACTCCAGTAGACATGTGTACCCCACTTCTTAAAGCACATGCAATATCGCTAAGGTGGACATCCCAATCACGTTGATCGCTTTTCAAGTAAGACCGAATAGCTGCCAACAGTGTCCTATTAACCCTTTCTGAGGAGTTCGATTGCGGTGCGTAGTTAGCTGTCTTCATGTATTGTACTCGATTCTTCCTTAAGAGGTTTTGGAAATCTTTTGCCTGAAATTGCTTTCCGTTATCGGAATGAACTATCTGAGGTACTCCAAACATATTAAAAACCTCGTTCTGAAGGAAAAGTACGAGTACAACACTAGCAGCATTCGCGTTTCTCAAAGGCTTCAAGAGGACAAATTTGGACAAGTGGTCTAAAACGATAAACACGAAACAATTACCCGATCTAGATCTAGGGTACGGACCAAGAAAATCTATACAGTGTACTCTCTCCTAACGGACACCTCTCATAACCGGACATATTTCAAGGAACGGAAATAAAAACTCGATTTTTCATATAAAAAACTCTACCATAACCGGACTCTCTCATAACCGGACACGGACACCAATTTTCGTAACCGCCATAGAATGTCGCTCTCTCATAACTGGACAAAAAACATCTACGTATAGCATATTGTTTACATATTTTTTTTGTTTTTGCTTTGTTTTCCTCTTCTTAGGACTTTGCAAAGAAACGAAACAAAAATGTAAACTGTGGAGTGTGCCTTTGCGTTATTATCATGTTCGCAGTCTCGCGGACACATAATTTTCCGTGGAGAACGCTAGAATGACACACGCATATCTCCGACCTTTTGAGAGTTATTTTGTATTATTTTATGCAAATTTTGTATAAGGATAAAAATGATTCCGCTGGTCACAGTGAAGTGAAAATTTGTCTCTGGTAGAATAAAATAATGCCGGACTATGGTATAGTATAGAAACTGTATTTCTCGTCGGAGTATCCCGTCTTGTCCTAACATACCTAAAATTCTTTGACGGCATATGCCATCATGACCCGCTAATTTCCTTAACCTTTATTTGTACCGTCACATTTGGCCAGTGAAAGTGTTGGCAAACACGGTGTAATGTTGTTAAGATTCCACCATGTGCGACGTCAGGAGAATTATGCGCGCGTGAAATTATTGCCTCTGTCAACGCGGATGGAATCCACAACTTCCAAACATGTTCTACGGTGGATAAGTCTCCATTGGATGGCAAATACCGTTTATAGACAAAATTATAATTTACCTTCAGAATTGGAAGTGCATCCTGGTTGTCTTTAATGGTCGTTATGAGGTGGAGATATTCGCCAGATTGGAATTTTTTTGAGTCAACGGCGCTACCTCGGTTAGGTCTAGACACTAGACAGAGAGTCAACATACACGCGTGATAGAGTATTTAGCGAACCTTTTCGATGCTCGATATAAAACGTGAAAGCTTGTAGTTTTAAGCTCCATCTAGCCAATCTACCGCTCAGATCCTTTAGCGTCATTAACCATTTTAGACTAGAGTGATCTGTGATTACTGTGAATTTCATTCCAGCTAATACTGCTGCGAAACACTCCTTTTCAGTCACAGTTTCTCTGGCATGGGTTAAGTTTTTGGGAGAAGTAAGCTTTAGGGAACTCGTTATTGGTGTCATCTTTTTGAAAGAGAACAGCACCTAGACCTGTCTCTGAAGCATCACATTTCACAAAGAAGCGCTTTGCAAAATTTGGGTGCGTTAGTACTGGTGCACTTGTTAATGCAGCCTTCGGTTGCTGAAATGCTTCAGTGGCCTCTTCTGTCATGCTAAACTTCTCCTTATTCTTATTAAGTATGTCCGTTATTGGAGCCGTCCAACTTGAGAAGTCCTTAATGAATCTCCTATGCCAACCGGCCATTCCTAATAGTCTTCGGACCTGTTTCGGCGTTTTAGGAACCGGAAACGCCTCGATTGCTTCAACCTTCGCTGGATCAACCCCACCAACCATGAAGCCTAAGTACTTCAACTCCTTGAGAAGCTGAGAAGTCCCTTGATGTGAGGAAGAGGATATGCGTCCTTTTGGGTCAATGCGTTTACCTTACGCGAATCTAGGCACAGCCGGTTCTTACCAGGCTTGCATATTAGGACCACTGGCGAGCACCAAAGACTCTCGCTTTCCTCTATCTTACCGAGACTTTGCATTCGATCCAGTTCTTCATATAAAAGAGCTTGGATCGCTGGAGAGACAGGGTAGTGGTGTTGTTTCATCGAAGTTGCATCTCCTACCTCGATGATGTGCTCTTCCGGGACTGTTTTGCCTAGTCTATGTTTGGTATAGCACAGAAACTTTTCCTTGACTGCATCCAATTGACTTTGCTGAACATAGGATAAGTCGTGACTATCAGAGATGGTCTCAATATTTTGGGCCGTGAGGGCACTGATTATATTTGAGGCTATCTGAAAGGCTCTCCAGAAATCTACCCCGAGGTTAACTTCGTGTTCCAAGCTAGGTACCATATAGAAAGTCATCGGCTGTTTGGAGTTCTTGTATGCTACCTCGACTTGGACCTTGCCCATTATGGTTTGGTTTCCCCATCAGCTGTTTTTACCTCTGACCTAAACGGTTGTATTGGCGCTTGAATTTGTTTCACAAACAAAATCTTCGCAGTTTTTTCCCTAACACACTAACGCTTGCTCCACTATCCAATAATCCTAATACCTCCTTTCCAGCTATCATAATTTTTGCGTATGGTCTTGGATCGGATATGCATAGCCGATATGCTTTTTCTTATATTTTTCCTTATTCTATATCTTTCCCTAGCTTTTCTTACTCTATTGGCTATTAAACTATAATTGGCTTTAAATATTCTTTTTTTTTCTGCTAAATTGTATTCTCTAATTCTAACGTGTAATGGTCTTAAGACTAACTTATTCCTTAAACTAGAATCTACAGATGATTCTACTTTTCGTTTTAGAATTCTAATTGTGTTTTGCTCACTTTCTATGCCTTTTAGGTGGTTTTGATTCGAACGCGACTCCCCCGGTCTCATCTCGTTCATCTGTCTGTTTTCCGGATTGCACCGCCTTCTTTTTGGGGTTATTACGCCAACTTCGCCACATCTGTAGCAAAATAAAATTCTTACCTCTGCAGCTCAATCCATAAAAGAATGTCCAGGCTCTCTGCAGTTCCAACAAATCAACGACCTTGGTTCGGCGTTTTGTTGTTTCGGTCGGGCTCCTGCGAACTGCATTGCTGCAACATGTTCATTTTCTTCCTGGTAAGCTAGCTCATTCACTCGATACTTGGCCTACTGTCGATGATGTTTTCAGAATCTTTACAAGCGTACCTAAGCTGTTCCAATGTAAATATCGCCATTGGAAACACTAGCCTACCTATACTCTCCTTCAAATTTCGTTTCATGATCCGAACTAGCTCTGCTTCAGGCATTAGAACATGAAGCTGGGATTTCAATTTCGAAATGGCGATAAAGAACTCGTCAGACGATTCCCAAGCGCCTTGCCTACGGTCCATGATTTCTCTCATGATTTCGAAATTGGACCTGGAGTTTCGAAATTGACGCATCAGAGCATCTCTAAGCATAGGCCAGTCTGGACGATAGCTGTTACGCTGAAATTGCCAGTACAACTCATATGCTGTTCAAGAGAGAAGAAGATGAATTGCTCTGCAGAGTTTTCAGCCGGAAAATAAAGTCTTCCGCCGTGAGAATCTCTGGCTTTCCTTCGAAATTTAGTCCCCATTTATCGATTTTAATAGGACCTCGGATACCTGATTGCTGGTTAACTGGTGGAGTGCGGTAGGTGGACTGGGTTGGAATGTCCCATGATTCTCTCTTACCCGGTGGTGAGGTACGCGGTTATTTCGGTAAGAGTTTATCTTTGGTACTACTTAGTATATTGTATATCCTATTACCGCTATTATTTATATTGTCAGTAGGGATGTATACGGTTTGTGTTCGTTCGTGCTGTGGTCTCCTATAAGCAGTATCCCTAGCATGTTGCGGCTGCTTTCTCACGGCACCTGTACTGCGCATTGGAATCATCTCTTCTTATCTAATTTCCTGGTGAGTTTAAATCTTTAAGTTAAGTAAAGATTTAAGTTTAAATCTTTCATAAAATCTAATAAGCTATTCTTCATTTCTCTTTGAAGATTCTCGGAAATGTTTTCTCTAAGTGAATCGGATTATGTGGAAAAGGCGTTCACCACTGCTATATTTATACAAGTTTTAAGGTCCTGTGTTTTGTGGTTATTACCTATTGGTGGGTTTTCAGTTATTTCAATTCTGAAATAAAAACGGCCGAACGGATCGAATGACTCCCAGGTCTTTCCGGACACAGAGGGAATTCATAGTTGTTGGTGACTTCCGGTTGGGTCTTGTTGCCCCTATTGGGCGGTGGAACAGAAGACATTGTGGTGGTAATTTGTTCGTTATCTGTTTGGTGAGTGAAGTTCTTATTCCTATCTCTCAAGATATTCCTTCTAATTTTTCTGTTTCTTCTATCCTTTTCAGATGAGTTCATTATCAGAAAGGAAGAGGAAAATAATTAAATCAACTAAATAATATGGTGTGGTCGCCGTGGCCGTGGTGGTTAGTACGTTGGACTACCACGGAATACTGCCCGGGTTCAACTCCTGGCCGGGTCTCAGAAAAGAGTTTTTTCACGGTACCACCTCTTTCGAATGCCTGACAAGCATCAAAGAGTATCATTTGTCACGACTAAGCTTCTCAACTCGCCTTTCGGAGTCGGCAAAAAGCTGTAGGTCCATTCCATTCGTGCAAAAATATAACACGCACACACAAATGGCTGCGAGAAGCAGGCCTCGGTTCACCTAGAGCTGTAGCGCCAACTAAGTAAGTAAGTAATAATATTGTGAATATCACGTCTTATAGTCACTATATTCATTAACTTAGCCTATAAAACAAGATATTGATAAATGAAATAAATAAGAATGAGAAATTAAATGTAATTAAATGTTACTAAATGAACTAGAACTATAAAGTGACAAAAAAAATGTAATTAAATAACAATAACCTCAAAAAAATAGATAATGTAACAAAAAAAAAATTACTAGCAACTAGAAACAAAAAAAATGTAATAAATATGTCCCGAACAAAAACGTAAATGTAAATATATATGCTAGAAAAAAAAACTTAACTTAGGGTTAAAAAAAAAACCAAATGTTAATGATTATGTATGTATGTAGTAAACGAAAATAAGTAAACCTAAACCAAAAAAAAAGGAACTGAAAGTTATACCTAATAGAAATCGGAAAAGACAAAAAAATTTGTTACTGATTATGTTTCCGGTAAATAAACACAAACCATAGAAGTAAATACATAGAGCAAAAACTCTACGAACCAAAAAACAATCAAAACGAAGATATATATGTATGTAGGTTTTGATAAATAAATGTGTGAATGTAGAACTATGTAAATAAGAGAACTAAAAATCGAAATGTGTAAATTTTTTTTACACTCTGAGTATCTATATCTATATACTATTATGTAAACGTTGTTGTAAAGTAAAAAAAAGGAAAGATTATGAAAAATTTATATAAATATGTGTAACTATAATAATAATAATAACTAAATCTATTTGCAATTACTCAGACAAAACAAAGAATGTAGTTTGTACGAACGTATACATACATGTATATTTTTATTAATTGAATAAACGTTCAAGTTAATTGGCTTACAATTGTTTTTGTATATTTTAGTTGTTGTGATGTATGTACTGGGGTGTTGCAGGTGGCTGTCTGCGGCAATTATTGGCGATGTTCAGGCTTGAGCTGCTTTCGGTAATCATTAACAACACTGATGATGTGTGAACTGCGGACGGACTTGTTTATCCCTCAATGTGGTATGTTTTGGTACAAAACTAAACAAAAAAAACGAACATTTAACAGGGACCCACCCTGTTGCATTTGTCTCCGTTCCCACAATTGCAGTCTATCCTTAAATGGACTTTGCTGAACGTCTTGGAACGGAGGCGGTTACAACACATAGAACATATAAAGAATTTACTACACTAAATGGATGGAACAATGCAACGTATTATGACGAACGACATCAAACACAGCCACTGTACCCATATAACTAATACTAAATGCACAAAACAATAAAGAATAAAATTGAAATTTAAAGAAAGGAATGTAATACTAACAAAAAGAAAAAGAGAAGATAGAGAAGACGAACACAAAACAGGTTTCAATTGTTTCTGTTGTTACCACCAATTATACTCGTCGCAATTCAGAATGGCGATTCTGGGACTTTCCAAACGAAGACTTACGAGTCCCTTGGAGGGGGCAACAAGAACAATTGTGGACTAACGACAACATATAGAATAGGTGTTTAAGGAGGTTTGTGGATGGGATAGGACGTTGGAATTTGAATGTTACAGGAGTTTAGGAAGTGGACTGGATATTGGGATAGGATCAGCGTTGTTCCGGAAAAATGTTTGAGTTGAGCCATTTTCCGAGCCATTCCACACAAAGTTGAGCCAAATTTGGATGATTACTGAAAATTGGTGAGCGAGGGGGCACAAAAAAAAGCTACATGTCACAAATTCATTTTTAAGTGGTAAGGGGCAAATATGATAATTTGGAATTATGTCAAAAATTTGCGAAATGTGATATCAACTTATTACGGTTAGTGGACATTCGCTAAACTTATCATTCCATCACTTTGCCAAATCGGTCGAGTAAAAAAAAATATTCGGTGAAAACGAACGGTGAATGAAAAAATTCCGTTACCATATACCTATAATACCGCAGTAGGAGTCGAGAGGGGGCTCAATTCGATTCAAATGATCGATTCGCCAACCATAATAGTGCTCTAAAAAAGTACATATAACAAATGTATTAGAAGAAAGAAATTTCACACAAAATAAACACTTAACTTAAAATTACGCCTAAAAATATCACAAAAATTGCACCCAAGAAAGTTTAAATTTTTTAAGCTAACTTTTAAGCGATTTATAAACCATTGTAGTATGCTTTGGTCCTAAAGCTGAAATGTGATACTGAATGGTGAGTGGAATGAATTGAAAGTTAGGGACATAAAACAGCACTGTCAAGAATTCTACAAAAATTCTTAAATTAATTAACTTGGAAGACCCTGTATTAAGCACTATTCAGACTTTAAATTCTTTTTGAATAGAAGTCTATTTAAATTAATTGGACTCTTTCCAAATCTTGTCAAAGACGAGGTCATTGAAGACCTACATAGAAGCCTAATGAAGGCTTCTAATCTTAGACGACTTGTTATCCAAAGAAGAAGGTCTTGAAATCTTTTGACATTCTGTCTTCTGCCTCAAAAATACTTTGTGTCAAGTTATGTACCCTCATTCAAATGACTTCATACATAGGAGCATTGGTGTACCTTCTTTATAGTAGTGCAACTACTGAGGGTCTTTTCCCAAACTAAATTAAGCATAAGAAACTCAATTATTATAATGACACTTCATTTCTTAGCAAAACACTTCTATTTTTTCTTGAAAATACTTCACACAAAAATTGGTAAACGGCTTCACTGATACCTGAATTTGAATTGTGGTTGCGGCTCTCGCCACTAGATGGATTCGACAAAATAACATTGCATATACATAGAAACAGAAATGAATGGAAAATAAAACAAGGTGACTAGAAGATGACAGGCACAATTCAGAGCCTGATCGGCCAGCAGCTACTACTGTTTATTTATATAAATTTTAAAGCTTCTTTTATTGTCTTTTTTTAATTTATTTATTTCTAACGGGTGATCGAAACGGGGTTATTAAGGTTTTGTTATACGCTTACCTGCAATTACAGAGAGTCCAGCGTCCACCAATATTGCCTCCTTCGATCTTCCACTACTAGTGGTACTGGCCAGCCGATAAGCTGGAACTATTGCAGGTTTGTCCAGCAGTTTATAGTTTATAGGAACCCTCGTTCAAGGCTTTTCCACTTTCCTTCTACCTGACACGCAGTGAAATGATATCCAAACTCCTGCAGTCGGTCAGCAATCTGGTCCCATATTTTTTTTTTTTTTTTCGGTTCGGAATTCAAAACTTTTTCCAACCCTTGCCTGTAACTCCTTATAAAGTGTAATTGCTGGCAGCCTCTTCAGGCAAAAAGTCTTCTGCTTTTCTTCACTATTAGATGGAATTTTCACAAAATCCTGATCATTTGACGATTCTGCCCCAAATGACTGGTCGAAACTTATTGGCGAAAATTTTTCACCCAATAAAATTAGACCGAATCTATATAAAATATGACAACCTCACTGAACACAAACCAGATCAGCTTCGGACAGAAATTTTTCTCACTGAACAGAAAACCTTGTATTTTTCTGTATGTTTCTGCCCAGAACAGCCTCAATTAACAGACCTGATTTGTCGTTGTTCGCACGAAGAAATTTTAAGGTCGGTTCAGTGTGTTCAGTTTTTTTTTTTTTATGACAATCATTTTTTAAAATGACAATCTTTTATTGTTCAATGCTCCCCCAATACACGCCGTAATTTGGAAAATAGTAAGTACACTAGCTGATCCGCATGGCTTCGTCCGTGTACACAAACAGTCTCTTCTCGGTTTAACGTTTTAATTTCAACTGATTTAGTATATGATCTCTCGTCCCACCGCCCACCTATTTATACAGGAAATTTGACAAAACTCTATGTACCCATGTACCTATGTAGTATGTAATGTACATCTAGTAGGTATGCATAGAATTTCCAAAGTGATTTTGTGCGTTTATGTGTTGCCGCTTTCGTCTAGTATATTTAGTCTTTGGTGAAATGACGAAGCAAAAAGGACACCTATCAACTTACGCAATGTTTATTTATTTAATGAATGGATATACATTAAGAATATACTTCTTATAAATTAGTGATTAAACATTGGAAATCACTACTTCAATGCAAAATCAGTTGGTTTTGTACACCATTCTTTAATTCAAGTGTCAAATGGACTAATAGCGCCATCTCTATCTATCTGTCTGTCTGTCTGTCTCTGTACCTGTCTGTCTGTTTGTCTGTCTGTCTGTCTATCTGTCTGTCTGTCTGTCTATCTGTCTATCTGTCTATCTGTCTGTCTATCTATCTATCTGTCTATCTGTCTGTCTGTCTGTCTATCATATATTTTGAATATGAGTAATTATCCATTAATATAGATTTTGTTAATAACTCGACTCCAGCGCCACCTATCGGGTCCGGATATAGTAGTTTTCTCTTTTGGCACAATACCAATATATATATTGTGAATATGAGCCATTTTGGTTAATTAATATAGATTTTATTAATAAATCGACTCGAGCGCCACCTATAGGGTCCCGATTTTCAAATTTTCGGCTCCGTTACCTGGTTCAATACGAATCCAACAACAAAATCCCCATGCAAATCGGATGATGTTCAGCCGAGTTATGCTGGTACAAACAGACACCAATTAATTTTTATATATGTACATATAATAACTGGACTCCAACGCCCCCTAGCGAGCGGTTTTTCTGCCCATGTCCTTCCCCAGGTCATAGACTATCTCCATACCAAATTACATTACGATTGGTTCAGCGGTTTAGACGTGAAAAGGTTTTGTTAATAACTTGACTCCAGCGCCCCCTAGCGAGCGATTTTTCCGCCTATTACCTTCCTCAGGGACATAGGTATTGGAGCGGGTTGCTTCTCTGAAGAACTAGGAATCAGCGGCTGCTTTCGACTTCCAGATCACAACAGTGTTTTCCAAGCGGAGGTTCTAGCAGTGACAAAGGCTGTTCAATTGGTGTCAATGATGACAATATCACGTGAGGATATCAATATTTTGAATTTGTAAAGAGTAGTTGAAGTGATCGGTTGTGTTTTTTCTTGAGCTCTTTGGTTTTCTAGTTATTTTAAAATTTTATACAATAAAGATCTCCCATCATTCGATGGATGGTTTTTGTGGAAAGTGTGACCGTGGTTTTGGCCGCGATGATGCTCAACTGGTGCCATGCAGCGGAGTTTGTAAAAAATTTTTTCATCGAAAGTGTTGTGAGGGTCAAATAACTGAGTACGAGGTCGGTCTTTTGAAAAGAAACCGTAATCTCGGTTACTACTGCAATGAATGCGTTTTTTTACCCAAACAAATTTTAAAGCAGTACGAGTCTTTGGTGGGATCCAATCAATCTAAGCATGATCTTTTAATCGAGTTGATGAATAGAAATATACAGATGGTGGCTGAAATGCAAAGTAACATGAAAGTGGAATTTTTAAAACTGTTCGACAGAGACGAAAAACATATTCAAGAGAGTGTTAAATGTGTTACGGAATCAATAACGGAAATAAAAAGTCAAATTTCAAAGAATGTTAGTGGTCTTGAAAGAGATGAGAAATTGAAAGAAAGTGTCAATCATATATCGAAATCAGTTACCGCGCTAACAAATGAAATAAAAAAAGGGAATAACAGTCTGGTAAAGGGAAAAGGAGATAGATCATTTGCGGATGTTGTGAAGAAGAGTGAATCGTCTGTCCTTGTTTACCCAAAAAAAGAAGCAAGAGTCTAACGAAACGAGGAAACAAATAAAATTGTCAATAGATCCGACTAGTATAAATATAAACAATGTGGTGAATAAGAATAGCGGCGGCGTTGCCATTAAGTGTGGCGATAAACAATCCTCTGAAAAACTTAAAAATGAAATTGAGAATAAATTAAAAGAAGAATATAATGTAATTGTCCCGAAAATGTCTAAACCAAAAATATGTGTTATGAATTTAGAGAGTGACGAAAATGAAGATGAAATCGTTAATAAAATTAAAAAACAAAACTTGGAATTAAACGATTGTGAAATAAAACTAGTGAAGTGTTTTAAAAACAATAACAAATGGAGAAATTTAAATGCAGTTATTGAAGTAAATGGTGATACGTTTAATAAAATAATGGAGTTACAGAGTTTAAAGATAGGATGGGTTAAATGCTTTGTTAGAGAATACTATAATTTAACTATATGTAAAAAAATTAACAACAAAAGTGCCTTTAATATCAATATTGGAATGGTACTAGATTGTTTTGATATTGTCGGTCCAATCATTCTAAGAATCGTAAACGAATCTTTTTTAAATGGGGAATTCCCAAAAAACCTAAAAGAATCGACGGTTATTCCAATACCTAAAGAATCGGGAACAAAAGCTTGCGACAAATTTAGACCAGTAAACATGATGCCAATTTTAGAAAAAATAGTAGAAAAATGTGCTTTTGATCAATTCTATAAATACGTGTGTGATAATGAAATCCTAATTGAAAATCAATCCGGTTTTAGACATAACCACTCGTGTGAAACGTCCCTTAATTGGTTGGTGATGAACCTTAAAGAGCAAAGGCATAGTCAAAACAAGATTTTATCACTGTTTTTGGACTTTCAAAGGGCGTTTGAAACAATTGACAGAGATCTATTAGCTAAAAAGTTATATTTATATGGCGTTAAAGGCCCTGAACTTAATTGGTTTAAGTCTTATTTATCCGACAGAACCCAAAGAACAAATATCAAAAGTGCAATATCAAGTGATAGTAATACATGTTTTGGCGTACCACAAGGAACTATACTCGGTCCTCTGTTGTTCTTATTGTATATTAATGATATATGTAGAGTGTTAAAGAAATGTAAGATGTCCCTGTTTGCTGATGACGCTTTAATGTTTGTAAGTGGGAAAGATATGTGTGTGCTTAAGGAGTCTATGGAGTCTGATCTTAAAAACCTGTGTGAGTGGCTACAGTTCAATAAACTCAAAGTGAATGTAAATAAAACTAAATGTATGGCTATAAATAGTAATGAATGTATCAACTTAAGAATAGACGGTCAAATAATTGAGCAAGTGGAAGAAGTAAAATACCTCGGTGTGATACTAGATAGCAAAATGAACTTTAACAGTCACATGACTTACATAACAAAAAAAATCGCTAAAAAAATTGGTTTCCTCAAAAGAATCCGAAAGTTTATAACCACAATTTGTGCTGTCAATATATATAATACCATAATCAAACCTCACTTTGAATTTTGCTCAACAATTCTCTTCATGGGAAATAACGAACACATAAATCGTCTGCAAGTGCTACAAAACAGAGCAATGAGAATTATTTTAAGATGTAGCTTTCGTTCCCCTACTACATGGATGTTGTCCTGCCTTAAATGGTTGAACGTCAGGCAACGTATTGTCTTTAATGTCTTAACGTTTGTGTTTAAAATGAAGTTCAACATTGTGCCGGAATATCTGTCATCAAATTTGCTGTATATAAGAGATGCTCAGCCATATAGTTTAAGGTCCAATTCTGACTTCCGACTGCAGCTTTATAGAGATTCAAGAACTCAAAATATGCTATTGTACCGAGGCTTAAAATTATATAATGAATTGCCTCTTGAATTAAAAAATGAAACCATATTACAAAGATTTAAAAAAATGCTAGTTTTATATGTTAAAGAAACAGTTACGTGAATTCATATACTTATGTAAATTAACTTTATTATGTATTATTTAATTGTTACCTGAACTCATATATGTAAATTAACTTTGTAAATAACTTTATATACATTAATGATTGTTATAATAGTTTTAATAACTAAATAAACTATACATACATACATACATACATACATACATACATATTTACATTGACAGCCAGGCGGCCATAAAAGCGATAGCTGCTACGCAAAAAGCATCGGAGCTTGTAAAGTATTGCCGCGAAGAGCTTAAGGTTCTCAGTACGCAGCACAATATAAAACTCTGCTGGGTCCCTGGTCACAGCGGGATTCCGGGCAATGAAGCCGCAGACGAACTGGCTAGAAAGGGTTCAGCCCTAGATAGAGAACAAGCAGACGGGACGGTCAAACCAACACTCTGCAACCTTCGAGCCAGAATTGAACAAAAATCAGTAATTGATGCGAACAATAGGTGGAGATCGCTAAACACCTGTGTGATATCGAGAGGACTATGGCCAACGTATGACAAAACAAGAACTAGGAAACTCCTACAAAAAGATAGAAAGTAGTTGTCAATACTAATTGGGGTGCTAACAGGGCATAATACCTTAAGATACCACATGAAAAAATTACGATTGAATGATGATGACATATGCAGAGGATGTGGTGAGGAAGAGGTACATGAGGATACAACCCATTTCCTCTGTCACTGCCCTAACCTATGTCAACTAAGAAACAGAATCCTAGGCAAATTCTTCTTCGATCACATCGAGGAGCTTTCTGATGGATCACCATCTAATATACTTGAGTTTGCTAAGGCGTCGGGTTGGATGAAAGCATAGGACCACACTATGGGTATCACAATGGGTCCACTGGACCTAAGTGTGATGAGGGCACACACATCCTCATCAGCCCGAAAACCTAACCTAACCTTCCTCAGTGCCCAGACTATCTCTGTATCAAATTCTTCTTCGATCACATCGAGGAGCTTTCTGATGGATCACCATCTAATATACTTGAGTTTGCTAAGGCGTCGGGTTGGATGAAAGCATAGACATTGATACCACGGGTAGGACCACACTATGGGTATCACAATGGGTCCACATGGACCTAAGTGTGATGAGGGCACACACATCCTCATCAGCCCGAAAACCTAACCTAACCTTCCTCAGGGCCCAGACTATCTCTGTACCAAATTTCATTATGATTGGTTCAGCGGATTTGGCGTGAAAAGGTAACAGACAGACAGACAGACAGACAGAGTTACTTTCGTATTTATAATATTAGTGTGATTAGGTGTTATTGTTCACTTAACAAAATTTACATTAATTTTAGGTCAATAACTTTTCCAACATATAATTGAAAACCTTAGCCTGGATAATTATCCAGTCTTATTTTTGTATGGAAAGCTTTTTCGAAATCTATATATGGCTAGTTAAGAACAGAATTGATCCAAGTAACATTTTTAGAAAAACTGAGCTAAGTATGTCTTTGGACTTCTAAGACATTCATTTAGTTAGTGCAAAAGAGATCTAAGTGCTATCGAATACTTCTTCTAACAAAGTTTACTTTTTGACATTTCTGTATTGCGTTAAAAATTCAAATTATTAGTGCAGATGTGATCTAAGTTACTTAAATGTTACTTGGATCATTCCACTGTTGATTTTAATTAAGTGCAGAAATAATCCAAATCGGTTGTTGTCACTAAGATCAGTTTTTATTTAAAAAAAAAATATACTGCTTTAGGTAATCTAAAGCTACACCAGTCACTTAGATCAATATTTTATTCAGTTTTGTTTATTTCAGAAAAGATACAACCGTAATTGGAATCTGCTTTTCTTGATGATTTACATGGATGGACATAATTCGTAACTGTAGAAAGAAGAAACCATTTGTTGTGACGGATATTGGGAAATTCATTGATTTTATGGGTTTGGAGAAAATGATGAACAAAAAAGGGAAAAGTGCTAAAGGGAATCGGATCCTAATTTCCAAAATGAGAAAAATAAAATTGTTTAAAGGAGATAGTAGAATCTATTTCAATGAAGACCTACATACTTACTTAGGTGGCGCTACAGTCCGGGGTGGACCATGCTTCAGCTCCATATAGCAAGACTGGGATGATACGGGTCTTATTTAGAGTCTCCTTAGTCGATCGAGTAAGGACTTTACTACTAAATTGTCTTCTTAGCCCAAAGGTATAGCGATTGGCAAGAGTAATCCTTCGTTTGATTTCTGACGAGATGTCATTTTTTGATGTTATGGCAGAGCCGAGGTAAACAAAGTCCTTTACTACCTAGAATTTGTAGCTGTCTATTGTTTTGTCCAATTCGTCGATGTTGGGTATCCCTTTTTGTTTGAAAGCATATACTTTGTTTTACCCTCGTATACCGCTAAACCTATTTTAGCCGCTTCCATTTCTATACTCGAGGTGAGGAAACCGCGTGCTTGCTATACTGACACTTCGCCCCGTAGCAAAGTCAATCAGCCTTAGTCCGGTTTCGGACTTGGTGTCGTGCAGGCTGTGCCTTCCAAACGTCCTACCAAAGATGTCCTCTCTTCTTATATTGGCGTTAAAATCACCCAATACGATTTTAACATCATGTTTAGGGCATTGCTCGTAGGTTTTTCGAGGAGCTCGTAGAAACTATCTTTGGTAGCGTCAACAAAGCCACTCACCCACCAAAAAATGCAGGACTTAAAGAAAATGCTACACTATGTGCCACCCTGTCATCATCAATTTTATTTAAACTTAACACACCTAAGTAGAAGGAGCCATGCAGCAGCAAATGAGGGAGATGTGCTTCCAAATGTAGAGAGCGATGAAAGTGAATAATTGTCATTGTTATTCTTCTTAATAAAAAACTGATTTTCAGATAAAAACTCATTTACTACATTTTTGTTCCGCAGTTTATAATTTTTTAATAAAAGCAGAAGTGATCCAAGTTCATAAAAGTGTCAAAAATTTCGTCAATATTGTATGTGTCAAAAAAAAAATTATGGGAAAGACTAAGTTACGTTAATATCTATCATAAAAAAAACATGTTGTAATTAACTTATTAGACATGTGGTGAATATACATTTTTAATGGATTAACATATACTAATATTCGTTCATTTTCATTTTAATATTTTTGTTTGGCAATACCATGAAGTATACAATACGTTAAAAATTCATTTTTGATTCATCTCTCTCAATTGTCATCCTTCTGATGAAATAGCGACGCCTTTTAACTTTTCAACTATTAAAACCTAAAAACAACTGTGTATCTTTATTTAATAAAAACATAATTTAAGTAATACTTTTAGTGTTGTGTTTTATTGGTGTTACGAAACACTAAATTGGTGACCCCGACAAACGAACACCAGTAGTTTTAAGGTGATTATTGCACCGAATCTGCAATGATTGAAACGCAGAACAACGAAAATAAAGACTCTACGTCCACGGGCTCTGGCGCCACAGCCATGAACATCGGCCCAATTGTGAACCGTGTAGCTGTTAAGGTTCCACCTTTTTGGCCTGATCATGCGGAAATTTGGCTAGCACAAGTCGAGGCACAGTTTAATGTTGCCGGAATAACAAGCGATGCATCCAAATTCAACACCGTAGTTGCTGCAATAGAATCGAATGTTCTGGTCCAAATATCTGACGCAATCCTTAATCCGCCTGAAAAAGATAAGTATGTCAATTTAAAGAAGTGTATTGTAGAACGTTTCTGTGAGAGCGAATTAAAAAAAACACAGAAATTACTATCTGACATCGATTTGGGTGACAAACGACCAACACAATTGTTAAATGAGTTGAGCGCTCTTGGTAAGAACAAAATAACCAAGGATTTTTTAAAGTCATTATGGCTGCAACGATTGCCAATACAAGTGCGAGCCATATTACAAGCATCTGACGCTGATCTATCCGAACTAGCAAAATTGGCAGACAAAATTATGGAAGTTGGTGAGTTTCACAATTTAGCTGTCGTTTCGAATGTGCAACCATCAATCTCAGGTAACACTGAAATAGACAAGCGTCTAGGGCGTATTGAACAACAAATAAACAGCTTAATAAAAAACAATAGCAACTTCAAACGCTTATCCCGTTCAGTTTCTTCTAGACGTCAAAAATCCCGTGATCACTCCAACGTGTCAATACATGCCGACGAAGAACTCTGCTGGTATCATCAAAAATTCGGACAAAACGCTCGCAAGTGTCGTGATCCGTGTGCTTATCGAAAAAATACGCCAAAAAACTAACTACGTCCTCCGATCAAGCGGGCGGATCTGAAGACAATTATCGGATAGCCCGCCTAGTTATTAACGATAGCATTTCAAGACAACGATATTTGATAGATACTGGTGCGGATCTTTCCGTGCTACCAGCCCATAACACCATTAAGCGAAGAACAACAAAATCAACTCAGCTGTTCGCAGCCAACGGCACTCCGATACAAACATACGGCGAAAAGCGAATAACACTCTCGTTGGGATTAAGACGAAATTTCACCTGGACGTTCCTACTGGCTGACGTCAGCTGTGCTATTATTGGATCCGATTTTTTAAAACATTTCGATCTGTTAGTCGACATTAAGGAAGGCCAACTTATCGACCGAATGACAATGCTCAAATCAAAAGGAAAAAACACCTTATGTAATGTTGTACAAATAGTGGCATACGATACGCACGAACGTTACGCACAATTACTACATGAGTTCAAAGACCTCGCTACAATTAACGCCAACAAGAAACCGACCGACTCTAAAGTAACGCATCATATTACTACAAAGGGGCCTCCGACATATGCACGTGCTCGTCGCCTTCCCACCGATAAACTACAAGCGGCAAAAAAAGAGTTTGAATATCTGTTGGAAAAAGGCATCTGCAGACCCTCGAAAAGCAACTGGGCCAGTCCGTTGCATTTAGTAAGAAAAACGAACGGAGAGTGGCGGGCATGTGGTGATTACCGTGCGTTGAATGATATCACAGTACCCGACAGATATCCGATACCATATTTACACGACGTCACCAGTATCTTATATCGCAAAAAAGTTTTTTCCACGATCGATTTACAGCGAGCATACCACCAAATTCCGATGGAACCGTGCGACATTCACAAATCAGCTATTATCACTCCATTTGGCTTATTTGAATTTCTCTATATGACATTTGGTTTGAGAAATGCGGCTCAAACGTTCCAGCGTCATATAAATGAAGTATTGAAAGGTCTCGATTTTATCTTCGTTTATATTGATGATATCCTCATCGCATCGGAATCGGTAGAAGAGCATGTAAAACACATCCGCATCGTATGTTGTCGTCTTCGTCAAGCACACCTGGCTATCAATTTTAATAAATGTCAATTCGGAAAACGAGAACTAACTTTTTTGGGCCACACAATCAGTTCAGATGGATTAAAACCGCCAGAAGATAAAGTAAAAACAATACGAAATTTTCCACAACCGAAAGTCGCAAAAAATTTAAGGAAATTTCTAGGAATGCTGAATTTTTATCGTCCGTTTATTCCGCATGCCACGAAAAATCAACATATATTACAACGATTGGTCAATGGCAACAAAAAGAATGACAACAGTGTTGTAAATTGGACACCCGAGGCTGAGATCGCTTTCGTTGCTTGCAAGGACGATCTCGCAAATGCAACGCTATTGAACTATATGGCACCAGAAGCACAAATAACACTCACGACTGATGCTTCGGACGATGCTGTAGGCGCTGTTCTTCACCAGATCATCAAGGACCAAATTCAACCACTCGGATTCTACTCAAAAAAGTTTACACCTGCGCAGAAAAATTACAGCGCGTATGATCGAGAATTAACAGCCGTATACCAGGCAATTCAACATTTTAAATACGCACTCGAGGGCAGAGAGTTTATGGTTTTCACAGACCATAAACCACTCATTTTCGCGTTTAAGCAGAAAAGTGAGAAAGCATCGCCACGAAGAGCTCGACAACTTGATTTAATAAGTCAGTATACAACCGACATTCGTCATTTACCAGGATCAGACAACGACATTGCAGACTTACTCTCACGCATTAATACTGTACAAAAAGAAATAATTAGTTTCGATGAGATGGCCACACAACAACAAACAGATCCAGAACTGCAGACTCTTTTAAGCGAAGGTAACGATAAATCGATAAAGTTATCAAAACTATCCATTCCAGATTCGACGTATGAGATTTTCTGCCACGTTCTGCGAGACAAAATAAGACCATACGTACCGAAGTGTTTTCGTCAAACAGTGATTCATAAACTTCACTCTTTATCACACCCCGGTATCAGAGCAACAAAACAACTGGTAGCTGATCACTATGTCTGGCCTTCGATGTCCACAGATGTAGCTGCATTTGTCCGTTCATGTATTCCGTGTCAGAAAGCAAAAATACATCGACACACGAAATCACCTTTAAGCGACTATGCGTCCATCGATGTCCGTTTCGAGCACATAAATATCGACATTGTCGGACCGCTGCCAACTTCAAATGGATTTCGGTACTGTCTGACATGCATTGACCGATATACAAGATGGCCAGTGGCGATTCCGCTAATAGACATAACAGCGCAAAGTGTGGCAAGTGCACTAATCAGCGGTTGGATATCTACGTTTGGTATCCCCTTACGAATTACTACGGATTTGGGTCGTCAATTCGAATCGGCTATTTTTCAAGAATTAACGCAAATACTCGGCATCAAACATTTACGCACAACACCGTACCACCCACAGTCTAATGGGATTATAGAACGTTGGCATCGAACATTAAAGGCCGCCATCAAGTGTTCGGAGACGAATTGTTGGAGTTCAGCGCTTCCACTAGTGCTCTTGGGTATGCGATCAACCATTAAGAGCGACATCGGTTTAAGTCCGGCAGAGATGGTGTACGGAGCGCCGCTACGAATCCCTGGTGAGTTCCTTATGCCGCGAAAAAGCAAAACCAGCCAAACCGAGTTCGTGGAATTACTTCGAAAATCAATGCTCGAGTTACCAATGACGAAACCAGTACGACACGGGATGGAACGATATTGTGTGCAGCCAGCATTAAGAGACGCCAAATACGTGTTTATCAGGACTGATCGTGTAAAAACGCCTTTGGAATTCAACTACGAAGGTCCGTTTGAAGTAATATCCAAATCTGAAAAATACTTCGTTTTAAAAATAAATCAGCGAGTGACAAAAATATCGATCGATCGTTTAAAGGCCGCATACATATTCGACGATACAACAACACCAACAGCAATACCTCAACAGGAAACCAGTAAAGAACAAAAGAACGACATCGCTTCGAAAAATATTACTACATCAAATGATGCAAAACAAAAACAATCGAAAACCGACAACGAGCCACAAACAAAGAAGACATCATCTGGAAGACATGTTAGATTTCCTCTTAAATATCGTTAGTCGATAACTAGGTGGGGGATATTGTGGTGAATATACATTTTTAATGAATTAACATATACTAATATTCGTTCATTTTCATTTTAATATTTTTGTTTGGCAATACCATGAAGTATACAATACGTTAAAAATTCATTTTTGATTCATCTCTCTCAATTGTCATCCTTCTGATGAAATAGCGACGCCTTTTAACTTTTCAACTATTAAAACCTAAAAACAACTGTGTATCTTTATTTAATAAAAACATAATTTAAGTAATACTTTTAGTGTTGTGTTTTATTGGTGTTACGAAACACTAAAGACACAATTGTAATAATAAAGAAAACGCGTTTTGCTCATTATCTCAATAATGACAAAATGTTACTTGGATCAATTCTGTTCTTAACTAGCCATATGTAGGTTTGAAAAAAAACGCGCCTAATATCAAATTCAAACTTACCTGAATTATCACCAAACACTCCGCTCCAATCCAGTCCAGTTTCAAGGGATAACCACATAAATAAAACCAAAAATTAAAACAAAACAAAATACACTGGACTCACATACAACACAGAATACACACAGCGTTCGCCAGCCATTATGAATGAATGCGTGTCATTATCATCATCTCATCCACGGAAAAAAACAACACATGCCAAATGCAGCTGCGTGAAAGGGATAAGCTCTACGCACAATCGGCACGATATGAGAAGAAGAAGGGCAGAATGCAAAATCAAAACAAAAACATTCTGCTACCTGCTGCTTGTTAATTGTCCCTTTATGTTATTATGTTGTTTCAATTTTGTTTATATTCGTAAATAATTAATACCAAGTCTCTTTACATGTACTCACAAAAGTAGTAGATGACACAATTGGAACACAGGGTAATCCAGAGATGTATGCAGAAAACAAGAACGCAGTTAATTTTTGAATTTCAATTGCGGCCGGGGAGAATGTTGTTGACTAAAACAACAACTGAATTTCTACTTAAACGTTAAACATAAACTTAACATGCAAAGCAAACATATCTAAAGTAAACATAACAATGCCTAAAACGTAACTTAAATAATGTCAACTGTCTCTTTTCTTTTGAATGTCAAATCTTATATTACCGAAATAAATGTATGTATATACATATTGTACCTCAAAATGAACTGAATTGTAAACCGTATATAAGACGGTATATATAAAGAATAAATTTACTTACATTTATAACGTGGTAAAAGCGAGTGTTTCATTTACAAACCAAAACACAGTTTCTACTTTTGTTTCGAGTATATTTGCAAGTGCAAATCGACATAAATTTAACCCTATTTCCTTTTGGGAAAAACAGGAAGGTCAATCTTAATACGAGTAGCATCTATTACTCCTGCAAATGAAAGAAAAAGGTATGTAGGTACTTCATCAAAACGTTTGATAAAATGTTGTATATGTATATGATTGCTTAGGGCTTAGGATTAAGTATGCTTGTATTAAGCAATAAATAAATAAATTAATTAATTTATACTTACAACACCTTGAATTCCAGTTTTGCTTCTCATACACAGAGCAGTTTGAGATTTTTCCTCTTCCGTGGGCCATCGAGTCGCAAAAATTGCTAATAAACCATATAACTCTGTTTATTAGCGAACACACAGTTCCCAAGGCGAGGTTAAATCTGCCAGCAACATCCCGAAATGAACAAGCCTCATGACCAGCAAACCACAGGAATAGGGCCAATATAAAAATTATCAAAAGAAAGAGAGAGAGAAAGCTACTTTACTTGACCTCTACCCTAAGTCGAGATTCTTCGTTTCCTCTGTCTCTCCACGGTAAAGGTTCGTCAAGAACCCGAGACATGCCTGATGTTGTTGGCAAAGGTCTGGCCAACCCACCCTACCTATTTGGCCGATGTTAATAGAGGTAGCCGCTTAACTTGACCCCCAGTCACAACCTAAGTCATGCTCTGTAGTGGACGTTAGCGTCTGTCGTCACTTCCCGTGGTCAAAGTTTGTATTTTGTCCTGTTACGTCATTGTTGTATCATATTACTGAAGAACGGCCCGTCCCATCTCTCCACATACCAAAACTTTAGAGTGTCTATTCCATGTTAAATTGATTATACCATTGTTTAAGATTCGATCCTGGTTCGACGAGTGGTCGTGAGCCGAACGACCTCGTAGAAACGGGTGTACCAACTCGAAGTAGTGAGCTATATTGGCCGAACATCTATTGGAGTCACGTGTGGCAAGCGCCCACTCCCTGAGTTCATCCAATTGCCTGGCTATTTATTCCTTGGCACTTAATGGGTTTCACCAGTGGTGTCTGAGTACGTAAGCTGTTTGGATTTGTGAGTTGTGGGTATATTATGCTTGCCGTACAGCAGGATTGGGTGAGTGTAAATCTATGAATATTCTTTAGTTTAGTGTGAAGTACCTTCAGACTACTTAATTGTCGTCCCTCATCGATACATAAATAGACTCGAAGGATTTAAATCCTAACTTGTAAGAATAGTTGTAAGTGTATATCTAAACAAACTAACACTGATGACTAGAAATGTGCATAAACTACATGAATAAATAATTATACTCTATGAATAAATAAATACACTATGAATAAATAGATAAACTATAAATAAATAAACTCTGAATAAATAAATAAACTATGAATAAATAACAAATCTATAAATACAATACTTAATAACATACGTATCTGACTACACGTCTACATTAAATGTATTTTTATGTATACATATACAACAACGACAGCATGAGTACGTCAATTATGTTCATGGTATTTTAAGTATGGAGATCTTTAGCGTGAAAAACTCCAACCTTGTCGCCTCTTAAATTACCTATCTCATATAGGGAATTTCCTACCGTCTTAAGCACAAGTGATTTCATAAGCTTTGGTCCTAGCTCTACTCTCTTCTCCTGGTGTTGTATATCTTTGTGGTCTTTTGGTGTGCAAGCCTTAAGGCTTAAGTTATCAAAGATATTATCCCTGATTAACTCTAGTTTGTCCTTTTTTTGTGTGACTTCTGTGGACATATCTTTTACTAAATCTAGTTTGCGAAGTATTTCGTATGCTTCTGCGTATTGGATCATTTGAGTTCCAAAGACTGTATAGTAAGGTTCGAACGTGGTCGCATCGTGAACCACACTCCTCAACGAAAACGCCGCACTGCTGACATGTTGGTCCCATGTCTTCTAATCTTCTTTACGATATGTTCGGATCTTGGTCAATACTGATCGGTTGACCCTTTATGGGGCATTCTCTTGAGGAGAGTAAATCGCGGTACGAACATGTCCTACCCCATATTTGTCTAAGAAGCTGGCAAACAGTTCTGAGATAAACTGTCTGCCGTTGTCAGAATGGATGAATTCAGGTACGCCAAAGATATGAAAAATGTTCTCTTCTAGATATTTTACTATATCAGCTGCCGTTGCTTTTCTAATCGGTTTTAAAAATACGAACTTAGAGAAATGGTCTAATACTATAAATATGTGAGTATTGCCGTTCTTTGTTCGTGGGTAAGGTCCTAGGAAGTCAATATAAAGTCTTTGGAATTGTCGTTCTGTAATCGTTTGTTGCCCCATCGGTGGTCGAAAAATTTGATTTGGAGGTTTGCTGCATTTGCAGGCTTCACAAGAGTTAACCCAATAGTATTTTTGTCGTAGCTTCGACAACGTCTTGTTAATACCGCCGTGACCTGCCGCAGTGGAGTTGTGTGCCTCACGCAACTCTTTGGGAGCACAAAGCTTCCACGCTCTATCTTCTTAAAGCGCGTCTCCAGTTCGTATGTCCGTTCGTAGCCATCTGAGACGCAGATGTCAGGTAGTTTCCACTTTGCCTGTTTGCTTGTTTTTGAACATTTGGGGTTTCCGAAGCAATTGTGAGCAAATTTATGCCAATTTAACACATTTATTTATCCAAATGACAGCATATTAAAAAAAATAAAGTCAAGCTTCCCACGTTTTTCGATATAAGTACATAAACAATTTGTTTACACTAGCGATAATGAAAAAAAAAAAACAATAATGTTGTTTACCAAAAAACATTGCAATAATTTTTTTAATTTTACGCAAATTCTTAAAAACATTTTTTCAATGACTGGCGAAGCGGGCGGGTTATTTATTTATAATATCCTGAGAGCATTTTAATGTACGTTAGAGTTTTTGTCTCCCCATTTTCAAAATACAAAGCCCCTCTTTGCTCATTTTCAAATCTGGTAACCCTAGTCCCAGTTTCGATAAATTTGGTGGCCGCTGATAGCACTGCACAAAACAAATCAAACACAAAAACAACCCATGTGTTGTAAACATGATGTCCCGGTTAAGTGGAATAATCCTTTAAGTTTAAGTGGAGGTCTCTGAAATTACGGTGAACAAAAATCGTACAGCAGTGGGTTTGTATTTTCACCACTCTCCAAGTTAGAGCCCGTCCAAGTGGGACACCTCTGATTTGAAAGTAAATGATATAACTTCCGAACTATTATAGCTAAACAAATTTTTGTCATATTTTGGAACGGCAGCTCAGTAGCGTACAGAAAATATTATGACTTTGTGTTATTTTATTTAATCACAAAAAAGTTATGAAATAAAAATTTGTTGTTCCAAGTTTTTTTTATATTGTTGACTCGGAAAAAAATATTTTTTTTACTTTTAAGTACATTAAAGTTTGTTTTAAAAAGTTATTTTTTTATCTTTATATTTTTTTAAACTTAATTTGTTTGAATCTTAAATAAATGGATAAGTAATTAAAATCTACTGACTACTTATGATTTTTTTTATGTCCGGCTTTCGACGTAAGAGTCCCGCTGTTTTAATAAAAATATTTCAAAATCCCGCTTTGGCCGAAAAAAAATCTGGCGACGCTGCTAGTGACTCTCAAAAAGTTCGAATGCTGAGAGTAAAACGGCATCTCTTCGCGAGCCTCTCTCAGGACTGTGTCCACCTGCGAGTTAGTTCTCGAGAGCAGCTCCCAGCATTTTTACTCTCAAACCCCCACCTTAACATTTACCGTTTGTCAGGAATTTTAATATATTTCATCAAATTGTGTTTTCTAAACCATTAAAGCTTCAATAACAAAAACAGTCAAACAAGACTACCATCCATCAGATACTGTCAACTCATTCATTTAATTTTTCCCGTTCACGGATGACAATGAAATAATAATTGCCTGGTATTACTAAGCGATACCACTTCAAAACTATGTATGTATGTATGTCTTCCCACTACTAAGCGTGCTCAAACGAGCTCCATTGTAATTGCGGTGAAAATTAATAGCACAGTCTTCACGAGTGACAATCCAACTAACTGATAAAAGGCAATTAAACCGTTGTTGCGTGCTCCTGGCACGTCATCAGTGCTGACTTCCCCTCCGGCTAGAAAGTAAAACAACACCCTGCGACCCGCATTTCTTATTACAGGCAATTGATAGTATGCGAGTACGAGTGTGTCCTTAGTTTGTTGTTTGGTGTCGCTCAGCTACGCTCCTTACCCCGAAAACATCAATATCGCGTAGTGAAGACAGTGTTACACCCACCCGTCCCATCTGGTTTCCTTTGAAGGACAGAAATGCGATACTTATCACCACAATATAACTTTGACATGAATTGAAGAACATGGAATATTTTCCTTTGTGCAGTTCTCTTTCAAAAAGGCGCCGATTTCAATTTGCTGATAGTGCGAACAATGCTTTGTTCGACTGTGTTCGAGAGTTTTATAGCAAACATTGCTTGGCTCCTTTTAAATCGCAGGGAAAATTATTATTTTTGCCTAATGACCCTTCCTTAGGAACACTTTGGTGCGTAGGTAATGTGTATGCGGCAGAAGAAAAGGCCGTCGAATATTTACGCACGAAGTGCTCTATTGCCCTTCGTAACGGAACGTCGAATTGACTAATTAAAATCTTGAATGAAACGTACTGTAAGCTCCAGGGTTTGCTGGGGAATGCTCAAGTGGGTCCAACAAACAATGGTGGAGTGTTTTTCTTTTCAAGTCGGTGGAAATTAATAATAATTTGTTTGTTCTCTCCTCCTTGGCACGGGATAACGGACAAACAAAGAACTGCTTTCGTTTTTGTGCCAACGCAGATTAAATAAATAAATATGGCGTTGGAGTTCAAATATTCCAGCGAAAGAAATAAGGCGGTTGTTGAATGTCTTGTAAATTAAATTTAAAGTAAAAGTAGAGTAAATTACTGAATTAAATATACTGGCGCAAATTTATAGTCAACCGCACTTTATCAGTTTAACTCCGTTCTAGTTAAACGCAACTTTTAACTTAAAAGCATACCTTAATTTTTGTTCAGTAAAAGACAGTAGTATGCGGCTAAATAATTTCTACTTCGCAACGTTCCTATGAGAAATTTTATTTGAACACACATAAAACTGACAGTTTTGATAAAAAAAAAACTTAGTAGTCTAGCTCCATATTAAATATTTAATACGAGGTTCGGTGATTTTAACTTTAATACGAGGCTAACGATAAAGTGGGCTTTATGACGACTATAATTATGAAAACACTTAGCTCCGTGCTAAAATAATTGTACAGTCTACTTTAAACGACTATAAATTTGCGCCATTGTTATCTTGCTATTGTGAATCAAATAAAAACTCTCCAGCTACAATCGACTCTCTTGATAAAAAGAGTATCTCGTTAAATTTGGTCCCTTGAAAATCTCTCGGTAAATTGAACAAACGCTATGTTTTCATCTACAGTCGAATATTTGCAGCGATTAAGCTGACTCTTTCCCACGCAACACGCTATAAAGTGAAAGATGAGGCTACCTTTCGATAATCTAAATTCTAAACTAACTGAAGTACGTTAGTAAAATAATGGAGGAATAAGTTGCTTGTTCGAAATTTTAAATAAAGCTCTCAATAATTTAAACTGTGTGTTGAGTTCAGTTCACAGCGAAGAGATGTCGATGCCTCAAAATAAATATCTTCAGTGCATTACAGCACTTAAAATGTTAAAAGATTAGGGAAAAACAAACACAAAAATGAATAGTTAGGCAGCTAGTGGTAACTGAGCTACTACATTACTGGAGGAGACACGGATGGATATTCGCGACGCGCTGCGGATAGGTGCGAATCGGTACTAACCCGTCATCAAATATCCGAACCTAATCGCACCATTTTCGAAGATCGGTCCGAAAGACTTCGGCCGCACGGTGCCAAGTGCACAAGACCCCAAGTAAGCTAAAACCAACAAACGAAAAAAAAAACGTAAAGACCTAAATAATAACACAAATTGTGGAATTTGGAAAGAGAAAAAAATAGGGAAAAAAGGCGAAGGAAAAAGGAAGAAATATAAAGGGGCAAAAGTTCCTGGTTCGAACATAAGTTCTGGCCGGTGGGATCTGACCAGCGCGTAAGACCATTCAGCCAACACCGCGATAAGCCTCTAAGATACAGAAAAGGATTTCGTCGGAATAAATCAGCTGATGAACAGAAAAGAAAAAAAAAACGAAAGAGAAAATCCAGAAATGGTGGCGTGATTTCCTCACCCACACTAAGGAGTTGTGTCATCACAACCATTATGGCCGATTTCCGTCTTTTCCATTTCGGCCGGATTTAATTGATAAAATTCCAATTGGCTCACATTTATTCTTGAAAAATTCAAACTTGAATTTTGAGGTTAAAATTGGATTTTTGATGATGAAGTCTGGCCTAAAATGAGGCCTAGTGCCAAAGAAGAAAAGTGAAGAAACAGAAAAACCCCAGTGACCCTAGTGAGGACAGTATAAAAAAAAGACAAAAAAAAGGTAAAGTGAAGAGAAAGAAAAGTAAAGAAAACAAAGGAAACAAGCTTCATGTACCCCTATGCAAAAAAACAAGAAAGGAAAGTAAAAAAAAAAGAAAAAAATATAAAGCTTGTAAAAAAACACGTGCCCCTGTGAATATTAAAGTAAAACAAACAAAAGTGAAGAAAAAAAACCCGTGCCCCTATAAAAATGAGCGTTAAAAAAAAAAGAAAAAAAAATCATATACCGATCTCATCGGCCTTAGTACCTCTCTTCCACAGCTTTTAGGTCCTGGTGAAAACCCTCGCCTTTTTCTTCGCTATAGGATCCAAGATTCTCTGGGAATTGTTCAAGATGACTGTGGAGGTAGTGTATTTTGATGGACATATTACATCCTATGTTTTTAAAGTTCTCTAGCATGTCGAGAGTAAGGCCTTGCATAGTCATATAAAAAACAATATCATTTTCCGCATGGAAAAATGGTAGCAAGTCTTGCTCTCTTGTGCGGTCACTTATATACCGTCGAAATTAATGTCGTTACTCACTTCATTAAAGAATTCTTCAAGTAATGGGCTGAAATATTCTAAGTCTGGATAAATCATTTTTTTTTTTAACGTTAACGCCATGCAACAGTCATTTTTTTTTTTTTCTTTCCATTGCATAGGCTCTCCAAACCTCATATGGCTTCTTTTTCTTTGACCATTGACTTACTAGGTTTGTATGATGTCGCCAGCCCCAGGGCGCACTGACTACTGTCAGTGTATTTTCATGGTTGTCAAAAAACCCAGTGCAACCCCCATTTCATCGAACGCAAATAGCTTGCCCTGGCCACTGTCACTCTAATATTTTCCATTTTCGAAGTAAAATACAAATTAAATCAGGTTTATATTTAGATTTTAATTAATTTTATAAATATTTCCTTTTTTGAAAAAATTTCTTTTCTTCAATTCAAAAAAAACAACAACAAAAAAAAGTTCGCGATATGAAAAAATAGACGAATAGAATTTTTGACAACCCTTTTTTCTTGCACTGAAGAAATTCCCAGGGCGAATACAGGGCAGACCGAGTGTCGACATAAAACACAGGGCAGCATTTTCAGTGCACTTTCAGTGTAGCACTGACTGACATCGAACACATCAGTGTGTTTTCAGTGTGCCCCAGTGCGCCCTGGGGCTGACATCATACAAACCTACTGTCTCAAGTGTTCATAGCACATTTTACAAACAATTAGGGGTATCCACGGTTTGTATTCATCCATAATTATCGACTTAAAGGAAGAAAAATAAGCACTTTTTATAAAATCTGTTATACATATGCTTTCGGAACTTTTTAACGGTGTATTCGCCACAAATGTAACAAAACACATTTGGCTTAATTGAGACAACTTCTTCGCGATGAAGACATAGTATTAATATTACATACAATACAATCTACATATTATATAAAAATGGTGTAAAAAAATGTGTAGTAATTCATCAGTTGAGAACGGCTGGGCCGATTTGGCTCAAATTTTTTCAGTTGTTCGTAATTGCCAGGAGAAGGTTTTTACGAATGAAAATTATGGGAAAGCCTTTCGGAAAATTGCAAAAATCGAAATGTATATAAAATCCCGGAAAAACGCGAAACAATTTGAATTTTTTTTTCGACGAAATTTTGCATTTTATCGCATGATTTGATTTAAAGGTGGAAAATTCGTTGTGAAGCTTGGAAAATTTCGGATAATTAAGAAATTCATTGTGATAAAAGACGTTTTGCGTGCATTTTGGGTGGAGAAGTAAACGAGATAAATAATAGATGGCGCTGTGCTGTGATCAATGCCACAACCCGATAAATGGCGTTATACGTTGACCTAGGCTGTGCGCAATTTGATAGGTATCCTTTTCGCATTGTCATTTTCTATTGAGCAAATTTGCTATTTTTCTTGCTGCAATTGATTCGAGTTTTGCGTTTTATTACACTGATTCTGATTCTGACTGAATAGTCGCATATCGCGCATCACATCCGAAAACGGTACAAACATTACGATCAATTGAAATTTAATGCGATATTTATGAATTCGATCATATTTTCAAAAAATAAGTTTTCTTTTGAATAGGATTAGTCCAAAACGACTTTGTTGTTTTTAATGGATAGTTATTTGCTTGACTAATGCCTCCTATAAGGCGGTCAAACTTTGGACGACGCACACGAGGCGATTTGGTGGGGCTATGATATTGCTCTGCGGAGATCTTTGTCAAACGCTTCCCGTCATCCCGAAATCTACTGCTGCCGATGAACTTAATGCATGCGTGAAATCGTCGTCTTTGTGGCGGCATGTCAAGAACTTGAAATCGACCGCGAACATGAGAGTCGCATTGCAAAACGACCCATCGATTGCTGAATTCTCAAGACAACTGCTGGCGTTTGGCAATGGCCAGATTCCTGTTGATGTTTCGACTGGATTGATATCGTTCCCGGCAAATTTTTGCGAGTTCACATGGTTGAAGGAGGAACTCATCACCAAAGTGCTCCCCGGCATTGCACAAAGTTATAAAAATCTCTATTGGATTAGTGAACGGACAGTTAGACAGACAGACAGATAGACAGAAAGATAGATAGATAGACAGACAGACAGACAGATAGACAGGCAGACAGATAGATAGATGGATAGATAGACAGATAGACAGACAGACAGAACAGACAGAAAGACAGACAGATAGACAGACAGACAGATAGACAGACAGGTAGATGGATAGAAAGATAGACAGACAGACAGACAGACGAACAGACAGATAGATAGACAAACAGACAGATATGTATATAGATAGAATTTAATTCAGCTTATAAGTTGACACAACATTTATTAATTTTGAGGCGGTACGAAGTTCGCCGGGTCAGCTAGTTTATTTATAGAAATTTAGCGAGAAGATATCAAACCGCGCACACGAAAGTACCGATTACAGCCAGTATTCAAAACTGAGTGTAGAACTGTTCTCTTTAGATTACTAACACAATTAAAATATAAACTTAGAAATACTGACTAAAACCACCGGCAATGGAGCTGTAAAACTAATTTATTCTTAAATGAACTCCTACTGAAATGAAAATCTAAAAAACTACAATAATTATTTGACTCTCGTAGGCACCTAGAAATTGGTTCATTGTAACAATAATTTCTCTATGATAAGGTACATAACATAAATAACGATTTCTAAGAACTCTCAATGGAGCATATAATCCAATTAATGAAAGGAGAAAAGGCAATCAATATGACAGTTAATCAAATCGCGAATAAACATAATAGAAAAATATAGCCTTCTTACGAAATGAGGCAAAATTCCAAATAATTTGCACCTCGTCTCATAGGAAGGCATTTCGATATTCCAGCGTAATCTATGCACTGCAATCCTTGCTAAACGTTTTTGGATCCTCTCAATTCTGTTGGCGTGTATGTTATAAAATTAATTCCAAATGGTACTGCAGGTACTCAAGATTAGATCTGACAAATGCAAAAAATAGACATTTAAGAGTATGGGGATCTTGGAAGATTTAAGGCCCCGACCCATAGAATCCGTCAATGCCGCTGCGTTTAACGTTGACGCTGACGTTGGCGCGTGACGGAAAGATCCGTCCCGTCGCATACCAGCGCTGAGGGGAGGACAGCCGATGACATTTTGCTATTGCTGAAAACAGAGCTGTCGTTTCGGTAATTTTTTGGGTGCTTAATTTTTGATAACATGGTGGTACTTTTCAAATGAAGATACATAGTACCAATATTCAAATATGAGAAAAATTATGAAAATGGTAAATTGTTTGGAATCAGAAACAAAATTATCTGAAGCTCATTAGTTTCCATTTTTTTTTTTTTTCTTTTTTTGAATTTTTCAGTGTATGTTCCTATTGATTGCCGGTTGGTTTTTCAATCCAAACATAATTCTATCATGGCCCTTGGAGTTTTCTTACCAATAAAGTTCTATTATTTGGTATAAGGACCTGACATTGCAATCACTTTTTTTATCTCGAGTAGTTTTTATCGCTCCAGTACAATATTATCATTTTCCAACTTACTAAAAAAGCACTTTTTTTGCTCGAGATCAATTTTTGTGAATTTCGGATTCAACTAGAGATTTACACCTACTTGCAGTAATACCAAAACATTTTATACGAAATTAAAACGCAGTACATCAAAATGCTATTAATTAACACAAATATTATCAGAAAAAATTAGAAAATACAAAGAAAAAAAGTGTATTTAAAATTGTATTTATTATTTTTCTTTTTTCATTTATTTCCTTTTACGAAAAAAAAGGCCAAATGACACTAATACAATTGCAGAAAAACAGATCAATCTCATTTGTTTTCTATTCAGCACGAAAAATCTGAGATCTGAGAGCAAACTCTGCAAAGCCCAAACAAAAACGACATAAGGCAAGTGTAGTACGGACTGCAGATGGGTATACAGAACAACTATTGTAGTACGACTGACAACACGTGTTTACGCAAGTGTTTTCTTTTCAAGCTGATGTCAGCTGGTTGTCAACATCGATGACAGTTTCTCTATATTTCTCTATGCTTCCACCAATTAAAATGCATACTCTCAATTCGTGAATGCATGAACTATAATATGTGAAGGTGTGCACTTCAATTGTTGAATGTGTGAACACCCAACGCACAGCGCAGAGAAAAAAGTAGAAAGTAAACCTACTTTCTGCGTCTGCGTTTTTATGTGCGTTGGTTATGGGCCGCCGTCCATAAGAATGCGTGTATTCTATCGAGATGTCCGTTAAAACGGATGAATAAACGCACAACGGATTCTATGGGTCGGGGCCTTTAGAATTGCGTATTGGCCACTAAAAACTCAATATGCTTAACAAACTTAGGTTTATTGTCAAAAATAACTCCAAGATCTTTTTTGGAGGAAATAAAGGACAGCGAGACATTACCGATCATGTATGTGAATGAAATTGGGGAAAGGTTACGACAAAAAGTAAGGCTTTGACATTTAGAAACATTTAGATGAAGGTCATTATTGAGGCACCAAATCGAAAGCCTGTCAAAATCTTCTTGCAAAAGAGTACAATCCTGCTCAGAGTTTATAGGCTGGAAAACTTTCAAGTCATTGGCAAAACTAGGCATTGGGAATTTACGAACATGTCGGGAATGTCATTTATAAATAGAAGGAAAAGCAAAAGGCCGAGATGACTGCCTTGAGGTACACCAGAAATTACATAAATAGGTTCTGATATTATGCCGTAAAAACGGACATACAAGTACTGTATACGTTCCTTAAGATAGGAGCTAATCCATTTTAGGGAGGAGTTAAATTCAAATTTAGTTAGCTTGCGAATTAAGATATCGTCATTAACGCGATCGAATGCTTTAGAGAAGTCGGTGTAGATGACTTCATATTGTAGGCCTTTTGCGTAGCCACCTAGAACATGGTGACAAAAAACGAAAGGTTGGTAGGGGTAGATCTTCCTGCGACAAAACCATGTTGAAAAGGAGAGATAAAACTTTTCAAAAGAGGTGTCAGTAAATCACAGACTTGTTTTTTAAAAAGCTTGGGTATTGTCAAAATTCTACAAATAGGACGATAGTTAGTAATATCATGCCTAGATCCGGACTTAAAAACTGGTGTTAAAAAGTTGTTCTTCCAAGCTTTTAGAAAATGTCCGCTTTGAAGCCATTTGTTGGAAAAGTTAAGGCATTTGCAGATGATTAAGGAATTGCATGCGGATCTGTTAGCCTCTTGAACCTAGTGGCTGATATAAGTCATGACGTTCATCTATTAAGACTTTGGTTTGCTGAACACAAACTAGTAGTTAGTAATAAAACTAAACTCATATTTTTTAGCCTCAACGCAGTTGATACTCCGGATATCGATGTTGTATTCCATGCATCAAATTGTGCAAGGTTCAACCTTTACACACGCTGCGTTCACGACGATAACAACTATTTTAATGCCAGTGTCGCCTGTAACGTCAACTGTTTTAAAATCGAAAATTTAGTTTGTTTTAAATATCTGGGCGTTACTATTGATCAAAACTTGAGTTGGTCCAAGCATATTTCAAATATTAAACGGTATCTTTTATCCACAGTTCATTGTTTTTATTGTCTGAGAAAATTTTGTTCTAACAACACTTTGAAAACGATATGTACTATTATGGGATTTTCCACTCTAAATTACAATATGGTATTAGCTGTTTGGGGGCGTGCCTACCTAAATAAACTGGAGCTGTTAATTGTGTTGCAAAAATGTGCCATAAGAAAGGTTTGTAACGCTACTCGTCTCGCTTATTCCATGGAGCTATTTAGAATTACAAAAATTCTCCCAGTGAGACAATTGTTTTATTACAAAGTACATACTGAAGCACCGTAGCGCAAGTGGTTAGTGCGTCGGACTACTGAGCCAGCGATCTTGGGTTCGAATCCCGCCGCAAACACCTAGAAAGTTTTTTCACAGTGCCCACCTCTTCCGAATGCCTGACAAGCATTCAAGAGTATCATTTGTCATGTAAAGCTTCCCAACTCGCCGTTCGGAGACGGCAGAAAACTGTAGGTCCCTTCCATTCGTGCAAAAATATAACGCGCACACACAAATGGTTGCGGGAAGCTAGGCTTGGTTCTACCTAGGACTGCTGAAGCCAAATATTATTATTTTTACATACTGAAGATATTCTTTATGAGAGGTGGGTACTTACAGAGTCCAATATCAGAAGTATACATTTTACGTAGTAATTTCCAAACTATTGTTGCTATCCCCCCTTTTCGTACTACACTTTTTAGAAATTCATATTCCATTGTCTCCCGTAAATGGTTTAACCGGCTCCCTGTAAACGTTAGAAATATAACAACTCTATTCCTTTTTTTTTAAAAAAATAAAGCTATGGCTTCTATATTCCGACGATGATGAAATCGAAATTTTGCTGCGTTTTGCCCGTATTACACGACAATGAAATGGGTGCATGTACATACATGCGGCTCTAGCGTCACGCAAAAATGCCGCATTGGGATTTAATGTTGCATGGAACTTGTGGTTGCATGTGGTTGCATGCAAAAAATATGGGTAGTACATGTGGACATGTGGACATGTGGATATTGTCCCAAAAAACCACATGTATCCATGCAACTATGGGGGTCGCATGGAAACTGGTTGCATGTATGGTTGCATGTATTTACACGACATGTATTCATATCAATTTCATTTATTCGCTGCCATCAAGTTGTCATCGGATCTTAACGTTTCTTTTTAAATAATTGTGTGTATTGAAGTGAATTTTTTGTGCATTATAATTTTTAATCAAAATGTCAAGAAGAAAGTGGTCGGCAATTGCTATTTTGCCATTAAATGAAATCGAAAATGCAGGCAAAGCCGATTGCGACGATTACAACGACGAGGCCAAACTGAAAAGAAAATGTATTTGGGTGAAAGAGTGGCTACACCAGCGCCCTGTGCATGGCTTTTGTGCAAGATTGCTGGTTCAATTGCCTAGCGAAGAACCCACATTGTGCCGTAATTTTGTCCGCATGACGGCGGACCAATTCGATTACTTCGTCGGTTTGGTGAAGCCGTACATTGAAAAATCTGACGCGATTATGTGAAAGAGCATTTCTGCTTCGGACCGGCTTGTACTAACGCTGCGCTACTTGGCCACTGGGGACAATTTCAGCGACCTTCAGTATACATCTGTCGAATTCTGCAGACGACGATTTCACGCATAATTCCGGAAGTGACTACATTTTTCTTCTATGAAGGTTCGCAAGGCATTGTATTGATGGAAGTCGCGGATGCAGATTACCAATTATTGTATGTCGACGTCGGTCGCAGTGGTCGACATTCTGATGGGGGCGTATTTAACCGCTGCACATTTGGCCAAGCGTTGGCCACCAAACAGTTGCGCCTACCACAACCGAAAGCACTGCCTGGCCGAGAAATGCCCGTTCCGTACGTCCTCGTGGCCGACGATGCATTCGCTATGCAGCCGAACGTCATGAAACCATGAGCACAACGTGGTTTGACGTTGTTGCAGAGAATTTTCAACTATCGACTGAGTCGAGCTCGCCGCATTATCGAAAATATCTTCGGTATAATGACAGCGCGATTTAGAGTGCTGCTTAAAGCAATACATTTGAATGCCGAAAAGGCTAAAAAGGTTACACTTGCGTGCTGTGTACTTCATAATTATTTGATGAAATCAAATAAGGCTATCATGTGTTTCCAATGCGGCCACCGCTTTGTTCAGTATCCCTATCCCTGTACATGTTGAATTCAATGGAGCTGGTGACACCGGTGGCGTGGGTGTTGCCGAAGTAATTCGATGTTTCTTGCGAGTGCCGACTGCAGCTGCAGATGTCGTCGGCTCCATGGACACCATAAGTTCATCGAAAAGCAATTGATCGATGACAGCAGATGGTGCAATGAAGAGAAGATCGAAATCAATTACGGTCAAATTAAGAACCAGAAAAAAATTACCAATTCCATCGTAGATGTCGATTGAGTTGATTGGCTCACGTCGTTGGACTCTAAGAACAGCATAGGCTGAAAGTATCGCCATGCCACGGTGGGAATTTCATCTACGCCTTGTCCCGATCTCTTTTTTCTATAGTTAGCCAAATTCACTTCAAATCGGATGCGAAGAGAGGACCACTTTGCCTTCACTTCATTGGAATCAATTTGAATCCCGAGTTCCTCACACACTTCGCGCCAGCCATCCCATTTTGACAATCTATACGCTTCAGTATTGACGTCCCAGAGACCACGCCGCTTTTCCACTGCCCCAATCAATGAAAATATTTCTTCTGATGTCCATGAATGCACGATGTTTCTTTTATCTGCGCTGGATTTTCGACAGCGTGCAGTCGCTTTCCCAATCAGTGGCACAAAAACTGCCTCCTCGCTGAGTCCTGAATTTAGCTCTGCCATTATTTCTTCACACTGCAAAGCAAAAATTAGAACAGAAGAGCGATAAATTGAATGAAATGAAAAAAATAAAACAAACTACAAACTACAAACCACAAATAGACCAACGTATTATTGACAGCAAATTCAGGACCTGTTTGAGGAACTTTTAATTAAAAAACTTCATAAATAGTGGTTGCATTTGGAATACATGCGACAGTACGAATTTGTACAATCGCATGTATTTGGATGTGGCTTTTCCATGCAACTATCCGACGAAGTGTCGCATGTAGTCCTAAATTATATTTAGGACATGTGAAAAAACCGCAACCAGAGTGTCGCATGGGGTCACATGTATTTCCGACATTACATGCGATCGTCCCAAATATGGGTAGTACACAGCATGTAAATCACATGCAACCATTGTGACTGATTTTGACGTTGAATACGCTTGTGAATGCAACCATTTAAATGTCGTGTACTACAAGCTTTATACTGTTTAATTGTTTAATTTCGCATTTTGTAGTTTAAACTGTCAATGAATGATTGTAATTGCATTTTCTTTATTTTTTCTAACACGTTAATTTTTCCTTATCTTGGTTAGCTATTTTTGATTTTTGTTTGTTTTATATTCTTCAATTTTTCTGTACGTATAGTCTTTTGGCGCAAAACTAACTTAACTCAAAAATCTTCAAAACTATAACACGTATATACATAAATATATAAATGATTAAAGCTACAATTAAGGACCTTCAAATGAAATAAAAAGCTTTGTAATCCACTTAAAACTTTTCAAGATATAATCAAAATCTGAAAACTTCGTCACTCCGCTAAGGGTATGTCAACAATTGCCAGGCAGGTGGGCCCGCAACATTTCAACCTCCTCTTCGCAGACTTAGCCGTGAGTAAAACTTTCAAAAATAAAATTTTAAAATCGTAATTCAAATTAACTTTTATTTCACAGTTCTTTATTCATACATAGTTTATTCAATTTAATATAATTAATTATTTGAGCAAATCATTGACCGGGGTAAAATTCTTAATATCATCAACAACTGGTTAAAAGGATCTCGGTTTAGCTTTTTTACACGACGGCGCCACAGAAATTCACATAAATGTTTGTCCATACAATTTGTGTGTACACTACCACGAGATAATTGACGACGCATCCACCGCCACGACGACTCAATATTTTGAGTAGGAGCCCCTGTTTCCGAATCTTAAAATTCATTCTAATGATTCACAGTGAATTGTTTATATCCAAAAGATTCTAAATCGGTGTATCCCTTCCAACAATCTGTATGGATTATTGTTTCAGTTTTTACATGTTTTTGAATTAAACCGATCAAAATATTTTTATCTCTTTTATTTTCGGAGCAAATCTCTAACCGGTATTGAGATGGTTTCCCACGAACCATAATGCCTAAGATCCAAGAACCCTCAACAACACGGCCCCGGTTGTATTTACGACGACAAATTTTAGATAATAGAACTTTCTCTGATTGTTTGTTCGAATGTCATATTTACCGAAAAATAATATGTTACAAGTATGCAATGCAAACCTCAGGAGAAGTATGACATCTTTCAAACCATTTATGTTTTGCAATTGTAACACAATGATAGTATTTGTTCATCTTACGGCACTCAAATAATCCACAGGTATTCTATGTGATTCCGCATATCCATCAACAAGTTGGCTAGTGCCACCTTTTAAGGATAATGGAAATCTAACAGATTCACAGCGGTCGTTCAACTACATACACTCAGCCACCAGAATGACTGTAGAACATGCTTTTGCTTTGCTCAAGGGTAGATTCCGGAGATTAAAAAAGTTTACGGAGCAGACAGATTTAAGCAAGTAGCCAGAATAATTGTGAGTGCATGTGTTTTGCACAATATATGCATAGTGAAAGATGATCTGTGCACTGTCAGTGAGCCAGAGGAACCCCACGAAAGCCTTCCTGAAGATAGTGCGGAAGAAGATTTAGTAGATACCGCTTTTGATCGACGTCAGCTTTTGTACAATTATTTGCGAAATGAAAACCTTATTTGAGAAATAAAAGATTGCTGTTTCCAAACAAACCTTATAAATTTTATTGTACCATTGAAAATAATGATAAAAATAAATATCTAATAACAAAATTAAAAGGATCCTCTTGTCTAATGATAACAACAAATAAAATTAAATAATTAAAAAATTAAATTAAGTGAATTCATTAAAAAGTAAAAAAAGGAACGATTATTTGTGAACTAAGGGATCTTCTTGTCCCGTGCTTTGTTGCAGGTGGGCTTCGTAAACTCATTGATGCTGTTGATGTATAAATCTGAAAAGAAAAGATTTTATTAAAATCTGAAGCAAGTGATAAATACATCTAAAGTAGGTAACTTACATTCCATATTCGCTTGTTTCCCTGGTAGTTGGTCCTGAAAAAAACAAAAAAGAAAACGATTAATGTTAAAAATTAAATAGGGTGCTTTCATAAAAAAAAAAAAAAGTAACGATTATTTATTGACGAGAGCTTCAAGAAGGGATATTTTTTTTTTCTCCATTTCAGCGTCCTTCTTCCACTTTTCCTCCAACGCCTCTTTCATTTGTTGGCATAACGCTGCACGCTGTAACAGCTTCCTTCTTAATTTTCAAGCATTCCTCGTAGTAAACATCACGCTATGATTTTCTTCTGCGGATAATTGGGGAAAATGAAGATGATGTTGGCGTCGAGCGTTGGAGTGTCGGAGTCAATGGGTGGTGTTCTGATAATCTAGTCTCCTGAAAATTGAAACTTTTCGTCGCCGCGGACTGTTCCCCAAATAGACCAAATGTACGTTGGAGATTATGGGGCTTTCCCCAAAAATCTCGTCCATTTCGGTCATATATGGACCAATGCATGGACTCGCCCCAGTTCTACTGGCGTTGTCTTTAGCTGCTTTATACGCTAAAAGCAGCGTTCGCATTTTGCCTTCCAAGACAGAGATCGGTGTAGCTGGACTCTGAAAAGATAAAATCTGTAGAAATCTGTATATGTACTTATTTCAATAACTTACCGTAATGCCCTGACAAACCATGTCCTCCAACAGATTTGCGTACGCATATTTTTTCTTGCGGCTATGTAGGTGCTATGCGATTGCATCATATTCTTCTTTTAACGGTGGTCACCCAGAAGTAGCTGTGACATACGATATCATATAGTTCCATTGCACGACATCATTATATTTTTTATGAAGACCCAACAGTGAGTATTTGTATCTTTGTAAACAAAGATATTTTGGTACCAATGCTTCATTGTAAGCATATTAATTTTGATACATTGTGCGGATGCAGTTGTTTATATTGGGACAATTAAGAAATGGTTTCAGTATAACAACGGAAGATGAACGAGAAGACAAAGAATGTGATGACTTTGTAATTCGCGCCCTCCTCATGAAAGTTTGATATCTCCATTGAATAGATTTAAGATTTTAAGAATTCAGTTTAATAAAGAAATTCAACCAGTGCAGAACAACTCTTTTATTCTCCTAACTCGGCGCGCATATCATAGAAACTCATCCTTCCTTGCTAAATAGCGAATTAGCAGTCTGAGGGTCTCCTCCCTGGTCCAGATCTTTCGCTTGCTAATTTAAACAAAACAAATTCGTTTTTTTTAACAATTTATAATTTTGTTTACTTACCTTATATTGGTGAGACATTTAATTTTTCTTCATATATAATAATTTATTTTCTACTCGGCACACGGGCTAAACTAATCGAAGCATTTGACGTTTCAATTTTGGCGCTTGTCAAATAAATGAATTTTTTTGACAGGAATTCATTGCAAACAAAAAAAATTGTGTGCTGGAAGCACTGTTTTTATATCCGCTTAACTTAGCGGGGATACTATCGCCGCTTATTTTACTTTTGTTGTAATTTACATGCAAATTTGCAAAAAAAAGCGTATATACGCGTACAAAAATACACTATTAGAATATGACATTCGGGAAAAGGTCGTCACAATGGTAACGGACAATACCCAAAACATGGTGAAAACCGCGGAAATTTTAAGGATTAGACACTTAAATTGTTTCTCTCACACACTTAACACAGGATTCCTTTAACTTGGACTCATTAGCGATAATTTTATCGAAATCCATAGCTATTCCGATCTTTTTTCGTAGTAGTACCTTGGCCAGCGATACCTAACGCGATGTTCAAAAGGGAAGCAATAAAAGTGAGCTAAAACTTATTCAGAAAGTAGAAACTAGATGGAATAGCTCTTATTTCATGTTTAAACGTTTGTCCGAGATTCGTTGTGAGCTAGCAATAGCAATGAGCGAGTGTACAAGGGCTCCTGCTGCATTGACAGCTGAAAATATGGAGGCAATTGATGAAATCCTCCGGCTTTTGGAGCTGTTTGAGATTGCCACCACCACAATTTCTGGAGAAACATTTGTGACTACCTCTTTGATTATACACTAGGGGAATGTCCGCAAAATCGATAGCCTTTGAATCGACAATCAAAACGGCTGAAAGCCGCGATGTAACATAATTAAAGCATTAACAGATTCTATCAATAAGTGATTAAAGCCATACAACACCAGGACGCCTCTAATGCTATTCAAAATATTGGTCCCCCAGGTTCAAGAAAAGTGGTTTTAGAACCCCTCAAACAGCTTACAATGTTGTTCAAGCTCTACAAAACGAATATGCATCATATATAGCATATAAAGCTAAGCAAGAACAAAGTATGACTACGAATGATATGCTTATTGAAGTGACCTCTTCGCAAGCATCTATGCCCGGAGACTCTAAAATCGATGAGTCGCTTGTCATATAGAACAAGAGGCCTTGCCAGGACACATAGCGACACCGATCAGCGACGCAATCATATATATTCGTCAGTATTTGGAAAAACCATTAGCTAACAGAACAGAATCGTCGAATGTTTTTCAGAATTTTTTTTATTTATGTATATATTTTATTTTTTTTTTTGACCTTTTGATGAAATACTGGCAATACTAATATATTTTCTTGGTTTTGTTTGTTGAGGAGACTGACGCTTACGTTTTTGTAATTTTTTTTTTCGAATAAAATATGAATAATTTTGTGTTTTATTGAATTTGTACTTGTTTTTATTTGACATTTCTACCAAGTCATATTATTACAGCGTTACTGAATTGCTTAAGAGTTATGTTAAACTTTTATCATTTAATTAATATTACATTTATTTACTTGATTGAGTTACATTTTGTAGGTTTTGTTAGATAAGAAATGTTTTCAAAACGATGCGCGAACGCATAAAAGACGAACATACAAACATTACTTTCATATGTGGACGAACACACAAACATTGCATTTTAATTTTTTAGAGTTCTTTTAATTTTTTTTTTTCATTTTATATTATATATCAGAGAAGAAACGTTCACCGGCTTTTAGAAAAGTATGATTTTAACTTTCTTTTCTCGCCCCAATGATCGAGTCTAAGTGTGCCCATAGCCATACTGTCGCACTTAATTTTTCCTCTACTGAATGAAATAAATATAAAGTCGGCCGATTTTGTCGATAGCTCAGTTTGCTCTGAGTTTTAAATTAATTTTCTTTAAGTTCTGGATATTTCCTTGTATTTTAATATGGAATTATGGACATATTTGGGCGTTAAGCAATGACTACCTCTCTGGAATATTTTTTATTAACTATAATTAAGCGACTATTCACTGCAAAATGTAATTAGCGACTAGTAATAGCAAATCGTTCGAGAACAGTCGGCCGATTGTTTGTCTAGTGTGCGCACTCACTACCAACCCGACTATTTAATCGGCCCAGTGTGCGCACTAACCAGCCCAACCCGACCAAACTATCGGCCGATAGAAAGTCTGTAGTGTGCGGGGGCTCTAAAAGTGATAAAAAAAAAATTTTTGAGAGGAAATTTGTTTTTATATTTTTATAAATTTTCAAAGTTTTCGGTGTTGACTAGAAAAATGCATGGCATAACTGTGGCGAAAAGATTTGAAAACGCCATTTTGTAGATCTCGGTGAAATAAGCACAAAATATTAGGTAAAAATATTGATTAATCGCTTAGTTTAGGAGATATCGAGGTTTCAAAAAAAGTTTTTTCCTTTGGAAATTCTATTGAAATTAATTATTTTAGCTTCGGTACAAAAAAAATGTTGCATACATCTAGGCGTAAAACAAAAAAATATCGTTTAGCAGGATAAATCACTGGAATGGAATGAACAATAAAAGAATAAGCTTTTTGTTTTCAATTATTTATTAAACTCCCAGTCAACATGTAGAACGGTTTTCAATAACTCGTCAAAAGGATCCAGTCTATTTTTTTAATTATTCTCCTCCAGCCTCCACTGGTATTCATAGATCCAGTCAGTGAAGTTGTTTGAATAATTGTCATTGTAAAACTCGCGCTTTACCACACACCACTGAGATTCAATCCTCTGACTGTGAGTTCTATCGGGAGCCACAAACGGAATATCAGGATCACTATGGTTCTCTTTTTTATGCAGAAAGCCATGTGCACTAAGACAGTCGTATGCCTTCCAATAATCCGTGTGAATTGTTGTTCCCGGTTCCACGTGCTTCATTATTAGAGGAATTCAAGCCTCTGCGCTTCGGATATTTTCTGGACACACTTCCAGTCGCAAATCTTCCGATCCATTCTCAATCATCCCTATTACCCAATGTCCATCAACCCGTCTGCCTTTGTTGAATTTTCTCCGTCCAAACTTGCTCTCATCGATTTGGACTATTTTGCCTGGCTCTCCAATCTTGTCCTTTGACTCAAACGTTTCGATATACTATATTACTACTGTCTTACGACAGTAACTATGTTGCACTTTTTTCTCCGGCGCGAATGATTATTTAATTTATAATTTAAACAAAAAAACGAAAAACGAACCGAGCTGCGCACGCAGGCAGCAAAACCAATATGAAGTGTCAACTTCGCTGGCTGAAGAGAAAAATGCAACCACAGCTGATCGCCTGGAAGCTGTTGCGCCGGCCGCTCAGCTGGGGTGGGTTCCACGAACGTGTACACTGTGGTTAAAAAAAAATGGGCGCCACCCAATTTTTCGAGGAAAAGGAATTGGGAAACCTTTAAGTGAAAAAGACGGTGGATTCTGAAATCAAGAAAACCAATAAGAAAAATATAGGCGAACAAAATATTTTTGCACCACGTTATAATAACTGGCCGATTTATTGAAAATGATAGAAGGTCGAAATAGAGTAGAAAACTAAAATTAAATTTAGGAAGGGGCTGGAAAAAATCCACCGGGCGGGGTGGATGAAAAAAACCAACCCGTTGGGAGAACAAACGAACAAAAAAATCGCCGTTGAAAATGGCCCGCTACTGTACGGTCCCGAACAAATAAAATATGTGTATATGGATGGGGGTCGCGTGTCCCGCAACTCACCGGGATTTTCGCGTACCGAAGCCTACCGGAGTCCTTTTCCACAAACAAATCCTAACGAATTCACTATACTATTTTCACACTACTACTTATCTTTTTTTTGTTGTATCCTGATTCCCTTTTGGCTCTCCACCTCCTAGGTAAATGTCCTCTCCTGCGATCGGTTCCTTGACTTCACCTCTCCTGTTTTTCTTTCCATAAAATTTCTCTACTCCTTGCCTTTTTTTTTTTTTTTAAGCGTTTGTCTTTTATTTTTCTTTTTCTAAGTTCTTTCTCCTTTCTTTTGTTTTTGAGCGCTCTCTTTTTTTTTTTTTTCTCTACACCAGCTCGGTCAACCAAGAAGTGAAGTGACCATTCCAGTGGGTTCCTTTGTCCACCTCGGACACAAAGAACCCCACCCACTTGCGCTCACACATTCATACATTCAGCCACAGTGGAATCCATTTGCGGCTTATCAAGCGGTATTCTGCTCTTTGGCTAGAATACGCCACCGTTTTTCGTTCCCCACTGTGCTCTCTCACGCATCGCATCCATACTGGAATTCGCAGCACATTGGGACATTTCCAGTGCCTGCGAATCCCATGGTTAAGTTCAGCGATTTTATTTCGCTGACTTTTCGGAGTGAAAAAAAAAGCGCTCAACAAAAAAAGGAAAAGCATTTTGGGCTTTCTCCCAATTACTTTGATTTTACTGACTTACTTTTAGTTCAATTTTTGGACCGATCGCAGAAGAAGTTCACTACCCCCGAGAAAAAAAAGGAATCAGTACTTTTAATTTTACATTAGTACGCGCACTACTCCGGTGGACTTTTGTGCAGGTTTGGGGATTGAGGGACCTACACCTAGCGTGCCATTTTGTACAAAATAATTTCAGTTAGGTTGGGCCTCGGCCATTGTTGGGCGTTGGGGACCATCCGTCCCGTTATCTAGTCTTCTGGTTTCGTTTGCTTGTTGCCTACTCGTCTCATTCTTGGTGATGTGTTTTTGTTGGAAGTGGAGACTCATCCGTCTCGTTTATGTTTACTTATGTTTATTGTTGTTTAGTATAAGTTATTGTGTTGGTGATATTGTATGTTTTGGTTTGTTTCTTTTGTTGTTAACGGTGGAGACTCATCTGTCTCGTACTGTTTTGTCGACTTATTATTTTTGTCTGTCTCTGCTCGTTTAATGTTGTGTTATGAAGGACCGCCCGTCACTTCTGAGACCGCCCGTCTCCTCTTAGACCATCAGTCTTTATTGTTGAGACCTTCTGTCTCTTCTCGGAGAAACCTGTTTTAGTGCCATTTCAATATGCTAGGACAGTGGGCCTATGGTTGATGGGACCACGGCTGCCCTCCACTTCCCCAGAATATTGAAGAGGCACGGAGAAGTACAAAAGTTAGCGGGAGAGGAGAGAAAGCAGAGGATGCATTTTGTTGCAGTAAAATTTACCGCAACAAACCCCACCCTTACCTCGAAGGGAAATGAACTTGCGGTTATGAAAAAAACCGTAAGCTATTTCCAAGGCTCTGCTAGGGTCACCGCACACCAAGGGGAGAGATTTTCCATCAAGGCCAACCTGCCAGTCTATTTGTAAAAGTAAAAAAAGGAAGAAAAAAAAATGTTACTCTCCTGGGACTTATAGACTTAGTTCTCGTCGTTATGCGACTTAAGGTCCTTCGCGTGCCACGTACCGCGATCTTTACCGTTCTCATCTTCGAGAACATACGTTTTCGGATGCGAAAGGGACCAACAAACTTAGGAGCCAGTTTAGCTGCATAGAAATTAGCGGCATCTGACAACGCGAAATTTCTACGCCACACTAACTCGTTCGGGAGATATTGAACATCTCTCCGTCGGAGGTTGTAGGCTTTCGCGGACCTCTTGGTTGCCGCTTCTAGCTTCCTAGCTATTTCTTCCCTAAGCTTCCTAAACTGTTCTCCTACTCCTACAAAATCCTGGTCCCTATCGGATGATTGCTCACTCAACGTCACCTGACTGCTTGCGTGAGTAATCATTTCCCTACCAAAATTCGCGTAATACGGCGAAACTCCTAACACCTCGTGTTGGGCTGTGCGGATGGCACACGCTACTTTCGCCAACTGCGAATCCCAACCCCGGTGGTTCTCTGAGACATAAGCCCTCAACGTAGTTTTAATTATTTGATATATACGTTCCGCCGGATTTGCTTGCGGGTGGTAATGCGCTGTGTATCGCAGCGTAGAACCATAACCCTCGCACAGAGTTTTCAACTCCTTACTCTTAAATTGTGGCCCGTTGTCACACACCACAAATTTAGGAACCCCGAACAGCAGAAAAACGTTATCCTCTAGTTCCTTATAAACCGTTTTAGCAGTAGCCGACCTCAAAGAGAAAAGTAATGGGAATTTAGTGAAATAATCAACGACCGTCAGAATATAGACAAACCCCTTTGTGGACTTCGGAAGTGGACCGACAAGATCTACACAAACCATTTCCCAAGGCCTAAAATTTCCTACCCTCTCCGTCATCAGACCAGCTGGCTTCTCGTTCACCGGCTTCACTTGTTGGCAAACTTTACAATTCCTAACATACCTAGTTATATCGGCCCTCATCTTTGGCCAATAGTATTTAGATCCTACTCTAGCAAAAGTTTTCCTTACTCCCATGTGCCCCGCTAATGGATTATCGTGGCACTCCTGTAAAACCCCTGCTCTATCTGCTTTACCTACGACTAACTTCCATTCATCGTTGTTTTCGAGGACTACAACATGATTCGATTTTACGAATTTAAAAAGTCGACCATTTTCTACTCTCCACGCCGGATAGTCTAATGGTTTTGACTCGACTTCTGAGATCATTTTTAACACCCACGGGTCTAAATCCACACCTGAGATCTCGGCCACTACCGGAACTCCTCGTGATAACATGTCTGGAACTACATGTTCTTTACCCTTGCGATGGATGATCTCGAAATCAAATTGTTGCATCCTCACGGCCCAACGAGCTAATCTACCCTGCGGATCCTTAATATTACTCAACCACATCAAAGAATAATGATCTGTCACGACCGTAAAATGAACACCTTCAATGTACGGCCGCAACTTTTCTACTGCCCATATGACAGCCAAGCACTCTTTCTCCGTGGTTGAGTAATTCCTTTCACACCTATTCAAAGACCTACTCAGGTAGCACACTACCTTTTCCCCACCCTCTAACTTCTGCGAAAGTATGGCCCCAATACCATAGTCCGACGCGTCTGTCTGAACCACAAACGGTTGTTGGAAATCCGGACATGTCAGAATTGGTGCCGTAACCAGACACTCTTTCGCTTTCCTAAAACTCTCCTCACATTCCCCTGACCAAATAAATTTCCTACTCTTCTTTAACAGATCTGTTAAAGGCCTAACTAACGTTGCAAAATTTGGTACAAAACGTCTATACCACGAAATTGTCCCTACAAAACTCCTAACTTCTTTAACATTTTTCGGTGCTGGGATCTTAACCATACTTTCTACTTTCTCTGGATCTACATGCAACCCGTTACGATCTACAACATACCCCAAACATTTCAAAGACGGCCTACAAAAGCTGCATTTTTCGCGACTAACTTTTAACCCTGCCTCACACAATCGTTTAAAAACCTCTTCCAGTATCTCTAGGTGTTTCGAGAAAGAGTTCGTGACGATGATAATGTCGTCTAAATACACAAAGACGTGTGGCTCCAGATCGGCACCCAAGACGCTGTCGATAAATCTTTGCCACGTAGCCGGAGCATTGTGTAAGCCAAAGGGCATTCTCTTAAACTGGAAAAGGCCTCTATTCGGAACCGTGAAAGCTGTGAGCGGGCGGGATTCCTTTTCCATCGGAATCTGCCAATAGGCCGACTTGATATCCAAAGACGAAAGATACTTTGCGTCTCGTAGCTTATCCAAAGTGGATGAAATGTAGGGTAATGGGTAAGCATCCCTAGCTGTAACCTTATTCAATTTCCTATAGTCAACACAGAACCTATAGGAACCATCTTTCTTTTTGATAAGGACTATTGGAGACGCCCACGGGCTACTCGACTTTTCTATTACCCCCGCTTCTAGCATCTCCTTAAGCTCCTTATCAATATGTTCCTGCATTGCCGGTGACACCGGATAATACCTCTGCTTGATAGGTTCTGTGGACGCCCTAATCTTGTGTTCTACCAATCGTGTAACGCCTAAGCCCTCTGGCATAGATTTGAAAACACCTTCGACTAAGGTTTCTAAAGCCTTAGTGTCTTTGTCATCCAACTCAGATTTATCCGCAATTGCGGTAATCGAAGCCACTACTTCTTGGTTCGAAAATCTCCACATGCCTGATCGTAAATCCGGGACGATTCCCGTAAGTGCCCAAAAATCTGCACCGAGGATCATGACATGTGGTAACGTTGGGATGACTAGACACTCTAAAAATACCGACTTGTCCTTAACCATGATCGGTAGAGACACAACCCCCAAAACTCCTATTCCAGCACCATCTGCTAACGCTACTGATTTAATACTACTTTTACCTAAAACTAATCCTAACTCTTTTAAAACCTTCCACCCGTCCCTACATACAATAGTGCGTGAAGCGCCAGAATCTAATAAACCTAACAACTTAATCCCATAAACACTAATCCCTAAATATGGACGTCTATCCTCACCGTTTGCCTCCAAAGTGAAACCTAACCGAACTGTTTTTGTCGCCAACTGGTCACCAGCAGACGACCTAACTAATTGCGACGGCCCTCTTGTCCTGCTGGCCCAAGAGTCCGTTGCGCGTTTCCCGAACAACGCCTACAATTCCTACGACTAACCCCTACCGTACCACAACCGAAACAACGCCTAGGAGCAGAACAACTGTTGGCAAAATGACCGCCTTCCCCACAGTTAAAACAACGAACACTCCTATCAGGTTGCACGTCCCTCGACACGACGGCAACTCTTGGTTCCTCTACGGCGACGTAAGCCAAGTCAGGCTCGAGCAGGTGCCGACCTCGATTGCTAGGAGGGGGAGCAAATGTGTCCACATTCGCTCGGACCGTCTCCAATCTTCGTCCTAACGCAACAAGATCGTTGACCGACTTAGGGTCAGCCAAACCCAGTTGCGTCTGGTAAAAAGGTGCCAGATTCTTTTGGAGGATAGCTAACTTCCGCCTCTCCAGTAAAGGTTCTGACAACCTTCAAAACATGTTGCGCATCGTCGCAACATAGACCCCGATGGTCTCTTCCCTTCCCTGCGTACGCCTCCTGATCTCGTCCATCAAAAGATCGTCATAGTTGGGTCTTCCAAGCGGAAGTACTGGCGATCCTCGAAGCCTGTCGCAACCTAATAAATGACCCAACACCCAAACATAATATCGCTATTATTACGGATAGCCAAGCCGCAATTAAAGCCATAATTTCGGCAACCACCTCTTCGAAATTAGTAGATCGCTGCCAGGAACAGCTCAGCCGCCTGTGCAACCAGGCTAGAGTCACGCTTCTCTGGGTTCCAGGACATAGCGCCATTGATGGTAACGAGAGAGCCGACGAACTTGCCAGGCGAGGATCAGCCCTTAACAGCTCACTAGCGGAAAACGTTCATATTCCCATAGGTGCTGTTAAGGGCAATATACTCTCACACTTCTTAAAATTAGCCGGTCTCAGGTGGACCAGTCTGACAAACTGTGTCATATCCAGAAAGTTATGGCCAAATTACAACAGGTCTAAAACAAACGAACTGCTACTAAGAACACGCGTAGACATCGCTAGAGTGGTGGCAGTCAGTACAGGACACTGGCCAATAGGAGACCATGCAGCCAAACTATCGATCCCTCACAACAGTTTCTGTCGTAGCTGCAAAAATGAAAATGAAAAAGAGTCTCTAATTCACTTTCTGTGCAAATGTCCGGCTCTGGCGAGAGCCAGGCAACGCACACTGGGCAAGCTATTCTTCGACGACCTCAAAGATATATCTGGGAAAAGTATTAGAGAGCTGATCCTCTTCCTAAATTCCACAGGATGGATATAAATATCACAACTCTACCTTCAAATAAACGGGTCACCTGAGGTTGTGGTATCAAAACGGCGCCCCGCGCGCTATTTGGGTTTCCCTCCATCGAAACCACCACTTCTACCTACCTACCTACCTGGGTGGCAAAAACTCCAACTTTAGCTCCCTAACCAATTCCTGCCAAGTCCCTACACTTTCCCTAATCGCCCTATACCAGATGAGTGCCTTCCCAGTAAAAAGATCGACAGCTGACCTATAAAGATGGGCTTCAGAAACGCCCCTCGCCTCCCTTAGCTCCTCAACACGTTCAAGGAACGAGTTTACTGATGAACCACATCGTTCACCAGTAAACTTCACGTCCCATTTTTCAATGCGTTCGGTGCATCGCTCGTGATTTTGAACTATTTGAGCTCGAACTCCTAATGTAGGTTCGGTTGAACCCCTCTCCACTATCCTTGGTGGAGCAATTGCCGCTGCCGCTGATGTGCTTGCTTTGTCCTGTGGTAAGTCTTCTAAGTCTTCTTCCTCCTGTCCCTGTTCTTCCGTATCTGTTAATGTTCCTAAAAGTAAAATCAAATGATTTCGAATCCTCATCTTTTCCGCTATGTCCTCCTTCTCTAAAGCTGGTGCCCTATCTATCCTACCCATCGCCCACTCAATCTTGGTAAGGATCTTCAAGTACTCCGACGACTTCGGGTCACTTGGTGGATCCTTAAGAAGAGGGCCTATCTCTATTATTTTCATGTTGACGGCGTCGCGATCCTGCGCAAACGAAAACGGGTAGCTTTGGTTTAAACCAATCGACCCCCTCCGTTCAAGCACTCGCGTCGCCCTCAACGATTTCCTCATCACCTCGACGGTGACGACCTGAAGCCCTCGAGCTTCCATCTCATACGCCAACTCGTCGTGTGATAGCCTATTAATCTCCATGTTAAAAAGAAAAAGTCTTTCACTACCAACTCACTAAAACGACTAAGCTATATTGAAATAAAACTAAACAACAATAAAACAAATTATACTAAATCCGTAATTTAGTTATACTTTAAACCCTATGAATAAAAAAAACGAAAAAATTTAACTTGGCCAAATGAACTAAGAGCGGATTGACACAAAATTCACGGAAACGTAATTTATTTACTAAAGGAGACCACAAAAATAAGAAGTAAGCTCGTGCAAAACTATATATAAAATAATATATAGTGTGTATGTTTATATCAAAAAAATAATATAAAAACTACAGCATGTATTGAAAAAAACCACGTAGCAAAACCCTTGCATATACATACAAAAAAAATCCACCGACCCAAAAAGGTTTCAAACCGCAGTATAACACCGACCCAACGAAAAAGGTTTACTACCCCTGAACTGTCAATCGGAATCACAGCACAAGAAAAAAAAAATCAAAACAACCCCGTTAAAATTCCACCGCACCAAAGGAAAAAGAAAAATACTGTATCGCAATCGCACTTGAAATATGTATACATGTATTTATATACGTTTCTATGAATGCACGCATGCACGCATGTATGTATATGTATATAAATATCTAAATTTCTATGTAAATATGTAGAACACAAAAATATGTTTTAGGCAAAAGATGTATATAATATGCGGAAATGTATGTCTCAAAAATATAAATGACGTGCTTGATTACACGAACAAAAACAGCAGAATGAAATACAAACACCTACTTGTTAATCCAGAAATACTGCAATGAATTCAATTCAATTTTCAATTTCAATTTTATTATTCAAATATTCAAATACAAATTTAGAACATATTAAAAGCAATACAAAGTATTTACATCTCTAACTCTTACAATATACAAAATATAAAAACGAAATATTATAAGATAAAGAGATTAAAGTTTAAATATTTTCTCATAAATATTGAATAATATTAAAATGCATTCTAAAGTTTTATTAAAAAAAACTTGTGTCGATCTGTCTTCCTGGTATGAAGTGAAGCTAAATCTGGAATTGGGAAAATATCGGCTCCAGAAATTCTTATTGTTCCACTGAACTCCTTATTTCACCCACAATCGTCACTAAAAGAGAAAAACAATTCAAAAGTAAAAAGAAACAAATATAAAAGCAACACTTCCCTGATTCCAGACACAGTATGAACAAATGAACACCAAAACTAGGGGTACAGAACACAGAAATTCACCGAATTGTTAATCAATAATTATTAAAGAGACGAGCCCCACGTTGGGCGCCAATTGTTGCACTTTTTTCTCCGGCGCGAATGATTATTTAATTTATAATTTAAACAAAAAAACGAAAAACGAACCGAGCTGCGCAGGCAGGCAGCAAAACCAATATGAAGTGTCAACTTCGCTGGCTGAAGAGAAAAATGCAACCACAGCTGATCGCCTGGAAGCTGTTGCGCCGGCCGCTCAGCTGGGGTGGGTTCCACGAACGTGTACACTGTGGTTAAAAAAAAATGGGCGCCACCCAATTTTTCGAGGAAAAGGAATTGGGAAACCTTTAAGTGAAAAAGACGGTGGATTCTGAAATCAAGAAAACCAATAAGAAAAATATAGGCGAACAAAATATTTTTGCACCACGTTATAATAACTGGCCGATTTATTGAAAATGATAGAAGGTCGAAATAGAGTAGAAAACTAAAATTAAATTTAGGAAGGGGCTGGAAAAAATCCACCGGGCGGGGTGGATGAAAAAAACCAACCCGTTGCGAGAACAAACGAACAAAAAAATCGCCGTTGAAAATGGCCCGCTACTGTACGGTCCCGAACAAATAAAATATGTGTATATGGATGGGGGTCGCGTGTCCCGCAACTCACCGGGATTTTCGCGTACCGAAGCCTACCGGAGTCCTTTTCCACAAACAAATCCTAACGAATTCACTATACTATTTTCACACTACTACTTATCTTTTTTTTGTTGTATCCTGATTCCCTTTTGGCTCTCCACCTCCTAGGTAAATGTCCTCTCCTGCGATCGGTTCCTTGACTTCACCTCTCCTGTTTTTCTTTCCTTAAAATTTCTCTACTCCTTGCCTTTTTTTTTTTTAAGCGTTTGTCTTTTATTTTTCTTTTTCTAAGTTCTTTCTCCTTTTTTTTGTTTTTGAGCGCTCTCTTTTTTTTTTTTCTCTACACCAGCTCGGTCAACCAAGAAGTGAAGTGACCATTCCAGTGGGTTCCTTTGTCCACCTCGGACACAAAGAACCCCACCCACTTTCACTCACACATTCATACATTCAGCCACAGTGGGATCCATTTGCGGCTTATCAAGCGGTATTCTGCTCTTTGGCTAGAATACGCCACCGTTTTTCGTTCCCCACTGTGCTCTCTCACGCATCGCATCCATACTGGAATTCGCAGCACATTGGGACATTTCCAGTGCCTGCGAATCCCATGGTTAAGTTCAGCGATTGTATTTCGCTGACTTTTCGGAGTGAAAAAAAAAGCGCTCAACAAAAAAAGGAAAAGCATTTTGGGCTTTCTCCCAATTACTTTGATTTTACTGACTTACTTTTAGTTCAATTTTTGGACCGATCGCAGAAGAAGTTCACTACCCCCGAGAAAAAAAAAGGAATCAGTACTTTTAATTTTACATTAGTACGCGCACTACTCCGGTGGACTTTTGTGCAGGTTTGGGGATTGAGGGACCTACACCTAGCGTGCCATTTTGAAAAAAATAATTTCAGTTAAGTTGGGCCTCGGCCATTGTTGGGCGTTGGGGACCATACTGTACTGTTTTGTCGACTTATTATTTTTGTCTGTCTCTGCTCGTTTAATGTTGTGTTATGAAGGACCGCCCGTCACTTCTGAGACCGCCCGTCTCCTCTTAGACCATCAGTCTTTATTGTTGAGACCTTCTGTCTCTTCTCGGAGAAACCTGTTTTAGTGCCATTTCAATATGCTAGGACAGTGGGCCTATGGTTGATGGGACCACGGCTGCCCTCCACTTCCCCAGAATATTGAAGAGGCACGGAGAAGTACAAAAGTTAGCGGGAGAGGAGAGAAAGCAGAGGATGCATTTTGTTGCAGTAAAATTTACCGCAACAACTATACCAATCGGAAATAGTTTGAGACAGACATGCGTCATTTGTAGAGAAGTCTTCGATTTTCACACCAGTAAGCTGGTTAACTGAACAGTTGGGCGGGTGGCGCGCTGCGCGCAATTAAAAAAAACTATGGATAGGACATCGACTCACATTACTAAAGGAGTACCCGGGTCCTATATGAGTGTATGACTGTTTCCTCAGCTGGCTTACTAAACAGTTGGGCGGGTGGATAGGATATCGACTCACATTACTAAAGGAGTACCCGGGTCCTGTATGGCTGTTTCCTCAGCTGGTTTACTAAACATAGCGTGGTTTTTTTAATATAATTTTTTCAAAGTCTGATCCTCGAAAACTAAGATTTTATAAAATGTCTTTCTTTCTAGATGTATACAACACTTTTTTTTGTACCGAAGCAAAAATAATTAATTTGAAATTTTGAAACCTCGATATCTCCTAAACTAAGCGATCAATCAATATGTTTTACTCCATATTTTGTGCTTATTTCACCGATATATACAAAATGGCGTTTTCAAAGCTTTGCGCCACAGTTATGCAATGCATTTTTCTAGTCAACACCGAAAACTGCGCGGGGCAGACGTTGTCCTGCCCTTTCCTGTATGTTGCGCAATGAGTTACATTATGTATGTATGTTTTGAGTATGAGTCATTTTAGTCAGTAAATATAGAATTAGCTCATAACTTGACTACGGCGCCACCTGTCGGGTTTTCTCTCTTAGCATGTTCTTATGTTCTGAATATGAGTTCATTTGGTCAATAAATATAGAATTTGTTAAAAACTTAACTTCAGCGCCACCTATCGATTTTATTCCGTTTCCGTTAGAACCTCATTCGGACTATAACGAACATTTAAAAAGAATGAGCCAAATCGGTCCAGTCTTTCTCAAGTTATGCGGTTACCAACGGTCATCATTTCGTTTTTATTATGTAGAATTTGACTTTTAAATGATGTGTATGAATGTCGCTTAAATGGGGGACAAAGGTTTATGGAATGAAGTATCTCTCATTGCTAATTTCTCGTTGCCAATAATTACAACTTTGCCACTGATTATCAATACCAAAAGAATCTCCAAGTCGATTATTAGTTCATCATACAGTGCTAAATAAACACCTGAAATGAAAATTTGAAACAATAGAATAGCGATCAAAAAATTAAATTTTTTATTTTCTTTGTATTTTTTCCCCATTTTAAAGCAGCCGATTTGCGTGATGATGCCTGGGAAGTGATCTGCGATAAATTAATAGATTTTTGAGATGCGCTTGCCGGTGGACTTTTTGATGAACCGCGCATTTGAGAAACTCTTTCCTCCTCATCGTATAAATCTGAAATATAAGAACAAATAAAAATGTATATAATTTGATTTATGAACAATCCAAATTTTGTTACCGAATGATATATCACAAACTTCAAGTGGCTCTTTTTACCAATCTGTCAAATAGACAAAAAAGAATAAAGTATCAACAAAATGACAATAACATGCAAATTAATTACAAAGCAAAATCTTTTTTTTTTTTTTTTTGCCGGTAGGTGAAAGTCTTCCATAGACCCTATGAGAATAGCAAGCGCGTGCTCATAGTAGTGTCAGATTCTTACTGACCAAAAACACCACCCTTCGATATACTAAGGTAAACTACTTATCAAGCAATTTTTCTATCACGAAATATAAACGTTTGGCAGGTTACCTTCCAATGAAAGATCCTGCATGTTCCGAAATTTAGATGCGGTTAATCCTTATCTCACCAAATCAAAAGGTTTTGTCCTTTGTAGTCGGCGCAATAAATTGCTCTCATCCAAAATTAGTAGGACTGTATTGTTAACATGTCCGATTAGTCGGTTTCTATGCTTTCGCGCGAAGCTTTTAGTTTCAGCTTCGATTGTCGGAATTCCGAGATCCCTGTGGATATCGTCATTTCTAGCATACCACGGTGCTTGGACAGTTTCTCTAAGCACTTTATTTTTCTTGGTACAACCCCAAAGTTGTATACCGTAGGTCCACACCGACTTTAGCACTTGCTTGAATAAAAGCAGTTTGTTCTCGGTACTGGGGTGGGAATGTTTCCCGATCAACCAGTACATTTCTCTATATTTGATTTCTAATTCTTTACGTTTCTTTTTCACGTGCGAATTCCACTTCAGCTTTGCGTCGAGTGTCATTCCCAGGTATTTGGCTTCATTTGCAAAGGGTATTCGGGCCAAATTTATAAAAATTGGCAATTCATTAATTTTTCTATAAGTGAAATTCACGTGAACAGATTTAGTTCCGTTAAGGGCGATCCGCTAGTCCCTCGTCCATTCATTTACTTTATTCAATGCGTTTAGCGGTTTGGCAGTCGTTTCCTCGATTGTTTTACCTACTGCTAGGATAGCGGTATCGTCGGCAAACGTAGCAAGGATAGTGCCATCTTCTTTCGGTATATCACGAGTATATACCAGATAAAGAAGCGGGCCCGGACCGCTTCCTTGCGGTACGCCGGCCGAAATTTCTTTGAGTTCTGAGTATTTGTTTCCATTTCTAACACGGAAGAGTCTATTCCCGAGATATGAATCCAGAATCTCGTATAGGTACACGGGGATTACTTGTCGTAATTTGCATTTCAAGCCATCGTGCCACACCTTATCAAAGGCTTGCGAGACGTCAAGAAATACCGTTGAGCATATCTTTTTTTCTTCTAGTGCTTTTTCGATTACGTTAGTAATTCTATGCACCTGGTCAATAGTCGAATGCTTACTTCTGAACCCAAACTGGTGGTCAGGGATGAGATTATTTTCTAGGTAAGGCTTTGAGAATTTCTTCGGTAATCAAATCATAACCAGGAGCTTTCTTAGGTTTAAGTTTCGCGATCTCACGTTCGAGTTCTCTAAGCGTCGCAGATCTGCGCGTTAAATCGTCAGATGGTGGAACTACCATCCTTGTGAGGTTGATGTTGTCATGAACCACTTGACCATCGTGACATTCTATTCATAGGTCCAGTATAAACAGATTATATAAGCTATGCCAACTTACTTTTGATGTTTGCTATGTGGCGTCACGATATATACGTTCAAGGGTTGGAAGAAAAAGTTTCTTTTTTAATTTCATAAAATAGTTTTAATTAACTTTCTGTTTTTTTTACATTTGTATGCAGTGTCGTAGCTAGGGTCATGAACGCCACTTGCAAGATTTGAATTTTGCGCCCCAAGACTTATTTTTTAGGAAGAGAAACAACACAATACCTTTGTTATTTAAATTATGTACACATTTAAGCATAATATTAGTTTCTACTTACTACTCTGCTACTGCTCTGAATAACATAATGACTATCGCTGACATTTAAATAATGCAACCTCGATGTTTCAAAATCAAAGATTTACCTGCTGAAGCAGTATATCTATTTGCGACAAATAAGAAAAGGGATAAGTACAACAAACAATAATATTGTCCCAAATGAAAACAGAGGGCTGCTCCAGGAAAGCTTTATGCCCAAAACACACGTGCAGAACTCTGTATGCAGAGAAATTAGAATACACGTGTTTTAGCTACATGTAAATTCTGCATGCAGTGCTGTTCTGCGAGATGTCTCTATTTCTACATTCTCTGCAATTGAAAATGTTGACATAACACAAAAGAAAAAAAATACAGTTTGAGGTTTTTATTTTCACCGATGTTTGACGTTTCACCGATTTTTCAATTTTTATCATTTATTTATGTGTTTAAAATGAAAGAACAATTAATAGAATTTGTGAAAAAAAATTGATTCAATTATAAGGAGAAAAGCCGTCATTATTAAAAATATAATGCTACTGGACAGCAAGTTCGAAGAGGTGGCTGTAGAAATCAAAGTTCCAGGTATATATTTAATGTGCTAACTGTGATGTTATGGTCCTGTAATGTTTTTTTTTATTTATTTATTATAGCTAAAAAATTAAAGGAGAGACTGCGAACCTTGAAGGACAAGTTCTACAGAGAACTTAAAAGTAATAAACATCCTTCAGGAAGTGGAGTGAGCTCCCCAAGAAAAAAATAGAAATGGATGGATCATCTAATGTTTTTAAAAGATGTGGAATTTGCCAATAAAAAGTAAGTACTTGAAGTCGATTAAAGAAAGACATAGATATGCATTTACAATAACAATAATATTTACATACAGTATGTATTTATAGCAGTCCAGGAATAGCTATTACCAAAAGAAATAAGTGGTTCTTCCTATGAACTTTTTTTTGCAAAGTTTGCCGTCATGTTCCGGTATTGCATCGTCTACAAGTGTTGCAAGTGTCACATCAAAATCCCCATATTCGGACGGTCCAACAAATTCGACTTCTGCATTTTCGTACGATATTGGCGTCATGTCTGAAGCAAATGATGAAGCATCCACTCCTCAATCCACTAAGAAAGCATGTGGAATTACAGGCTTGCTGAAAGACTCAAGAATAGAATTCTCCGAGATTTCAGCGAAAGGGGCTTTTACGGATTAGGTTACCCAGCCAACAAAAACCGTGGCTCAATATTTTTTTGATGGACTTGCAGCACAAGTAGATGCAGCCAACCTGTCCATGGCAGAGTTTGGTGACCTGCAACTCCAAATACTGCAATGTTTTAATTCATTTATGTATAAAAAATAATTATTTTTTATTCTTCTTTTTTATGTTTTATTATGTATTTATAGTTATGTTCATTTATAAAATAAAATATGTATGTTGCTATAAGTTTTTGAAAAAAAAATACTCTCAGTAAAACAAATGGTCTTTTAGAAAATCTCGCATAGCAAATGAGCTTCTTGAAGCGTTGAATCTGGTGAATAATCTACTTTGCGGCATGGGACTTGCTTCCTGGTACCAGATGCCTCTTATTATTTAATTTCCTTTCAAAATTTGATCTACGTAATTGGAAGGACAGTAGTTCGAAGAGTCATGGAATTATACAAAGTTGTGTAAAATAATAGTGGCCTTAATAATTTGTTCAGCATTTTGTGGCAACACATTCAATGAGTTGGGTAGCACTCGCCACCTGCTCGTTAGGATTCCGAATGTATTTTCAATACAAACCCGCGCCCTTGATAGCCTCTTGTTGAAGTTTTCCTTGTCAGGTGTAAGACGTCTTCTGGGATACGGCCTCATTATGAGAGGAAGAGAGGAAAAGCTGCATCTCCAATAAAATAGTAAGGAAATTCCACATTGGTATTCAGAGCGGTTTAGGTTTGGGAATTTTGATGGTTTCTTTTAAAAAAGCGCTTCCAAAACCACTAGCCTGTAATATACCTCCATTACTTTGACTCCTATGTGCACCAACGTCGACGGCACTAAATGTGTAGTTACTGTCGCACGACGCTAGTAGGACAATACTAAAATATTGTTTATAATTGAAATAAAGCGATTTGGCGATTTGGACGGACACTTTATTTGCATATGTTTACCGTCTATACCAGACATGAGGCATCTGAATCTTCTCATAAAACTCCCCTGCAAGTTTCTCCCATTCTCCTTAATTTGAAGGAGCCAAGTGAATCCCTTCGAGTTCACCCCAAATAGCTTCGCTGGTTTCCAAAATAATAAATAAATAAAATAAATAAAATAATAAATAATAAAAAAATAATAAATAAACCTACGCGAAAAGACCAGGCCAAAATTTGTCGGGCAACACCATGCCCCAAATACCTGAAATTGATTTACTTATTTACTATGTAGTTTCTTTAATATTGTTTCACAGACTTACACCAATGTTATTGCTAATCTGCATTCTGCACTAATGGATTGCCGAATAAAATCTTTTTTCATTATTTTTTTTCAATTAATTTTAAATTTTGCAATGTGATTCATTGTTTCTCAAATAACAAATAAAATTAATTGTCACAAAAGCAAATGTGATTAATCATTATCCGTACGTAAGTGACAGTAGCCGATGCGCTGCACTTCAAAAAATTCTGTACGTCTGTTTTCTGCACATGTGTTTTGGGCATTAGACGTTGTTTTTGTTTCCGGTGCACCAAATCTAACGGTAACAAAGAAAGCATTACATTGAGTTAAATCTGTGCCAACGAATGAAACTTTCGGCTTACGCAAGGAAAGTATATGGTGACGGTAGATATTGACACTTCAGATAGTCTTGTTATTGGTACTGCTGATATACTAAAGACAATACAGTACGGTAGACATAAATTTACTAATGAAAGAATACCTTTATAAGTATGGATGGAATACGATAAAACCATTGGTATTGCGATAAGAAATGAATTTCCAGTTATGTCACAAAAAATTCGCACATACTATATACAATCGCAGTGGACACCTATACGAACTTCAACATACACTGTCAATAAATGGAAGTCAATGGATTTAATAGTCCGACGTTCACAATTTCCAATAGTACCGGCTGGGCATGACCATTTATAAATCTCATGGATCTATAATGGAAAAGGTTATTGTGCATACAAGTCCTTCTGTAAAGAGATATATGCTATATATAGCTTGTTCTAGGGCCACATAAGCTAGTGATCTATTTTAAGTAACCGCATTCGGTAAATTTAAGCCACCAGCTCAAATTTCAGTAACAAGCCCCGTCTATTTAGAGATAAAAAGAGTAGAAAGCCATTAACTAATACCACAGTTTCAGTTTTTACAGTCGACTCAAGATGAGATCCATGTCATGCGAGCTGACGCTATATCTTGCATCCATTAGTTTAAGGGTTTAAGCCCATTGATACAAAAATTTACTATTTTTAGAAACATCCCGATAAAATGTGTAATCCACACATTTTTTAGCTATCACAAACAGATTGGGTTAAAATTTAGGTAGGCGCTTATTTATTCTTTATTATGATTTTTTGATTTATCCAAATTTTTATTTTCCAACAGGATTTACTTCTTCGATAATATCGTCCAAAAATAGGAATACGGAACCTTTTGAGCGTGAGTCTGACTTGCACTTGGCTGGTTTTTTTTTATAATGGAACCTCATTGTTCTAATTAGTTGAGTCGGAACCCATTGTTAAACGACGATTATATGTTGAAGAGATTAAAAATCTCAATGGAATATTGTTCGACTATATCGGGAGCTTGGCAATGAGAAGAAAGTCTTTGAATTGGCCGAAAACTGTGGGTTGTTACCAAAAATAAAACAATGTCGTGTGCATAAAAGCCCAATGAAGATATAAACAAGAAAGAATTCCGCGGGCTCTTTTTCATGCAATATAAATAAATGCAAATGAAAACATATAAGTTGGTTTCAAGATGCTAAGCTTTCGTGGACAAGGATTTTTTTTCTAATGTATTGTTTCGGAAGAAAGTGCTCTTATGATACAGTGCAGATGGAGGACTACACGATACCTCAGACCGTTTCTGCTTATCGTCCCGTACCATTTCTGATTGGTACAGCTATTGTCGACAGACAATAGCGGTTTATTTTTTTTTTTTTTTTTTAAATTTTAGAGAATAAAGATCCAATAGGTGGATCGGGATGGATAGTGCAAGTCCCGGATGTTAGACATAATTTCGATTGTCCCGCCGGGACAGCTTTTGTCCCGAGTTTCGAAAAAATATTGAACACAAATAATTTGAGACTTAATATGAAATAATTTTTTGTAATCAATTTTATTTTATCACGTACATATTCTTTTAAAGTAAATATGTATGTATATGACAGTGTCCTGTAATGACACCAATAATCGGGAAGTCTTTTTAGGGACAGAAGGCATTTAGAGCGGCTTACATCTTGCCTGTCTGGTAGCAAGGCAGGTAGCTCCACAGTCCCATTTAGCATTGGTTTTAGCAGCTTCCAACCATACAAGTCTGCGGGACCTGACGGCATAATACCTGCTGAATTCCAGTCGGCAACTGACATTATTCTGCCCTGGCTGGAAACTATACTCACTTTTTGTATAAATAATACCTACATTCCCAAACTATGGTTGGAAGTCAAAGTAGTTTTTATTCCCAAAGCGGGAAAGAGCTCTCCCGCTAGTCCAAAAGATCTCAGACCTATTAGCCTATCATCATTCCTCTTAAAATCTTTAGAAAGACTGATCGATACCCACCTTCGCAGCAGCATCGAATCAAGACTGCTATCAGAATCCCAACATGCCTACTGTAAGGGTAAATCAGTAGAAACTGCACTGCACTCCCTAGTACGCACTATTGAGAAGACGATTTACTGCAAAGAATACACAATGGTTGTCTTCCTGGATATAGAAGGTGCCTTCAATAATGTTAAATCGGAGGCTATAATAGATGCCCTTTCAAATCTCAAGGTCGAGAACTCGCTTCGCAAATTGATCAATTTACTACTCTCTAGTCGAATTATCAACACCAAGCTGGGCGAGTGCTCTTCCAGGAGATTTGTCAGCAGAGGCACCACCCAAGGTGGTGTCCTATCCCCCCTTCTTTGGAACCTGGTAGTAAATGAACTTTTGCTACTCCTAGAAGGCGTGGGATGCAAAGTAATCGCATATGCTGATGACGTCGCTATAGCTATTTCCGGCAAGCATCTTCACACGATCAATGAACTCATGCAAAATGCACTAAATAAGCTCTCAAAATGGACCGACAGATGTGGACTGGGGGTTAACCCTCAGAAAACGGAGTTGGTTCTTCTTACTAGGAAATAAAAAATCCCTCAGATAGACCCCCCTTCTTTATATGGTACCAAGTTAGTTTTCACCGACAAAGCAAAGTACCTAGGTCTCATCTTGGATAGTAAGCTTAGTTGGAAACTCAATATCCAAGAAAGAGTAAAGAAAGCTACCATAGCACTCTACTCCTGCAAGAAAGCCATTGGCAGCAAATGGGGTCTTCAACCCCGCATCGCCCACTGGCGGTCATCAGACCGATTCTGATGTATGGCGTAATGTATGGCGTAGTGGTCTATACACCGCGACAGCTTGGAGAAAGTACAAAGATTAGCGTGTCTGTGCATTAGTGGAGCACTAAGATCAACACCCTCCGCAGCATAAGACATCCTACTATATCTCCCACCCCTAGACTTAATTGGTAAGCAAATGGCAACCAGCTCTGCCATAAGACTCAAAACCATCTCACAGTGGTCAAGTAACTACACTGGCCATTCCATGTTACTAGAAAATCTCACTCTTCCCGAAAACATAGACTGCACTGTACCCAAGCCCAATTTAGACAAAAACTTTAAGGTCACTATTCCAGATAGGTCTTTCTGGGATGACCTAGGTGCTGTAATAGACAAGTCGATACACTTCTATACTGATGGCTCTAAAACCAATGATGGTGTAGGAGGAGGTGTTTTCTCAGACAAATTAAAACTAAATCTCTCCTTTCGCCTCCCTGATCACTGTAGCGCGTTTCAAGCGGAGATCATGGCGATTTCGGAAGCACTGTCCTGGATCAAGAGAAATGTAATATCCACTAACGATATTAGCATTTTCTCGGATAGTCAGGCGGCGTTAAAATCTCTGGAATCAGTCTCATCCACTTCTAAGACCACCTCCAACTGCCGTTCATCTCTCATAGAGATGGCTAAGCAGTTTAACATTCACCTTTGCTGGGTGCCGGGGCACAGAGACATTCCAGGGAATTGCAAAGCTGACGAGCTCGCTAAAATAGGAACAACAATACCTATTCTACTCGATAAGAAAAATATAGGTATGCCACTCGCTACATATAAGCTAGCACTCAAACTTGACACAGTCAATAAAACCAACGCTAGATGGGAAGGTGGTACCACCTGCCTTGCTACAAAGCAAATCTGGCCTAGATTAGATCTAAACCGCTCTAGATACCTTTTGTCACTAAAAAGACTACATATTAGTACGATTATCGGTGTCATCACAGGACACTGCCTTATAGGCAAACACGCTACTAGACTTTCGAATGACTTCTGCAGAAGCTGTAGAGACGAGGAGGAGGAGGAAAGTCCAACCCAACTCCTCTGCTCGTGTCCAGCCCTTTCTCGTAGTAGGAAACTTCACCTAGGAGAATACTTCTTCGATGATCTAAGTGATCTTACACAAAAAGACGTGGGAAGCCTTCTTCGCTTTGTACAAAGCTCCAAATGGTTCTCTCAAGTAGCGGGGTAATTATCCCCAAGATCCTTGGTATCACAATGCGCCTCTATAGGCCTAAGTGTGCTGGTACTTGTTACCGGCAGCCACTGCTACCTAACCTAACCTAATCTTTTTACTTTCCCCAGGCGGTCGCGATGCTTTGTCTAAGGAGGTCCACCAGACAACTACGCCATTCATTAGGATCGGTCTGATAACAGACACATAGAGCCAATGGGTTATGCGGGCTGGGTCCCCATTTGCTGCCAATGGCTTTCTTGCAAGAGTGGAGGGCTATGGTAGCTTTCTTCACTTTTCCTTGGATACAAAACTTCCAGCTAAGTTTTTTGTCCAGGATGAGACCTAGGTACTTTGCTTTGTCGGCGAGGACTAGTTTGGTACCGTATATAGAAGGGGGTCTATCTGAGGAATTTTCGACTTCCTAGTGAAAAGAACCAGTTCCATTTTTGGAGGTTAACCCCCAATCCACATTTTTCATTCCATTTCGAGAGCTTGAATGATAAAAAAAAATATATATGCACATACAAAAATATATAATTTTGATATCTTATATTTCGAGTTTTTATTTTGTCCCGGGAGAAATTTATAAATCCCGGTTTTTTCCATATTTTTGCCATTTTTATTTTTGGTTTTATTTTTATTTATTTTTTGTATTTTAGGGGTCATTTGGGTCATTTACTTGGGAATCCGAGAATGAAAACCACTGTACGTAGACAATCCACAATAACGAAAGAATCCACTGGTGATCTCGTTGTTTTTTTTTTCTTTCTGCTCAATTTCTATTCATACTAGTTATCTTTTTTTTTTGTCTCCTCCGATCTTTCTCTCCTGCGATCTTCTCACTAGTTCTCGTTTTTTTTCTTAAATCACTTTTATTTCACCTCCTTTTTTTCTAAACTTCTTTTCTAAATTTCTATTTTTATCTACTATTTTTTTTTTGTGTTTTTGTTTTTGAGCGCCTTTTTTCCACCTTTTTAAAACAACATCTCGGTCGACCAAGAAGCGCTTCCATTGGGTTCTTTTGTCCTCTCGGACACAAAGAAACCCACCAACATTCAACCATTCAGCCACAGTTGTGGCTTTTCAACCGGTACTCTCCACTTTGGCTAAAGTGCCATTTTCGATTTCCACTGTGTTCTCTCACGCATTGTATGCAACTCTGGAACTCGCAGCACTTAGGGATACTTCCAAGGCCTGCGAATTCCATGATTGAGCTCAGCGATTTTATTTCGGACTGAAAAAAAGCGCTCGTTAAAAAATAATGTTTCAGCCAATGTCCGGCTTTGAATCTATGAATTGAATTGTAAAGTTATTACATACTGCTTTTTGGTGAAAAAAAATACGAAATTAAAATTTTTCACTGCCCTCTTTTCTTGCACTGAAGACATACCATACATCCGTACCCAAAAACGGAGCACTAATGGAATCAGTTCGGTGTCTGTATGTCTGTCTGTCACAGTAGGGTTGCCAGAAATATTTTGAAGAAACTAGTTAACGAGCATGAAAATCCCGGACTTTCCCGGACAAAATTGGAACCAAAAAAGAGTACAAAACTAGTACTAAAACGCATGAATTATTTTCTATAAGAAAACACATTTATGGCGGTACTTAAATATTAAATAACTTGTAGTTCTCACTTTAAATTTGGTTCGTGGGTGGTCGGGAGGTTGTTGGCATAAACCTTAGACTTCAAAAATATCCAGAGAGAAAATTCCAACGGCGTTAAATCGCATGATATGGGCTGCCAATTCTGATCACCAAAACAAGAAATAACACGACCAGAAAATGACTCATGCAGTAAGTAATTGAATTGTTTCTCGAGCTATATGGCATATACCAACGCCTTGTTAAAACCACATCTCCACCATATCCATATCTTGCAATTTAGGCACAACAAATTCCCAACAATCGCTCGTGCATTTTCTGAACCCCTTTGACAATTTTGACGATTAATAAAGCCATCAAGATGAAGATGAGCCTAATTGCTGAAGATGATTTTGTTTGAAAAGTAGCTGCACTGTAAACGCGTTGTTCATTAATAATAGATATGGTCCCATACTTTCTGTACCAAAATTCGCAGATTATCAAATGTCCAAATAAATTTCTTGGGCTAAAATTCGCGGTATAGGGAAATTGTTTACTACCAAAAATCTTCGTACGGGAACAGGATTTGACTGATTTTCGTAGTTTTTCGCAATTTTGGACGGGAACGGACGTAATAATAACACTATGTCACGCTGTCTTTTTTACGTTGACATCAATGGCGAAAATATCAAATCTTGCATGAATTTTGGGAGACAAAATACCTAATAGATAGAGTATTAAAATTTGAGCCAAATATTTTAATTGATGAATAATGGAAAACCCGGACAATTTAGAAAAACTATCCCGGACGTTCACCGCATAGGAGAAAAAAAGTACATGTCCGGGAAATCCCGGGCAGATGGCAACGCTATGTCACAGGCCTTTTTCTCAGAGACTTAGGAACAGTTGTAGCAATTAGTGGCCAAACACTAAAAAAGCTGAATTTTCAAAAAAAGGTTAGAAAATTGCTGGAAAATATCGCTCAGAAAGATCTGAATAAAATCAAAAAAATTGAGAATAAAGTATTGATGGAAAACAATTATCAGGACTCTTCTTGCGTTGGACAGTTTTTTTTTAATTATTTTTTTTTTAATTTCAACTACCCAATAGTTTACATGTCCAGAAATGACGTAACGTGCGAGAGTAAAAAACTGAATGATTGAACCTAGAAATATGGACCAAATTTACATTGAAATATGCACTAATCATTTTATGCCCATAAAGAAATATTGATGGTTTCCTATACATTATTAAATAGGTGTCTCTACTTTAACAACATTTGTGGATGCACCGACTGTGCCACAATCACGATTACCGACGACTTCATCAATAACGCCGCGCGGTAAGACAGAGAGACAGTGGTACAGTATCCTTAGTTTTTTCCCGTTTAAAAAGATTGGAAGTTAATAAAAGAGTTATTTTCTAAATCCAAATGAATCTGCTGTTTTGTTTTAATCTATTTATAAATTAATTCGAATAATAATGGGAAATAACTTATTGGAAAAAAAGTGTGTACAAAATACAGATGCAGACGCGCATTTAATACAATTCAACAAATAACGAGACGAAGAATGAAATCTGATGCACATGCACACATCTCTGGTATTATGTACTTTAGGAATATTGTTTTTGTAAGTATCAAAAAAAATATATATATATGTACATATACATATGTATACGGCGTCAGTAGTCCTATACAGAACCAGGCCTAGCTCGCAACCATTTGTGTGTGCGTGTTATTTTTCCACGAAATGGAAGGAACCTACAGTTTTTTTTTTGCCGACTCCGAACGGCGAGTTGAGAAGCTCCTCATGACAAATGATACTCTTTGATTGCTTGTCAGATATTCGAAAAAGGTGGTACGTGGTACCGTGAAAAAAACTTTGAGGTGTTTGCTGGGGTTGAACCCGGGCATCATGCGTAGTAGTCCAACGCACTAATCACCACGGACACTGCGACCACAAGTACAATCGAAGCAACTAACTGGAGCAGGTGTAGTATGCGGGTCGCTAGCAGGATTTCAACATTTTCGGCAAAGCTTCCGATACTTTCATTATAGCATATCGTACAAATATGTACACCATGTAACGAAAGTATACATACGGTCTATTAATTCTCAAAATAATGAAATATGGAAAACTTTGCAAGTATAATCATAAATATAGTTTTATATTCACAAAAATAACAACAAAACTCAGGTTTGTTGACTTATTTTGAAATTATAGAAAAGTAAATTATGAAAAGTTGTTTTTTTTATGTCACAAAAGTGTGAATATTAGTGGATCTTATGTACACTTTTGTTACATGGTGTACCTTGCACCTTCAAACAACCGGTGCTATATCTTTCTTAGATTGGATGTAGAAGCGAAGCGAAGTACTGCCGTTTTTTAAGCCGAGTACGCTCTCCTTAGTTTTTTTTTTTTTTGATTAACCCTAATCCTACCACGTTGTGACTTTGAGTCACATTCGAAATTATTTCGGTTGTATTTCTATTAATAACGTCGGTAATTTACTTTTAGGCTTGTGTATCCTACTTTTAAACAGTTCTTAATAAAACGCGCTAATTTAAATTAATTTTTAGTTCTTGGTTTGAATTGTTTTTTACCATTCTAAAAATACTAACGTTAACTACCACGTTGTGACTTACAGACACACAGTAATTTTTAATGTAGCCAGAATTTCAAAACATAGCATGCGTTTTCAAAATGTGGCTGTACGTGTATTTGGTTTCCTAAACGACATGTATCATAGTAACTACATAGTGAGTGAGGGTAATCCGCCCATCAAAGAGTTCATCCGCATGCATACTTGGTGCAACGAAAAACAAATAGATGGCCAGTAATGCAAAAGTAAAATTTGGTGGATGTTTGCGAGGTAGTTTTCAAATTGCTCTAAAAATAATTGAACATACAGAAATGATTATGTGAAGTATCTTCTTTCTTTATGTTACGCTACAGTGCGGGTTGTACCAGCGCCTACTTCTCGCAACCATTTGCGTGTGTGTGTTATATTTTTGCATGAATGGAAGGGATCTACAGTTTTTTGCCGACTCCGAACGGCGAGTTGAGAAGCTTCTCATGACAAATGATACTCTTTGAATGTTTACGAGTATCAGACATTCGAAAGAGGTGAAACCTTGAAAAAACTTTTACGTGTTTGCTGGGAGTGAAGCCGGGCAAGCATTGCGTAGTAGTCAAACGCACTTACCACTACACCGCGGTGTGAAGTATAGTCTTTACTATCTGGGTATTGCTACTTGGGTAAACAAAGTCACAGACACATACATTTGCAGAGATGTACTGCAATAATATAGGTATACCAGAGGATATCGCACATATGCTATGCAAATGTCAAAGCACAGCACGCTATCTTAGGAACACTTTAGGGAGATACTTCTTTAGTGGTCTAGAAGAGGCAGACCTAATCAACTCTAGACTCGTTCTAAAATTTTGCAAGGTAATGAAATGTTTTAAGGAAATCCATCCTGGTATGGAGTTAAAACTAAGCCACACAAGCTACCGCGCAAGGTTAGGTTGAGGGGTCGCGATGGACCTACTCTGATGATTGCTCAGCCAAACAAACCCTCTCAACCTAACCTAACTTTGCGGGGTTGCTTTAACAGTTGTATGGCTTAGTTGTTACCCTGAATGCATGATGTCAATGGAAAATATTCGCCACAAACTATTTCTTAAAGGGTTGGCATAGGATATGGTTGCATCTAACATTCAACGAAGAGGTCAACGATATTTTAGCAGAGCAAATGCTCGCATTGTGAATTCATTTCTGAGCCATTGCAACAACATCAGCAAATAGTGATACCAATACGCCGCGCCGTCACCACCGAGATCGACAGCATATAATATTCGTAGTCGATGCCACATGTGTCCATTAAAAACAAGGGCGTGCGAATAAACAGAGTTCTAAGGAGTGTGGTCTAAATGTCTGCAATACGCACTATCAGAAAATGTTAGTTTGTTGAAAATGTATAAATAAGTAATGAAATGTTTAATAAAGTTCCTGCTTTCTATATATTTGCATGTACCAACAATTTTTTTATATTAGCATTCTTAAACATTACACATGTGACTGAGAGTCACAACGCGGTAGTTTGTGTAAAAAATATAACCTGGTACGATTAGGGTTAAATGGAATCGCGTTGTCATGGCATCTAAGCTCCGAACTTGAATCAATTGCACGCATAGATCTCGAGCCCGTACGAGAGTCGGCTAACCAAAATATTTGTATTCCTTATTTTGCCAGCTTCGAGGGAAGATATTGCGTAAAACATGTTGTTTATCGACTGTGAGGTTATCTCACGGCTTGAAGAATGCACGCATATTGAAATTCAATATGTTCCATAAATCCCTTTCTCCAAAATTTGCCATTGCCATTGAACCCTTGTTTGGAAATTATTGAACCGAATAAATAGGGTTATTTTAACAAACCTGCTTCGGCTGAGACAAGCACGATATTATGGTAATCACAAATCGTGGATATGTTCGTTGGCTGATTTGTATAGGTACTCCAGCAGTAATCAAAATACCAACGAAAGCATCAAATTCAACAGTTGTCAAAGGAATCCAACCGTTCGCTGAATTTGATTGTTGGAAGACTTACTTCGCCTTTCGGTTTGTCATACAAATCATGATAGTTTTCATTGGTTCCGTAACGACTAGATTGAATAAATCTAAACGAGTGGATAATGATGTCGTACAATGCAGACCACCTGACAATGAAACACCTTATTTTGAATGTGATAATGCGAACAATTAATTTTACCAGCTTGACGAACCAAATTATGCACCCTTTTATGTGATGATGGTAGCGGCTGGCTGAGTTCCAAAACATCAAAAAAATGAGCATCGGGAATGCATTACTGCCATTGTTATGCGCTGGTACGATGCTTTCATTTTGCAATGCATCATGATGCTTTAAAATGTTTGACTTTTTGGAACGGTTTGTTCTGTTTAACAATCATTTCATTTTATCAATAAAAATGTCTAAGAAATTCTGTCAATTTTTTCTGAAAATTTTTCAAGAAAATATCAAAATAACAAATAACTAAGCTTAAAATAAAAATGGTGATTTTTTTTTATGTTTGTAGGAATAAAAAACAAATTCCTCAAATCACAACGCATCACAATAAACTATGATGCGTTGTTTGCTTTTGTTTGCGCAGTGGTTGCTTTTATAATGCGTTTTGGAACGCGATAAATTGCATCACTTCTATATATTGACGATATGGAACGCTTGACTTTGCAGTGCTGCGGAAGAACTGCGTTTTGGAACTCACCCGCTGTCACTTCCAAATTGTCAAATCACGTGCTATGAAATCTTTGCGCTACTCAGACTTGCTTCCTGCGGCATCATTCTCATCGGAATCATCAGACTCGTTGATAACCTTTTTTTTTTGTAACGAAGGTGAAAATCACGAAAGACACTGTAGGGTTGGAAACCCAGAGCAGTGTGGGACTGTAACCGCACCAAAAACACCTCCTTAACCCATTTACGGCCATCCCATAGCTGAAATACAGTGATTTTTATTAAAAAAAAAATATTTTCCAGTTCATGTGCAAACTGTAACACATTTCAGAAAAAAAGTTGTGTAGTCATGTGCCCACTGTACTCAAAAGAGTACAGGGGCCCGATTCCGCAAGCGTGAGTTTTGCTGTGTACACGAAAAAATGTGTACACTGCCTGTTTCAGTTCCGCAAGCGTGAGAGTGAGTTTTTTTTTTTAGAAATTTTGTGTACACAGGTGAAGAATTTATTCACTTTGTTTTCGACTGTGAGAACGGAAGGTATCTAATCTACTGTAATTTTTTTTTCAAAAATTCGCAATGAAAACCAAAAAAACAAATGTCAAAATAATTTCACCTCAGTCTCTCACAAACGGAATTACTCACTCACCTCACACAAACTCAAAGCGTGTTGCGGAATCACGTGAATTCGAATTGGTGTACACAGGCAGGAATGGGAGTTTTGAAAATGTGTACACAGGCGAGAAACTCACGTTTGCGGAACTGTGCCCCAGTAGAAAAAATTGCACATAAATTAATGACGAAAGAACTAAATAATTTTTAATTTTTCACTTTGAACTTCGTTATGATAACTAAAAATCAAAGTAAAAGGTTCCAAGTGGGTGTACTTACTTGAGTACGACAAATCTTTGGGAAATATGTAATTTCATAATTTTAGTAGATTGAAAGTTTAAGGCTGATGTGTTTAGCAGCGAAAGTACATTTTTTGTGACAAAACAGTGAGTGAAGACAAAACAATAATTGATCATTTGGCCTTAAAATTAAAAATTTAAAAAAATATATTTCTAACGTTCATATTTTAGTGAATATTTTTTTGTTAAGAACTAAACATATATATTTTAGTTTACTGTTTGTGTTTGGTGTGAATTTTATATGTAAATGTGATTTAGCAACAAAAAAACTGAAGGCAGCCTCAAGGCCGCCTTGCCAATTTAAGCGTAAATTCCGCAAGCCCTTCCTTCTTTTTCACAAATTCAACTAAAATATAAATCCGTAAGAAAACTTATTAATTGTTCCCTAGGAGCGATGTTTTTCGATTTAGACCCGATTTAGAATCTCAGATCGTTGATCGTTTTAACATGTTCATCGCCTCCAAACAATGCGATTAGGAAACATTCCCCAGCCTGAGCCGAGCAATATTTGTGAATGTTCGCCTCACGGAACAAGCTCAGACCAGGGATGGAAAAGTCGGTACAATTGTATAGAATTCGATACAAATGAGTTTGTTTGAGTACAAAAGTACAATTTGCCTTAATTCGATACAATTTATCAATCTGCATCTTTCAAATTATTTGGCAATCTGTATTTTTCAAAAACGAGCAAGTTGAATCAATTACCGAACGACACATCTATTTGTTTTAAGTTTTACACACAGTGTTGACTGGATTCTACTTTTTACGACACACCTCTCTGAACGTAAGAGGCAATATTCGGAGCACAATTTATGCAAAATGAGAGCATTAAGCCTGAAGATGAAGATCTCAGAGACTAAACAATGAACTGAAAATGTGTGTAAAATAAAGTAGTTTTGTTTGTAATGTCTTGTTATGAAGTTATTTGTGTTTTTTTTATGTTAATTATGTAGACGACAGGCAGTATTAGCATTCTATAAGAAGGGCTCAGTCATCTACATCCAGACATATTAATAGCTCTCTCAACCATTCTCAGGGCACTAGTAATTACATCTCTATTCGTCTTGGACTTGACCAAATAAGTTTAATCTCTATGATGCTCACTGAATTACTAAGGCTTAACTACAGAGCTTATCGACAAGATATGCACGACTCAAGTATATGTAGCCTTTGTAACCTGAATGCAGTGGAAGACTACTACCACTTTATAGCAGTTTGTCCTATTTTGTCAAAACTACGCTTGCTTTACTTTTCCAAGAGAGCTTTCACACTTGAAGCTTTACAAATTCTTAACGGGTTACGGGATAGGAAGCTGCTTTTTCGGTACTGCAGTTTTGATAGCTTAAGGCTTATGTTTATAATTGTATAATTTCTCATGCAGACAAGAGTTATTACATTTGAATTTTTTATTTTTTTTATTTTTAATTTTGTAAAAGTTGACTAATATAAATTTTTTCCGACAGACGACACTTTATGGCCAAGTTATTTTCTTTATTTCTTAAAATCACATTTTGTTATTAACATTATACAATAAATAAATAATAATAACAATTATATATAATAACAATAATATGTTTTTTTTTCGTTTGTTTATGTTTTTTTACGCGAAAGATAGTTTTCAATACAATTGGCTCCATTTCAGTATAATTTTAGAACTGTTTGTAGAAAAACCTGCGAAACTCCCGGCTGAAAACTTTAAAGAATAAAAGTCCGAGACTTAACTTCAGAAATAAAATGTTGTTTATTAGTCCGCTTCGTTTGAAGTATAAAGAGCAACTGACTAACTGATACAAAAAGGCGCGTAGGCTAAAAGAGTTTCTTACATAAATGCATGTGTAGTCGTAGTTTTCATATATACATAAAGAGAGAGTGAGAAAGATATTTGTACATAATAAGCGGCCATAATAATTCAGATGTAATTTTTAACATCCTCCGCCCGAGGGAACAGAATCGATCTCCAATGGATACAGTAGTTGAATAGGCCTTCGAGTTTTTGTTCCGTCAGCATACCGTATCTCACAAGCCCATCTACAGGCAGTTATGCTGATTCAAAACGGGTGTTTTATTTACCTCATCGCCCCGTGTATAAAGCTGAAAGCATCACAACAAAGATGCGAGTTGTATTTGATGCTTCGGCGCGCTCAGAGGAATACCCTTCCCTAAACGATATGCTGCATGTGGGTGCGAATTAAAGGTCCCCGGTTCGATCCCGGGTTTCGGCACCAGACCGATGGAAACATGTTGACTGTCAGCTAACTGGATTCCTTGGAATGATGGACATGAACTTTCAGGAACTGGGAGGACATCTACGCAAATCTCGGGAACAACTATTGCCTCTATGTATACGCTTTTATTGCTGAACTGACTTAGTATCGCAACTCTAACTTTATCCAGAGTTTGGATCGGTGACTGCTCTTTGCTCCCAAATGGTATGACTGAGATACTGACTTTTCCAATAGAGATGAGGTTAAGTTTTCGCACGAGACTTTCACGAATATATGTATGTTGACTGCCGACGTCAATTACAAATCGAATTAAACTTTTTCTATCTTCGCTCGGCGCTGCGGCGATTCCCCGAGCTGTCTTGAGAAAGACGTTTGAATTTTCCAATACAGAATTGGCACATAAATTCAGCGCACTTTGATTTTCGCCAGTTGATGCATTTACTGCCGTTGCCGCACTGACTTTATTTTTTGCAAAAGAAGGATCACACATTGACGTCAAATTCTTTCCTTTACACTTTCTGCAAGAAATCCACTTCGCACTTTTACAATTTTTTGATGAGTGTCCGCGTTTAGTGCAACGAAAACATCTATTGTTCTTACGCAGCAAATCTATTTTTTCTGCAATTGGTTTTTCGCTTTCGCAATCTTTCGTACTGTGTTTATCCGATGAACAGAACAGACAATGCTCCTTTTCATTTAGCGAAACTAAACTTGCTGCAGTTGTTGTTGTCGTTGTAGGAGAAGGGTTTTTTGCATTTATAGTGACAGAGGCAACACGACTTCTTTCTAGCGACTCTACTTCCCGTTTTAAAAAGCGCATGATGCCCTGAACTTGTTTGTCTCCGATTTGCGAAAGGGAAGAACTGCTTGATTGATCAGATTCATCTTGTTCACTTGGATGGCTATCTCGTTCAATTGTGCGGTAGTAGTCGACGCGAAGCTCCACGGGTAGGCAACGAAGTAAAATGGACTTCAGCATGACGAAGTATAGGTGCGATGGGATTTGTAAGGCAGTGAGAGTGCGACTACATGATGTTACAGAATTATATAGATGTCGCAGGCCAAGAACATCTATTCGCGAATTAATAGGGCGAAGAGCAATTAGCTGTTGCATGTGCTTATCGACCAGACGCTCTGTATCACCAAACTGCTCTTTTAAAAGCGAGATAGCAGCATCGTAGCACATCTCCGTCGCAGAAAAACCTTCAATTACCTTTTTAGCATTCCCGGACAATACACTTTCTAAATAACTGAACTTGTCAGACGAAGTCAAACCGGTATTCTCATGTACTTTTGTACGAAATTGGTCCCAGAACGGTAACCATTCCTGGAAATTTCCATCGAACTTTTTTAGCGTTAATACAGGCAGCTTTACTGAACTGTGTAAGACACCAGATGCGTTCATAAATGATTCGTTAGAATTCACTGTCTTTGGTGCTTGTTTCTGTCGAAGTTTAGCTATGCGTGAATTTAATTTAGCAAGTGTTCCTATGGCAGAGTCTTGGTACTCTGCTACTTTTTCGAATTCTTTGTCCAGATCTTCTTCCTTAGTAAGATTTCTATTTTTTACCTCTTGATTGGAAGTGAGGAGGCTTTCGTGGGCTGCTGTCAAACGCTGAATGTATGATATTAATTCTTCCTCGATGTCGTCAAACTTTTCCTCATCTTTCAATTGAGATTCAGGTGAATTTAAGAATTCAGTGGCAGACTTCACTATCTTCGTAACCTGCCCTCTGTAAGCAGATCGACCGGAGAGCTCCATTTTGTGTGCTTTTAACGCGAACACGTGTTTCTTTAAATGACTAATATTTTTACTTTAGTTTATTCATGTATCTCTGTACGACTTTATTCCCGGGTTTCGGCACCATGTAGAAAAACCTGCGAAACTCCCGGCTGAAAACTTTAAAGAATAAAAGTCCGAGACTTAACTTCAGAAATAAAATGTTGTTTATTAGTCCGCTTCGTTTGAAGTATAAAGAGCAACTGACTAACTGATACAAAAAGGCGCGTAGGCTAAAAGAGTTTCTTACATAAATACATGTGTAGTCGTAGTTTTCATATATACATAAAGAGAGAGTGAGAAAGATTTATGTACATAATAAGCGGCCATAATAATTCAGATGTAATTTTTGACACTGTTTTAAGTACAACTCAAAAATTTAATTTTCCATCCCTGGCTCAGACTTTGTCCATATTGTCATTGTTCTTGAGAGTGTTGAAGGATTACAATTTGCCTATGTTCAATATTATAAAATTCACCCCCACCTCTTTTCGGGTCTAAATATATATCGATCCTAGGGAATCCTGGCGAAAAGTTGATATATACCAAAATTGTAGGAAATCTAATTCCGAACGTTATTCGTGTAAAATGGGAAAAAACGAGTAAACAATAAACAAAAATCACCATAAAATTCAAGATGGCGGATGACGCAATAGGGTTAGAATCCGGAAAACCGAAATGTAGACTGCCAGTGAGCCCTCCCAACAATTTCCGAAGGAAAATCGCTGCGCGGAATTTTTTCCATGTCAGCCCCTTTTTTGATGTAATTCGACTGGGCTATATTTTTATATTTTGGATGTCACAAATTGGACAATACTTTCCCTTTTTAACACTTTCATACAAATTTTCGTCGTACCCTTCCATCTTTTCTGTTTAATCGAGCTGTGAAACGTAGCTCGGCGAAAATTAAAAATTAGCCAATTCGTATTCGTACTACGCCACAACTAAACGCTACGCTACAACTTCCCCAAGTTTTACTTAATTAATGGGCCCGTTTATGAGAGACTTTATCTGAAATGAGTAAGAAAATGTAACCACCTCCGTTGATGAGAGTGTGTCATTTCGTATGGGAAATTAGAGAAAAAAGTTTGTTCCCAAAAATTTGCCCGTAAGGGAATTGTACATGATTTTACATGAATTTGCTCTTCACCTAAAAAAATAATCTTATTGTAAGTTTTTTTCTTTATGAAATATTTTTTTTACAATAAAATTTCTTCATTTCTTTTGAACGGTATCTGTCGCAAGGCACTTCCTTCCAGTCTTTGGCTTCGGCAAATTGTTTTGGAGCGCCTTATTTCCAGTGTATGTAGCTGAGCCCAATTTCGAAGACTACAAACAAATCTCCAATGATTTTTTTACCATGTGGAATATGCCGAATTGTGTTGGCTCAATTGATGGCAAACATATTGGTAGAAGATGGCCGTCAAAAAGCGGAAGTCAATATTTTTTCTACAAAAAACATTTCAGCATAGTCCTTATGGCAGTTTGCGATGCAAAATATTTTTACCAACATCGATATAGGAACTTATGGAAGCCAGAGTGATGGAGGTAAGAAATGCAATTTAAATCTGTGCCTTGTGAAACAAATATTTATGCATTATTATACTCTTGTGTATAAAGCAATTTTTTTTTTTTATTTCCTTTATTTATTTACATCTGTCCAAATTGGAATTTAATATTTGAATCAAGCTTGGCCTTTGATTTATATAAAAGCAAAAGCTGTACCTGCGACTTTGTTCGGGTGGATCTTAGAATTGCTTGGCGAATTTTTTTATTTTTTTTATACTCATGTGGGGTGAAATCTATTACTGATACTCTGTCGCCCGTGCTAAGAGTTATTCCAGACTCCATGCTCATGCGTGTTTATGTAGCTAAAACACCTGGAAACTGAAGACTTTTAAATTTAAGGGGCAAGTTATTTGGTATAATGGGAATACTAGGAATTAGTACACTCTTGCTGCTCTAGTGAGAATTGTGGCCTTAATGATATTTTTCCCAACTCTGTGATACGCAGCCTGGTGCCATTGCAGTGTCTCGGAGCGTTAAGGTTACGTATCAGCAAAAATAGCACATCAACTTTCAGCTCCAGTTTATGTGATGGCACTCCGGATAGTTTCAAAGAGCTCAAAAACTCTACGGGGCAAGTGGTAGTATCGTTGGCGGACATGACTGTATCAATGGAAAAGTATAGTGTTGCGACTCTGGTTCCGGAAATCACCTCTCCCAAGATTGTGGAGTAAACAAAAAAGCCTCTGCAACCTGTGCTAATTGCAAGGGAAAGCACCCGGAAAATTATAGAGGCTGTGAAGTAGCCAAGGAGTTGCAAAAACGAAGAGATTCACTCCATAAGCCTCAAAATAAAATGCTAAAACCGCTAACTAAGGCAAATCGTAAGATCGGTCAGGAGAACGTAGGCAAACAAAAACCATCGGGTTCAGAGCGGAAAAAGTTGGTGACAGGAGAAAAGCCCTCGACTTCTGGTCTTAAGAGAAACGGTAATGAAAAGCCATTAGAAAAGACATCGAGTAATAGCCCTCGGACAGCAGGAGTGCAGACCTACGCCCAGGCTGCAGCATCCAAAAAATCAAAAAACCTCGAAATCCCGACGGACCCTGCTTCTCAAGTTTTCTCAATTATTCTCGCGAAACTTGAAGAGCAAAGCAAAATAAATAAAATTATTCTTGATAGGTTGGTTAAGCTCGAGAGTTATTCACGGAAAACGCGTACTTTACCCAGAATATGAATGAAAAAAGAATGTGAACAATATGTACTTGGAATGCAAACGGACTTTTGCAAAAACTTGACGAATTGGAAATATTCATGCGAGAAAAAGATATTGACATTTGCTTAATTTTTGAAACTCACGTAAAAAAGGAATCGCATTTAAAAATAAAAGGCTATACTGATTACCACGCTTGTCACCCTTCGGGTAAAGCGAGAGGCGGATCGTCCTTGTTTATTAAAGACTGCATTGAACAATGCGAAGACCTAAAGATAGAGCTTGAAACTCTGCAACTGTGCACAATTCGAGTTCAAAATAGTCAGCGTACTATTAAAATCGCATCTATTTACTGTCCACCGCGTTCCGCGCTTGAAAAAAGTGATTTTACAAACTTGTTTAAATCGCTGAACCCTAATTTCATTATTGGCGGCGATTTTAACGCGAAACATACGTTCTGGGGCTCCAGATACATTTCGCAAAAAGGTAGAATGCTCTATGGGGCAGGTATGGAGCACAGTTGTGATTTCCATTCGACGGGCAAACCGACTTACTGGCCAGCTGATACTTTGAATATACCTGATCTGATCGATTTCTTCGTGGTGAAAGGAATTCATAACAACCACATAAAAGTTGAAAAGAGCTTCGATCTGTCGTCTAATCATTCCCCAGTTATTTTGACATTGAGCGAAAAAAGAAAAGCGCGTAAAAGATGGCAACAGAGTCGTGCTCCACAGCATAAAACATATCTGAATCGTCTCTGCAATTTGTTCAAGAACAGCATTAAGGATTTTAAGAATCGTGCGATAGGCTCTTACCTTGAAGGTCTAACAGCGAAAAAAGATTCCACCAATTCCCTTTGGAATCTGTAAAAGGCACCAGAAGGCCCTAAATCCCCGCGCCGCCACTTAAAATAAATCAAAATGAATGGGCAAGAGAAGATAAAGAAAAAGCGGATATTTTTGCCGCCCATTTGGAAGAAACCTTTAAACCGAACGATGGTCAAGTGGTTCATGACAACATCAACCTCACAAGGATGGTAAATCTGGCGATTTAACGCGCAGATCTGCGACGCTAAGAGAACTCGAACGTGAGATCGCGAAACTAAAACCTAAGAAAGCTCCTGGTTATGATTTGATTACCGGAGCAATTCTCAAAGCCTTACCTAGAAAAGCATTAATTAAGCTTCTCCATAATATAAATGCTGCGCTCAGATTAAAACACGTGCCGAGCCAATGGAAAGTTGCGGAAGTCATAAAACCATTATATGAAGTAAAATCGTATAAACCAATCTCGCTTCTTCCAGTCATATCCAAAATCTTCGAGAGGATATTACTTCAACCGGTTATAGAAGAAAATAATCTCATCCCTGACCACCAGTTTGGGTTCAGAAGCATTCGACTATTGACCAGGTGCATAGAATTAATAACATAATCGAAAAAGCACTAGAAGAAAAAAAGATATGCTCAACCGTATTTCTTGACGTCTCGCAAGCCTTTGATAAGGTGTAGCACGATGGCTTGAAATGCAAATTACGACAAGTAATCCCCGTGTACCTATACGAGATTCTGGATTCATACGTCGGGAATAGACTCTTCCGTGTTACAAATGGAAACGAATACTTAGAACTCAAAGAAATTTCGGCCGGCGTACCGCAAGGAAGCGTTCTGGGGCCGCTTCTTTATCTGTTATATACTCGTGATATACCGAAAGAAGATGGCACTATGCTTGCTACGTTTGCCGACGACACCGCTATCCTAGCAGTAGGTAAAACAATCGAGGAAACGACTGCCAAACTGCAAAACGCATTGAATAAAGTAAATTAATGGACGAGGGACTAGCGGATCGCCCTTAACGGAACTAAATCTGTTCACGTGAATTTCACTTATAGAAAAATGAATGACTTGCCAATTTTTATAAATTTGGCCCGAATACCCATTGCAAATGAAGCCAAATACCTGGGAATGACACTTGACGCAAATCTGAAGTGGAATTCGCACGTGAAAATGAATCGTAAAGAATTAGAAATCAAATATAGAGAAATGTACTGGTTGATCGGGAAACATTCCCACCTCAGTACCGAGAACAAACTGCTTTTATACAAGCAAGTGCTAAAGCCAGTGTGGACCTACGGTATACAACTTTGGGGTTGTACCAAGAAAAATAAAGTGTTTAGAGAGACTGTCCAAGCACCGTGGTATGCTAGAAACGACGATATCCACAGGGATCTCGGAATTCCGACAATCGAAGCTGAAACTAAAAGCTTCGCGCGAAAGCATAGAAACCGACTAATCGGACATGTTAACAATACAGTCCTACTTATTTTGGATGAGAGCAATTTATTGCGCCGACTACAACGGACAAAACCTTTTGATTTGGTGAGATAAGGATTAACCGCATCTAAATTGCGGAATATGCAGGATCTTTCATTGGAAGGTAACCTGCCAAACGTTTATGTTTCTTAGTTGCAGTATCTAAGAAATTTATATCGAAGGGTGGTGTTTTTGGTCAGTAAGAATCTGACACTACTATGACACTACTACCGTTCAGCAATGTTGCAGCAATGCCTGAGGAGGCTACAGCTTATGCTGTATTTCTGTCTTTGCGAAGATGTGCTAATAGTATATTCAGCAAAAATGTTTTGCCCACGCCATTTGGTGTGTCAAGAAAGTAAAGCCCTACATCGCCACTTCCGATTCGTTGCAATACTTTCTGGTAGATTTCTCTTTGCTCGGGCAATAAATGGGGCGTAATTTCATTGACATAGAGTTCTAAAACTGATATGTTATAGTTAAGCTCTCTTATAACATCAGTTGATAATTCTCCACTGCGCTGAGGTGTAGGCATGCCAAAGTCCTACTTTTTTTTTTCCAACTATTGAAATTATTTTGTCCTCAATTATTTTTAGCACCTCGTTGAAAATAAAATCTTCATTAACCTGATCGATTTCTTGGTACCTGGTACATCTTCAGATAAAGCTTAGTTATATTTTCCCCACAACTGGTGATGGTTGGATAGGCTGCAAGTACCTACTTGTAAGAATAGCAATCAATTCTCTCAATTTTGTCGGTGAGTGACATAGTACGACTTCCTCCATCGTAGCATTCCAATGTTTATCATCTTCCAACAACCATAACTTCTCACATGCTTTCTGTATGTAGCCTGCTCTTGCCCATCGATTGTCTTAAGGACCTGGAGCCTAGTTTGCTCTCGTAAGTGGCTAAGCAATATGCGCAGACAGTAGCACTCAAAGTTGCCAACGTGCACGGTGTATATCCGGCCGAGTGCAGCTCCTGCCTTCACGCCTGTTCAGTTTTCGACAAATGTCCCTTGTACACGACGCTTCCACTCTTTTTTCGACACGATCCACGTATAGTACCGATTAACTTGGACGTAGACTAAAGTTTTTGCAAAAGCATCATCTTGACATAGTTCAATGTCGTCTTAGGAGGCCCTGCTACTCTTTCGCGAAAATTCTGCTCTGTAAAATAGACGCGTTGACCCGTGGGCAGGTGCGCCGCAAGGTGTGTCACCGTTGGGCGCCGCTCGTGCAGTGCTAAGCCCAATAGTCTCCGAACCGCTTCATTGCTACTCACATAGCAGTCCGTCCTAAATGTTTGCACTTCGTCTCTGGGATCTATATTGACGTTATCTTCCTATTCCCTTACCGTGAAAATCACTTGGTCACTACCTTTATTTATAAACTTGATTGCCTGCACGGAGCTACAAAATTCTACATTTATATGTGCGTTAAATATTTTGGACAACAAAGAAGAATAAGGCGCGACCCAGCTGTTGTCAACTACGGTTGGCTCCGGAGCTCCGCGAATCCTAATAGTAGTAGTACACCCTCCATCTTTTGGTGCTCTGCGTTTCCATGAGAGATATCCATTCCCATTTGTCTGAGTATCTTTCAAAAGCGCCCGGGGATACTTTTTGGTCCATTTTCCGACTCATATATGGAGATGATAGGTTTTCTGTACCACAGGGTCCATGGATCATATTTTTAACAACTATATCGTATAGTTTTTTGTCGGTATTCATGTCTGGGATCTCAGTAATTTGATTGGTCGCAATTTTTCTTTCAACCACAGTAATAAATGTACGTGAGGCAATCCTCGCTTTTGCCACTCTATAGAGTACATGAAGCATTGTGTTTCACCAAAAATGTTGCCTTTTGTGAGGAGTGCTACTAAGTTTTGCACATTAATTTTAAAAGTGTGACCTATAAGATTGTGTCTGCCCGCCGAAATCTGACCAGACATAAGCTCTACCGCAAGTACAGGCCAGGCAGAGGTAACGTAGGCTATTTACAAGTGAAGCTGGATGTATCACCATTTGCTCTGTATTGTTAGGATTAACTTCATCATCGTTTCTTACTGCATCTTGTAACTGTACATAGTTTGCTGCTCACAACTTATTTTTAATTTAGAGATATACTCGAATATCTAAGGCGCTCGCTTTCCACTTTCACATACATATCTACTACGAATTGATGAAGTAATTACCTACAACACAGCAGATTAAAATTATCAGGGCGCACCATGCTGAGAAATGCGTAGTAATCCATACACGATACCTTTTTGTTTTGAATCAGACGCCCAGTCGCTGGATTATTTTGGAGAATGTCAAAGCGATACCCTTCCCGGCCTTTCCAAAAAATTATTGGGTACTGGAGGGCATCATACAACCTGTGCGTTTCGGCGACTCTCCTCAACGTGCCATCACGCCCCTACAAGACGATGTCCAGAGTAGTTGTTTGTTGACTACCTGCCACAATGGCTGCTATTTTGTTGATGGTAGGGGTGTTATATCGTCTTTAAGTTGACCGCGGGGCACATGGTCAGGGTGGATCAAAACATAACAGTCTTCCTAGATCTGTTTTAAATTCCTTAACCAAATAATTGCTGCTGTATAGTATACGCTGTACTTTTTTGTACTGTTTCTCTTTCGACCCCTTGAATACTCGGCAACATGTTTGAATCTCTGCTGCCTCATCTCCCATAAAATATAACTACAAAAACTTTGACTACGAATTCAATGGAGGAAGTAAAGATCCACTTCTGTGGTAGAACTTCCCTTGGATAGTAAATGTTGGCGAAAATCCAGGCAATGTAACAATTTTATCGACTCCGAAAGATGTCATGTTCAAATATTCAAACCTTATGTTACTTCAATTATATGAAAAATAAATAATAATAATAATAATCTGGAAACATGAATTATACTTCCTGATATGCTTTAAAAAACGCCGCGATTCCTCTGTTTCGTTAGACATCAGTTCTTTCATGGGCTTTATCGGCTCGGCTGTTGTTGGTATGACTACATTCTCTCCAGCACAACATTTATTTTATTTATTTTATTTTATTTATTTTTTTCTTTATTTCATTTAAAATTCACTTATAGTAACAATAATAATGAGAGATAATTATATAAAAAATATATTTAAAACTGCTAAAAACAATAATTCAAATACAACAATTATTTAACATTAAAGATTTTAAATGAAATAGTTAGGGACATTCTGTTATTCTAAAGAGTAAGAGGCGAATGCACCATTGAGTAAAGAATAAGTATCTAACAAATTTACAAAATTTGTGGGGATTTATAATCAAAGTTAAATATTTAAACTATTCAGTGAAAGCTTTGAAACATTTAAAGATCAGAGTTCATAATTCAAGAAGATTATAATGAAGTTAACCAAAATAAACTAACAAAATCAAATTAAGGGATTTAAGATACGATCTATCTCTGAATGATTGAAAGTGAATAACCACTGTTTAATTTTTCTTAAAAATGTTGATTCGATTCTCTCGCTTCTGGAGTCTTCGGGTAATTTATTAAAAAGACGGGGCGCAGCTATAGTGTAAAAGTAGCAAAAGTGTGATTTAAAAATTCTCGGCACACTCACAAAATAACGGGCGTTTGCTCTCAAACTGTAGTTTTCTTGCATTCTTACGTTTATATGACCAGTATTTTTGAAAAACAATTTCAAAATATTGAAGTAATACAAATGTCTTACAGGAAGAATACCTAAATTACAAAACAATGGAAAACTGGGTGAACTACGTGTTGCCTTTGAGATAATGCGAATAGAGTGTTTCTGTTTAATGAGCAGCTGTTTAATTTTGTAGGAGTGAGTACCACCCCAGCAGCAAATTCCATACTGAAGCTTAGATTGTAGTAGGCCACTGTAAGTTAGCTTAAGAACAGATGGAGGACAGTATAAACTAAGATGGTATAATTGCCTTACCACTGCGTTGAGATATTTTTTTAAATTAGACGTGTGCTCAACCCAATTAAGCCTTTTATCTAATGTAATGCCTAAGTATTTAAAATAATCGACGCATTCGATTTCAAAGCAGCCATCACTACAATTTAATTCGGAACTAAATATTTGCGGACAAAGTTTGAATTTAGAGCAACTATGAGCATGGTACATTAAGGATAGACCATCAGGAACTATCCCCAATGGGTTAAAAAGCATAAGTTTAGTTTTGCTGCTAATTATTAGCATATGCAACCTAAACCAACGACGAAGAATTTCCAAATCATGATTCATATCAGCAAATGTCTCAAAATAGGTTTCATTGGAGTAGGAAAGGGCGGTATCATCAGCAAATGCAGTTACTTTACCTTTAAATGGTTGCAAAAATAAGGAATTTACAAAGACCAAAAAAAGAATAGGGCCTAAAACGGACCCTTGAGGAATACCCATATTGAGTTTGCAAATCGAACTTAAATTATTTTTCACTCTTGTCATTTGACTACGATTGGAGAGGTAGGAGCAAAACCAGTCATAAACAAAGCCCCTAAAGCCTGCTTTTAAAAGTTTATCTAGCAACAACTCGTGGTTAACCATATCGAAGGCTTTTGTTATGTCGATAAACAACGCCGCTGGAACTTGTGATTCATTAATAGAGTTATAAATTTCACTACATAATTTTAATAACGCATCTTCTGTCGATTTACCATTCCTAAACCCAAATTGAAAATTACTAAAAAACCCGATGCTTGATAAAAATGACATAATTCTTGCCTTCATACCCTTCTCAAAAACTTTAGAAAACACTGACAAAAGGGAAATGGGTCTATAGTTGTTCAAGTCTAATGTATCACCTTTTTTATGTAATGGAATTACAATTGCAGTTTTTAGCAAGGCCGGGAAGATGCCTTTACTCACGCTCAGATTGAAAATATAACATAAAACATCCGCAATTAAAAAAGAAATATTTTTGAGAATACGACTTGAAATTAAGTCATGTGAAGATGAATTCGTTGATTTTAATGAAAATATCAACTTCTGAATTTCAAGAGCAGAGAAATCGTGAAAGAAGAAACTGTCTGGGCGAAAGATATCATGCTGAATGACATTATCATCGAAAGCTAAGTCGTTCATGGATATAGCCGGAAAACCATTTGAAATTTTCGAAAAATAATCATTAAAAATATTCGCTACATCAAAAGGATTAGAGACAATTGCATTTTCATTTCTAATTTTAAGTTCAGCATCAGATCTATTTCGATTCAAAATTTCATTTACTAGTCTCCATTCTTTCTTAATATTGCCTACGTTTTCAGCTAGCCTTCTATTATAGTAATCATCTCTACACTTAGGTATATAAGTTCTAAGTTCGCGGCATAATTGATGATAATAGTTCCTAAGCCGTATGTTGTTAGGGTGTTTTCTAACAGTTGCCCGAAGAAAATTTTTCTTTTTTATTTTATTTAAGAGTGTCATTGACATCCACGGTTTAAGACGCTTTAACTTATTTTCTGTTCTAATAACAGTTTCACTGCAGTTGGAAATATGAAACTGCAACTTTTTAAGAAATAAATCAAACGCGATTGATGGATCGCTAGAGTCATAAACTTCATTCCAAAATTCAAGAGTCAGGGCAGACCTAAGTGCAGTATAATTAATATTATTGAAATGATTAAAAACGACAGAATCCTGCCTGGAGACTTGATGATCGAACTGAATGCTAATTAAGGAATGATCAGTTATTTTTAAATCAAAAACTGCGGTTTTAAATTCGACTGTATTGTTTCTATGCAAACGTAGATGTATATGATCTAAACAGGAACTAGATGTTTCAGTTACACGTGTAGGTTCAGATATCAAAGGCCTAAAACCAAAAGATGACAAAGTAGAGAGGAAATTATCACCTTCAGATGAATCAGATATTATGTCAATATTAAAATCGCCAATAAGACCCATATTTTTATACCTATTGCTTCTTAAAAAATCAGAAAACTCATGCAAAAATACAGAAACACTACATTTATGAAGCCTATATACACCAACAAAACAGTAATGGGAACCAAGAATTTCAAAATCAACACTTATTAAATCCGCGCTATTGAGGTTAGTATAACTAATCTTGCAACTCATATCACTTCTGTAAAACACTGCAACTCCACCGGCGGAGTAAGAGTTATTGCACGTTGCAGCAAAAGAATAATTAGGAATATTATAATTTACAACTTCAGAGTCGTAAATCCATATCTCTGATACAAATATAAAATCCGGAAGATGATCAACTGAAGCCAGATGAGAGAAAAACGAATCAAAATTTTTTCTTAAACTACGCACAACACATTCCAGCTCTTTCTTCCTTCCACTTTAGTGCCCTGCAAAATCTACATTTCTTATTCATTCTTTGAAATGTTATGAGTCGGTTACTGTTAAAGTCAAGAGTTGCATCGAATTCAAAAGCGTCATTTTGGAATACGGCCCACGTGTTTCTGCCGAACGATTGACGTCGCTGTGCGGTCCTTTCAGCAGCATTGCGTCTGCGAGCTTCTGCTTTTACCGAAGTCTCTGCAGCTCGCTGCGATGCCATATATTCGGCGTGTTCTTGACGTTTCAACTCGCTCTGGCGTTTCAACAGCTCTTACGCTCGACTGCAGCAAATCTAGCTCCTCACGCTGAGCTTGGGATTCTTGTAGCGTCTCGGCCGCTCGCTGTAATGACATATATTCGGCGTGTTGTTGACACCGTGCTAGCGACTGCTCTGGCGTTTCAGAAGATCTGTTAGTTGCCTGACGCTCCGATTGCTCAAACCTTCGGAGATCGGCTTGTGGAGACGTCTTCTGCTAATTTCTGTAAACAGATATACGAGTATATAAAATATGTGTTCATATATATTTATGCCTCGGATTAATATTTATAACCTACTCCCGTAAACGTCTCCCACCACCTTCTAGGACTTACTATATATGTAATGAACTCGTCCTCTCTGTCACTTCTTTGCGTGATCTGGGTGTTATCTGCGACAGAGAACTTAATTTTCGCTCCCATATAGATAACATAATTAACAGAGCCAACTCTACGCTTGGCTTTGTTAAACGCTGGTCCAAAGAATTTTCTAATCCTTATGTCACGAGATCGCTTTATTTTACCTTCGTAAGACCGATTCTTGAATACGCTAGTCAAGTTTGGTCACCTTACTACGATATTCACTCTCTACGAATTGAAGCGGTACAACGCAGATTCATCCGGTTCGCCTTACGCGGTCTTCCATGGCCCGACAGGTATAATTTACCACCTTATACAGATCGTCTTAAATTAATAAATGTTCAGTCTCTCGAAAAACTCCGTCAAATTGTCGATATACTCTTTGTTCAGTAGTTATTAACTGGAAATATCGACTGTCCCGCACTGCTCGACAAGATCAGCCTTAGCACTAACCCACGTAACCTTAGATCTATTCCCCTCTTCCGACTAAATTATCACCGTACCAATTATGGTTATAATGAACCGATTTCTCAAATGCTTCGCGTCACCAATTCCTTCCAAAACGCATTTGATTTCCATTTAAGCAGATCCTCTCTCAGAAATACCCTACACTACCACTCCATCTCCAATACGCCCCATTCCTAGAATATTAAGTTTAGCCTTAACTTCTTAATTTAGGTTTAAGTTTTAGATTGTTTAAGTTTTTAGTATTAAGAATGCTTGTAATAAGCAAATAAATAAATAAGCAATTTTTATTCAAATAAAGTCTACCTAATTATAAAAAATAGTATTGAGGGGAATTCGATTTTTTTTCAATAAAGGAGAGCTAATGTAATGAACTTACTGCAGCTATCAGTTCATTTATTATTTCGCATATCAACAACTAGCATTTTGTTCCTTCACAGTTTTTATTTGGCAAACTTTCATTCAGGTTTGCAATTATTTCGCCATAAAATATTCTGCATTCACTATTTCGCTTTATTTTATATAGTTAATGCAGAATATTCTATGACGAAATATGACGAAAACAAATAAACTGATAGCTGCCGTAAATTCACTGTACATACTAGTTCTCGTTTATTGAAAAAAATCGAAAATTTCCCTCAATAATTATTTTTATAATTAAGTAGACTTTATTTGAATAAATATTGCTCATCTTATTGGATTAGTTTGGCCTAGGTTAAACTAGTTTGTCCTGATATGCTTAGGATAAACTAGTTTAGCCTGAAATCGGGTTTGGCCGGTAACATATATAAATGCGACCAAGACTATACTCTGAACATCATCGTTTCATTTCATCTTGTTTCGTGCTGTCCTTGTTTCTAATAAACCATGATGCACAGTTTGATTATTATTATCCAGGCGGTCCGCATTACCCGACTCGTCCATATTGCCCGTACTTACTCTATATGAGATTGACCGATATGAGGTCATTTCTGACAGGGGCTTACCTTGTTTAGGTATAACAATTACTTCTGCTATCTTTCAGTTATGTTTTTTTTTTTTTTTTTTTTTTTTTTTTTTTCCCGAGGGTAGGTGAAAATCTTCCATAGACACTATGAGAATAGCAAGCGCGTGCTCATAGTAGTGTCAGATTCTTACTGACCAAAAACACCTCCCTTCGATATAAATTTGTTAGATACTGCAACTAAGTTATACTACTTATCAAGCAATTTTTCTATCACGAAATATAAACGTTTGGCAGGTTACTTTCCAATGAAAGATCCTGCATATTCCGCAATTTAGATGCGGTTAATCCTTATCTCGCCAAGTCGAAAGGTTTTGTCCTTTGCAGTCGGCGCAATAAATTGCTCTCATTCAAAATAAGTAGGACTGTATTATTAACATGTCCGATTAGTCGGTTTCTATGTTTTCGCGCGAAGCTTCTAGTTTCAGCTTCGATTGTCGGAATTCCGAGATCCCTGTGGATATCGTCGTTTCTAGCATACCACGGTGCTTGGACAATTTCTCTAAGCACTTTATTTTGAAAGGTCTGTAAAATATTGGCATTTGTTTTCTTGGTACAACCCCAAAGTTGTATACCGTAGGACCACACCGGCTTTAGCACTTGCTTGTATAAAAGCAGTTTGTTCTCGGTACTGAGGTGGGAATGTTTCCCGATCAGCCAGTACATTTCTCTATATTTGATTTCTAATTCTTTACGTTTCATTTTCACGTGCGAATTCCACTTCAGCTTTGCGTCAAGTGTCATTCCCAGGTATTTGGCTTCATTTGCAATAGGAATTCGGGCCAAATTTATAAAAATTGGCAAGTCATTAATTTTTCTATAAGTGAAATTCACGTGAACAGATTTAGTTCCGTTAAGGGCGATCCGCCAGTCCCTCGTCCATTCATTTACTTTATTCAATGCGTTTTGCAGTTTGGCAGTCGTTTCCTCGACTGTTTTACCTACTGCTAGGATAGCGGTGTCGTCGGCAAACGTAGCAAGCATAGTGCCATCTTCTTTCGGTATATCACGAGTATATAACAGATAAAGAAGCGGCCCCAGAACGCTTCCTTGCGGTACGCCGGCCGAAATTTTTTTGAGCTCTGAGTATTCGTTTCCATTTCTAACACGGAAGAGTCTATTTCCGAGATATGAATCCAAAATCTCGTATAGGTACACGGGGAGTACTTGTCGTAATTTGCATTTCAAGCCATCGTGCCACACCTTATCAAAGGCTTGCGAAACGTCAAGAAATACGGCTGAGCATATCTTTTTTTCTTCTAGTGCTTTTTCGATTACGTTGGTAATTCTATGCACCTGGTCAATTGTCGAATGCTTACTTCTGAACCCAAACTGGTGGTCAGGGATTAGATTATTTTCTTCTAATTTTTTAAGAGGTTGAGAACTTTTTTTAAAAAAAAAACACAAAGAATTCGAAAAAATTAATGAAATATTTATTTGAATCGATAGTTTGAACCTTGCAATTTAATGTTTAAAGATAATTTCATTCAAATGTTGACCGCGGCTGCGTCTCAGGTAGCCCATCCGCTGAGTCCAATTTTGGCATACTCTTTCACACATATCGGCCGGTATCTCACGAATGAATGCATGGATGTTGGCTTCCAGTGCGTCAATCGAAGCGGGCTTGTCCCTATAGACATTAGCCTTGACATACCCCCACAAAAAATAATCTAATGGTGTCAAATCGCACGATCTAGGCGGCCAATTGACCGGCCCGAAACGTGAAATTAACTGTTCACCAAACTCGCCTCGCAATTGCGCCATTGTTTCGCGTGCTGTGTGGCATGTGGCACCGTCTTGTTGAAACCACATATCATGCAAGTCAAGATCTTCCATTTCGGGCAAAAAAAAGTTTGTTATCATCGCTCGGTAGCGTTCACCATTGACAGTAACGCTGCGATTCGCATCATCTTTGAAGAAATATGGCCCAATAATGCCGCCGGCCCATAAACCGCACCAAACAGTGGCTTTTTCGGGATGCAGTGGTAGCTGTTGCAATGCTTCTGGCTGATCTTCACTCCAAATGCGGCAATTTTGCTTATTTACGTACCCATTCAACCAAAAATGAGCCTCATCGCTGAACACAATTTTTCGATAAAAAAGCGGATCCTCACATTTCGAACCGAGCACGAATTTTGATAGTAAAATTCAATAATTTGCAAGCGTTGTTCATTTGTAAGACGATCCATGGTTAAATTGCAAACCAAACTGAAGCTGTTTGACAGTGACACAAGGTACTAAACACACGTCAGCTGTCAAAACCAGTGTTGCCAAAACCAAACCAGCTAAAAAATCACCCTTTAGCTTGGCACTTGCTGATATTAAGCTCCAAAAAGTTGTGTTTGCACCAAGTTGAAAACCTGTTGAGGTCGTCTTGGAGTGGGTGAGAGTCAGCGGGTGATTTGATGAACCTATAGATTTTCCAATCATCGGCGTAGATAGACACATAAGAATTCAAAATAATGCACTCCACATCATTAATTGTTAACAAAAATAATAAAGGACCAAGGTGGCTACCTTGTGGGACTCCAGAGGTGGCTGTGAAGCAGTTTGATACAGAGGACCTAAAGAGCACAAGATATGTGCGCTCATTCAAGTAAGATTTTATCCACATAATAAACCTTGGGTGAAAGCCGAGTGCTTTGAGTTTGAAAAGGATAATGCCATGGGAGATTTTGTCAAAGGCCTTACTAAAGTCGGTAGATATTACATCAATTTCGTTGCCATCTTCCAGAGCGCACAGAGAGTTCGATACAAATTCAGTAAGGTTTGTAGTTGTAGATCTACCCTTGAGGAATCCATGCTGGTTAGGGGAAAAAATAGACTTACAGTGAAAAGACATTATGTCATAGATAATGTTTTCGAAAAGTTTGGGTATGCAGGAGAGTTTTGCGATGGGGCGATAGTTGGAAATATCATTCTTACGACCTTTTTTATGAAGGGGAATTATGTAAGAGCACTTCCAGAGTTTAGGGAAAGCTCCCTGTGAGATAGAATGATGAAAAAGAGTCGTGAGGGATTGGAACAGATGATTCGCACATTCTTTTAAGACGATGGCAGGTACACCATCGGGTCCAGGGCAGAAATCGGGTTTGAGATTATTCATCTTTTCCAGGACAATTGCCGAAGTGATATGAGGCGAAGCAAGTGAAGTCCATGAACGAAAAGTAGTCAATATCGGGTTCAACGATGTGGTTCGTGAACGACTTACCCAATAGATTACTTGAATCAGAATTCAAAACTAGTTTGGCCTAACACGCTTAGGATAAACAAGTTTGGTCTAGGCTAAACTAGTTTGTCCTGATATGCTTAGGATAAACTGGTTTGGCCTAGTTTGGCCTGAAATCGGATTTAGCCGGTAACATATACAAATATAAATATGTACGCTATTATTACGGTGCACCATTTGGGATTTTTATGACTTTATATAGCCTCCGGGTCAAGAAGAATCTAACGACACTCTAATTGTTGAAACGTTTGCTTAAGACTTGGTCATACCGCAGCAACCCACCAACACCTGCGAAGTAAAAATAGCCCTCCAATTTGTACCACCTTTAATGTAGCTCTTAACATCTCTCAAGCATCAGAGAACTGCATTATTTCAAAACCGACGCTTACATTAAACCATAATAGGACACATAAACATAGCCTGTCAAATTCATATAGAAGAATAAACTAGGCATAGAAAATAAAAACTGAAAAACAAAAACTCATCGCAAAATTTAAAAAATTAGATTTTAACGTCAAAGAAAAATGCGGCATTCGAGAAAAAATGTCATGACACGATTTCGTGCATGTGAGTATGTGACAGTCACAAATATAGTAAGTACACGACATGTAGAATTTATCACTGACTCTGACGTCAAAACTACGTCACACCTACATTTAAATGTGGTTTTTGCATGTCGTGTACTCGTAGCTTAAGGCGTGTTTTTTCATAATCTACATACATACATATATAGCCTTAGAAAATATTTTTCATGTTAAATACACTAACAACTAAGCCTATATAGAATAACGAAATCCAGATAGCTATCGAGTCTTATATCCTTAGCCTGGATAAAAAAAAATGTACTACCAAACTATTTTCTGTCGATTGTTATCGAAATATTATAGAAAATGTCAAATATGACATGTAACATGTAAGTGACAAATTTGAAAACAATTGCGGCGATGAAAACGTGATGCTATGCAAAGGAGTTTGGAAAACAAGTGGAAAACTGAGGAAGAAATATTAAAAGTCAGAAAAAAATTACATTTTTTTCAGGCTAATCATTAAATAGGGCATCCCGCCTTTAAAACAAAAATGATGTTTAAATGTCGAATAAAAATAAGCATAGTGCTACCAAATCACCGAAGAGCTTTTTTTTAATATACTTTTAAAAGGCTGTATAGATTAACAAAAAAATACGCCTATAGAAGATTAGGCGTGTTTTTTTGTACTCTACATTTAGGGGCTTAGAAAGGAACTATTCGTAAGTGGTTTGCTGAATTCCGTACAGGCCATATGAGCAACAAAGGCGACGAACTCAGTGGACGTCCAAAAGAGGCACATTTCGGATGACCGTAAAGTGAAGTTGATCGAGATAGCTGACATTCTAAAGATATCAAATGAACGTGTTGGACATATCGTTAATGAATATTTGGGTATGCGAAAGCTCTGTGCAAAGTGGGTGCCGTGCGTGCTCACAATCGACCAAAAACAACAACGAATTGAAGACTCAACGAAAACGGCCCCATTTGAAGAAGAAAGTGCTGTCTCGTCAAGACAATGCACCATGTCACAAATCAATGAAAACGATGGCAAAATTGTATGAATTGCTTCCGCATCCACCGTATTCTCCACCGTCGCGACGCGTCGGAAGGAGTTGTTTGTGTTTCTGCCAATTGTATCTTAGAATTGTTTGCAGTGTTTTCTACTGTTACAACGTTTGTTACGGCATGGCATTTGGATACAAAGACGCATTTATTTTTCACGCAACGCATTTGAGAAAAAGTGCTCGAAACATCGTATGTGACAACTTTCTTAGAAGCTATACCCGGGTATTTTCTATGCATACCCGGGTATGTTGGCTATAGATAAAAGGGGGTAATTGCAAAAACTACTTGTAAATTTTAACCCAAAAAGAAAAATTAACTTTTTTTTCGAATATGATAAAAAATAATATTTAAGGAGTCTTTTCAAAATTTCAAGTCGGTTCAAAATATATACACTTCGCTTCAACTGAATAAGCACAAACATTTTCTAAAGTACGTTGTCCATTTTTTCCAAACGTTGTGCGTTATGGTATCATTTGATGATGCTTACTGCTTGCTTATGATTTTGAGAAAAGAAATCAGAAAGAAAAATTCAAAAAGTACCTCTATTTTTTCTCTGGTTCTCTTGCAAAGCGTTCCATATGGAAAAATACTGTTTTTTTTGCGTCAACTGAATAGACACAAGGTCATTATCTTCATTGTTTATAAGCGTTCTGAGGAGATTGACACATTAGATCAACAGTTGAAGTGTCTTAAGTGAAATTTACAGTTTAATTGAGATTCAAAGAAAAATGGGTAGATCAAAATTTCTGAAAAGTGTTGAAAGAGCTAAAATCGATTTACTTATGCCCGTTTTCACTGTGCGAGTTTAAGTGTCGATCCAGCGAAAATCTCAAGATCAACACGAATTGTGTTTTCACAGTGCAGACTTAACGATAAAATCCACTTAAATAATCCTTTAACATATCCATATCCTTTTCATAAAATTTTCCATTACCAAATCGCAAAGTGGCTGCCCTATGTCCTCGATAGCCTCACGAATTTTATCTTTGAGGTCTTGAATCGACGCTGGGCTATTGGCGTAGACCTTATCTTTCACGTGGCCCCAAAGGAAGAAGTGGCAAGGTGTTAAATCACAAGGTCTCGGTGGCCAATTGTGATCACCTCTTCGAGAGATAACACGGTCCGGAAACTTTTCTCGTAAAAGATCAATGGTTTCGTTGCTTGTGTGGCACGTAGCGCCGTCTTGTTGAAAGTAAACGTTGGCCAGATCAATACCATCCAACTCCGACCATAAAAAATCATTTATCATCTCTCGATAGCGCAATCCATTCACCGTAACTGTTGATCCAACCTCATTTTCGAAAAAGTTAATGTCCAACAAATGAATACATGTCAATTTCTGAAAATACAATACCCCAGGCAAGTAGAGCAGGACGATGTTCAGAATCTTGCCCTAAAGCTTCTTCAGGCTGTCCCACGGATTCTGGGGGGGAAACTAGATTGATATATACAAATAACAACCAAATAAGGAAAAGAAATACAAATAGAAAAATCTTAAATATAGTCACATACAACACAAGATCTCTATCAAATAGAGAAAGACTACTTGAACTTGAAAATGAATTACAAAACTTAAACTGGGACATTCTAGGATTATGCGAAGTAAGGAGAAAAGGAGAAAAACAGATAACACTACATTCAGGACATGCCTTCTACCATAACAATGCCATTAACTCAAACAGAGGTGTCGGCTTTCTTATACATAAAAAACACGTCAAAAAGATCGAAAATATCAAAAGCATATCAAATAGAGTAGTGTACATTATTATAAAATTAAATAGCCGCTATAAACTTAAAATAATACAAGTATACACACCAACCACTGACTACGACGATGAAGAGGTAAATATCTTTTACGAAGACATCGATCAAGCATTGGGTGAGAACGTGTGCTACTTTACTTTAATTATCGGAGACTTCAACGCAAAAGTCGGCAGACCATTGGATGAAGCTGAGATAGCTATAGGAAAATTTGGACTAGCAGGTAGAAACGAGAGAGGACAAATGTTAATCGACTTCCTACACCAAAACAACTTGTACCAAACAAACAGTTTCTTCAAGAAAAAACAACACAGAAGATGGACATGGGTTAGCCCCAACGGAACAACAAAAAACGAAATCGACTTTATCATAACAGACAAAAAACAAATAATAACAGACGTTACAACATTGAATAAGTTCGGAATAGGAAGTGACCACAGAGCAGTCAGAGCCACATTAAAGATAAATATAAAAAACGAACGGAGAAACATGATAAATAGAAAAATTGCGACGAAATGGACAGATCCAATTAACCCCGTAAGGTTTGAAGAAATGATATCCTCGAAACTAATCAACATTCAAAGAGACGACATAGAACACTTAAACAATTCAATTACAGAAGCAATATCTCTAGCGCAAGAGAAATACTGCAGAAACGATAATAGAGGAAACCGTAACGAAAAACTTAGCAACACAACAAAACTTTACATAGAACAAAGACAAGAAGCAAGAAAGGTACAAGACATTACCGAAATACGCAGATTAAACAGAATAATATCCAAAGAAATACGCAAAGATATAAGAAGATACAACTACGAAACAATACAGAAATGCTTAGAAGAAAATAAAAATATGAAAGTCCTGAGAAAAGCTGAAACAGACGGTAAAAACGAAATAGTAAAGCTGAAGAACGAAAATGGAGAAAATATAACAAATAAAAACGAATTACTAAAAGTTGCAGAAGCTTACTACAGAAAACTGTACTCAAGCCAAAATACACAAACTTCTCACACTGAATTAACCAGACACGACCTTGTAAATGTTGGATCAGAGGAAATGCCAGAAATAACTGAAGATGAGGTACGCAGATCTCTAAAGGATATGAAAAACAGTAAAGCACCAGGCGAGGATGAAATAGTAGTAGATGCCATAAAAATAGGCGGTGCCAGTCTGGTAAAAGAGATAACAGCACTCTACAACATGTGCATAGAATAAGGAGAAATACCAAACCAATGGAGAAACTCGTGCACCTAACTAATTCATAAAAAGGGAGACATCGCGAACCTGGACAATTACCGACCGATAAGCCTCCTCTCACACCTCTACAAACTGCTAACAAAGATTCTTACCAGAAGAATGGAGCGAAAACTCGACCAATACCAACCACGCGAACAAGCTGGATTTAGAAGCGGCTTTAGCATGAACGACCATCTACAGGCAATAAAGACAGTAATCGAAAAATCTATTGAATACAACCGGCCGCTGGTTCTAACTTTCGTAGATTTCCAAAAAGCTTTCGACACTGTGGAAATACCTAGTATTATGGAATCATTAAAGCAATGTAGAATAGACGGAAGATACCTTCGACTTCTCCAACATATATATGATACGGCCACCGGATGTGTCTTTCTGCATGAAAAAACCAACACATATCGAGTAGAGAGAGGAATTCGACAAGGAGATACCATCTCACCAAAACTTTTTACAGCGGTCCTAGAGTACGCCTTCAAGAACCTACAATGGGAAAACAATGGTATCAAAGTTGACGGAGAGTATCTAAGCCACCTTCGCTTCGCGGACGATGTTGTCATCATAACCGACAACCTCTATGATGCAAAGCTGATGCTAGATGAGCTCGGGGCAGCCTCAAAGAACGTGGGCTTAAATATCAACTTCGAAAAAACTAAATTCATGACCAACCTTGTTCCCAGTGGCAACATGGAGACAGCAGAAGGTATGATGATCGACCAGGTTTTTAAATACAAATACCTCCATCAGGATGAAGAAACGAAGGGGTGTGCATTTTTTGGTTTCGTCAGCATACTGCTGTTTAGGAGGAGCAGTATGTGTAATTGCTTCAATGGCCGCCTTACTTACCCGACCTAAACCTTATTGAAAATGTTTGGGGATGGTTAGCACGAAAAGTTTATGAGTCTGGCCGTCAGTTTGAGGACAGAGAATCCCTTATTTCAAACATTAAATTAGCCTGTGGCGAAATTTCGCTGAATCACATAAAGAGGTGGTACGATTCTATGCCGGACCGAATTCACGAACTCATTATGAATAAAGGCGGTAGTACCCACTACTAAAATTAACCAATAAAAATCTATTTTAAGAAAAACTTATTTCATTTCATTCCATTAACTTTTATTTCTAATATCAATGTTTGTGTCTATTCAGTTGACGCAAAAAAAACTGCATTTTTGAATATGGAATGCTTTGCAAGATAATCAGAGAAAAAAAGCGGTACTTTTTGAATTTTTCTTTCTGATTTCTTTTCTCAACATCATAAGCAAACAGTAAACATCATCAAATGATACAATAACGCACAACGTTTGGAAAAAATGGACAACGTACTTTAGAAAATTTGTGTGCTTATTCAGATGAAGCGCATTGTATATCTGAAAATGAAAAGCATACCCGGGTATGTGGGTGTAGACACAAAGGTTAAAACGATTCGAATTTTTCAGCCGAACTGTTAGATTAAAAAAAACACGCCATTTCCTTAGTTTAATTTAATTTTTGTGTTTTGTTGTGTTTTTTGTCGTGGCTTAGTGGTCAGTACCTTGAACAACTGAGCTCTGCAAGTGCGAATTCCAGCAAAAACCAAAATAACATTTTCTACGGTGCTATCTCTTCTGAATGTCTGATTGTGAACTGTATCAGGTCCCTTCTGTTCTTGTTTTTCATAGGATTGCTGACGCTGAATATTTATTTATTTATAAACAAAACTACAAAAAATTCAAGCGTACACGGATACATGCAGTAAAAAGAATCTAACGAATGATTAATGACAAATGCAATGGGGAAGTGAGGAAGTATTTGGCTCAAATAATATTCCAGACTCACACTTCCACAAGCAAACATATTAATAGTTAGGTAAGTATTTCCCAAATGACGTTGCGGACTGGCGGTGGCTTCCTCTCAAGAATTACACACTTTCAAAACAGCACAAGACAAATATTCAACTCAAGCACATGCATAACAATTCTGCTATTTTGGAAGGACATCAAGTCACGTCCCAATGCGATTTTCCTCTGAAAACATAAATTGTAAAATCCCTCCTGGCAAATTGATTGTTTCACGATTGCTCTGGCAAACGATGCGACCCCATCGAATGGAGTTGATTGAGAGATAGTCTTAACCCTATTGTACGATCTTAGTGTCATAATGGGCAGGATACGCTCCCAAATGCGTAATAAAGTTCTATATAGCAGAAATTTATCTTTCAAGGTAACAGTGGCAGCTTAAGCGACCCCAAGTAAAGGTAACCGTAACCGAAAGCGTTAACTCAAAAAGGGCTGCCAGAAAATGTCAATTAGATTTGTAACTATAACCCGTGTAATGGGCTTTCTAACCCCGTGTTACTGCGCCCGAAAGTTTTCTTCCTTATCTCGGTATGTATCGCGCTTGTTAATACTCGTTCTTCGCCTTGGTCTACCACTGCTACGTGTTCGTGTAGGTCCTCCGGAAAGGTTACATTTTATTCTCTGCTTTTCTTTTGCAGTAGATGTTGGAGTGGTTGGAGCATCTTCTTAAGTATTTTTCTTAGGGCGAACACAAATGGTAGGGTAGGTCTAGGAAGGCATACCTTTTTAGCAGCATGAGTTACTCGTGGCCCTTCTGGGAAACGGGCTGATAGAATGAAACGAACTGTGAAGAAACTACGTAAATAGGTTTTTCTCTTGTGCCGGGCCATGTTTTTATGGCTAATAAACGTTGTGTTCTCAGCAAATAAAGGCGAATATCTCTGGGTATGGGGTTCCGCTGTATACACTCGTAAGTATACGTATAGCGATTATTTGGATCATTGCTGTTAGAAATTGGAAATGGATTTTTAATAGGCTTCAGGGACAGCATACCTAATAAGGCTTTTTAGGAGTGTTCCGTAAAATAACTGGTTGTTGGTGTTTTTTTTTATTCTTCTTTGTGGATGCCGGTTTCGAAATGTTTCTTAAACAGGTAAGAAATAAAGGACTATGGTCGAAGTCTGAATCGAGAAAGATGTAATCGGCCTATTGATTTGCGTATGCAAAGATATATTTTCGGCCAAAATTACGGATGATTCTAGGAATTGGAAAAAGGGTGAACAGAGAGATATGGGCACAGAGCACAGGGTTGAATATATTATTTTAAGCTGATTACTTTAGCTTGAACGATACACGAGCATGAATATGATATTGTAGTCGAATAGCTATTATATTTTCATTATAAAAGAAGAATGATAAAAGCCGATATGGCCAACTAGTAAATGATAACACCTTAACGCATGTTTTTAGGGTTCCCTCGTATACATACATTCGTATACATACATAGTCTGTCCGTCGGCATGGTCGGGCTTATCTTAAAAACCAATATCAAGAACTTTGATGCTGTTTTACTCATACCTGAGCAATAATGCAATTTTAAACAATGAGTGACGGCACAATGCTTAAATACTGGGCGCATCAAAGGTACGAATTAAAGCAACATGTATCCGAAGTGTGTATTCTTCGATTGATGGATCGCAAAGGTAGTCCTATAGACTGATAAGCTTAACATTATTCGTCCTCAAAACAATAGTCGTGTTTTTTTTGTAGCCTATATAGAATAAACATGTTTCAGCAATATGTTTTTTTAGTCCTATATATGCTTGCAAACAAAACACGCCTAATAGAGAATAGATAACTATATCAGATCGACATGTAGTACTGGAAGGGTGTCGTGCATGTATGTATGTAAGTACGTACGGGCGGGTCATTGAGCTGAGGCCAAGACTGTTTATCGTGAATACACGTATCAAGGTGACACCTTCTTTCATTAGCCTGTTGCAGTGCTTGTGTGAACATTTTGTGCTTTATCGTTCCTTTGGCTTACGGAGTTCACTTTTTGTGGATTTAATACTTTCTACGGTTTTTTAGTAGGCGCTGTGTTATAGCAGGTGGGAAACAACGATGTACAGCCGCTCGATTTCTACTCAAGAAAAGAAAACAAACTACACCGTGACAAATGCATTCTGTCCCAATGTATTCTTATCAATATAGCGCATTCTAGGTATTTGTTTTTAATATATCAAATATATCAAGTCAGAGAGCTTGTTTATGGTAAGTATTCATATAGTTTTCAAGTAAAGAAAAAATAATAATAACTGAACTCCAAGATGAAGGAACATCGTGGAATTAAAAATTTCCACTGATTATCATTGAAAAAGGAGTGAAAATCAACTCTGAATATTATCTGCGAATTGTTCTTCAAGCAAATGTGCTAAAACATGCTAAAGAAGTATTCAAAGACGGTTACTACTGCTTTCAGCAAGATAACCATCACATACCTCAAACTTGGTACAGGCTTGTTGTCAGCGTAATTTGACTGATTTTATACCAAAGGATGAATGGCCGCCATCATAACCTGCCCTTAATCTATTGGATTATTTTGTGTGGTCGTATATGCTAATGAAGCTTAAAGATTACGAGTATAGCAATATTACTGAATTCAAGCAAGCCGTTCAAAAAAATATGGGTTGATATGTCTACAGATGTCGTGCATGTCGCCTGCAATGATTTTGAAAAGCGTTTGAAGCTTGTAGTCCAGGCTAAAGGGGGTGTCATTGAAAAAAACCTATTGTTCTTATTTTTTATTTTTTTTTTAAGTCACTAAGCATACAATAAAAAAGAAACCACTTTGCTGAGTAAAATGATTTTTTATTTTAGGTTAATTTTTATTTTGGAAAGAACATCCTCCTAAGAACCGGCGTGCAACATATTGGACATCAAGGTTTTTCTTCATAAATAATGTAAGAGGGATATTTACAAATAAATCCCAATATAAATCATATTGTGTATATTCGTTTTAAGCGTTGGCAGCAGTAACATTTGTATCCGTTAACATTTAAGAAATCGAGCGGCTGTACATCGTTGTTTCCCACCTGCTATAACACAGCGCCTACTAAAAAACCGTAGAAAGTATTAAATCCACAAAAAGTGAACTCCGTAAACCAAAGGAACGATAAAGCACAACATTTTCACACAAGCACTGCAACAGGCTAATGAAAGAAGGTGTCACCTTGATACGTGTATTCACGATAAACAGTCTTGGCCTCAGCTTTTTTTTTTTTTTTTTTTTTAGGTGGCGCTACAGTCCGGGGTGGACCAGGGCCTCAACCAACAACCTCTTCCAGTTAGCCCGGTCCTTAGCTAACCGCTTCCAGTTGCGCACTCCAAGTTGGTTGAGGTCTTGTTCTACTTGGTCGCGCCACCTTAGGCGAGGTCGTCCTCTGCTGCGCTGACCCTCCGGGTTAGAGTTGAATATTCTCCGAGCCGGAGCGCTGATGTCCATGCGCTTTACATGTCCTAGCCATCTTAAACGCCCAATGTGCAGTTTTTTGACCAGGCTGATGTCGCTGTATAGCTCGTACAGTTCGTCGTTGAATCTTCTCCTCCAAAACCCGTCAACGCAAACGGGACCGAATATCCTACGAAGGATTTTTCTCTCAAAGCGACCAAGGAGATCTTCATCCGCTTTCGATAAAGTCCATGCTTCAGCTCCATATAGCAAGACTGGGATGATAAGGGTCTTATATAGAGTCTCCTTAGTCGATCGGGAAAGGACTTTACTGCTCAATTGCCTTCTTAGCCCAAAGAAACAGCGGTTGGCAAGAGTAATCCTTCGTTTGATTTCCGACGAGATGTCATTTTTTGATGTTATGGCAGATCCGAGGTAGACAAAGTCCTTTACTACCTCAAAGTTGTAGCTGTCTATTGTGACGTTCTGTCCAATTCGTCGATGTTGGTTGTCCCTTTTTGTTGACAGCATATACTTAGTTTTGCCCTCGTTTACCGCTAAACCCATTTTGGCCGCTTCCATTTCTATACTCGCGAACGCGCCGGTGACAGTTCGCTGTGTCCTACCAATGATGTCAATATCGTCGGCGTATGCAAGTAGTTGAACGGACTTTTGAAAGATCGTTCCTTGTGTGTTGGCTTGTGAGTTTCGAACAATTCTTTCAAGTATGATATTGAAGAAGTCGCATGACAGCGCATCACTTTGTCTGAATCCTTTTTTGACATCGAAGGTCTCGGTGAGGTCATTACCGACCTTGATGGAGCAGCGAGCTTTCTCCATCGTCATCCTGCACAGACGGATGAGTTTGGCAGGGATGTCAAAACTAGACATGGCTCTATACAGTTCATCCCTCCAGATGCTGTCATAGGCGGCCTTGAAATCGATGAACAGGTGGTGGGTATCGATTTGGACTTCTTGGGTTTTTTCCAGGATCTGCCTGAGTGTGAAAATTTGGTCTATGGTGGACTTTCCTGTCCTGAAACCGCACTGATAGGGCCCAATCAGGTTGTTGACGAAAGGCTTCAAGCGTTCACACAATATGGCAGATAGGATCCTGTAGGCGATGTTCAGGAGACTGATGCCTCTGTAATTGGAGCAGCTGAGAGGGTCTCCTTTCTTATGAACTGGGCAAACGATGCTGAGATTCCATTCATCTGGCATACTTTCATCTGACCAAATCTTAGAGATGAGTTGGTGTATGCTCACTAATAAGTCATCTCCAGCTGCTTTAAATAGCTCTGCGGGTAAACCGTAAGGTCCAGCAGCCTTGTTGGACTTAAGTTTGGATATTGCTATCCGCACTTCGTTTTGATCAGGTGGATGGGAGTTTTGGCTATCATCATCTAAGTTGAATGGTTCATTCTGCCTGACAGCGGAATTTTGGTCGTCATCGCCATTGTACAGTCTGCAGAAGTAGTCTTTCCAAATTCTCAGCACCGACTGTGTTTCTACTACGATGTTTCCATCCGCGTCTCTACAGGTTTCTGTACGGGATTTGTTTTGCTGGCACATTCTTTTTACCCTCTGGTAAAACTTCCGTACATTGTTCCTGGAGTAGCATCTCTCAATATCCTCGAATGCACGCTTCTCGTGCTCTTTCTTTTTCCTTCTAAGAAGCTGATGTTCTTCCCGTCTCTTTTGCTCGTAGAGCATGCGAGCAGATCTAGTCCTTCTTTGCAGCGCCGCTTTATACGCTTGTTGTTTTTCCGCGTTAGCTAGTCTGCACTCTTCATCAAACCAGGGGTTTCGTGGTGGTGGTCGTGTGAAACCCAGCACATCATTCGCGGCACTTATGATGGCTTGCTGGCAGTGTTGCCACTGGTCTTCTGTACTAGCTGTTGCTGCGGTAGGACTCGTAGCAAGAGATCGGGATATGCGTTCTCTGTAGGCTCTGGCGGTGTCTTGCGATTGTAGCTTTTCGACATTGTACTTTCTCACAGTATTTCGTTGTTGTGGCGCTGTGGATATCCGCATTCGTACCTTGGCTACAACAAGGTAGTGGTCCGAGCCAATGTTGGCCGCCCGGAAGGTTCGGACATCCATAATACTGGAGGCATGTCTGGTGTCGATCGCAATGTGGTCGATTTGGTTGACGGTTATTCGATCCGGAGACCGCCATGTCTCCTTATGGATATTGAGATGTGGAAACTGTGTGCTTGCTATACTGACACTTCGCCCCGCAGCAAAGTCAATCAGCCTTAGTCCGTTTTCGGACGTGGTGTCGTGTAGGCTGTGCCTTCCAACCGTCCTACCAAAGATGTCCTCTCGTCCTATCTTGGCGTTAAAGTCGCCCAGTACGATTTTAACGTCATGTCTAGGGCATTGCTCGTATGTTTGGTCGAGGAGCTCGTAGAAACTATCTTTGGTAGCGTCGTCTTTTTCTTCTGTGGGGGCGTGAGCACATATAAGGCTTATGTTGGCGAATTTTGCCTTGACACGGATTTTCATAAGACGCTCGCTCACGTGCCGAAAGCTCAAGACTTCTTGCATAAGTCTGCCGCGTATGACAAATCCGCATCCGAATGAGCGCTGTTTATTTTCTGTATAGCAGTCACCGTAGTAGATATCACAGTTTTCCATCCTTTTTCTGCCTGGCCCATTCCATCGCACTTCCTGGATGGCGATTATATCTGCCTTGTAGCAGTTTAGGGCCTCTGCCAGTTGTTCGGATGCACCGTCGCTGTTCATTGAACGAACATTCCAGGTACATATCCGAACGTCGTTGTCCTTATTTCGTTTAGCGTGGTTGTCAACAGTAGATCCGTCCTTTTCCGAGGCTTTTGGTTGTTTCGGAACAAATTTTTTTTTACGTGGTTAGGTAGTTAGCCTCACGCACAACCCCCAACCTGGAGGGCCAGATCCTTGTATACCCCTAGGACAAGGGGCCGGGTACACCGGTGTCAGTAACCCACTACGGGGGTGTGAGCGCTGCCGTTGGCCCACTAGGGGCTCATCCGCCACCAACTCTTTTCCAAGAGACTAGTACTTGGAAATCCTTATCGACCTGAGCTCCGAATATGTCGGAGTAGCTCAGATAAGGTTTTGTTTCCGTTCTGGAAATTTTAGCGCCACCGTTGGTTCCATTGATGGAATTCATCCGCTGACGTGAATTATAGCGCTGCTATTTTCCCTTGCTCAGCACTCGCGCTTATAAGTTTAGCAAGTCGTGTCCGGATGGGCAGCGACCAGTACCCGATAGTTACCACTTGGAGGTAAAATAAGCACAATTGATGTGTAGTAACAGTTACAACACTGGGCTTAGCCAAATTAAAGCCAATCAGTGCCTACCCTATTTCTACAACATCCAACCAACATTTAGTTTGGGTATGGCTAAAAATTGGGTTTATATACAAAGCAACATATTGGACATTCGGTCTCAGTGCTGCAAAATGTAATACATTAAACATAAACAGTGTTATTAAAAATATCTTGATGTTTTATGTAGACTCGCAGCTTAAAGCAGCTGTGAATGCTATTTTAGGTGATAATGTGTCTGATTATGATATAAGCGAAGAGGAAGGCGACAATTTTTTTGATTTCGGAGAAGGACACGCCCATGATAATACCGCTATTCTTTCAGTTCTTGAATTATAAAATGGAAATTGCCAATTTTTTGTTGCTGGACTCGAGTAATGTTTCAGATGCTTCCGATAGTGATAACGAGATGCTTCTGCGAGGGTACAAAACAAATAAGACATCGTTGAATCCAGCTACAACACAAAGGCCGAAATTGATGCACATTCCTTAATTTCAGGATACCAAAAATAAATCAAGGTGCAGAAACAAAAATTGCAACCTTAGAACCAAAATTTTACTGTTTAGCTTGCAAAAAAAACTATTGTTTAACTGCTAAAAATAATTGCTTTTATGAAATACATAGTTCAAATCTGTATTACAAAATACCCGTCCAACGTATTGGATATCCTTAAAAACATCCTTTTAAACAGAATAGAAAAAAAAAACTGTTAAAAAATATATGTTACTAAGTGTATTCTTTCCCTAAAACAAGAAAAAAATTAAATTTTCTTTCAGAATACGGCTTGGGTCTCAGGAGGACATATTTGTGTAAATCAAAATTAAATCATAGCACATATGATTGTGATTTAACTTCGATCTACCAATCCATCCAATTTCTTCGATCTCTTAAAAGGAAGACGTTTTGTGAACCCATTATATTTGGTTTTCGACAGAACCTTGACAAAGAATCACCCCGACAACAACAACAACTCGACTTCATTGGGCAATTATGTACTGATATCCATCGCATCGCAAGCCAGGAAAACAACGTTGCCGATTGGCTATCTCGGATTCAGCAAATTTCGGACGGAAATAGATTTCAAGGAGATGGCAAGAGAACATTTGAATGATCCAACCTTAAAAAATACATGCAGTCTGCTAACAACGAATCTGCTCTTAATATTAAAACTCCAAAACATCTCTGTATTGCAATTGCAATACATCGTACCATTAGGTATCGTTTAGAGCCAGGATCATCGAGAAACTTCCGAGTGCAAAATCGACTTGCAAGCTGATCAAAGAAAGGTTTGTTTGGCTGAATATATCAAAGACAATCACGAAATTCGTGAAGCATCGTTTGCCCTGCTAGAAATCAAAAGTCCAGCGTCACAGCAAAACTGCATACAAACTGTATAAGGATCCAGCGCAACGTTTTGAGCACGTCAACATTGATCTTATCGAACCACTTTCACCACCAAGAGGTAATAGATATTGCCGGACAACCGTGGACCGTTTTTCTCATTGGGCTGGCCATACCTTTGCCCGACATCACAGCGGACCGTGGCACGGGAATTTGTAGCCAACTGCATTTCTTATTTTGGAATACCGAGAATAATTTCAAGTGACTTGGAACGGCAGTTTGTGTCTTACATCTTTACGGAACTTACGAGGTACCTTGTCATCACGCACCTAAGGACGACGACCTATCGTCCTCAGGCCAACAGGATGATTGAACGTGGGCACCGGACGCTCAATGCAGCAATCAAATGTTACTCGAATGAGAACTGATGCGATTTTCTTCCGTTAAAACTTTAGGGATACGATCCAAATCGAAAACAATTTCACTCCAGCCGAGAACACTTATGTAGCAAAATTTAAATTAACTGGTAAGTTCTATTAATCCTGTTAAAGTTTATGTCTATGCAAACACAAAGGACACCTGTTGAAATACTTTACTTTAGGTGACACTACAGCTCGGGGTAAGCACGGGTCTGCTTCTTGCAACCATTTGTGTGTGCGTGTTATATTTTTGCACGAATGGAAGTGACCTATAGTTTTTTGCCGACTCCGAATGGCGAGTTGAGCAGCTCATTGACAGATGATACTCTTTGATTAATGTGGATAGCTACTAAATAGTTGTGTGTTTCTGCCTGGCAATTGAGTCCCTGATTTATTTCAATATATGTAACTGTCTGTCTCGTGTCTAATACACATAAACAATATTCTCCGCGAATATAAACAGGAGCGGTACAATTCGCCTGCGGGAATGACTAACGAAGCATAATCCACAAATTTTACGCAACGCTTTATAATTTAAAAAATGTAAACAACTGGCCAAACGGTCAGACGTCAATTGGCCGAAATCTTGACGGCATTGCCAGGTCAAACTAATGGATCTTAATTATCAATTTTTTGTAATTTTGTTAAGTAAATTTTTTTTCTCTCGTTCTCTTATTTTTATTGATTAAATATTTAATTTGAATTTGATTTTGTGAAATTTAGAAACATTGATACCAATATTATACTTAATTTATCTCTTCCCCTTTTTTGTAAAGTCTTGCATTTTTTTATTCTTTTTCTTTCTATTTTCTTTTTTTTTTGTAATATCTTACTCTTAGGATTGGGCCTACTGTACTGGTGGTGGAGTCGCTATTCATGCTACGAATGGCACAAAATGAACATGTATTTTTGGGAGTGTACAGAAGTAAAAACTGTGGCACAACGCACATCGTTTGTGTTGGATGCGGTGCCACTGGCTACTATCATGAGAACTGTCCAAACTCCCATGTCAGCGAATAAAATACAGAGCTTCAACACTTTAGCTGAAGGAGGCATACCAACAACCCCCTTTACGGTAAAAGGGAAGGATATGCTCGCCTATATTGACACCAGAGCCCTGACAAGCATCGCGGGCGCTGTACAAATACCTGAAAGCAACTGGACACAAGTTTTGCAGGATAAGTGCAAGCGTCATATTAGCAGATGGTGTGGATACCATGACAACTCGAATAGTTATTGGGAACAAATCAAAAATCATGGACGTGTGCGTACTACCTCAGAGTTGGGATTTTATAACGCTAATAGGAATTGAATTCCTTGAAGAGACCGGAATAGTCATGAATTTGGCAAAACAGACTTGGCATTTTGTGGACAGACCGGATATATGTTTCGAATATTATGATCACGCGACTTCGAATACAGTCGATACACTCGATACTGCTCAATAGTGAAGCTTAGATGCAGAAGTGATACCACTTTCCCCCATCAGCGACACGACGCAGATGACAGGTACGTCGAAATCTTTTATGTGGATTTCGATTGGGTAAAAAAAAACCCAAGCAATTATCTCAAGCATTTTTTTGCGCTCTAGTACAATTTTCATTTTCCAACCGACCAAAAAGCACTTTTTTTGCTCTAGATCAAATTTTGTGAATCTCGGATTCTAATCGAGAGTTTGAAGTTTGCAACTCGGTATTTTATCTGTTAAAAATACTTCAAACAAAAAAAATTAATTCAAATGAGTTGAATGTGATTGCGGAATTATTGTCATCATCGTCTTCCTCGTCATCATCGTCATCATCTTCTTCCTCATCATCCGATGGAAGTTATTTCGACTCATCTTCGGATGGAGATCTTCTGGAGCTGACGAAATTGTTGCAGAAAAACCAAAGGCATTCTGTAAAAAAATTTATGGAAGATGTCGTAGCAAATTATATATAAATTATATAGGGTTCTATTTCAGTTAATTGTGTAAAGAAAATATTAATATGTTTGCTTGATAGTTTCTTCAACATTTTAGAGTTTCTCGAAGTACTGCAGCAACAATAACCGAGTAGTTTGCGAATTCCATACACTAAAAAAAAAAGTTGTTCGCGAGGGCTGAATGAATGACTAAACAATCACATTTCGTTTTGTATTAAGTAATTTTTTTATTTAAAGGTTTGCTGGAAACAAAAATACTTATCGAGAAGTATGAAATTTGTTTAATATATCTCTATCAAGTGCATATAGATATCAGTCGATGTTTATGAACTTTTTATACGACATTTCAACCCAGCACATCAAAATGCCATCAAGGAGTGCTGAAAAAGAAAGAACAAGTAGAGGATTTGCAAAGGTGAAATATAAAACGCTAAGATAATATGAATAATATCTAAAATAAATTAATACAGATTGCAGGATTGGATAATGTTTTGGGTTGCATTGATGGCTGCTACGTATACATACGGAATCCGGCGGGTAAAAACCGATCAACCTATGTGAACCGCCACGGACTTCTCTGATCAACTCTGCAAGGCATATGTGATGCGGATAAAATGTTTCTGGGTGTATTTGTTGGAGCTACCAGTAAAATACACGATTGGTGAGTTCTAAAAAAATCCCATAATATGGAAGGACATTCCAAGAATATGCTGGGATAGGTACCATCGTCTGGGTGACGCTGCTTACCCATTAAGAGAATATTTAATAACGCCATTTCGAGACTATGACGATCTTAACAATCAGCAAAAAAAAAATTAACAAAAAACATAGTCAAACCAGGGTTAATTAAGATCGAAGCTGTTTAGGGTTGCTTAGGCAGAGATTTCGGCAGCTAATGCGATTGAATTTTTTTACTGTATTGCGAATGTCATCGTTTGTACTTGCGTGCTGCGTACTGCATAATTTATGCATTGAAGAAGGTGATGTGTGGATAGATGTTGAGTAAAATGACTTAAATCCTGTTCAAAGAGAAGAAGAACTTTATAAACGATGAAGAAGCTTTATCCGAAACTATTTTGCATCATAAGGGATAGCTTAAGCGAAATTTAATGGCTGAAATTTTAAATATAGACAACAAAATAAAAGAAACCGCATTTTCCAAAACTTTTGTTTAATTGCTTCAGTAAGTTCATTTTTTCTTTGTGTCTTTCTTCTTTTAATATGGCTTTTGATTGTTCGTATTGTTCTTTCTGACGGGCCTTTTCCTTAAATATTTCTTCGCGTCGCTCATAATGCTGCGCTTTTTCTTCCAAATATTTTTAGAACATTGTCATTTGTGTTGTTTTTCTTTCTCTGCATCTTGGGGTTTCAATATGGGTATTGGTGGCATTTAGTGGCGTTGGTGTTGATGTATTAAACGAATCTTATGGAGCAGAGCGATCCGACGATGGGGAGCTTGTTGATGATCGTTCAGAGAGTAAATCGGTCTTCCGAAATATTTTCCCCGGCGACAAACCCTTGTCGATACAGACCGAATCATCCTGCTCCACGATGTCCAGAATATCATCGTCGTACGGTGTTGTTGTTCACTCTGCTCCACTAGCTTTGTTGTTGTCAATAGCCTTCTTGGTCGTTTTCATAACACATTTATAGCGCGATTCGACCTGGCCGGCACTTAGAAACACGTGAAACTTAATCTGAATTTTCTGTGCTATATTGGCCCACATAAGTTTTTTTGTTCTAAACTTTTTAAGTGGGCCCACAGAATTCGAAAGGTCTGCATACAGATGCAACATAAATCTTGTTTCATCCTGTGTCTATTGAAATGATGGACAGCTCGAACTAGTACTGCTGCAATCTGAAAAATACAAATACAAATACAAATTAATAAATAACTCTGCTTATAAAGTTATATAGTTCTACTTACTTCAGCTAGGTTCATTCGTCGTATTTTCTTCCGTCCATACGATTTCCAGTGCCTCCAAGCGTGGATCAGAATCTAATTAAAATGATATAAAATCAAAAATACGTCTTTTTTATAATATTATTGAAATTACCGTTAGCTCCACCATTAAAATTTGCCCTTCTCCGTCAACTAAATAGCAATTATTATTTTCTTCAATTTGTTCCATTGTTTTGGGTTTATGCAGACCATAACCTATAATTTCAGAATAAATAAATTCAGCTGTCAAATGACACACTAATACCATTACAAAAGAGATCAATCTCGTGTGTTTTTCATTCAGCACAAGAAATCTGAAATCTGAGAGCCCAATCAAAAACGACATCAGTTTGTCTGTCGATAAGGACCAAGCTTCCACGTCAAAGACTATAAAATCAAGTACGGCTGCTGGAATATATTCGGCCACACCTCTGTACGATGTATTCGAGAAATCACTTCCCTTATACGTCAAAATTCCTCAGGACGAAGGCCAAGTAGAGTATGAATTTCTGGACGAATACTGGATGAGAACAAATGTCGGAAAAAGGTACCATACATACACTTTTTGACACCTCGAAGAACCTGTTAACCACAGCGCCTATGTCGCAACAAGTTGATGAGACAAAAAACTGATAGATCAAACGTCAATTTTGATCCAGTTTATTTAATTATTCTTATCTTATACGGCTTATCGAAATAAATTTTAAATGACTATGCTTGATTTGGCGTAGTGTCAACATGGCTATGACATAAGGCTAAGCATCCTACAAAAACCGATTAAACTCAAGTCTACAAATTTGTTATTTTCTCAATTCATTTTGAAGAAAAAAAGGACACACTTTAATCTAACAAATGATTTCGGTTAAGGGCGCCTAAGTAAATCTGCAAAGTCTCATTTTTTTTGTACAACCACTCATGTTATTGTTGCCACTTCTGCGTGTATTTTTGTGTAAGTTGTGTTTTTTTTAGGGAAACATAACGAAAGCAACCCTTAAACTTTTGCGGTAGCCCATTGAAACGATAATTCAACCGCAGACATTACCACAAATATTCAGCACTCAAGCAAATGGCGCGGCGAAAGGCGGAACCCAACGGGATGATGGGTTATTGTTTGAACAGATGCCGATACCCATGCCGATCCCGAAGACGAAAAACTCATTCATTCGGTGCAAAATTTTCTTCGCTTGCTCATGGAATGAAATAGAACCTTCTCGGCACATCATTTTATATGAATTAAGTTTTAATCCAGCGCCTGCCATACTAATCCGTAATTTATGTGACTTTTGTTTTGATTATTCAAATTGGATGCGGTTCCTCTCTCAACGGGTTTGTTCATTGGTGTGGTAGACAGTGGGCTGCTTGTTGCCTTTTTTCCTGTGTTTTGTTAGGGAATCCTTTGTGTTTAATCCCTGATGCATAATTGCTTTATCAATTTTCTTACTGGAAAGGTTTATTTTATTTTTTTCTCGTTTTGCGAAATGGGTTTTTGCAAGAAGAACGATGATACCCAAAACTCAACCAGATGTTTTTTAATTAACAGAGATTTTGTGTTATATTAATAAAAACAAATCAAAAACCAGCCGGGAGATACTTGGTTTTGTTTTGTTTTTGTACTTTTCGACAGATTTCAGCAAAAGACATGATTCCCGGAAAACGTGTCGTGTTTCTAAGAAATCGTGGTTTATGTAAATTTTGGAGCTTGAGTTAACAAAAACTGAACGTGTGGCGGATAAGCAAACATATTTATGCTGTGTTTAGGGTTAGTTCAGAAATAGGGGTTCGTTGTCCCAATAGGAGGCGGGGGCTGTGTTTTCTTAGAAATTATTCTGTGAAAGAGAGTCGGTAGGTAAATGGTGGAAAAACATTGAAATCGAATAGCAGATTATAGGATGTGCAGATTCAGGATGAAATGCCATTTTTTTGACAGTATTTTGGTTGAATAGACGGGGATGAACACTGCCGTGTTAAGTTGAATTGGCGTATCTACTAAAATTAATGGCATTTTGAGATAAATGCGTTTTTCTGTTTTTATTTGAAACCTTTATATGTTTTGGCCTATGTCATTAATATTTTGAGGACATGATATAAAAGGTATTTACATACCTATTATTTTTTGAATAAAAATGCATTTATTTCGAACTTTTTATTTTACACCTACATAATATAATATGCTTTTTAAGACAACCGATTATAACAATACATACCGTAAGATGGCCTAACTTTGACTGGCGGGGTAACTTTGACCAAAAATCAACACATTCTTTTAATTGATTCTTTCGACCTCTTTTAATAAGTAGATCTGCTATTATGGTTTAATACGTTTGCTCTATTTGTTCAGAGATGGCAGCAAAACTGCTAAAAGTAGGCTACACACCATCATTTTTGAAATTACATTTCTATACTGTCATTTCCCATCATTTCATTCTAGGCTATACACTATAATTCCAGGAATGACATTTCTTCAAAAATATTCTCAATTTTTTTGTTCATTGTTGAGTTTATCGTTTTTTTTAAACATTAATGATAAAGAAATTGCTTATGCGTGCCCCAAAGAACGCTGTGAAGTCTATCACAATTAATAAATTTCTCCTAAAGTTGTTTTGGATCAGTAAGAACACGTGCAAACTCGACTGAAAAATGCTGAATGATGAAATTAGCCTAAATTAATTACATTTAAATGCGTCAGTTTCCGTCATTCTAGCAAAATCCACGAAGAAGTTCAACCCTCATCATTCTCGCCATCACTTCAATTGATATTTTAATTCCAAGCTACACACAGTAATTTTAACATCACTCCAGCAAGAATGTAATCTCAAAAATGATAGTGTGTAGCAGTGACATGGCGTGCCAGATTTAAGATGGGAAGCCGAAGCAAGAAAGTAAAAATTCCAATTAATTAAAGTTACAAAAAACGTTTGAACAGTTGTCCTATCCGTATCTTAATTTATATTCCAGAGTTATCCAATGATTTGTTTTTACAAACTCTGCAAGAACGTTTTCGTAGAAGTTAGATCTATTTTTCATTTTTTAGAGGAGTCGTTTTTCTATCGATAAAAGTGCTAAATCGGAAAGCCTATCTTCTGTCTGAAAATTTCATAGATATGTAAGAAAGGTTAAAACGGATCTTTCCACAGAGGCGACGGTTATTGGAGGTGTTAATAATAAGCTACTCAGATTTAAAATCTATCTCTTAATACCTCACTCCGAAGATGGTTCTATAGAGTAAGAACATCGACCCGAAGGCGTTGTATACAAAACTGTAGGCTCATCATATAGAGCAGTAAAATCGAAAATTCCAGGGTAAAAATGTATTGAATAGGATATTTCCGGGCTTGACTGAGCAAAACTATGACATTTCGATTTATTTCATCTAAAAAAAATAATTTACTTCTTAATTTGTATACCTTTTTAGACTGAGTCAAAATATTATCTTTAATTTCTACAAACAGTCATCTCACTATAGATAACTATAATCTAGTTATAAACTATATTTAAAATCTCGGAACACATCCAAGCACTTGGTCTCCCTTTTAGCAATTTCAACATTAAATTAAATAAGAAATCTGTTTTTACAAATATTCCAGAAAGAGTATTCAGTAAGAAACAAAACTCGTTGCCCGTTGTGTTTATGCAGAAAACTTACAGCCATACAAAGCGTATCATTCTTTGGAGTCATTTTAAATTTAGGTTGATCTGATATTTAATCTGCAGTTAAACAAAACCTTATTATTTGTGAATGATAATGCCAGCGAGTCTCCGATACTGCAGGCATACGTCGTCGGTCAGCTATTTTATTTAAAAGACTAGAGTGTTTTGTAGATTTATTAAAGAAACGAACTATGCTATTGGTAAAACCAAAAAAAAAAACACTTTAACCTCAGGTATGCTTTTTAACTATCGGGATAATACCAAATTTAAAACATGAGCATAACATGGGATGATATTGGCCATTGGACAAGCTCACGGATCACCGGAGATCACTGTTGTACAATCATATGATTACCCAACTAACTTAACTTGAACTAACTTTGAAAAAGCTAAGAAATCTCTTCTATCCATCTTGTGAGTTGTACCGTAAAACTGCACTTAGTTGTTCTTTGAGACTCACATTTGGTATTTCGTCAATCATAATGGACACAAACCGAGATTGACTAATTTCCGATTTAATTTGATATCTAATCACCGCGGCAATACAATGTATTAGATCAGTTTGAATATTGTTTGAGAGGCCCAAGAGCATTGACCTAAATGCCAGTCCATCTGAGGGACTAAATATAAGAGTTCCTCAGAATTGGCCCGATTATCAGAGCTGGGTTCTTTCATCATGACCCCGGAATGCTAACTCTTGTTTACCCAAAAGAATTACCGTGTCTATGAAACGCTTAAACGTTTGAATGTGCTTCTTTGAAAAGTTCACTAAATTATTAATGCATGTCAGTGTCTCCCAAAGAAGAGCATTAGACAATGAAATTCAGCAAGTAAGTGATTTGTTTAGAAGTAACTAGCATTTATATTGGCAAGGGTATCGGCCTTGGTTCGTGTTTTCAAAGTTTTTTATGTTCTATATTCTATAAATGAACCATAAACCGAAATATAAAACACAAAGCCAATTTGTGTTAAAATACCTTACTTTTCCGTTGAAAAAAATCTATTGTGAACGATATCAATGCACTGCATTTTCTTAGAGAATCTACTGCGAAAAAAATAGTCAATCGTGGTAATGCACACGCATAATCAGCCAACTGAATTTGCAAATACAAAAAAATGAGTCTATTCTCTATATCAAAAACTACTCAATTCCATTGCAGAATAAATACTCACGAGCCGATATTTTCCGGCTTATATGGCTCATAAGAGAGCGTGTGTTAGACAGAGAATATCCAACCCGAAAAGCACGAATGAAAAAAAGAGAAAAAACTTAAAACTTGCCTGTCACTCAATAAACTCCACTGCAGTGCATAAGCCCGAAAGTTTCGGCTTATGGAGTATTTTTTCTGCAGTCCAATTGAGTTATTTTTGCAATGTATGCTCATTTTTTTCTTCTCATACTGATTCAAATTTATACTGGTGCGTGTGAATAAAAGCGAAGGACACTTGATTGAAATTTGAAATTCGAAATTTAAAAAGTGAATAATTTGAAAAGGGAAGCCGATAGGAATCGTGTTATATGGAGCCCACGCCACTGGTGTGTAGCCTACTTAGAGATTAAATGACATTTAAAATTAATATTGCAAGTTTTTCGGTTAGTATCTTTTACCGGCTTTTTTGTGCACTGCAAACTTATACTTTTTTTAATAGTTAACAGAACAAATATCAAAAGAAATTTTAGACAGGTGAGTAGTTAAATTTATTTTCTTTAGGAAAAGCCTTTTTTTATTAAATATTTTGCTTTTTTACCGTTCTTAAGAATAAATAAAAAAAGTGAATAATTTTTATATTATACGGCTAACTTTGACTGACCTATGTTAAACATTGACCGGCCGGTCAAAGTTAGGCATATGTTATTTCTAACATTGACCACACTTTTTCCCGCCGTTTTATAGAACCGAAAGGTAGTTTCAAAATTATTTCAAAAATGTCGTTAAATATTACAACAAAAAGACGGTACAACAGTGCAACCGAAGAAGAGATTCAAAATGCGTTACATTTAATACAGGCAAAGAAAAAATCTATTACACAATGTGCCAAGAAGTTTTAAATCACAAAAGGCGCACTAATGAATCGTCTTAAATGTAACTATTTGAGGCAAATTGGTAGGCCAACAACATTTTCCAATGACAAAGAAAAGGCCATAGCGAATGCTCTTTTGACGGTGAGTGAATGGGGGTTTCCGTTCGACTGCAGACCTAAGGCTGGACTATAATAGTCGAATGGGTTCGTACGACCACGTACGAAATTGTGCGAACACAAAGAATTTGTATTGTACAATAATAATAGCTTTTCGCTTCGATTCGTTAAGTTTTCGTCCACTTTTGCTCACTTACGACAGGAGCGAATCCATTCGCTCTTTTGTACGAAAATTTGACATTTGACCGAAGGGGAAGTCATCAGTGTATTCAAGAAACTTTTAATATGAATTCAAAGAGAATTCACAGGAATTCACGGAGATTCAAAGCGAGTTCACAGAAATTCAATGCAACACAGGAATTTACAAGGAATTCAATTGAATTCGATTAAAAATACGTGGATTCCCCTTGTAAGCGCTGAATTCAAAAATTTTTTACTCTGAATTCGTGAGTTCATATTGTGAATTCATGAATTCATATTACTCAGGAATTCAAAAGAAACAGAGCTTGACTGTCACTGTCAAAGTGACACTGCCAAAGTGACGTTGTACCGTTATATAGTTTGACATTCGCGAATTATTCTGGATTATTCTTACCTCGATTCTAACGATTGTAGTCGCGTCAGTCTCGTTTTCGGGAATTTGTATTAATAAAATTTTGAAAATGGAAAACGTGAAAGAAAATACAGAAAATATGTGGAAAATCATTGAAGATGAAGTGGGGACAGTTCCACAAAATATAAAAACGATCCTTAAAATCAACGGCTTTGAAAACTTTACTACAATTTCACAAATAACAGTAGATGACATTGTGGAAATGGAGAAATCAGTGCGCACAATATTTAAAAATATTCTCTCCGAAAACGACTACAAAGCTTTGCTTGGGGCCATTCGCCAATCAGCCCGAAATGTAAAATGCTTTTTATTTCGTTCTCAATATCAAAATAACCATTTCTGCAGGTTTCAGTTTTTCCTGGGATACAAAAACTTAATTGCAAGTGTTAGTATGTGTTGTGAGAATGTGGTCAAGAAACAAAAAGCATTAGAAGGAAAGACACCTGTAGCCTTATCGGCAAAAAGACCAAGACTTGACACATTTCAAAACTCATCTTTAAACTTAGCAAAACAACAAAATACTGAAAACTTCACTGCCATATCTATACAAAAAATTACCGAGCTCATTGCTAATGTTGCAGCTACAAAACGAAATGGGGACTTTGACAAAAATAAGATCGAAATTAAAGTTTACTTTGATACCGAAAATGTTCCACATGCAACAGTCATTTGTTGGATTTGTCAAAAACACGTATCGATATTCGTTCATATGATGAAAAGCAATTGTAAAAGGTGGGTCATTTCAAATTTTGTTCGACATATGTCGCAGCATGATGTCGATCCTGGAACCAAAGAAAATAAGCAATCAATTACAAAGTTCTTCAATACAAATCAGCGCCAGCAACTTCCGGTTAATGACAGCGAATTGAGTAAGGTACTCGGTAATGACAGTGGAGTTTTCTCGGAAGTTGTAGTTATACATGGTGAAAACAGCATTGATGATGTTGAACGTAATTTGCAAAGCATTTTCAACGAAGTTTGTGACGAAGATTCGGGGGAAGAGTAAGGGAGCCTGTTCGAGAGATCTGTCAGTCCTCCCTCTTTTGTAAAACGATCTCAAAAACAAAAACAAATAAAAATAAACTTTTAAACAATATAATGGATCCATTCCAAACCAATATACCTGACTACTTTCTAGTCATAAATAAAATTCAAAATATATTTGAAAATGATAAACTTTTAAAACAAAAAGTTTCCAATATAATGAATAGGCCTCAACTCCAGTTAATTACAAATGGATCCAGTACAGAATTTGGTAAGTTGGCAAAAATACTGATACGGCAGTATCTTATAAATCTCTATATTTCTAGGAAACTTTATGCAAGAAATACTGAAGTTAGCTCAAACACGATCTGCTAATGTACGCAACTTGTACAGTGATAACATCAAGATGTTTTCCAGTTTTCTGTATTTAATTGGAGGAAAATCATTGTACGAAACACTATCAGCAAATTTACCACTTCCTTCTATTTCAACCGTTCGGAGAAATGTTTCTAATAATAATACAAACTCATCGATATTAGAGGGCGAGTTAAGAGCGATCGATTTAAAAGAATTTTTATGCAGTAGAAGACTCCCACTAAAAGTATGGCTATCTGAAGTTGGAACAAGAATTATAAGCAAAATTCAATATGATTCCGAAAAGAATCAGTTAATTGGAAATGTTTTACCTCTTAACACAAGAACTGGTAAGTTTTGATAGAGAACTGTCGATATTTTCACAAATTGATTTTCATATAGAACCAAATTGTTTTGTTTCTGTATGGAAAGTTATGCTTAAAAAGGATTTTTATATTGTAGCCTTTTTTATTGTCTTTGTTCTTAATGTATGCCAGAAAAAGGACGTTATGTTATAGAATCTGGAAACCAAATGTACAATTTTGTATCAAATAAGAATCTATCAAATTATGCGTACGTTATTATGGCCCAGCCTCTTGAATACAACGCGGATGCATTTTGTCTTTGCATATTTGGCACTGGTAATCGGTTTAATGCAAATAACGTACTTAACCGCTGGACCCACATCGAGGTACTTGGTGTATCTTTAGATGGAGATCCTCGGCTTCTTCGTGCAATGAGAATACAGTGCCAGCTGCCGTCGATAAATACTTTGTCGTCAGAGATTCCAGACAGTTGGAGAGAGTGGTTCTGCTGTGAGTATAATACCGGCTTCCTTTGCGTACAAGATACCGTACATATTCAAACCAAACTACGAACAAGATTTCTCAAAACCTCAAAGATCCTTGTAATCGGAAATCGAATAATATCACCACAGCATCGAAGCAACGAAAAAAGTTAATTGAACATGTTTCGAAAAATGAACACTTTTTAATAAAGAGTGATCTGGATCTTAAAGATAAAATGAATTACAAGAGTGCGATAAAAATATCCGAAGAGGTTGTTGGTGAATCATTAAAGAAGTACATTGGTGGCAGTGAAGCTACTGCAATTTACCTTAAAATTATGAGATATACTCGACTAGCGTACTCGAATTCAAGTGTACCTCCTATTCAAAGTATTTACTACATGTGGTATATTACATTTTTTTTGAGAATATGGAGAAAGTATATACATAACTCGAAATGCTATTCTACAACAAATAATTTTATTTCAAATAACGCTTACTACTGTATAGAACTGAATGCACACATGATTATAAATGCTGTCATTAAGGCAAGGCAATCTGAGACTGATATATTTTTACCTGCGCTTTACCAAAGTCAAACGTGTGAGAGTTTCTTCAGAGATACTCGTTCTATGACTTCAACATTCTCAACTGTGAACCGTACGAAAAGAATTGATTTCATTAACGAGATTAAAAATAAGCTTGGTTTCGACTACAGCAAGTAAATTTTGAAAAGCCAATGTTGCCATCAAACGACGATATATTAAAAGCAGTTCTGGAGGCTAAAAGTGATGCCATCAAAGATGCATTACAGTTTGGTGTCGAATCAAATGAACGTATCCCAAATGAACAGGAACTAATAAAAGTAGTACATGTTGATGACCATTTTTCGGATGAAAATACTGATGATGATGCTCATGATGATGGTAAAGTTGATGAAAATCTATTAAGCAGTAGTGATAAAGAAGGCTTACAATTTGATGTTAAAATTCTCATGGCTGGAAAAAAAGGAAATTTAAATATGAAGGAACTCGTTTTTGAAAACCGTTATATTGATTTTAATTATTTCATAATCTCGTTCATAATACTCACAATTAAAGTATTTATTTTTTTCTTTTAGAAAGCAGCATTCCCAAACGATATGTTGCAATAAAAAAATGGAAGCGTTGTCCATGTTAAAAAATCCACACTTTTATGGTTGATGTGTAATAACGACTAAGACAAAGTTAGTCCGGATAGACTTTTGAGATTCATGAACTCAAATACAACGCCTCCGCGCATTTCAAACGATGAATGTGGTAATCAGTCGGATATTTACTTCAATGATTGGTGTTTATTTGATATCGCACAATCCGGAAAAGCGATTGGTAATATCCTTAATTTTTCGTATATGAGTGGAAATGAAAAACAAAGGGAATATACCTTAAATCACGCGCCAATCAAACCACCTGATGGCTGTAAAGCTCTTGGATTGGGAGTGCTAGCGCATTGGTACACATGGACTCTGCATGGAAACTTAGAGATGCTGGACATTTATGCTCATGACTACATTAATATTGTCCATTATATTCGCCACGTAACTCCACCGAATATCACATCATCGTTTGATCTTACCATCAATGTAAATGGATTGTAATATCCTTTATCCTAAAATATATGTATGTATATAACTTTCGTTTATCCTCAAGACTAGATCTCCTCAGCTAAGATCATTAACAATTAAGCTAGTTATTAAGTTAAGTTAAGTTATTATTTTATTATTTATGGAAAATAAAATACTATTCTTTAAATTGTCTATTGAATTAATTTTTACTCAATACTGAATTCCAATGGGAATTCAACTAAATTCAGGGAATTCAGAAGAATTTAAGTGTATTCAGAAGAATTCATTGCAAAAAACCTGAATTCACAGCGTATTCACTTTTTATTTAAAGGAATTCATAATGAATTCAGTATTCAGTTGAATTCAGTAGTTTTTGTTTGAATTCATGTGAATTCTGTATTCAAGAGGCATTCTAAAAAGATAATCACTTCCACCTCGCATTTGACTGTAACAGCTGGGTAAATTTAAAGTTGGAATTTCTGAAGTAAAGAAATGTTGTTTTATTTGCTTTTTGCAATAAATAGCATTATCATTTTGAAGAATAATTGTTCTTAGATTTCATTTACATACTGTAATGTATGCATTTGCAAGTATAAGTATAAATATGCACGTCGAACATAAAAAAATGGCTTGAAAATAGGAGTACGATTTGCGATGGAAACATAATTTAATGCACGAAAAAATTTATCATTTTTATTTTGTTAGGTAGTAATTTTTTTCGATTTCACTAGTTATTTTGCAGAACAACAAACAAATCACGGGCAAAACGACTAGAGCCTGACAATCGCTAGCTCGCTTCTGTTCGCATTCTCCTACTATGGGCAACTTGAGCAATTGACATTTTGGAAGGAAACTTATCGTAGGATTTTGACAGTAGCTTCCGATTGCTTTCTACTATTATAGTTCAGTTTTAATGAGATTGCTGGCGAAAAACTATCTCGACATAGCAGGGCGAAAGGTTGTTCGGTTCGCTGAGAACAATATGCCGGGAGTCGATTGGGTAAGGGGATTTTTAAAACGAAATTCCCCAATTCTCTCAATGAGGTAATGCCAAAATATTAAGACCTCTAAGGCTCAAATTACATACAAAGTTACATTGAGCATCTCAAAATCACTTTGAAATCGTCAAATGGAGAATGGATTCCTGCGGAGAGGTAGGTCCAATCACTAGGTTTTTTTAGGTATCAATACAACTGTACCTTTTTGAATTATTTTTTTTAAGGATATTCAATTTCGACGAGACCAATTTGAGTGATGATCCAGGCACAAGAAAATGCATTTTTAAGAAAGGAGTTAAATATCTCGAACGCGTTATGGATAGCACCAAAAGTAGCATATCCGTAATGTTTTGCAGATCAGCTTCTGGAAAATTGCTTCCACCATATGTTGTTTACAAAGCAACTTATTTGTGGGAAACGTGGGTTCAGGGTCCTCAAAGAACACGTTACAATCGCAGTAAATCGGGGTGATTTTACGCCGTAATTTTCAAAGATTGGTTCATCAACTCATTCATTTCGGAGACGAGGCATTTTGGGCAAGAGGTTGTGGCGATGGGTGACAATTTGGCAAACCATTTTTTAGTGGAAGTTGTTGAAGCTGCTGTAAGCCACAACATAAAATTTGTTTGTTTGCCAAAAAATACCACTCATTTGTGCCAACCATTAGATGTGGCATTTTTTAGCCCTTTGAAAAGGAAATGGCGACAGATTCCAGAAAGTTGAAAAAAAAAACGGTCAGCGGAAAAATGCACAAAATTTATCGAAAGAGGTCTTTCCGCGGCTCTTAAAAGAGTTGGTATGCTCATTTTTGAATGAGAGTGGCATATCGGTAAATCTCTCATCTGGATTTAAAAAATGTGGCATTTATCCATTTAATCCATCTGAGGTATCAAAAAGATTGCTAACGATAGACATAGACCGACATAGAGCCAACAGTGTCTTCTGCAGTTTTATCAATGCTGAAAACCATGCGCCACGGGGATGAGAAAGTGGTTCCAATTCGGAAAAAACCAACCAGGATCGTAGTCGAGCCTGGAAAGAGTGTAGAGATTGCCGTTATTTAAACGGATACACAATCAACGGCAGCTCAGTACGAAAACGTTGAGTATTTGGAAGAGGAAAATGGCCAGGGTATTGAAGAAATTCCACAGAGCCTTCAAGAAGAAAATGAGGAAGAAGATATGTCCGTGGAAGAAATATTTAGTATTTTGTGCGCCCAAAGGAAAGCATAAGCTTTTTTTCGTGTATTATATTAATAACACCATTTTATTTAATTTATTTAAATAATATCTTTCTAGTGACCTGGGTACTTTTTTTTACTTCTTAATAACTAAGTTATATTTAAATAATAACGCATTTTTAATCTTAATTAGTATCTTTCAAGTAACTTTTTTTGCTAATATTAGAAGTTATTACTTCTTAATACCTTACTTATCTGCAAATATTAATAATGCATTTTTAATCTAAATTAGCATCTTTCAAGTTACTCTTTTCACTTAATATTCAGTATGTACAGAGATTGACTATTAGTAATAACCGTTTTCCCCAAAACAACTATAGACAAACAGGGACTGGTCAACCTTCAAATAATAGTCAGTTCACCCCTGCCCAAGCTAATTATCAGAATAGGGCCATGAAAAGAGAAAAGGAATCAGACAGGCAAACATTGCCTAAAGCTCAGAGGCTACATTTTTTAAGAAAACAGGAAGATCCAGATTACGACAATTATTGGGAGCATTAGAATACTTCGGATCAGTGGTATGCTAATGAGTTCCCCGACACTGCCAACGAACCTAGCGATTTGAAAGATTCTGAACTTAATTTTTTAGGGGAAAATCCCTTCTGCCGTATGTCAGACGGACATTAGCAGGTAGGGAAATTAAGCTTCTCGTAGACACTGGTGCTGCGAAAAATTATATAATGCAATCTTGCAGTCTAAAATCTGTTAAAGAAATTGAGAAACCATTTTTCGTGAACTCAATCCACGGCGCGAGCCAAGTGACCTCTAAATGCAACGCACCTTTTTTTATTTTGCCGAACATAGGGACATTTGACGGTATCATAGGGTTTGATTTTTTAGAACAAGTTGGCGCATATATAGATGCGAAGAAAGGAATTATACATTATAATGGAGGAACAGAGAAATTATCTTACTTATACTGCAAAAGTGTTAATAATATCTCTATAGATCAGACAAACATCCCTCCAGAAACGCGTGAATTATTTCTCTCAATGTCAAAAGTCAAAAGTGTTTGCTGAGCCTAATGAATCTTTACCGTTCAATACTAATGTTACTGCTACTATAAGGACAACGGATAACGAACCTATTTACTCAAGAGCTTACCCTTATCCCGTCGGTGCCACGGATTTTGTTAATAAAGAAATCGCTTACTTAATAAACAGTGAAATTATAAGACCCATATAATAACCCGCTATGGGTAGTGGACAAAAAAGGTATCGACGAAAATGGAAAGCGTAAAATGCGTTTGGTTGTCGACTTTAGGAAACTGAACCTTAAAACTACAAGCGACAAATATCCAATTCCTGATGCATCAGTCATACTCGCGAACCTAGGGAAGGCTCGTTACTTTTGGATACTAGATTTAAAGTCGGGTTTTCACCAAATAAAATTGTCTGAGAACGATAGGGAGAAAACAGCGTTTTCCGTAAACAACGGGAAGTACGAGTTCTGCAGGCTTCCCTTTGGGCTGAAAAACGCCCCCAGCATTTTACAGCGAGCAATTGACGACGTCCTAAGAGAAGAAATTGGAAAAAAATGCCACGTTTATATTGATGACGTAATAGTTTTTTCCGAGACACAGGAAGAACATGTTGAAGACGTGCGCCGTATTTTGACAAAGCTGTACGAGGCTAATATGAGAGTTGCCCCAGAGAAATCGAAGTTTTTCAAGAGTGAGGTGGAATTCTTGGGGTTCACTGTGTCTACTAAGGGTATCAAAACATGTCCAGACAAGGTGAAAGATATTGTTTCTTATGAAACTCCCAGAACCCTTCGCAGTCTGCGATCCTTTTTGGGATTATCAGGCTATTATAGGCAGTTTATAAAGGACTATGCACAAATTACCAAGCCACTGACAAGATATTTGCGAGGCGAGAACGGTAAAATAGCCGCTAGTAAATCAAAACTTATCAAAATAGAAAACGCCCCCAGGATTTTCCAGCGAGCAATTGACGACGTCATAAGAGAAGAAATTGGAAAAAAATGCCACGTTTATATTGATGACGTAATAGTTTTTTCCGAGACACAGGAAGAACATGTTGAAGACGTGCGCCGTATTTTGACAAAGCTGTACGAGGCTAATATGAGAGTTGCCCCAGAGAAATCGAAGTTTTTCAGGAGTGAGGTGGAATTCTTGGGGTTCACTGTGTCTACTAAGGGTATCAAACCATGTCCAGACAAGGTGAAAGATATTGTTTCTTATGAAACTCCCAGAACCCTTCGCAGTCTGCGATCCTTTTTGGGATTATCAGGCTATTATAGGCGATTTATAAAGGACTATGCACAAATTACCAAGCCACTGACAAGATATTTGCGAGGCGAGAACGGTAAAATAGCCGCTAGTAAATCAAAACTTATCAAAATAGAATTAGACGAGGAAGCACTCCACTCGTTCGATAGAGTTAAGAAGATTTTGGCTTCAGAAGACGTGCTACTCTTGTATCCCGATTATAGTAAACCGTTTGATTTAATAACGGATGCCTCGTCACACGCACTCGGCGCTGTGCTCTCCCAAAACGGTAGACCAATTACTATGATATCGAGAACTCTAGCCTCCGCCGAGGAGTATTACGCAACAAATGAAAGGGAACTCTTAGCTATCGTTTGGGCTTTACGAAAATTGCGCAATTATCTATACGGGGTCAAATGTTTGAATATCTTTACCGATCATCAGCCCCTAACCTTTGCTATTTCGGATGGCAACACGAATATGAAAATGAAAAGGTGGAGGGCTTTCATAGAGCGAACAGCGAGGAATCACTTACCTATACTATTCGTAGTGTCAAGAATCCGGTTAATTGTTGCAAAAAGCAGATCATACTAACCAAAGGCGCAGAGGTGACGAAAATAACAAAAATTATATTTCGACGGCAAATAAGGCATACTGTTACATTCGGTGTCGTCAGTGACTTGTTTGAATTATTTAAAGAACTGGTAAATCCTGACATGGTCATTGCGATACACTGTGATATACATACGTTGGCACAGATTCAAGATGAAATTACGAAAATCTTTCCTTCAGTTAAATTTGTCCACACGGAACTATTTGTCACGGACATATTCAATCGGGATGATCAATCGGAAATACTTGTCGGCGAGCACAATAGAGCTCATAGGTCTGCTCGGGAAAACGCAAAGCAGGTACTAAATGACTATTATTTTCCCAAAATAAGGGGGAAGTTAAAGGAAATAGTAGACAATTGCAAGATCTGTAAAGAAGCGAAATACCAACGCCACCCACCTAAACAGGAGATTGGCCCTACCCCTATTCCATCGCAGCCGCGGGAAATACTACATATAGACATTTACTCAACCGATCAGAATCACTTTTTGACATGCTTGGACAAATTTTCGAAATATGCCGTTGTTATACCAATCGGGTCACGCGCGATTGTCGATATAAAAGAAACTTTATTGCAGATACTAAATTCTTTTAAGGCAACTAAGACAATAGTCTGCGACAATGAGCGGTCGCTTAATTCAACCACAATAAAATCCCTGTTAAGGGACCACTTTACCATAGACGTATTTACAATCCCACCTTTCCACAGTTCAACAAATGGATAGGTGGAGCGCACGGTGTACTAAGGCTCAGCAAAAAATAAGCGATACTAAAGAACTAGTCCTGTTAGCTACGGCAAAATATGAGAGATCAATCCACTCAGTCACAGGGTATAGACCAATCGACATACTTCACTCTATGCCTACTGGATTTAGGGACAAAATTAGGACCAAGCTCGAGGAAACCCAGAAGACAAACTTAAACTATCATAATAAAGGAAGGAATACTAAAACATACTGTCAGGGGGATAAGGTATTTGTTAAAACTAATAGACGTATAGGAAACAAATTTACGAAACTATTCATTGAAAAAATTATCCAAAAACACCTTGGGACGAAGGTCCTCATAGACGGTAAACAGGTACATAAGAGCAACCTTAGATAGTAGACGCAGAACAGGCGAACTTGAACAATTCTTCACACATATTTTCTAGATATATTTTCCTATTTTCAGACTCCTTGTAGTACTATCATCTGCGGAGGTGCAGATATTGGACTTTTCAAACTCCCAGGTGGTAACCATAAACGCAGTTATTGCGAAGATATAAGACGGACATTTTAGACTAATACACGGAATTAATCTTGACCAGTACACAAAATTTGTAGACCATGCGAGGGATGTCGTCGATGAAACCATTACGAAACAGCACGCGCTCTTTCCATTTCTGAAATATGAAATTGAACAGATGCAAGATTTAGTTAATTATATAAAGCCAAGCAAGAATAAAAGATCACTCGATTTCATAGGATCGGCGTGGAAATGGATTGCCGGCAACCCAGACCACAATGATCATCTTTTAATTCAAGAAGGAATGAATAAATTAATTGAAAATAACGAAAGATGAAATAATTAATGAGCAATATAACGAGAGAATAAATAACTTAACCTTTGTAACAAACCAAATCTTGAATGCAATAAAAAAAAGTGATGTTGTATCAGATACATTAGTTTTAAGTTTGAAATATAAAATGAAACTGGTCAAGGAAGAGTTGGTTAGTATTAAATATGCAATACATTGGGCTAAGGCAGGTATATTAAACTCTGTACTTCTTTCCAAAGACGAAATGCAAATTGCTGTAGACACAATGAGTAAAAATAATTTACCCTATAACAATATAGAAGAAGCAAAAGAATTCTCAAATGTTAAAATATTTACGAATAATACCTTTTTATATTATGTTTTAGATATTCCATTAACAGAAAGTATGAATTGCGAGAAAATTATTGTGAAACCAGTAAAGAGGAATAATAATATAATTAAAGTATCTAACAGCACAAACAATTATGTATTAGTATGTAAGGATAGGTATTTCGAGTAAAGAAATGATTGTAGAACATTAAACTCAGTTTCAATTTGTGAGGAGGAGACTATAATGGACATTACGGAATCACATTGTATCCCAAATCTGCTGAAAGGTCGAAACGCGACTTGTGTCCTTACCAACAGTCAACATGTGCCAACAGTGGAAGAAATTGAGGCCGGCGTTATACTTTTAAACACGTTCGATGGCAGAATTATAATCGACAATGAAGTACAGATCCTCAACGGAACATATCTTATTAAATTCAGCAACGCTACCATAGTTATAAATGGACGAACTCACAGATCGCAGCAAGTCTCATTACTCCAGGCGATTCCAGCCAGTTATTCAATCTCAGCCCAGAGAAACAGAAATAGAACAACTACTTTCGTTGCAAATGCTTACAGAAATGCATATCAACAATACGCAGCACATAAGAAAGCTTGGATCCCAAAATCGTATCATTACCGCTACGTAATACGGTGTAACTCTGCTCATATCCGCAGCACTTCTCTACATCTGCCGTATTAAAAGAGAATAAACTCGTGTAAAAATTCAGCTTAAAGATGTTTCGAGTAATATAGGCAAATCATCGCTCACCATTGAGGAAGTCCAAGCGGCCACAATCAGCGCTATCAACAATGTTCAGGAAACCGCGGACGGTTCCGTTTAAGAGGGGGAAGAGTTATGGCACCATAGCACCTGTCATTGGCCACGGGGTCAACGCACCCCACACGCGCAAGCCTTACACGCGCAACAACAGCTTTTGTCGCCTCAGCGACACCAGATCAACTTACCGTCCACTCCACACGCGACAACAGTTTACGTTGTCTCAGCAACATACCATACTACACGCGCAAACCCTCTACGCGCAACAACAGACCGGATCAACTTACCTTCCTTTCACGCGTAACAGCAGTTTTCGCCATCGCAGCGGAATCCTCCTCACTCAGGGCTAGGTATCTTTGAATTGTTAATTTCAAGCTCAGTCCAATTACGGAACTCAATATAAAATACTAATAAAGATTATTTCGATTGAAAACCTGAACTTGTTATTAATTATCTTATATTCTCCGTCTATGTTGTTTTTGTTTGGTTTTATTTTCGCATTTCTGTGAAATTTGGATGTTCTTTAATTTATGGTTGAGTGAATTTTTTTTTCGATTTGTAAGAAATTAATAAGAAAATTTTCCCGACTTGAACATTAGGCGTGTTTTTTTTTGTAACCTGTATAGGCTAAACATGTTTCAGCGGCATGTTTACCCATGTAAAATACAACAAAACCTTAGCCTGGATAATTATCGAGTCTTATTTTTACTCTGAAAGCTTTTTCGAAGTCTATATAGGTTACAAAAAAAACACGCATATTTTTGAATGTCTTTCAAACGAAAAAAATTAGATTTTGAGTAATTTGTGGAAGCATATCTATACATAATCAGGCCTATCGTGAACAAAGTTTCCCGGGAAATATTTCCCATTCAGCAATTCGCGATAACCCTGAATGTGTAGGTACATAGACATAAATAGTAGTAGTAAAAGCGAGGGCAAATATTCTGTTGGGTTCCTGTAAATGCTTACAAACTTGAAATCAAAACAATGCCTGCCCATCTACTGTTTTCTGAATTCTAAGTTTGTATCATTAAGCCAGTGTGTACGCTACGTGTATTGATTTTTGATGAAATTAGAATTCGTCCAAATCTTAGGCTGAGTTCCAAAACTTCAAAAAAATGCGAATCGGGGAATGCACCACTGCCGTTGTTATGCGATGAAACGATGCTTTCATTTTGCGGAGCATCACGATGCTTTCTGTGTATCTCAAATAACTTTCTTACATACTTTGCACTTCTTGCTCTTTTGCGAAAACATTGTGCCTGGAAAATGCAAAAAAGTACCTATTACATACCTACCAGTAAATATCAAAAACAAATCGAAAAACAAAAATGCAAAACAATTACAGTGGTGGTCCAGTATAACGAATGCCGATATAACGAATGATCGATGTAACGTACACTTTTTTCAAATGCATTATCGGCTCTATATAGCGAACGTACAAAAAAATGATATTCGATATAACGAATGCTGCTACAATATCTGTGTACATGCTTTAAAAAATAGAAAGAGACAAACGGTCGATGAAAAAATTTGGGTGTTGTACATGCAACCGAAGGTAAGCTCCTTGATCCAAGTTAAGCTAAGCGGAGGATTTCTAATCTTGGAACAATAGGCGTTTTTTTTTCAAAACTATATAGGCTTAGAGAATTTTTTCCATGTTAAGCTAAGCGGAGGATTTCGAATCTTGGAACAATAGGCGTGTTTTTTTTCAAAACTATATAGGCTTAGAGAATTTTTTCCATGTTAATTACACTAACAACTAAGCCTATATAGGCTTACGAAACCTGGGGTGGAATCGGCTAAGGTGATAGTTGACTATTGATAATCAAAATCAAATGTTTCGCTCTGCGTAAGTTGATTATCAAGTTGATAGTCATTTTCGAACTGTCGTTTTCGTGTGATAGCTATTTAGGTGTCAGTTTCAAATATTTCAGTCACTTTCGTTTGCTATTTGGTGTGTTTTTTAGTTTTTACAGTAAAGTTGAATAAATAAAGTGTAAAAAAATGTTTACGTCGTTACAATTATTCAGCGGTAGCACAGAAAATGATTACAAATACGTGCGGTTACTAAGAATTAATTTAAGAAATGCATCGAATATTCTGGAACTTCCTAATCCAATGTAAGTTTGAGTACATCTATATTTGCAATTTTATGAATGGTTGGTAATATTTCAGATTTTTGAAAAATTTTCGACTAAATAAGGAAGCATTTTTATATGTTCTAAGATTATTGGATTTACCAGATGGAGTGAGGTCTACTCACATCCCACCAATTTTGCAACTGGCTACCACATTAAACCTCCTTGGAGGTGGCGGATATCAGAGACAAGTTGGAGCAGATTGGGTTGCACCAATGGGCCAAAGCACTGTATCGGAAGTAACCACCAAGGTCATACGAAAGATGCAGTCCATATTATGTCCACTTTTTATTAAGTTTGTCTCGAAAGAGTCCACCAAGGAGTTTTTCTTTCAAAAGTATAAAATTCCTAGAGGTAATTTATTACATCTTATTGCGCTTTTAATGAATTTTTTTAAATGTTTTGTTCTATTACCATTTTGTAGTGATAGGTTGCATTGATGGCAGTCATATCATGATATTAAGGCCAAAAGAAAACGAGAGTATGTTTTTTAACCGAAAAGGAAGACATAGCTTAAATGCAATGATTGTAAGTTACAAGTACATATGATAAATCTACAATAAAACATGTGTACATATCTAAATTTTAGATCTGTGATGAAGCAACAAAAATTTTAGCCGTAAATGCGAGGTATGGTGGATGTGCCCATGATAGTTTTGTCTGGGCCCAAAGCGAAGAAAGAAATGTCTTGGAAGTGGATTTTCTCACAGGCTCGAGCTCGGGAGCGTTACTTGGTAAAGTCTTTAACATTTTTAAAATACGTATTTCACTGAAGGTACAGAAATATATGTGTAATATTTTTTAAGGCGATAGTGGATATCCGCTAGAACCATTTCTATTGACACCTTATAGGAACGCAGCAGAAAACTCCCACGAAGCACATTTTAATGTCGTTCATTCACAGGCTAGAAGCATTGTCGAACGTTGTATTGCCCGCTTGAAAGGTATAAAATCTTTCCCATAAATTTCCATAGTTTGAAAATTAATGTTTGGTTTTTCTCTTAGTTCGTTGGCGCATTATAATGGAAGAAAGAAAATGTAGGTACACACCACTAAGGGTCAGTGAAATAGTAAACGTCTGCTCTGCTCTTCACAATATATGTTGTTCATACAATGTCCCTCTTCCCGAACGAGAAGTAAATAACCCTCCAAGTCAAAGCCAAGTATATGAATATAGAGGTCATCAACCTAAAATTTAAGCTAAACGCATACGGGACAGAATTAGGGATGACTTGGCCGCTAATATCACACTATAAAAACTTTTGATTATACTAAAATGTGATTATTTTATCAAATAAAAACTGCTATTAATTATAGTTTATCATTCAGTTTTTTTTTAATTATCTATCTTAAGTATATATTGATATATTGGTTAATGTTTTTCATTGAGCTCCATCCGCTTCAAATCGTTTGACATCTTTGCTGCCTCCAGTTCTAATGTTCGCATCTTGAGCTCTTCACCCCTCATTTCCAAAAACGCTTTATTGTTGTTTTTTTTGTCATTGACAAACTCCCTTATTGCGTCCTTTATTGCAAATAACGTTGTATTCATTTTTTCGCCCTGCTCAACTTGCTTGGCAAAAAATTGTTCCTGCAACTCGATTTGCTTCTTAAAAATTTCTTCTTGGCCAATCTTCTTTGTTGGTGGTGGTTTGGAATTACCACATCTTTGCTTAGTGGTATCGTCCTCTACATCTTCAATTATAGTATTGAAAATTGAATTTAAGTCTTCCTCTACATTGGTTTCTAAGTAGTGGAACGATAAATCATTACAATAATTAATGATTATAAAAACTTTGATAAAATAAGTACCTACCTTTTGCAAAACTACCAAATGATTGTGCACCTTGGATTCCATGCACGGACGCTTCCAAACCGCATGCCGCGGAAATTGCTTCGTCGGTGGCTTCTATTGTTTTTAAATCGACGGGCCCACCACCAGTCTTCATCAAGGACGCTTTGTTTTGCGCGAGTTTCCTTCTTGTTATATATTTCCGAACGGTCCATGCCTATTCATTATTGAAAAAATAATTATTTTTATCATGTCGTCATGCACATAGGTACCTACCCTCTTCCACTCTGCAACGGACTTTCTTGGTGGACCATTCGCGTTAAGGATGTGCGTTAATTTTTCCCACTGTTGTTTTTGGACGGCTCTTCCAACACTCGACATACAGTTATACGACTTGGCTAGATCTGGGTGTTCTTCCATGTATTTAGTGAGCATTCCCATTTGACATTTATTGGCTTGACTCCTTTAAAAAGAACGAATAAACCAAATTCCAATTCATAAACAATATAAAATAATCAATTTTATGTACTTACATTTCCTTTATTTTTAAAAGATCCTCACAAACACAATACGAAAAAATAATAACGAATTTTTTTTTGACATTTTCTTAGCCTTGACATTAAAATTTGAATTGCGTTGCCAAGTCTAATGAGAAATTTTTTGATCATTTTACACAGAGCAAGGAGTAGTTGATAATCAAAAATGACTATCAACAAAATGACTATCAACTATCAACTTAGCCGATTCCACCCCTGGATAATTATCCAGTCTTAGGTGCTTAGCCTGGATAGAAAAGTGTGCTACCAAACTGTTTTTTGTCGATAGTTATCGAAATTTCTATCGAAATGTCAAATATGACATGAAAGTGAGGGAGAAATATGAAGGCCGGTAGCTATCAACCGAACTCTGCTGTCATTTCAAATTTAAATTATTTCTGTTCATTTTAAAATGGGTAGAAAAGAAAGAAATACGAATTTATCCGACAAAGAAAAGAAAATTATAATGAATTAAGTGAACATGTTCCTTATTTTACTATTTAATTGAATTAAATTTGACGAAAAAAAATTCTGTCCACCAACTTATTAATGAGCGCTTGATAACTACCGTCACTGTTTAGCGTTTTTTTTTCTCATTTTCCGCTAAGCCTATATAAATAGATTGGAAAAAAAAAACACGCCTAATACTGAAATGTTTTTTTTAAGAAGATAAGCGTATCAGCCCACTCGAGGCCGTTGAGAGTGTATTAACTCAGCCAAATAGAACAACGTTGGAAGTTCTGAAAAACTTATTCTAATATGTCAAATTTCGACGTTGAACGTTTGCAAAAGCATGTCCTTATTGTTGATTGCTTTTTGGAAAAGGAAAGGAAAGAAATAAATTTTGTTTTAGTTTCTTTTACTTCTATTTCTACTATTTAACTTGTCTTATTGACCTAATGAATAAATTAAATAAAGTGTTATGCCTGAAATACATGTGCTGACAGGCTGCACTATTTTCGCGATCTAGTACCTGGGCTGTGCGGCAAAATTAGAAATAGAGACTTCATGCAGCGCTGTGCCGCATGCAGAATTCACATGTATTCGCTCCCATATAAACATGTGTCTGTGTATTCTAGTTTCGCTGCACGGTAAAATCTGCACATGTTTTTCCAGCATTATGAATTAGAAACAGTATTTGTACATTTATTTAATGTTTCGTACAAGGAAAATGTGTTCGATATTACGAATTCTTCGATATAGCGAATGCAGCTGGACATTATATCATTCGTTATATTGGACCACCACTGTACTTAAAACCAACACCCCAAGAAATGACAACTTGCTTGCTATTAAATGTTTTTATCGCTAGATTTACTTTCCTGCGCTAATCCCTTCTCAGTTATCTTGAAAAAATTAAAATAACCTTGACCAAAAAACTACTTGCATTGAAAGGCAGGGCAGATGACGAAATCACAATCAAAAAAACAAAAACAAACGCACAACAAAATAAAACGAATGAAAGGAAATGGAAAAATAAAAACATAAGAACAAAGCAAACATGCAAAGACTAAAAGCAACTTGTTGAACCAACAATATTTTGGAAGAACATCATGTCTTAGCTTAATTCGAACGAGTTCGATCAAACTAGGACGCAGGAGTAAGTCCCAATCGACTGAAAAGTGGTCATTTTTTTTAACACTGCGTGCAATATCTATGTAACTATATTATCTGTGCTTGTACTTTTCTGTACCTACTTTTCTGCCCAGAACAAAAAAATTCCACTGGCTTATCGTTTTGATTCGGATGTTTTGTTGTGAGATGACGAAGCAGTTTCGAAGGTCTTAAGCTTTCACGAGAAAGTACTTGAGAACAAATTACACCATAAACCACAGTGGTTTATGGCTTATGACAGTAAAACCAAATTTTAAGTAGTTGTCGTCATAAAGTCTATTTTTCTTCACTTTCGAATCAACACCACTATCACCAGAAGTTGAAGGCTGCACGGGTACAGATCTTTCGACAAACTTATCCATTTCATAGTGCAAAATGTTACTGAAAAGTAAAAAATCTCAGAGTGCAGGTAGTGTAGTGTCAGTGACTTCGAACTATAAAATAAACCAAACCAACCCAAATCTGCGAAAAAACGCAGGCGCTCAAAACGAAAAAAACGAAAACGAACCATCGAAGTTGTTATTTGTAAGTACATAGGTACATACATATATATCTATAGAGCGATGGAATAGGGATCGCATGGCAGGGCCTGGTCCTTAGACTTTTAGATGAAATTTAGTTTTAATTAGTTTTATTTAGTATAAGTTAGATTTAAGTTCTTAATTATGAATTTTATAGAAAAAAAATATAATACATTGAAAGTCGTTTTTAAAATTTTTCCTAGAATCAAATCAAAAATTAATATTTAAATAAAAACAAATAACATAGATATAATAAATTATATAAATAATTCACCTACACAAAAAAAAAAAAATATAAGTATTGAGTGCCACTAAGGCCATAAACTTTAATAGAATAAAAAGAAATATATTATTTATTATTTATTTATTTATTTATTAATTTATTTCCTTGCTTTGTTTAATCTCAAGTTTATATTTTGATTGTTCATTTGTTAATTACTTTTCAAATCATGTTTGTACTATAAAAGACTAGGTCTTGTTGTACACCCTTAATATATTAATATAATATGAATATGAATAATAATATAGTTTTTAAGTTTATTTATACTAAAAAAAAATGTAATATTGTTTAAATAAAATAAATAAACGCTTGAAAAAAAAACCGGCCAAGTGTTTAAATAACTGTTTCGTTTCGAATGGCAACACAATTTTGGATAGCCTTTAATTTTTCCAAAATTATTGTTAATCGAATAGTGATAATTCCATTGAAATTGGTCCAGTAGCTTACGAGTTAATCGGTTGAGAAATTGAATTTTTCGACATAAACTTTTTCGACGTGAATTTCTCAAAAACTACACAACTTACGAGACTCGCTATATCTTTCTTCAAAAATATGGTTAATCACCTACGAACTATGATTTTTTTCATATTTTTGACTTAAGTAGTTTCTGAGAAAAAGTTCTGGTGCTTTTTGTATGATATTTTTCACACATTTTTGACAATAACTCCCAAAGTTTCTAGCAGATAAAACTGAGCAAAATAGTTTTGGAATCTTTGCTCTTTCGAATGATGTCCCACGTGATATATTTTTCAGGATTTTTTTTTTCGAGCTTACATTTTACCCACCCTGTATAGGTTTTTCACTATATTTTTGAGTAATATTTTGTCCATGTATGTGGACCACCATAATGTATAAGTGTGCCAAATTTCAAGTTTCTAGGAAGAACGGTTCTTGATGTTTTATCCGTATTACCATATGGGTACGGAACCCTAAAACGTACATATATGTGTGTATCATGTCAGCGGTGGAATAATATCAATTCGTTATTATAATAATATAAATTCGGTTTACGCTATTGCTTAGAGGTAAAGAATTGCGTAATTTACATTCATATAATTTAATGTGTAACGTAAACAATGTAAACAATTAAAAAAACAGGAATTTTTATAAAAAAAAATTATTTGTATTCGGTATTAATTTTGCTTACACACTTCTTCATCTACCAGAGAGTTGTCCTCCATTCGCAGTGTTACATACAAAGGTATGAGTTTTTTGGACCTCTCAAAAGATAAAGCTTACGCAGACAGCACCAGTAAGTTTTCTTCTTACGAGAAATAGAATTTGAGCGTGTTTCAAATTATTTAGTTATTTCAAATTATTTTCGGTTGTCAGTTTTGTTTTTTTTTCGCGCAATGTGGCTCCTAGAATTTGGACAAAATCAGAGATATTAAAACTTATCGAACATTTTGAAACAATTAGTGTTTTGTGGGATTACACATCCTGTGAATATAAAGATAGAAATAAAAGGAACAGTGCAAAATGAAGTCGCCAACATTTTCGATACTAGTGCAGAAGAAATAAATAGAAAAGTGCACAACTTAAAGGGCCAGTTTCTTCAAGAGTTAAAAAAAATAAAAATAAAAAAAAATGGCAGCGGGTCAAAGGACATTTATGTTCCTAACTGGTGTTATTTTGCTGCTTAATTTTCTCGTAAGAAGGTGTAAATGGTTTCGTAAGTGCTTACGTAAGTTTTACTTACTTTTAACTTACGTACGTAAGTGTTTCTTACCGTAAGTTCATCTATAGTGTAAACGCTCCTGTAAGTAACTTCTGTAAGACTTACGTAAGTCGTAAGTAAAACTTACAAGTGTAATCCTTGCCTAATTTAGGCCGTTAGAGAATAAACGTTAGGGTTAAGGACCATGTCTTGTTATAATACTTAAGATGGGTTTCGTTCACCTTTAAATTCAACCAAATTAACTGCATCAGCAGCTGAAGTTTTTGATTCTTGGCACTTATTTATCCAATCACACACACGTTAGAATAACTCTAAAGAGCATCGTATATTCTGTATGAAATGCTCATCGAAGATTAGTTTCATTATATGTATTTGGCCTTATCTTTTTTTCCCTTTTATCCTTTTCTAAGACTCCTTTTTCTAAGTACATATATTCAACTCAATTCAATTTTTATTTACTTCTAATAGTTTTTACATTATTTACAATAATAAATCTCCGAAGCCCCAAAGGGGCTTTTCTGCAGAAGGTTTTTTTCTTAGTATATACAGAATGTATGTTTCAGTATAATTCTTGGTGCTATGTATAAAGTATATAAATTTAAATTTAGTGCTCAGTTATATGAAAAGAATAATAGGTTGCCTTTGATAGTATTAAATTATAAGTTAGAGTAGTTGCTTAGATGATGTATAGCTCTCCTAAGACGTTTACACAGTTGTCGCAAGTCGGTTCCCATTTGAAGAAACAGTCCAGTTTTACCCCCAGGTATTTGTAGTTCATTACGTTTTCAGTGAGGTATGTGGACCTATCATTCGGGTTGTGATGTTCTTTTTGTGCGTTGTGGTGCAGGCATTCTGTTCTTCATTCATTCTTCTGATGAATTTTTATTTCGATTTTTGTTTTAAGTACGTTGGTAGGTCTGATATGCGCATTAATTTAGTTTTTTTTTTCAAATTGATGACAAGTCCAAAATCATAGCACCAATGGACTAGTAAGTCAGATTCCGCCTGTATCGTTTTAGTTGCCGTCGTTAGATCCTTGTTGTTCACGACTATTGCTGTATCATCTGCATAAGAAAATACCACACTTTTTCGCAGAACAGTTAACATATCATTTACATATATAATGAACAACAACGGTCCCAAAATTGAGCCTTGGGGCACTCCATATGTTATTGTCTGTTGTTGGCTGTAATTTTCTAAGACTTTAACCCGTAGTCCACGATTTCTCAAGTAACTTCTAAACCACTCAAGAACTCCGCCCCGAATTCCAATGCTCTCTAATCTCTCAATAATTTTTTCATGTGACAGGGTAACAAAAGCCTTTTGAAAGTCTATGAAAATTACTAAAATATTATGGTTTTTATTGAGGTTGGTATTAATCAAATTAGCTAATTCCGCCAGAAGCTTACTTGTGTTTCTGTTTTTTGTGAATCCGAATTGGTTTTTGTTAATGATCTTATAGCGTTCAATATAGTCCTTTAGTTTTGTCGCCATGATATTTTCCAGTTATTTATCTATTGTTGTCCGGATGAAAATAGGCCTGTAGTCCGTCTTTGATCCTGCCTTGAATATTGGGCGAACTAATGCCACTTTTAAATCCTCTGGTCGGGTTGCTTAAAACATTTTAATATATCCCCTACATCGGAAGATAGAGAAGAGTCCTGAATGTCTTTAGCCAAAAGATTTCCAGTATGGCAGTATGGCAGATTACCAGTATGCAGGTACTGTGCCACACAATATGTTTGAAAAAAAATTCCCATTCGCATCATATTAGCTGCACTATCAAGTACTACAGCAAATACTTCAGTGTTATTTGTATTTTTCGATATATCTATTGCTTCACATAAAATTTTCACGAATCGATCCCCAGTTTCCTGTTCCCCAGTAATATCCCATGTGTCTACAAACACCTGCATGAAAGAAAAAAAAAAAACATGGAGTAGGAAACAGTTTTATTTAAGAAAAATTACTTAGAGTGCTAATTTCTGCTATCGCGTAGCATGCAGACTACAGTTTTTGAATTGGGTGATGAATTTTTCCAACTGATCATCTTCATAAAGCTGAACAAGATGTCTTTAAAGACTCTTCGAAAGCAGAATCAAGAAGAGTAGAAGATAAAACCCTTCTTTGAGGAATTCTGGAAATATAAGCTGGTCGTAAGTGCCATGACAGGGATGCATGAATGACTGAGTGGGTCGATAGTCTAGTTCTGAGTTTCCCAAAGTGTGCTCCGCGAAGAACATCCAAGTGCTCCGCGGAAAGATAAAAAAAAATATCAACACATCATCAGACTAATTTCGCGCTTCTGAAACTTAATAGCACTTTGTTAATTTTGTTCATAGCAATAGAATTCGAAATGCTTATTTAACAAATAATCAATACAGAAACAAATAGTAGACTTCGAATTTTTGAAAAGGCAATACTTGTTGGCAATCAGTCGAAAATCGAAAAGAATCGAGTCGTTGTGTTGTTTTGCAGTTGCTATGAAAGAAATAGAGTTCTACGGTTCTACTATTGACAATTGCAACCGATACAGTATTTGTTCAGTCGGAATTCACGTTAAAACGAATCGCAGTGTGGTGTGTAGATTGTGTGTAATGCTTTTACTTCCTTACTTTCTTACTAAGGTGGCGCTACAGTCCGGGGTGGACGAAGGCCTCAACCAACAACCTCTTCCAGTTAGCGCACTCCTAGTTGGTTGAGGTATGATGCTTTTAGTCAGTGATTTTCAATTAGTTTTTGTATCTTGTATACATATTACCCTCACTTTTCGGATCTATCGCCGTGAAAACAAACAATCTGGTTGCTGCTTAGTAATACAGAAATAATACGGATCGCTAGCTAAAGTGTGGATCGTTAAAAGAAAGCGTAAGACCGCTTTGTAATTTAAATATTTAAACACGTTGCACACTTGAGAATTGGCTTTCATTTTAATGTTTTACTCCATATTTTCATCCATATTTTTACGATTTTTGATCCATAATTATTCGAGCCCTGGTCATAAGTAATAAACATAAAATAAGATTTTTCATGTAGCGAGATAAATAAATGCTATCGTAAAAATATTTTCCCCTAATATTTCTAGGAAAATACTTTTAACTCTGTAACTGTAAAAGCATTCATCAAACAAAAACGACAGAAAAAAATCGAGTTACAGAGTAGGTACCTAGTGTAAAACAATAGGCGTTCGAATTAGTGGAGCATTCGAATTACCGAGTATTCAAACTAGTGAGGTAGTACTTATCAGAATTCTGGTGTATGTTGAAGCACGAATTCAAAATTTTGTCGGATGAAGCGAAAATAATTATTCTGCCGCTTGCAAAAACTTACATGTGTGAATCGGCGCAGGGTCATAAGTCCACAGGCCAAAAGTTCACAGTGGACTTTTGACCCACCTTGGTGGGTTCTAGGTTCAAAAACCAATTGTGGATAAGTACACAATCATTAAAATTAGTCAAATTTCGTATGAAAACAAAATTTCAGTGGTTTTTATTTATAATTTTAAGATGACTTGTTCACTGTTGCTTTATAAACTTCTCAAAAATGAAGTAGTGAACAATAGTGAAAGTACACATATAAGGTTTCGCTCGAATCGTGAGCACCGTGGTGTAGTGGCAAGTGCGTTGGACTACTACGCAATGCTGCCCGGGTTCAATCCCAGCTCGAGTCCAATGCCTAAAAGTTTTTTCACTGTGCCGCCTCTTTCGAATGTCTGAAAGAAAATCATTTGTCAATAAGCTTCTCAATTCGCCATTCGGAGTCGGCAAAAAACAGTAGGTCCCTTCCATTCATGCAAAAATGTCACATACACACACAAATGGTTGTAACAAGCAGGCCCAGTTTCACCCCGAGCTTTAGCGCCAACTAAAGGAAGATATATATATATATATAGTCATAAGAATAATTGTGGACTTATATGACTTATAGCCCACTTAACTTTTCAGATTGTGGAATTATGACCCAAAATTTTATGAACTTTTGACCCACCTGCATGGGTTATAAATTCACACTCAGTTTTTAAACTTATAACCCTCCCAGGTGGACTTTTGACCCTGCGGTGCCATGTGAATCAGGATTAACTGCCTACGTTGGCACTAAAACAAAATAAATGTTAGATCCCGCCTCGATGCAGAGCTAGATATTCTGTTGTAGTTGACCCAAATTAATAAATTTATAATAATTAATAAAATATACCAGCAAACAGGAACCTAGAATAAAGCGTTCGGTCCTATGACATATTTAACTAAACGTCATATTATGTATTTATGAATAATTGCTTATTTTTTGAGTTAACATGTTATTGTTTTCTCCGTTTAAGTTACTTATTACCAAGGCTCGGATTTTTATGCGCTAAAAAATTCAAAATATGCGCCTAAAATGAGAAAATATGCACCTAAAAAGTGAAAATATGCTTTGAAAAATTTGAAAAATAATTAAAAGACGTTGAAAATTTAAAAAATGCAGTCTTTTATTTAACAATAATAAGAAAAAAAACTTCAAAAATAAATAAACAAATAAACTTCATTTAATTGAAAAGAAAATAAAAAATATTGCATTTCAATCTCATTCAAATAAGGTACTAGTTGTCCAAATTCATTGAACATGCCTTGTTAACATATATGTACCATAAAGTTTTTTTTTAAATTTTCAAAAAGAGAATACATCTGCATTATGTGAAACATATTTGCACAAATGATCGGCCACAGAGGTCTTAACTTTTGACATTTTATCTAAAAAAAATAACTCACTTGAAGAGAATTGTAAACAAAATATTTATTGAAATAAATTCGTACCGTTAGGATACACAAAATTTTAATGTTTCTCATTCCAAGTTAATTTGTTTTGATCAGGTAGAAATAGCAAACAGCACGGGAATGGCACTGGAATAACATGACAGCTAGAATTGTGTTTAGTGCTGCCAAGTTATCATTAGAATCTTTTTCCAGGTGAAAGATAGAATTTTTAAGGTTCGTTTGCATTTCGGTGAAATCAATTTTTTAAGTGTTTTAAACACTTAATTTTAAATAATTAATTAATTAAGTTAATTTTTTTGAAATATGCACGAAAAATATGCATTTATTGTTGAAATATGCCAAAATATGCATTTATACCAATATATGCAAAAATATGCGCTAACGATTGAATGCCATTTTAAAGCAAATGTCTCAATTCGAAAAACTATCTGATTCATTTGCTTCTAAGGATATCTAAAAAATATATGCATTTGCATAGAAATCCGGGCCCTGCTTATTACCAATTTAATAAAATTGAAAAAAAAAATTAAAAATAGTTCTTGCCCTGTAACTATTTTTTTTTTTTTAAATATTATTAAAATATCCTCATTACCAACTGCAAATATTCAGGTTATTTGAGTTTTGTGGTATTACAAAACGGCACCACCTAGTGGTACTTGGGTTCTCAACAGAACCGCCACACCTACCTACATACCCAACTTGTAATAGCGTCGAAAAATGGCAAACGGGAAACGAAGTGCTCCGCGAGGAATTTCTCTACTGAAAAGTGCTCCGCGACCAAAAAAGTTTGGGAACCGCTGGTCTAGTTCATTCGATAGTTCCCCTCCCTTTATTGAAAGCTTTTGAAATTACGTTTTCAGTTGTTTACATTTGTTAACGGTTGTTTACATTTGTTTTCGCTTTCTTACGTGAAACATACTTTGAAACGTAAAGAACTCAAAAAATCATTCTTTACGCGTAAAATACCAACACTGATTCCTCCTGACAGTTTATTTCTGCAGCGATTTCAATGATTATAACACTGATCGAAAGCTTATCAACTAAGCTTTGTTCATCAGTGTAAACAATTTTGAAAAAAGTGTATATAATTAAAGAAGTTACTACGAAAAACATTATTACCTATGCCTACATAAATAAAATAAAAAGAACATAGTTAATTATTGATATCAAAATCCATAAATAAAATTAAAAGAACATAGTTAATGATTATTTGTATCAAAATTCATATATAAAATAAAAAGAACACAGTTAATTATTGGTATCAAAATTCATAAATAAAATAAATAAAAAGAGAAAGGAACATAGTAGGTATTCACATTTTTTCCACCATATTCTGGAGGATCTCCAGCTTCCATTCTCTAGTTGTGTTGTGCCGCCTTTCAATTCCATCCTCCTGAATACGTCTTCTTCGAAGAAGATTCGTGCAGTATGTGGGGCTTTCCTCCAACCCAGATTCGTTTCCGAGGAGCATAGCATCGGACTGATCGCATTGAACTTCTAAGTTGTCCTCACTGGAAAGGACGGCGGGAAGATTTACTTCTGGAGCTCGATACAGGACGTCATCAATTATCAAAAAAACTCCCAATATTTTCTCAACTGTCCCGTGGTCGCCGTAGCCGTGGTGGTTAGTGCGTTGGACTACCACGCAATGCTGCCCGGGTTCAACTTCTGGCCGGGTCTAACACCTAAAAGAGTTTTCACGGTGCCACCTCTTTCGAATGTCTGACAAGCATCTAAGAGTATCATTTGTCACGATTGAGCTTCTCAACTCGGAGTCGGCAAAAAACTGTAGGTCCTTTCCATTCGTGCAAAAATATAACACGCACACACAAATGGTTGCGAGAAGCAGGCCCGGTTCACCTCGAGCTGTAGCGCCAACTTAATAAGTAAGTCCCGTGGATTCATAACCTTCCTCTATTTTTTTTTTGCATGTTTTTTCAAGTCCTTTCCATTTTGAATTGACTTGGTGGTAGCGTGTTAGCTTAACATCATGTTGAAAACAAAATTTATTTCTTTGGCAATTTCTATATATGCCGCTTGAATATTATGAATATATATGTATATATGAATATTAATATATTAGTATTTTAAATTTTATTTACCTTCGATGCCAAAACAACCTGCTTCACCCGCCATTTTCTTGTTTTAGATTTTTTTTCTTTTGTTTTCCCTCCTGTCAAATGTTGGTTTAACTGCGCTCAGCATTTTTCTCAGGATGCCCAGTCAATTTATTCTAAGCGGATAGAGCGCGCTCTAACCACGCTCTGAGCGAATAAATGAACACACGTTCCACACAGCGACGCCCCCCGTACAACAATTGTACTTTTTGAGTAGGTACACATTTTGGAACTGAGTACCGTACTATATACTTTTCTGGTGAGACGTTCTAATATTTCATTATGATTTTTTTATTCCGACTATTTGTGTATGTTATTCGAACGTATGGTTTTTTTTTTGTTTTTTCCTCCTCCCTGCCATATGCCATAGGTATATGAAATAAATTTCACCTCATCCCGCTCCCGTCTTATTTTACACTCAAATAAGTTTCGGTTTCAGTTTCAGTCGCATTTTAATTACATATATATTTTCGACACTTTTTTTTTTAACAATTTTGCATCAAACATAAATAAATAAATAAAACAATAAAGGCAATAAAGGATATATTTTTTTAGAAAATAGAAAACGTGAAATTTCTATTTACATCTTACAATCATATTGCCTGTTCTTAGTGATTTGTTTTAATCTCTAGGTATGTAAGACAAATGACATTCTTTGAACTCAATATGCCTCTGAAGACATTTCAACAACATCAGCAAATGAAGTTGCATCTAATTAGAGACTTTTGGATGTAAATACATCTGCTGCGGCACAAGTATTTTCATCTTTGTACTACTGTTAGTACTATTTGAGTACAATTCTGGATTCAAATCAATCTTTCATCGAAATGGGGACAGCGCTGGTTCCACAACGCTCCGCACTCTGAACACTCTGAGCTAAAAAAGAACCACAAACATTTTTTTTGACAGCATACGCTCTGCTCTGAACTAAAAACGAAACTTACTTTTCCTTTCGGACAATCCTGCGAACTCTTGCCTGGCTCGCATGGTTGCCCTGTGTTCAACACAGCGGAGTTTTTAATGTTGTCATCCTGAAAGTGTTTACCCAAAAATTGTTTAACCATTGTTATATTAATCAAATAAAAAGATTTTTGATTTACCTCATTGGTGTTAGTTATTGATGCTCTTGTTTCGCAGTATGATTTTAGTAACTCTAACTATTCAAAGCACCACAATTTCGGCTCGTAAATATCCTCCACTTTTCTTGGATTTAACAACCTCATGAAACTCTTTTATAAATTGAGTTCGTAAGGTACGAATTTTGCATTTTTAGGGCTCTGCTGAAACATTTGCATCTAAAATTTTAAGCTGCTCAACCATAGCATCAATTGCATCACAACGTTTGATTCTATTTATGTACTCAGGTTAAGCAGAGTCGTAAAGATTTGCATGCATTTCGTAGCACATTATTAGATTTAATGTTAACTCTCGCGTCCACTTTACTTCGAAACTCATTTTCAGATATGCAGACCAATAGGGATTTTTTTTTCAAATCTAGGTATATAGGATTAAAAAAAAACTTTCAAAGTCAAATACAACAAAACCTTAGACTGGATAGTTATACAGGCTAAGGTTTTGTTGGATTTTACATGGAAAACATGTTCCGGAAACATATCTAGTCTATATAAATTTGAAAAAAAAAATAAAATTAAAAAACATACAAGCAAACGTCGAAGTAACAAAAAATGACCGTTAAACTACGTTTACACCAAAACCAAATCCGAGATTTCGCGGTTAAAACGTTGAGATTTTAAAACAGTGCTTACACTAAAAAAAGGATTTAATTTGACACTTAATGTCATTAATTTTCAAATTGTTGTGAAGTTTTATTTTTATTTATTAAAAAAGTTCAATTATGGATTCCAGTGCAACTGGAACTGGAAGTGCACCACCCAACTTCGTAACCACCGGAGAAAACGGCAATTGATAATGTTGTAGATTATCAAGCTCAGAGGAAACAAAACAGAATTCTAATGATGCGAGCAATCCAGAAACCAAAACAGCAAAAAAATAAAAAATTGGACAATTGTAGGTGCAATGTTTATTAAATTCATAATACATATTAGCTTGTGTTCAGTCTGATGGTGGACACTTAATACAAGAAAATGTTTTTTTTTTTTTTAAAGTCTTTGCAATTAAATTAACCTTATACCTGCAAAGCCCTTATACCTGTAAGCCCCAGGTTAAAACTTTGTAAGGTAAATTTGTAGGTATCGTTATGGCGCATCAAAATAATAATATTAATAAAAATGAGTAGCACCTTGTGTCTATTAGAATTAAACGTTATGTATTCCACTTTTACTACTTCCGAGATATTTCATGAAAAGGTTTTTGGAGCTGTTGCCTTAAAAATATTAGGTACTAAAGGGTGATTTTTTAGCTGGTTTGGTTTTGGCAACACTGGTTTTGACAGCTGACGTGTGTTTAGTACCTTGTGTCACTGTCAAACAGCTTCAGTTTGGTTTGCAATTTAACCATGGATCGTCTTACAAATGAACAACGCTTGCAAATTATTGAATTTTACTATCAAAATTCGTGCTCGGTTCGAAATGTTCATCGCGCGCTGCTTCCATTTTATGATCGGCATTCTCGACCTTCTGAGCAGTCTATTCGGAAGATTGTGACCAAATTTCGCACCAAATTTACTTTGTTGGACATTAAACCACCAACACGTTTACGTACTGTGCGTAGTGAAGAAAATATTGCGGCCGTATCAGCTAGTGTGACAGAAGACGGCGAAATGTCGATTCGGCGCCGTTCCCAGCAGTTAGGCCTTTGTTACAGCACTTTTTTTTGCCCGAAATGGAAGTTCTTGACTTGCATGATATGTGGTTTCAACAAGACGGTGCCACATGCCACACAGCACGCGAAACAATGGCGCAATTGCGAGGCGAGTTTGGTGAACAGTTAATTTCACGTTTCGGGCCGGTCAATTGGCCGCCTAGATCATGCGATTTGACACCATTAGATTATTTTTTGTGGGGGTATGTCAAGGCTAATGTCTATAGGGACAAGTCCGCTTCGATTGACGCACTGGAAGCCAACATCCATGCATTCATTCGTGAGATACCGGCCGATATGTGTGAAAGAGTATGCCAAAATTGGACTCAGCGGATGGGCTACCTGAGACGCAGCCGCGGTCAACATTTGCATGAAATTATCTTTAAACATTAAATTGCAAGGTTCAAACTATCGATTCAAATAGTTATTTTGTTATTTTGAAAGTCAGTAGCTATCTGAAATAAAGTAGGTTTTGAAAGTCACACATTTGGAATAGATGCGTTTCGTAATTTTGAGTTGGGAATGGATTGCTTTCGAAAATAAAAAAAAACTTAATATTTTGTGGTTTATAAGTTTTTTTTATTATTATTTTTTTTTTTCTGTTTCAATTATGTTTTACTTCTAACAAATATACAAAATAATACTTAATACCACAAGGAGAATTTATAAAGTATTATAATAATAACTAGAGAACCTCGTACCGCCTCAAAATCAATAAATGTTGTGTCAACTTATTAGCTGTATTAAATTCAATATTTTTTTCGTAAGGTAAAATAAATGGATCGTTTAGCAATGCAACTCGCATGTTTGTCGTCCATGATTTCAGGCAAGCGTTTATTTAATCGGCAGTAGTCGATCTTGGAATGATTGGCAGCGGAAATCGCCAGACAGTAGAATCATTGCGCCTCCAAAACATCTTGAATCATTGCGCAGATTTTTCATAGTCTGATTGAGTGCTTCCAATGCGAGTTAGTGCGCTATTGTGCATTCATCCCAGATGACGATTTTACTTGTTACCAAAACTTTGGCCATTGCTGACTATTTCGCAATGTAGCATGTCGGGTTTTAACGCTCAATAACCCGTTCGGCATTCTTCTAACGTGGCGGCTATCCCAGAAGCAACTGCTACAGCAATTTCGGATCTCATACGATCAGTGGTCAAAATCAATGACATGAGGAATATCTTCACAGTTCCCCCGAGCGCATCAAGGAAAATATGCCACCATTTTGTTGGGGGTTCAACAGTGATACATTCATTCGAACTGATTGGTTCAATGCATCTCGATCGTATTCACGTTCAAGTTCCAATTCTCGATTGAAAGCGTCGTTCTTTCCACGATATGGCGTTGGAATTTCTAACTTGACTAACGAGCTGCTGCACATGAGGTAACACATGTCCTCCATCAAAAACAAAACCTGGTTATGAAGCTCCTCATTCAACTCGAGATCAGGCTTCCCTGAACTGACACGAATTCGATGCAAAATGTCCTCTGACATGTCATTCTTGTACTTGTTCCACAGTTTACGTGGATTTGATGTGAAGCATGTCGAAATAATGATAGCAAATAATGTGCGTATCTGACTTGGAGATGTAGAAACAATTGTTTTAGTCATTGTCATGTCCCAATGAGTATCTTTTTCAAACAAATTGAGCTGAGCACGAAATATTGGGCACAATGTACCATTGACAGTTCGTGATTTAAATGATTCAGTAATTCAAATGATGTCGGTCCACGGACATTCACCAGCAACAACCGCAAGTAGAAGCATTCGCTATTCTTCGGATGAACTGTATAAATGCGACCAAGAGCATCAGTAGAACGCACATTTGGATAATCAGGAGCTACATCGCCTTGCTTCCAACGTTCAAATTTCTTCGATAAAGCGTTCCAAGTGTTATAACGTTGCATTTTATAGTAGAGCTACGTTGGTCCTCCATATTGCCCATGAAGTAAATTTGGATGAATTTATGCTGTGCGTCTTCAAGCGGTTACAATGATCCAATTCGATACTGAATTTGGCCTTTAAGGTCCAAACTGAAGTCAGAATTACCCATTTATTATCACCAAAAGAAAATTAACGTTTACTCTCTGGAGCAGAAATTACCTTAAATGTCGGATTGAATCCGTGTTTTTCAACAATATCTACTCCAAATGAAGTGGATTTGTATAAAATCTTTTTCTTTATCGAAATTTTTAGAAACAATTCTTTTTCTAAGAATTTTCCCCTTTTATTGATAACTTCTTTAACATTTACTTTATAATTCCTTTTTCAGTCAGTATTCGCACTGTATCACCTTTTAAATTAAAAAAAAATTAATAGAAATTAGTAAAAAAAATATATATGACTTCTCTTCCTAATTTTTTTTCATGAATTTTTCCGATGTTTAAATAGTTATTCTGCTAATCGGGGCGGAGACACATCCAACAAATCAAAAATCATAAAAATTAGTCCAGCCGTTCTTGAGTTATAAATGGTGTAACTAACCCGACTTTGTTTTATATAAATATAAAGAAGATAGCAAAAATAAGCAAAACTAGAAAACATCAGTAGAAGCAATGTCGAAAATTAAATTCTAATCGACACATCTGGTTCATGAAATTCACAGACAGGATTCGTTTCCAAAATGTCTTTGTGAAATTTCAGCGTATGCAGCGATTTCCGGTTTCCAAAATGTTAAGTAAGTAAGTTGCCAACGTCATTTAGCTTTGCATCTTTTATTTTGGTGCCTTATGGCAGTTTTTTCCGCGCCATGGATGAAAAATGTTTGCCCCTTTTTGTGTTAGGTCTAGATTCGCCGATATCCGACCTGTCAAAGGTTTCGCCTCCTACACCAAGAACGTCAATTTTCACTCTCTTTAAAATAAACCTTTTGGACGCGTTAAATTTGAAATGCCAAGCAGATGGGGGTCTCGTGAGCTTTAGGACTTCGGTTTTAAAATCAAAAACGGGGACATTCATTAGCGCCCAAGTTTTTTACAGTGTCATGTTCTGCATAAATGGATAAATACTCCTCAAGAGCTACAATAGTAGCTTTCAGAAAAATGAATTGAAATTCACCGCTAACTCAGTGTTTTTAAAAAGTGGAATACATTACCTTTGATTCTAATTGACACACTTTCCCGAGATATGTAAATGCGATTTTCACAAAAATTGATTAAAAAAATCAAAACAAAATCTGTGTTTCAAGACCAATATCTCGAAAATGAAAGTACGGATGGTAAGAGTTTTTAACGGTTATAAATTTTAATCAATTGTCTATAAAACGAGCCTACTTTAGTTGCTCTACGTTTAATACACTAAAAATTATAATTGAATAACTGTCGGTAGCAACCCATTGAAATTACATGTTTTTATAATAAGTATTAAGACTTATTAATAAAAGTGCAAATTTGAAATAAAAACGAATGCTCCTGCCGCTAATATTTAAATTAATACATACTTTTATTTTAATCACCTTTTGAAACAGGTGGATCCAATGGACCCCACGACTATAGAAGCGTTCATTTTTTTCACGACATTAGTTAAGGGTTGAACACACTGTAGCTCAATGGGTTTTGAAGATAGCCCCCCGCCCATACGATTTTTTCATAACATGAGCCAATGAATCCCAAAATATCTGTAACCCAAACCGGACCACCCCGTATATCTTCTTTGTACATTTTCTGTTAGAAAAGTAATAACATAAAGAAATATTGTTTGTATGCTTTCGCGACAACGATCAGTGGAGACCACCGTCAATGCATCAGCGGGTATGCGTGTAGTCTACGTGATTGGTTTTGCTTCGTGCTAACATATACATTATGTTTTGTAATTGTTCGATCATCTCTAATTCAATAACTGGATAAATTTGGTTGCAGATTTTTCTATGATATGTAGATGCAGCGCTTGGAACAGATATATCTATGTTTTGACGTTCTCGCGGTAAGCACGTGCTGTTTATTTAAGAGAGTGGTCAATTGTAGTGAATTTTTCAGTAGCACTGCAATCAGTATCGATCAATTTTACCCAAAAACATTTCGCACAATTGAAGGATTAGGCTGTCCAGACTCCTTTCAGTAGATAATTTATTACAAATACACATATCTACATACAAAGAGAATATTTTTGTATGCGCTGCGAAGTGGGTACATCAGCTAGTTGGAAATAAAATAACAAAAAATTACCTGTATTTGTTGGTCAGATTGTGTAGTTTTATTTTTATTTCTTCTGGCGAAAAATAATTATGTTTTGCCATTTCTTTAAATATGTGATTGTTTTTCCTAGAACCACGGAGATCATCATACGTTTCCTCCCACAATTCAATAAGGAACTCTTCATCTTCCAGTGACCAGGTTCTTCTTTTTTTATACATTTTTTTTTTTCAGTTGTATCCATTTTAATTTTTGTTTTCTGAAAATTTGATTCATTTGTTTAATTGTGCTTAGCTATAAAAATATAAAAGACAACTTACTTGTACAATTGAATTCTTATGCCACTTCAAACTTTATTGCAGTAAAACAAATTTCTCATAACTGTTTTTGATTTGTTACCATTACAAAACGAATTATTAAGTGAACTATTAAAAACGTGTGTTCGATTTGACCACATGCCAACTACCAAGGCAGGATTTCACGAAATCTCGATGAAGTCCAAGATTTAGGTGAAAGAAAAATGTATAGCGAAATCTCGTCGAAATCTCGATTTATAATCTAGTAAGTCGCTAAAATCTCGGATTTCGGATCGGTGGAAACGTAGTATTAGTATTAGTATTAGAATATACGAATTTCATTTGTAACGAATATAATTTCCAAAAAACGAATTTAAAGTGTCTACTGTAATTTTTCTTTTAAAAAAAAATTAAATATAACTTAAAGATTTCATTACTCTTTTGTAAATGATCTTAATATTAATTAATAACAAATATGAAATATGAAAATGCCGCCGAAACCACAAATGTCCAATTATGACTTCATCAGCAAATGTCAAATCGCTTATAAATGTTGTTTTCTGTGGTTATCAAACTGAAAAACGACGAAGGTGATGGACGACACGAGACTGGGAGTATTTCGCGAAGCATCGTTTCGTCGACGTCGTTTGGTGCAGTCGTGTGAGCGACGATCGTCGGTGAAATTACGTGATGAGCGCCCTGGGGTCGAATCGTGTCCTCCGTGAACGGATCGGCAATCGTACGAACAACAATTACGCGATCCGTCATATGAACGAACGTATTGAGATTGTGTCATACGAATGCTCACCGAACGTAATTTTTTAATTTGACGTGGTAGTTGTATTAGAATAAAGTTAAAATGGTAATAGTCCAGACGTAAAACAAATGTCATTGAGAAGTAAAATTCCGCAAAATAAAACTTTTAATTTTAAAGAGATAATTTTAGATAGATAGACATCAAACATTGTCTATTTAATACGTAAAATTCATTTATTTTTGGTTTACAAAACATAAGTATAGTTAAACCTTTTTTTGATAAAATTAACATAAATATATAAATAATAAAAAAAAACAAAAATAGTTAATCACTCTTCATATTCACGACTTATTTAATATTTGTACATGTGGCTGTCTTCACAATCATTGCCTTGTTCCCTGCGACTGTCTGTTGGATAGCCTTCCAATATCAATCGAAGGGACTCCTCCACAGAATCTTTGGAAGCAGTACTTCTTGGCGTTGTTGAAGTCTTAGCTTTTGACTCGAGTAACTGGGGACTACCAAATGTCTTAATCTTTGGAAGTCCCTTAACTGATGCTTCCAATTCGGTTGCTTCACTCAACAAATTGTCTTCTTCCGTGAGATGTTTCTCTTCATATAGTCCACCACCTGTTCTGGTTTTGGATGTTTGTTAAATGATAATGATAAAGAAACCTTAAACAAACTTTTAAATAATAAGTAGAGATTCAGTAAATTAAATGTGTTTTCCAACCTTCTCCCACGCTTTCATTTCTTTAACCGGAGGTCCTACATCATTTAATTTTGTGCTCAAGCAATCTCTCATGTACTCTGCCAAAACGATCTTGTGAGTGGAGTTTATTTTGTTTCAATTTGTCCTAAAAATGTATTTTTTTAATGCATATATATTAATTAAAATCCAAATAGATTTATAATCAATTTATAATAATAAAACTTACATTTTCCTTTATTAACTTTCGCACGACAGAAATTACGAACACTAGAAACCAATCGAATGACTTTACGATTGAACGTATACGTTTAGGTATCCGTTAAGCCAAGTGGTGATCCCAAATTACGTTTACGGATATATGTACGTTCACGTATGCGATAAACCCGAATACACTTTTTACGAAAACGAGTTACTCGTTCACGGAAGACGCGATTCGACCCTTGACTTACAAAGCGTGATCGAGCATTCAAAGAGTTGGAGACTTGTCGAAACGGTTGTAAATAAATTTTCTAAATCTGATACACAGAAGAATATTTTCGATGCTTACTGGTCACTCTGTTCTCGGGATGCAAGAGCAACTTATGTTTGAAATTTAGCTAAAAAAAATGTGATCGCCCAAGCTCATCATCACATCATAAAAACAGAACTTTATCTCACTCCTATTTTTTGAGATTAGTGGAAAACGAAAACGTGTTTGTAAGAACTGTTTGATGAAACTGATTCTTTCATAAAGACAGTGGGTACTGCGAAAAAAGATATCATGCTTGACTGGAATTTTGGCTGCAGATCTACGTGGTCATCACACTCCTCTAAATAACGCTTCGGATGAGGTGATTGAATCAGTTAAGAGACATATTAAGTATTTCCTTCTACAAATCTTTCTTTAGCAAAAAGAAAAGCTCAAGAAATACATGTTTCTAGAACAATTTATTAAAGATGACAAATGAACTTAAACACAAAAACAAATGTAAGTTTGTTTGGGTTAGAGACTCATCTGTACTTGTTAGAAAAAGAGAAGGTGATAGAGTAATTAAAATTCATTCATTTGAAGATATTTCTAACTTGAACTTAATTTAAATATACTGAGTTACAAAAAAAGTGGCGCAGTCACACTTTTTGATGCATTGTAATCATTTTAATAATATGTCCTGCTATGTTTTTGCAGAAAGTTATTTTTTTTAGTTTGGCGGTATATTTGTTTGTCTGTTTCCATAATCTGTTTCCATTTTCCTTGTGATTTGTGATGCGCAGGTTATATTGAGGAAACCCGCATCATAATCATTTTTTCATACTAGACGCAAGATGTACACATTTTGTTTTGGCTTCCGTGATCCCGTAAATGTTTTATTAAGTTAAATTGTATGGATTTAAAGTTGCTTATTTAATGGTTTTTTAATAATTTTTGTAAAAAAAAAAATGCAAATAACGGCAGAAGTCGCCAGGACTCTGGCTTTGGTTGAAGATGGACGAAGTGTGCGGTATGCTGCTGTTATGATCAGGAAACCGGAGGAAACCGCTAAGAAGATCCATTAAAAGGCCCAGAGAAGCCAACTCCTACACCCGGCGTCAAGGCTCAGGTCGCTCCAGAGCAACATCTGCAAGGTTGGTCGATATTTGGTGATTCAAAGCTTTCGAAACCGTCACCAAACAGCAGTTGAGCTGTCTCACGGACTTAGATCCGCTAGAGGGACGGTAGTGGAGAGTTTCATGAGAGCAAGAAGACCTGCTCGTGTACCGAGACTCACGGTACAGGACAAGCGACGTCAGATGGAATTTGCTACCCTTTACCAAGATTCGACCGAGGCCGACTGGAGTAGTTTATTTTCACAGATGAGTCCAGATTTTGTCTGCGCTCACCAGATGGACGTAGCAGAGTGTGGAGACGTTCAGGTGAGAGATACTCTTCGGCAACAGTTGCCCAGAGGGAACATTTCTGGGAAGGTTCCCTCATGGTGTGGGCATAAATTTCCATGCACGGAAGACCGATCTGTGCATCGCAGAAGGGTCGGTGAACTCCAGGTATTATGTATATCACCAACATTCTGGAGGAATATGTGATTCCATTCGCACCATTTATTGGAGAAAACTTCTTTTTGATGCATGACAATGCTAGAGAGCTAGACCACACGTTGCAAGGTGGGTTACCGAATATTTACAAGAAAAAGGAATTGACCTTCCCTTCCAGAGACACTCAGTGGGCTGAAATCTGCTCTGCTCGAAGAATGGGAGAATTTGGACGACAACATCGCAAGGCACCTTATTCAAGGTACCAGAGAGAGTTCCGATTTGCATCCGACGCACACGGACGTGTGTGGGAGTCCGCCACTGCTCCGCGAGTTAAAAAAAAAAAAAAAGTGCACGTGAAAGTGCCAGTGTAGTGCATTGCCCGAAAAAACGCCAACGGGTCACGTAAAACAAAAACAAAAAAAAAAAAAAAAACCTACTAACGCGCCGCCCGAACAACACCAACGGGTCGCGAATTAACAAAAAAAAAAAACAGCACGCATAAAACACACGCAGTGGCGCCGTGGCGGCCTAGGGTTCTCCTTTTGTCTCCCTTTCCCATTGTCTTCGCGGTCGCATAGATTCGGTTATTGCAAGCACTGTGTGAGATTTTTTTCTCACGCGGTGGTGCAATCACCGAATTTGTGTAATTTCTGGCGGATAGCGGGTCGTGAGAATGCAGATACTTCTGTTTTATGCCTACCTGGATATAATATAGTGCCATTATTATCCATCTATATCCGTAATGATATTGCTTACGAGCTTCAACCTCAATTCGGCCACTGTTCCAATCCGGAATTTAATTTCATGTGGTTAAAATACAATGTCCGTAAGCACTTAATACATTACTGCTTTATTTATAGAAGCCCAAATTTGGACAGTAATTCATCGTTTAATGAGTTTGATGCACTGTCTGATTCCATCACAAGAATTGTCGCCCATTACCCTCATACTGAAATCGCAATTGCGGGTGATTTCAATATACACAATTGCAATTCTTCTTGGCTTCGTCACTCTGGACCGATAACACCCGAAGGAAGGTATGTTGAGATCTTCGCTGAGATAAACAATCTTACTCAGCTTGTAAATGAGCCAACACGCTTACGAGACATTGCAAGTCATTCCGCCAACACTCGGGACTTGTTTCTTACCTCCCACCCCGATAAATACACCATTGATGTATTATCGCCTCTAGGCTCGTCAGACCACTGTGTCATATTAGCTAATTTCTCGTACTCCAGCCACACAGTTAGAGAACAAATACCTAAAAGAATAGTTTGGCAATATGATAAAGCCAACTGGGACGGCCTTTACAGCTTCTTTAGGTATTTTAACTGGTCGCTATGTTTACTCGATAGCGACTTGGGCGCCGCCACTGATATGATCACAAATACTATTCTCCATGGCATGAAAACCTTTATTCCCAGCAGAATGAAGGGTATCAAGCCTAAGGAAAAAGCGTGGTGTGACTCGAGCTGCAAAGAGACTATCGCGATAAAAGAGTTAAGTTTTTGGTCTTTTAAAGCCAACCCCACTGAGGATAACCGAAAGAAGTTTAAACAAGCCAGAAATGACTGCAATGCCAATATTCGACGTGTGAAATTCTTCCATGACCAAAAATTGAGGCAAAAAATACTACAATGTCCCAAGGGTGGTAAACATTTTTGGTCATTCGTAAAAAACATTAAGAATTCTGCCTCGGCATCAATTCCGACGCTCATTTGCCATGATATTCCAGCTGTCAGCTCTTTGGACAAAGCCAATCTGCTTGCTGCACATTTTGCAGCTAGCTTAACGCTTCCAGATTGCGCTTTACCTCCGCCTGTACTTGAGAGCGTTTAATACTCCATGGGACAAATCCACTTTCGCACTCGTACAGTTGCAAGAGTACTTAAAGATCTTAACATTCACAAATCCGCCGGTCCATACGGTATATCCCCCCATAGTTCTGAAGCGGTGTTCTTCCACGCTGGCAAAACCATTGCGTAAGCTTTTCTATCTTGCCTACTCCTCTGGGCTCTTTACGAGTAGATGGAAAACAGCATTTGTCCAGCCCGTCCCTAAGAAAGGCGAATCTTCTTCTCTCTCCAGTTACCGACCCATAGCACTTACGTCCCTCCTTTCCAAGGTCATGGAAACGCTGATAAACCGTCAGCTAATGAAATATCTTGAATCACGAAAGCTTCTCAATGACCGACAATACGGCTTTCGTAGCAAAAGATCCACTGGTAATCTGATGGCATATCTCATTTTCGTTAATTTATGTTTCATTTGTAAGTTCTTCCATTTTTTAATTTTTTTTTGACATGAATTACTTATTTTTATGTTAACAAACTAGTATTAAAAAAAAGTATTTTTTCGAACTTATTTCATCATCGCAAAATTTCAAGGTGCGCCACTTTTTTTTGTAACTCAGTTACCTACTTCTTATTTTGTTATTAATCAATTCAACTTTAGATCCTCATAATGATTCACGTAATAATGAAAGTTTTTCTCTTTAAATTCTAATAATGTTAAATGTTTTTGTATAGACCATAATAACAATGAGCAATCTTCCGGCTTTTCTGTCATCCACCAAAATATTTGCAGCATGCGAACAAATGTACATAAATTCTTTTCTCACTTACCTCGCACCCTTGGATCATTTACCAGATCTAATTTTTCTCTCTGAAATTTGGATCTTTAAAGAAGAGAAGTCTGACTAAGATTATAAATCCTAATTTTATATTCGACGCGGCTTGTAATGAGTCTTAAACGGCCCATACACGCAACACTTGTGATTGAGAGATTGAGAACAAGTTGTTTTTCTTTTAAGCTTCGTAGTTGGTATATGATTCTAGAAAGATGAAAAAAGCATAAATGAAAAAATAGTATAAATTCAACGTGATATGTCCATTTGTATACATTAAATTATGTTTTTTTCTAGATAACTAAAACGGAAAGGGATTTGAAACAGGTTGCTGCAGATTTTGGGAAGCAGTGGAATTTTCCCAATTGCTTTGGAGCCATTGATGGAAAACATGATCATATAAAAAAAAACAGTGATCGGGTTCATATTATTTCAATTACAAGAAAACATTTAGCATTGTTATGATGGCTTTGGTAAACGCATATTATGAATTCATAATGGTTGAAGCTGGAGCAAATGAAGAGTCTCGGATGGAGGTGTTTCGCTCAAAATTGAATTTGCCAACCCACGAAAAACTGCCTTTGAGTGAAGAGGGTCTTCCATTTTCATCGTTGGCGATAATGCGTTTCCTTTGATAGAGAATTTGATGAAGCCGTACAGCCATCCATCAACAAGTAAGAACGTATTTTCAACTATCGCTTGTCTAGGGCTAGATGAATTGTTGAAAATGCTTTTAACATCCTGGCCAGCAGGTTTCGCATTTTATGAAATACAATCAGTTTGCCTCCAGAAAAAGCCACGACGATTGTTCTTGCTTGATGCTATCTGCACAATTTTTTGAAAAAGCGGATGGGGAAAATATTTGCACCGGACAACTACAAAACTTGCAACCTTTAAGAGGTAGAAATTCAATCGATTTTAATAAAGATATTCGAAATAAATTCTGCAATTATTTTAATTCAGTTGGGGCAGTTTCAAGGTAAAACCAAGCTATAAATATGTAAAAAAAACATTGAAGTTTATCATAAAAGTTTATAATAAAATTACATACTTCAGACATGAAATTAAATTTTTTTAAATTATATACATACGTGTGTAAAATAATTAATGTGTATAATATAATAATAATTTTCTAGTAGGTACTTACCTCATTTTCCTCATCGGATAATATTCCTAAGTCCATCTTCGATGTTCCTTCGATTTGGGTTTCCTGATCTTTCAGGAACTCCAGCTCATGAAAGTACCACAATCCTGGTACATTTTTTTTTTTATAATTCACGCACATAAGCAGAATCAGCACTTGCACCGGAACGCTCACATAACTAGCATAACTGCATTTTGTAATGTATTTGCTATTACAAAATGCGACTATAGTCGTATATGACTCACAAATACGACATTAAGAATTGGAGTGAATTTTACGTTTCACAATATCTATTGTTGCGCTACTTTCATATTCTTTGTATTTAGTTAATAGCTTTCCTTTCTTTTTGTCCCTATTCTTAAAGTCATTGCATTTTATTTTCCAGAGCTCCGGAAGCTCTTTATAGAAGTCAATGAAGTTGCGCCTAAATTCGCAATCACGGATTGACATTCTAAAAACAGCATATGAGAGACGTTAGATCTTTACTGAACAACGATTTGGCTGAAACTAAAAAGCAAATGTGCACGCACAACCCCACACACATCACACCGATCGTAACACCGACACCAAAAATCAAAAGTTTTTCATTTTAGTAACACCGTGTCTGACACCGAAATATCGGTGCGCACACCAGCCCATACACGGGAAAAATGTCCGTGCACCGACACCGGTGTGCACACAAGTGTTGCATGTATGGGCCGCTTTATGCAGCTGGCGGTGTCGCGGTATATTATTGAAGTAACATAATAGGATGTCAGATTATTGTATAAATTGGAAAGTTCTAATATAATCAGAGTTAATTGCGAGGTCTCTGGTGTTCGGCACTGTTTTATCTGTATCTACCGATTGCATAAATGTTCAGTTAACCCATTAAGGCCTGACCATAGAAGCGGTCGTAGGATTTTTCTGAACATTTCTAGAACTAGTAATATTAGTCATAGAAGTTGATCTGCAAAATTTCAGATTTATAGGTTATGGCATAATCGAGTTATGTTGTAGGTATTTAAATACCCAACCGGCTTTAACGAGTTCCAAGTTTACTTGTTTACTAGGGCCACCTACGTTTATTAAATATATAATTCGCGGATGAGAATGTATATTTGTTCGTGAATTAGATTTGGCTATAAGTATTGGTGTTTGACATCTTCTGATGGATACGCTTCCAATTTTTGCCATATGCGGGCGCATCAACAAACAAAGATGTCAATTATGGCCTTGGCAAAAATGTTGTGTTGCAGTTGCTGTCACATCCGGAGACTCCAGCAAATCATAACGTTACATTTGACAACTTTTTTACCAGTCATAAGGTGATGTGCCAGCTCAATGCTCCTGGCTTGTTTGCATCCATAACCGTGCTATAAAACCGTGCTCCTCTAACAGAAATTAGTAAAATGAAGAAACTCCTGCACGGAACATCGGATCTCCGATATAAGAGAAATAATACTTTGCTGGCTATGTACTGAAATGATAGCTCGGTAATTATATAGTAGCTTAATTGACTCGTCAGCGATTGTGCAAACTGTGGCCCGCAGTCGACCAGAAAAAAACAATGTCCCTACTTTCTATGAGTTTAAATTAAATCCATGTACTCGTCGGTGTTATAACCGGACACTGGATAATAGGAAACATGGCCAGAAGATACGGCATCTTTGCAGAAGCTGTATGAATCAGGATGAAATAGAATCCGTAGCACACTTTCTATGCCATTGCCCAGCGCTTCAAGAACGGCGCTTATCTTGTATTCGAGGACGTTTATTCGACTGCCTGGATGACCTTGCTAAGATACCGCTTACAGACCTAAAGAGATTTATTAGAAGATCGAAATGGTTTTCTTAAATGCACATGCAAAACTGGGATATTCACAATGGGCTGAAGCGGTCATAAATACTTTATGAATGCGAATCACGGAATGCATCCACGTTCATCGTTTTCCGAACGCAACCGCGCGAACGCACCAGAAGTGCCGAAAAACGAATAAGCTAGCGCGAAGTATCACTCTTTTTCAATCTCTTTTTCCGGCTTCTAAAATTGAGACATGAACTCATTCTTTTTTTGATCACTGCGTACATTGGCTGGGAGTGGACGGCAATCTTTCTTTTCGAACACAAACTTTGTAATAAATTTAAGTAAAAGAAATTGAAGTACAATAAATGAAGTTAATGTAAATTATTCGTTTGCGTACACATTATTTTTGGCACCAACCAACAAATAACTCATCAGCCATAAGAAAGACGCAGCGCGGCGATAAACAAAGCCATTCCCAAAAAGAAAAAACTACACGCGCCGCCACTTCCAGCCACACACAAAAAAATACCAGCCATAAAAATCCAAGCGCCGCCACAACTAGCTACACACAAAAAATAGCAGCAAACCACAGGCAGAAACAACCGGCAACCTCTGCATAGACACGGACAAAGCAGTCAGCGTCCGGCAACTACAACACAGAAGAAGACATCAACATTTTGGAACCATCAACATCACACCATAACACATTTCAAAAACTGTACGCAGGCAAGCTCCCAGTCAATATATATTTGCGCTCGTAGAAGTAGTATTTTAAATAAAATAAATAAAAAATAAAGCATGCTAGAAGGCGAGAGAAAGGAGGATGAAGCTCCGCATGGAAGGGACCACACTGTCAGGGCCCGCGCGCAAAACACCGCGACACAACCGAATAACGGTGCACCGGTGCATTCACATCCCGCAGTACAATCTCACTCCGAAGAGGGTAGCATTAATTCTATTCGCGTTCGATTACCATCATTTTGGTCCGCGAACCCAAAGACCTGGGTTATTCAAGCCGAGGTGCAATTTAGCGTTTTCAAAATTACCAGTCAAGAGACAAAATACTGCCTCACCGTCGCGGCGTTACCTATTGAAACCTGCGAATCAGTCATAGACATCTTCTCTGATCCACCGCTTAGGGATAAATATAACGTCCTAAAGGGCATCCTTATAGAAAGACATTCGGTGAGTGAGATTAAGAGACTTGAAGCGTTATTAGAGAAGGCGGAGATAGGTGATCGGAAACCATCCGAAGTTTTTCGCTCAATGAAGCAATTGACAGGAACCTCATTCAACGAAGAGGTCATAAAGAATCTGTGGATGCGACGCCTGCCACAAGCCATCAACATCGCACTTCTGTCGGTCGATTCAAAAAGCGTTGAAGAACTGGGGACCTTAGCCGAGAAGTGAGTCATTCAGTGAACATGGTTTGAATTTGGAGCAGCGTCTTTCAAGGATTGAAGCTATGATACAATCTATCAATTTTCGAACATCTCGAAACAGATCCAGGTCCAAATCGAGCCCACGAAGTTTTCGCAATCGGACTCCAGGCAGATCAAATTCTAATCCCAGAGGCGCAAGGTGCTGGTATCATAAGAAATTCGGATCCAGGGCTCAAAACTGCATCCAACCTTGTAACTTCGCTCCAAATTCAAAACCACATTCATCGAATTTTCAACCAGCGAACTCCCCAAACTAAACGAAACTGCTGTTACCGCGGCGAACAGTCAGCTCTCACGCCGCCGCCTTTTTATTAGAGACAAAAACAATAACCTAACATTTCTTATCGACACAGGTGCGGATGTGTCGGTCATTCCTATGACAGAGTCGAACTCAAGAAACAAGTCTACAGGTCTACTCTGAGCCACGAATGGTACCGCAATTTCTACCTTCGGCTCCAAACTCTTGAGACTTAACATTGGCCTTCAACGTAATTACACACACCCCTTCATTTTAGCATCTGTCAGTCGTCCAATCATAAGTGCGGACTTTTTAGAAAAATTTGGTTTGCTAGTCGATGCATAACAAACGCATCTTAGATCCCGAAACAAAAATATCCTTAGCAAAGACAAAATTTCTTCCCCAATTTACTATACCATAGATAATCAATACGGATTAATCCTCAAAGAATTTCCCAGTTTGATGCAAACTCCAAATTACTTCGCTCCAGTTAACCATTCAATCGTTCGCCATATTTTAACAAAGGGACCGCTACCTTTTTCTCGTCCAAGGAGTCTAGACGCTTCTCGACATAAAGCAGCACTTACAGAGTTCGAACACATGTTGGAGCTAGGTATTTGTCAACCCTCCTCGTCACCAGCTTGCTCACCCCTCCATATGGTCAGAAAGAAAGGCAACCAAGATTGGAGACCGTGCGGGGATTATCGCAGATTAAACGCGATTACGATCCCAGATCGTTACCCCATCCCACACATTCAGAATTTTGCGATGAATATTAGCGGATGCAAAATATTCTCCAAAGTATACCTAGTCAGAGCATATCATTTGATACCCGTCACCACGGAAGACATTTATAAAACAGCCATCACAACACCTTTCGGCTTGTTCGAGTTCCGGCGAATGCCTTTTGGCTTAAGAAACGCAGCGCAAACTTTCCAGAGTTTTATAAACTCAGTCTGTCAAGGCCTTAATTTCACCTTCATCTACGTGGATGATATACTGGTGTCAAGCAAAAGCGAGGAGGAGCACACAATACATTTAAAAACATTGTTCGAGCGCTTGTCTGAATACCAAATAACAATAAACACTTCTAAATGCATTTTCGGCGTTTCGGAGCTTGATTTTCTGGGACATAAAATCAATGCTGATGGTATATTTCCATCAAAGGATCGCATTGAGGCTATCCTACAATTCCCTAAACCAAGTGCAACGTTTCTTAGGAATGATAAATTATTACCACAGATTTATCCCCAACTTAGCGAAAATCGTCGCCCCGCTTTATTCTCAATTAGGGAACACAAACAAGTCGCGAAAGTCAGGTAAAACTCTCGAGTGGACTGGTGAGATTAATGACAATGAGGCGATCGAAGGAGCTAAGCTCAAATTATCAAACGTAACACTGTTAGCCCATCCGAGGATCGGTGCCGAGTTCTCCATCGCCACAGACGCTTCGGGTATTGCGGTCGGTGGTGTTTTACAGCAGAGAAAGAAGTAACGGTTGGGAACCTCTGTCATGTCTTTTTTTTTTTTTTAAATTATCGCCAGCCGAAGTCTCCGCTTTTGACCGCGAACTGCTAGCGATTTATCTAGCCATTAAGAATTTCCGATACTTCGTCGAAGGTCAGCAATTTAAAATACACACCGACCACAAACCCTTAACGTACGCCATTGCGTTGAAAGCCGATAGGAACCCACGTCAAACGCGCCAACTTGATTTCATTTCCCAATTCACCACCGACATACAATACATAAAAGGTCCAGACAAAGTAGTCGCTGACACCTTTGCCCCTATTGCCGTTGTCGTTTGTCGTTAACGCCACTAGTCGTTTGTCGTATCGTGTCGTTTATTAATCGGTATTCTACAACCTTTTCGACAGGACAGATTTGTAGTAGAATCGTCAACGACAAAATTGTAATAAAATCTATAAATACATGAGGTTGGGTACTCTTGTTTTAAACGTCAGTTTGTATTTATTTGGAAATTATATGAATTTATTTCAAAAGTTACGTTAGCATTGATAGTTAAATAACAAAATAAAGATTGAAATATGGACAGTATTGCGACTTTGTTTTCTTCTTCATCTTCTGATGATGAAAATCATGAGTGCCAAAAAAGGAATTTGACAATTATTCGAAAAAAAATAAGACAACACTCGAATCCTTTTGATTTGCCTAATGAAAAGTAAGTTTGAAAGCTAAAGTAAAATTAGATTTTGGGTGTATTGATGGCACGCATATTAAAATCTTACCACCGAAAAAAGAAGAGCAGCACGAGTATTTGAACCGAAAAGGAGTTTCTAGCCTAAATACAATGATTGTAAGTTGAGTTTTACTTTAATTGAACTTTTCAAATATGTATACCGTTACTTACTTCATTTGAGGTTTGCGATAGTAAAATGTCTATAAGATATATTGACGCCCGATAGCCAGGTTCCTGCCACGACGCTCTTGTGTGGAGTTGCGGCGAACTATATCGGACATTACACGCTAAACATGAAAGCGGGGAAAGAAATTATTGGCTTCTAAGTAACGATCATTTGATTAAAAAAGGTAATCTTGGACAAAAACGAAATATTTTTAAACTACGAAGGTGATCAACGCAGGTGGGAACTTCCCAAAGCAAATACAACACAGTGCATGCAAAGGCGAGAAACATCGTTGAAAGGACAATAGGAGTTTTGAAAAACCGCTTCCGTTGTTTAATTGGTGCTCGACAAATGCACTACAGCCCAAAGAAAGCTGCGCAAACTACAAATGTATGCGCAGCTTTGCATAATATTTGCATTTTCTATCGAACTGATATTCCTGTGCATTCAGATAATTCCGAAAGTGTTAATGGCATTGAAATTGAAGAGACTGCAGGAAATAACACCGAAAATGAAAAATCCGCAACAATTAAGGCCCCGACCCATAGAATCCGTTGTGCGTTTATTCGTCCGTTTTAACTGACAGCTTGATAGAATACACGCATTCTTATGGAAGGTGGCCCATAACCAACGCACATAAAAACGCAGACGCAGAAAGTAGGTTTACTTTCTACTTTTTTCTCTGCGCTGTGCGTTGGGTGTTCACACATTCACGCATTGAAGTTCACACATTCACATATTATAGTTCACGCATTCACAAATTGAGAGTATGCATTTTCATTGGTGGAAGCATAGAGAAATATAGAGAAACTGTCATCGATTTTGACAATCTATTGACATTTCAAAATTTAAATTAATTTGAAAAGGAACGTTTTGTTTTTTTGCATTTTCTTTTTGTGTTCAGAACTCTTAAATAATCAAAAAAAATGTTAGAGGAAAAGCTAATTGAGGCGGTGAAAGAATATTCTTGTCTATATGACAAATCGTCAAAAGCTTATAGGAATAAGTTAAAAAAAGAAAAGGCTTGGTTGGATGTGTCCGCTGCTATTGGCGTCGATGGTAATGAAATACCAAATCAACATTAAAATACATAAGTTAATGTTTCTTTTTATTCCAGTGCAGCAGTGTCAGACCCGATGGAGGTCACTTAGGGATCGGTTCCTTAAAGAGCTTCAAAGGAAGCCAAAATCTGGAAGTGCTGCGCTGGAGGAAAGCGAGTGGAAATTTTTCCCTGCTTTGGAATTTTTAAAAGTGTACGTCGCCCCACGAAGGTAAAATATATATATGTATATTTTCCCCATCATATTTTATCTCTGTGTTTCACAGGACATTTTCAAATTCCCTATGGGGTGTGGATAGTACGGACCCAAGTGCATTCACATTTAATGACGAATATGAAACCGATTTGGCTGACAGACCGGGTGGCTCGAACCGTTTAGAAGTTCCGTTGGAAAGGCTGGGCGATGATCTGGCTGCAACAGACAATTTGCTGCAGTCGACGCCCGATACAAGCCAGGCGTCCTTTGACACACCGTCAACATCCAGTGGACGAAAGAAAAACATCGTTGACCAGGCAACCGACCGCTTCAATACTTTGTTGGGAGCGGCCACGGGTTTTTGGCTCAAAAGGCGTCAATGGGACGTAACAATGACTACTATAAGGTCATGGACAGTTTTCTTGTAAAGTTACCAGAAGACGTCCAGGACAATCTTAAATCTTCATTTTTAATGCAAATATTTGACGAAATTGAGAAAAATAAATAAAAAAACATAATTTTTTTTTTTAAAATGTATTTTAATATGTTTTATATGATAAATGCAGTAAAGAAGAAAAAGAAACATACAAAAAAAATAGGTAACTATTAATTATTAAAAAGGTAATCTTTTAACTGGTCTCGTAGCTTGAATGAGTCCTTTGATGCATTATTTGAGAAAATTCTCTTTGACTTCTTTAATTCTCTTGTACTTGCTTCTTTCCGCCACAGGCCCTGAACTATATCCTCGCCATGGTATTGGTCCACGTAGTCTGGGGGGATATAGTTGGAATCGTGCATTTTCACGAAATTGTGGAGAACAACAGCTGCCTTAACAACTTTTTCAGCTGACTCCGGAGCCATATTTAGCGTTCCAAGCAGTATCCTCCACCTGGATACTAAAATGCCAAACGCATTTTCAATGACACGTCTGGCCCGAGAGAGACGCTTATTGAAATTCTCTCGATCTAAAGGCAACCGTTGACCTAAATAAAATCATAGCCGTTAATAAAAATTAAGTAACAATAAAATCTCATGTACTGTACCTGGATATGGGCGCATTACAAACGTTTTCAACGGAAATGCCGCATCGCCAACAAAGTAATGCGGAAAACTTATATTTGAATTCGGCAGACACTGTTCTTCAGGCACGTCGAGATTGTTGCCAAATAATTTCTTACCAAAGTCAGAGTGCCATAAGACACCACCGTCGCTTTGGGAACCATATGCGCCGATGTCGATACCAGTAAAAGTATAATTGGCATCGCAGATACCCAAATCCCTTATAATTGTAGAAAAGGGATCCGGAATTCGAAGGGCAAGTGATGTTTATGTGCTTTCCGTCAATGGCACCCACACAGTTTGGCAAATTCCAGATCGTGTTGAAATCGCTTGAAATGTTTTTCCACTCTGTTTTATTTGGGACTGACAAGTATATATGGCCAAGTGTGTTCCAAAGAACATCGCAGGTTTCGCCAACGATTCTTTTAACACTTGTCAGTCCCATCTTAAACGCCATCGAAAAAATTTGCTTACTGCCTCCATGTGCCAAATATCTATAAGAATAAAATTGGTAGCCATAGGTAGCATGATTAAAGTCTTATTTGTACTCACGTAAGAGTTAAAAACAGCCTACATTTTGCTGATATGACGGGCCTGTTGGAGTGTTTGGTTAAATCCTCCTTAACCAAGTTGAATAGCATGTCAAACACATCCTTTCTCATACGCACTGCCACTTTAAATTGCTCCGGATCATGATTGTAAAGCTGTTCAAAGTTTAATGCGAAAAATCCATGTGTATCACGGTCCTCATATAATGGACGAACCCAAAAGCGGCGACCGCCGCCAATGATTATTTTCATATAATCATATGCCTCTGATATAATCAGTATTAAAATTATAATTGAACATAGTTCCTCGTCCATAATATCTTTATTTATAACAATATTCTAAATGAAAATGCACACAGTTAAAATAGACTATACTTTCAATAATAAAAAAAATAATTTTTTTTTTCATCTGTCAAGTGATGTGACAACAGCAATAGCAAAATGTCATCGGCTGTCAGCTGTCATCTCTCAGCGTAGGTATGCGACGGATTCTATGGGACGGTTCTTTCCATCATGCGCCAACGTCAGCGTCAGCGTTAAACGCAGCGGCATCGACGGATTCTATGGGTCGGGGCCTTTAGAAACCAAATAATGAATTCGTTATAAAAGTTTTATTTAAAGAAAATGTAGGTAATTAATTCTTTAAAAAAATATACTAAAAACGGCATGGTGTTCTGGTGGACCGGAAGCAGACGATCCAGACGATGACGGGAAAAGTGAGGCGGCCGATGTTGATGGAATTGATAAGCCAAAAGCTACACCTTGCGGATTTATAATTTTGTTGAACTGCATTAAATCAGCAACCGTTTCTTCCAATGGAGAGAGAATATGTTGGTTAAACTTTCCTCCTCCTGTTGCTTTATTTTCATTTTTATTATGAATTAGTTTTTTTTTTATTTTAAACTTCATGTCAGCACAAACTTATGAAAAAACAATAATAATATTGAAATTGTTTTAAAAACGAAGGTTTTTACTTACTTTTTGCCAGCCCTCCCATTGTCTCATCGGTGGTCCCAGGCTATTCAAACTACATAGTTGCTTCAGAATCCCATTCATTTTGAAAATTTACTTTGTTAACTTCCTTGCTAACTCCCCTAGCAGGATAAGATTTTTCCTACATCACAGAAACAAGATATTCAAATTGTTTTTTGTTTGTAATTTTTGTCCTTAAAAATTGAGATTTGAACTAATAATTTAAAATAATAAATCAAAAAATTAATTTTACTTACACTTTTTCAGCCATCTTTCTCACTGTATGTCGTCAACTTAAATGCGAACGCCAAAAATAATCATTCTTTACGACCTGCGGCGTTTCGTTTTTAATTAGGGAATACCGAATTCTCGCCGAAAACGAGACTCTACTACAAACATGGCATTGGAAATTACCGATATAGTCGTGTCGTTTTTTATGCTGCCGAAAACGCCAACGGGAATGGACGAGCAGGAAATCTCTTCCTGCGATAGTTCTTGTCTCGACACCAAGGCGATAGCTCGACTACAGTCTCAGGACGTAGAGTTGAAAGCGTTGCTGGAAGAGAAAGAAAAAGATAAAACAACTAAATTCGATATTCAAAAGTTCAAATTCCCGGAGTTCGAAATCTTTTGCGAAATCTCTACGGGAAGAAACAGACCTTTTGTACCCCAACCTGTGCGTCGACAAATTTTCGATTTGTTACACAACCTGTCCCATCCGAGTATTCGGACGTCAAGAAAACCCATCTGCCAGCGTTACTTTTGGCCAACGATGAATAAGGACGTAACTCGGTGGGCAAGATCTTGTTTGGCATGTCAGAAATCAAAAAACCACAGACACACAAAATCGGCCATCGGTCAATTCGATCTCCGTACTGAGCGTTTTGAGCACATTCATTTAGACCTGGTAGGACCCCTCCCAGAATCCAATGGTTTTTCTTATCTGTTGACTATAGTGGATCGTTTTCACAAGGTGGCCGGAGGCATATCCAATTAAAAACATATCCGCCCTTACAGTGGCAAAGGTCTTTGTTGAAAACTATATTGGCCGTTTTGGTGTACCTCTCAGGATCACCACGGACCAAGGAACACAATTTGAGTCCAAGCTCTTGAATGAGCTCGCAAGAGTTCTTGGCTTCCACCGGATTCACACTACACCATATCATTCGCAAGCGAAAGGAATGGTGGAACGATTCCATAGACAACTTAAAGCATCACTGAAAGCGAGAGGCAACACAACGAATTGGAGTTCAGATGTGCCAATAGTCTTACTCGGAGTCCGTTCCGCAATTAAGCAAGATCTCAATTGTTTACCAGCAGAACTCGTATACGGTAAAAGCCTTAACCCTCTAATGCCTTATTTTTTGATTTGAGTCAATAAATTAGTATAGACTAATATTCACACGAGAAGATCGAATCTGAAGTCCGTTTTTCAATTTGGCGAAGTTAACACCTTCTACAGGTAAAAGTCTGCACACCGCCTTGAGGCGGGCTTGGGTCATTGGAGCAAAAAAAAAACACAAATGTAGTATAAGAAAATAATATTTTATTGAATAAAAATATGGTAAATGATTAAAAAAATTAATCAAAAACACTATCACCGTTGATGGAACTTAAGGAAACATGACTTGGTAGTTGAATTGCAAAGGTTCAGCTCGCATTTAGTGCAATATGCTTGAGTTTCCGACCTGCACCCCGGCAATTTGCACGTCTTTTTTCCTGCTCGATCGTAAAATGCACACCAGTGGCCCACGTTATCATAACGAACCTCTGGCGATGGAGTATAAGTTTTCTTTGGCTTTAGTGGCGGTGGAGCCGATGATGCCGTTGGACGGCCTTTTGGTTTTTTGCCTTCGTTTGAAATCATACACAATGATTCCGCTACCTCCGACCGAAAGATTGGCAATTCGATATTGCCTCCTTTATGTACGCGATGATATAAAATGTATGAATTTACCATGGCCACATCCAGCAGGTGAAAAAAGATACGATTTGTCCATTTCCTGGTTTTCATACCAATGTGATAGCGCCCAATGAGACCATCCATAAGATCGACACCACCCATGTGTCGATTATACTCCTTAATGATGAATGGGCAATCGACTTCAATCCGCTGCTGTTTTTTTCGATCCCATCGCGTGGATTTCGAAGGTGGTGGTTGAAGTTCGCGAGAAAGAAAAGGTTTTACACCAACATAGGTCGAAAGCAATCGAACGCTTTTGCTGTCCAACCACAAAACGCTGCTTATGTCTATTCCGTAAGCATTGGTGACGAATTCCTCGGAATACCCTCGTTCAGCTCTTATTATGGTAAGTTCAGCATCGCTCGACAATTTGATGTTTGGCACTCGATTCGCGCGTACAGTACCCAAGCTATAAATTCCACGGCTTTTGAGATATGTCAGCAAACCCAAGGAAGTGTAGAAGTTGTCAAAGTAAATAATATGGTTGACGTTGTTTGGGATTTTGGCAGACAAACGAACAACAACGTTCGATGAAGCTCCAAGATCCGGTGCATTTTCAAATACCACATTATCACCGGCGCCCGAATAAATTTCAAAGGAATATGAATAGCCCGTATGATCACACAACACAAAGAGCTTGGTTCCCCATTTATGTGGTTTGGCTGGCATGTATTGACGGGTTGGGTTGCCACCCATTTTCGTAGAGCACATCTGTTCATCGACACATAGACGATGAAGCATCGGAACAGACCCAAAGCGTTCGTTGAAATGAGCTACCAGTGGTCGTACTCTATGCAATTTATCGTGTCCCGGTTGGCCGTTTGGAATCGCAGTGGAGTTGTCATTAAAATGCAAGAATTCACGCATCTTTTCGAATCTGGTGCGAGGCATTGCTGTTCGGATTGCTTCGAGTGAATGTCTTCCCCAGTAAGAACGAACGTTTGGGTAGCGATATACGGACATGAAGAACATAATTCCGATAAACTGGCGAACCTCTCGTACATCGGTGACAAATCGAGTATCTACGTTTTGTTGGCGAGCATATACATTCATTTGATGAACCAGATACTTCAGAAATTCATCGGTTACAAAGTAGTGGAAGCAATCAAATGGTGTTTTCAGTTCCTTCACCTCATCTGGCAGCTCTTTTCCCCCACGAAAAACGACTTCATTTATATGCAACTGCAGATTTTTCTTCTTCCATAACATCGATTTGAATTCTCTCGCATCGTTCTTGATTTCTTTTATTACACCGATGAATTGGCCAGTGCTCGAAGTGTTTGGGCCGCCTTCCTCTTCTTGCAATTCCTTTGGGTCATTTGAATCGCGTTTACGTTTTTCCAATCGTGGTGAAGCGACAACTGCGACGTTAGCGGTATTTGTCTCAAATACATTTCCAGTTGCATTTATGTCAGAAGCAATCGCGAAAACATTCAATTCATTTTCCTCACGAGATATCTCTGAACTGATAACATCGAGACTTGTATTGATTGCATCAATCACAAATTCACTTGAATTCACCAAGCAATTGTCGATTAACAAATCGTCTTCTGGGCAAATGCTTGAATCTGGATCGGCATCATCGTTGTCGAAACCATCCTCGCCGTCCGTGTCCTCCGCAATCGAAATTGAGTCCAGGAAATCAGCAATTTCATCGTCTGTCATCTTCGACAGGTTGTAAAATGCCTTACGTTGCGACATTGCTGATAAATGAGAAAAACAAACACTTAAGTTCATTGAAAATACCTGATAAAACCACAGGAGCTGTAATGTTGCATATGAAATTTTTTTTCGCTCAAATGCCTTTGCCCGCCTCTAGACGGGTGCAAGCGGACTCAAATATTTGATAAAAAATTCGCTCAAAATACAAAACATGATTCGCCATTCCATATGCAACAGTTTAATCTACTCACCGATATTTTTTTTAACTAGTTCCGACTAAAATTACTGTAAGCTTTTGACTTAGAAAAATCGTGCTTGGGAAAAAATATTTATTTGTATGTTTACACACTCAATTTTGGCTTTGAAGTGATTTTGTTTGCAAATGGAATACAGTGCAACGGGTGCGACAAATGCCAATACATAGAGCAATATTTAGTTTACAAGTAGGCTAAAATCAAATTTGAAAAAAATTATATCGCGAAGTGTGATGACTCATAAGGTATACCCCGCCTACAGGCGGTTGTGGCCATTAGAGGGTTAAGCTTCCAAGGAAAATCTTTATAAAAAAAGACAATGAAAATATATCAGAAGAAACTTTTATTGACAGACTACGTACCTCAATGAGAAACCTAATTCCAACAGAAACTCGGAAACCTAGTAGGGATATCTTTTTACCATCCACGTTGCAAGATTGCGACTCAATTTTCGTCAGAGTGGACAAAGTTAAGACGGGTCCCGCAGCTCCATATGAAGGACCATACAAGGTCGTCCGACGAACGAGGAAGTTTTTTGTATTAAACATCAAAAATAAAAATATCTCCATTTCAATTGACAGATTGAAGCCTGCTTACATAATTGAAAATTTTGAAAAATCAAAGAGTAGAAGATCAGAGAATTTTGAAAAATCAAAGAGTTAATGTGTAGTAGACATCGAAAACGATCGAATATTTGCTGTTTTCGCGAGGGGGTTTTCACTGGGGAAGGTTGATGAAGCGGTCATAAATACTTTATGAATGCAAATCACTGAATGCATCCACGTTCATCGTTTTCCGAACGCAACCGCGCGAACGCACCAGAAGTGCAGAAAAACGAATAAGCTAGCGCGAAGTGTCACTCTTTCTCTCTCTCTTTTTCCGGCTTTTAAAATCGAGACATGAACTCATTCTTTTTTTGATTACTGCGCACATTGGCTGGGAGTGGACGGCAATCTTTCTTTTCCAAAACAAACTTTGCAATAAATGAAGTTAATGTAAATTATTCGTTTGCGTACACATTATTTTTGGCACGGAATTTCTATTCAGTCGCGCACTACATTAGGCGACGAATGGAAAAGGGCCTCTACGGCCTCTATGTCGCCCTCGCCATAATGTCAAACTTTCTGAGACATGCGCGTGTTGATTAAAACGAAATGATGGAAAGAAACCCAAGCCGTTAACTATAGATCAACCATTCCTCACTCATCAATGTAATCAACGTATGGGTGGCGTCCACCTTTTTGTCAACGCAAGGAGCAACTACCGCATAAGAGTCCGCGGTAAGAAGTGGTATTGGCCACAATGTACTTACGAATGCACTCGATGCAGCTATGGTAAACGCAAAATGTTGTATGTTCTGTGTGCGATATGATTCCCGCGTACATGTTGTCGAAGCTCTTGTTACACGACGAGAAGTTTACCATGGGGGCCGAGCTATTAGTAACTTTGGGTATTTAAATACCCAACAGGATATTTTATCTCCAAAGTTCAGATTAGTGATGCAATCGGATTTATTTCTTTTTGCTAAGGCTAACTACCTGAGGAAGGTTTTCCCGATTTTTCTATTTATCCAATTTTCAAAGCCAATTTTATATAAAATTTCCAGTTCTGTATAATTTGTGACTTTTCAAGGTCAAAAAGAGTAAGTGAACAAAAATGTCCGACTTCTTTCTCCAGATTTGTTCACAATTATCTGCTCCGAGATTTTTGATTTTTTAACGACACGTACTTTTTACCCAATAGGCATTAAAGGGTAAGGGTAACTTTTTTTGGAGGGATTTTCGGTCAATCAAATATGTAAAAATATAATTTTATTACCTGAAGTCGATAATTTTTTAACTGTGCTTTCCTCGTTTGGTTTCGAGTCTGTGTTGAATCTGCCAACTCTATTAAGCTTTTGTTTGGACCATATTTTTATAAGGCTTCATAGAAACGCTTGCGTTGATTGTAAAACAATGGGCTATGATTTTAAAATAACCGACCATAGCTTAACTGGTATTCAACTCAGTTGCAAGGTTTCTCGGGCTAAACAATTTGAGGACATTGAAATTAAAAAAATTGATTTTGTCGCTTTAAGATCAAGCTTAAATTTGGAGTTTTGAAAAGAAGATTACTCTGCCGTCGACCCTTTCGTTGCATATAATTTATTTCTTAGCAAGCTGCAATTTCATATACTGAATTGTAGCCAAAGCACATGTAAACGAAGTAAAAAATTAATGTATCTCAAGAGATGAATGACTTCCTCATTATTAAGAAGAATAAAAAAGAAAAGAAAAAGTTTGCTTAATTATCAAGAAATATCCAAATAATCTCAGGCTAAAGAAGTATTACGAAAAGATATGCAGACATATTTTAGCAATAGATTAGGAAGAAACCTTGGTAACTCTAAAGAGGAATGGCAAGTTGTTAATGGAAAACTCAACAAAAATAAATCATACCCAGATCTTTGCATTCAATAATAATTTAACCGTGTCTGATCCTTTAGAAGTTGCTAATTTATTTAAAACTAGCTGAACCCGGTGCACTTCGGTCCATCTATCTTTTCAAAATTTGCCCGCGCACTTAGTTATTCGGGTAAAAAAGAAAGCAAGTACATAGTAGGGAGCAATCACTGCTGTTCTATTTTTCAACTTCAATTTCCATTTTTTTTTTATATCTTTCTGTGTCTGTCTATCTGTCTGTCCGTCCGTCCGTCTGTCTGTATACCTATCTATCTGTCTGCCTATCCACCTGTCTGTCTGTCTGTCTATCTATTTGTCTGTCTGTCTGTCCGTCCATACGTCTGTCTGTCTGTTTGTCTTTATCTGTACCTATTGGTCTGCCTGTGCGTCTGTCTGTGTGTCTGTCTGTCTGTCTGTCCATCTATCTGCCTGTCTGTCTGTCTATCTATCTATCTGTCTGTCTGCCTGTCTGTATATCTATCTGTCTGTCTGCCTGTCTATCTATCTATCTGCCTGTCTGTCTGTCTCTCTGTCTGTCTGTCTGTCTGTCTGTCTGTCTGTCTGTCTATCTGTCTCTCTGTCTGTCTGTCTGTCTGTATATCTATCTGACTGTCTGTGTGTCTGTCTATATTAATTGACCAAAATGATTCACATTTCACCTGAAATTACGAAATTTTGTATGACAGGTACCAAAACCACTGGTTGTTGAGTAACCGCACTGATGCTATGTTGCATTCTATATTAAGAAAAACGTACTCTAAAAATTGTACCAAAAACGGTTGCATAGTTTCTGAGTCTATAAAAGACGAACGTATATACATATGTATGTACATACATGCATTCATTTTTATATATACAGTGTATCATCTCATATTCGTACACCAGCTATTAAGAAAAACATTGAATTCCTGATCAAAAACGACTTGAGATATTAAGTTAAATATAGTATAGCATTTTTACTGGATATTGAACAATTGCATTCCATATAGTTTTGACATTAGTTAACATCCCCTTTGGTTTTGAAATAGATAAAAGTAAAAAAATAGACAAAAAGGATCTCAATTTCGTATTCGTACACCGATCGTTTATTCACAAAAAAATAAAAATTAATAAGTTGTTTTTTGCATTGAATTATTATTTTTCAAAGTGAAATAATGAAAAAAAAGTTACTTAGTAAGATTATTCGAAATTTCTTGGAAAAACGGGTAGAATGTAAGGTGAGATATCAAATTAACTGCGGGAACAGATAATCAGATATAACGGAGCAGGAAAATCTTATAGTGTGATATCAAGTTTGGTAGGTCGGCCAAGATCAACCATCCAAACAATCATTATTCAGTTGAAACATGAAAACCACATCGAAAATAAACCAAAAAATACATCTAAAAATGTTTAAGTGCACATGACATGAGAATATTTATACGGTAAATTCGAAAAAAAAACTACATATCGTGCATCAAAACTGGCAGAAAAATTTGTCGAACTTTTAATAAAGGTTTCTGAACAGAAATGCCAAGAAATTGCATCCGAAAACAAGGGTATAATTGAAGAGTTATGCGTAAGAAACCTGTCAATAGTTTAATGAACAGAAGCAAGAGATTAGAATTCACTTAACAGCACCAATTTAAAGATTTTGACTTTTGAAACACAGTAGTATTTACAGACGAGTCTAAATTTAATGATTATGGGTCGAATGGCGAACAAATGGTTTGCCGAAAAACAACTACCGGGTATCTTCCACATACCAAGGCGGACAGTCAAACATGATGATGGTTCGGTAATGGTGTGGGAGTGTTTTTCCGCGGCTAGAGTGGGATGAACGCATATAATTTAACGAATAAATGGACTATAAGCAATATATTGAGATGTCTAAGCCAGATCTGAAGAAAAGTGCTGTTCAAAAGGGGCTCTGGAACAATTTTACCCTTTACCAGCATAATGACCCCAAACAAAAAAGCTTATCTATTTTGAATGTGGCTTCTTTATCACTCACGAAAAGTGTTGGAAACACTTCCACAGTCATCGGATATTAATGCCGTAAAGAATTTGTGGGACGAGTTGGGCCACGGAGTAAGAAAATTTGGCATAAGGTACAAAAATGATTTCAAAGAAAGGCTTATTGAAGAGTGGGTAAAAATTACCCTTGAAATTACAGAAATATTAGCCGGATCTATGCCCAGCCATCTTACTTACTTGTTAGACGTGACAATTGCAAATGCCTGGCGTTTACATGTGATGACTAATGATAATCCTATGGATCAACTCATGTTCCGCCGCCATATCGCACGATATTATTTGCGTCAAACTGAACAAAGAAAATCGCGCCAGGCTGCATCAACAGTCGATGGCCTTCCTCAAGATGGAGTTGGACATTACCCTGCCAAAATGAGAAAACAACTGCGGTGTGTCCTTTGTCATTCAAGGTTGCGCTGGCTGTGCAAAAAGTGCCTAAAAACACTTTGCATCGAAAAGGCGTGTTTTGAAAATTTTCATACCTAGGCGGTCGGTGTACTCAATTGAGTACACCCCTATAACTTCATAAAAACAACAATTTTTCATTGTTTTTTTATATTTTTTGGTTTTTTGTTCTCATTTCAATATAAAAATAAAGATAATTTAAAAAAAATATTATTACTTTGACTTTGACCTCTAATGGGTTAATAGGTCTTAGCTAACAAAGACTTTGATTCAAAGTATTAGTTTTTAGATAAAATGTGAACAAATTCAAATCAAAGTGTACGAATACGAAATTGACCATATTTTTCTTAATATTATGTTTTTTTATGAAAAAATTTCAATACTTTATTTGAAATATTTGAATTAATTGAAGTTAATTTTTTCATTTTAATGTGTTCTTACTGAAATCAATAAAATTTTTCAGTATTTGTTCAATTTGTTTGGATGTAAATAGATCTAATAACTTTACTCCAGCGTCACCTATCGGGTATACATTTTATTATATAATTTTCTCTTTTGGCACTGAACCAACATATTTTGTGACTATGAACCATTTTGGTCCATAAATACAGAAGTTTGTTAATAACTTGACTCCAGCGCCACCTATCAGGTCCAGATTTTACAATTTTCTCTTTTGGCACCGAACCAATACATATTGTAAATATGAGCATTTTGGGTCCATTAATATAGAAATTGTTAATAACTTCACTTCAGCGCCACATTGCGGGATGACATATACTTAACAAAGAATTCTCAAGCCTACCAAACATACACAAAAAATTTCGTAAAAATCGGTCGTGCCGTTTCGGAGGAGTTCGACCACAAACACCGTGACATGAGATTTCTATACATTAGAATTTATTTTGCTAATGTAGGCTCTTGTATTGATGTTTTAAATGTGGGTCTTTCTACTTTGCATTGTGACAGCAGTTAAATACAAAGCAATTTTCAACCAGAAAGCTTTTTCTTTGATTAGTTTACTTCCCTTGAAGTTTATAAAATTATAATGTCACTTAGTTAAAACTTCTAGTTCGTCGTCTCTTGATAATATTTCAACTTCTATTTTGAAACATATTGGGTTTCAGATTTGCGATGTTCTATGTTTTATTTTTAATGGATGTGTGCTCGATGGTAATTTCCCCGAGTGTCTGAAAACGGCTGTAGTGTAACTACGGCACAAAAGAGGTGATACAATGGTATTAAATAATTATCATCCTATTTCCATTATATCCGTTTTTTTCTAAAGTCCTTGAAAATGGCATTAAATCGAGAATGTTATCATTTTTAAATAGGACTCATTTCTTTAGTGACTCTCAGTTTGGATTTAGAAGCGGGAGATCTGGGGAAATATATTACAGTTTGAATGCCTCTGAAATTCCTTCCACTTTATTTATCGACATAACTAAGGCTTTTGACATGGTGAATCATACTTTGTTATTAAATAAACTATATAACGCGGGGTTCAGAGGGTTTATTATTTATTATGGTATTTAATATCAAAGGTTCAGTATGCGAAGAGTTGCCTTTATTCTATCACTCGCCAAGCTGTTGTCGATTTTGTATGGTTGATGATTATAACATATATCATTTGATGGTCATGTAAATTGTAGTGACAGTTGTTTTTTAGTCGAACGCGTTGACTGCTTTAAATACCTAGGTACTATTTTAGACCATAAGTTTAGTTGGAAAGACCATACACTCTTTTTGAAAAGTATCTAAATGGAGTTATAAGACAATTTCACCATCTTAGTATCTAATAATGGTATATTGAAACCGAAAAATGCAGTATGGTATTTCTTGCTGAGGTGGCTCATATTTTAGTAAAATAGAACCTTGGTTGATTAAACAGAAGCATGCAATTAGATTAATGTGTAAAGTTAATCGCAGAACCCCCACTTTTGAATTATTCAAATATCTCGAAGTTCTTCCTTTAAGGTACTTAAATTCACCTCTATCGTGGAATCCGCCGGATAGGATATTCCCTTCACTTGTTCGGTTCACTTTCACTTTAGCTTGGTATCGTAGAATCCGTCGGGAAAGTTTCCTTGCCGACGTGAATGTCGAAAAGGAAGTGTCAAGTAGAATTTATGACAGCAAAGCGAATTTGTGTTTTGGAATTTTCCTTTGGTTTTTGCATTACAAAAGAAGCATTAATAAAAAATAGTAAAATAAATAGTATAGCTCTATTTCCGGATTCGTCAACTGCAGAACAATCTTTAGAAATAAAAATAAGAATTTGGTTTTGTCATTAGAAATAGAAGCACATCTAGTAACTTTATTCAGAAATAAACTGTTCGTATTAAGTAATATGTTGCAAAAATATAGCATATTTGGTACCGTTGAAAAGGTTTTAAAATATTTCGTAATTCAGTAAAAAAAAAAACCTTGATACAATTGTTTTTGAAAAATAAAACAATTTCCCCTAAAATATGAGCACACTTTCAAATTTTGGTTATATCTTACAAAGTTTTAAATGGATTACAAAGCTTTTTATTTCAATTGAAGGTCCTTAATTGTAGTATCATTTATATATACATATATGTGTTATAGTTTTGAAGATATTTGATTTTTTTCCCCCAGGATTTTCAAACTTTGTATGTCCTTTTAGTCCTTTCCAGTAGTTTGCGCCAAAAATTGCTTTGGATTTTCACTTCTGGCGTATACAAAAAATTTGAAGAAAATCGGAGATGAGTACTATTCGGAACTTTATCCGTCATATTTTTTATGGAGAGATCCGATTCGAACGTTTTCCACGATGCCGTGAAACCCATTCACATTGCCGACAAGGGAATGATTCACTTCGCCGGATTCAACGATGCCGATGCTCAAATTACAGTGAATCTTTCCCACCGGCGGATTCCACGATAGGGCTGATTGTTACAAAGTCTTAAAAATATTTTCTGAAAATTCCGGGTTTTATGATGCCAGATTTCACGATAGCCAAAACTTGCGAGTCAACACCAGAAACTTCGTAACTATACCAACAATTAGAGGTGGAGAAATATCGATAGTCAGTGCCATCGATAGTTCTCGATAGTTGGCTTTTGACTATCGATAATTATCGATATATATCGATAGTTTTTCCCTTTAAGGGTTATATAAAAATAATTAAATACACCATATTAGATCAGCTTTTCTCACCGAGAGAGATTAGTACTAATGCTCCTATTCCTGAGTTGCCGACTCATAAAACGGGGCGCCTTTTTAAGTTAAGAGAAAGACAGACAATAATGCTCCTATTCCTATGTTGCTGACTCATAAAACGGGGAATCCCCTTCTTAACTGAAAACCATTTTGACAGTTAGCTAATGCTCCTATTCCTGAGTTGCCGACTCATAAAACGGGGCGCCTTTTTAAGTTAAGAGAAAGACAAACAATAATGCTCCTATTCCTATGTTGCTGACTCATAAAACGGGGAATCCCCTTCTTAACTTAAAACCATTTTGACAGTTGGCTTATGATCGGGTTTCTCTGTGAAATTTTAAATAAACTCCTTTCATTAGGTATAGACCAGTTAAAGAAGTTTTTTAAATTCTGTATATAAATGGCTATTGAAAACAATCGATAGTGGTGAAAAAGTATCGATTGTTTTCGATAGTGAAAACTATCGATTATAATCGATAGTACAATCGATAGTTCTCCACCTCTACCAACAATCCACAAAAAGACATTTTTCACGCTTTTATTATGTTACTGATCCTCGCTTATTTAATACATTACCAGAAAAACTTAGGTGTGAGAGAGTGAAAACAGTATTTTTAAAGTATATTAAAAAATTGCTTTTTGCGTTTAACCATTCTGAGATAGACGCTTTTTAACACCAATGATTTAGCTTATACAAACATATTTTAAAATTGTATGTTTATAATTGAATCTTTTCTTTCTTTTTTTAAAATTTATTGTTTTACCCATCATTTATATTACATTCGCCTCTTGTCATTCATAAGACCATAGATTGTACAAAGCTATTTTTTTAAAGAACTAAAAAGCTCATTATTATTTAATTTGGATTTAATTGTACTATATTAAGGTTTCTTGATATGAAATAAAGGTGAAAAAAAAAGAAACAAAACGAAATCGACATTTAAAAGACCGAAACAGGATACATGCAATACTTATGATTCCATTCAAATGAAAATTAAGATTGCAGCGGAATAAAAGAGTGCTTACCTAGCGCAACTGAAAATTTTACTGAAAAAGCAGACACGGCATACATCGCAAAGGAAAAAGATAAGCTGGAGGCTCAGGAAGATAGCACTAAAGCTTGCTTTGCCTTTGATTTGCAGCAATGTCTTCCAACACAAAGCTTGTCCACATCGGTGGTTTTCAACCAAAGGCAACTGCGGACGTTCCATTTGACCATACAATTTGACCAAATGTGATAGCTTCGTGCCTATTTTTACACCTGAAAACATTCCCAAAAAATCAAATCAGTTAAGTTTTATTCTGATACTTGTGGAGGACAAAATAAAAATACAACTGTTGCTGCTATATTTCTGTTATCCATGCAAACACTCGAAATCGGCATTGAGATGGCTGAGCATACATTTTTAATTGCTGGCCACACAATGGAATGCGATATGTGATTGAAAAAAAAAACGAAGAAAAAGGCTAACTCGGAAATATTCCATCCACACCACGATGTGGTAGAAAGAAAAATTTCTTAGTGCATGAAATGCAGCCAAATGAAATTTGGAATTTTCATAGAGCAAAAGTAGGTATTTATCAAATTTCAATTCAAATTGCACCATGTTTCTTAAAAGATCTCGTAGTTGATATTGGGGATAACTTATTTTCTTTACTGATTGACGAAAGTACCTCCATCGGTACTAAAAAAAATTTCAAAAAAAAAAAAAGGAAAAACATTTGCTGGAAATAGAGCAAGGAGATGCTGTTTCAATAGTTGAAGCAATTAAGCACCAGCTTCTGAATGATAATTTAAATTGTAACATGCTCATTGGAATCGGCGTTGATGGTGCCAATGTCATGATAGGACGAAATCATTTTGAAGCTATAATTTGAAAAGAAGAATGCTGACTTAGTTGTTGTGAGATGTATTTGTAACTCACAACATTTAGCAGCAGAAAATGCTTCTAAATTATTGCCAAGGCATTTAGATTTTATGGTCAAAAATAAGTGGAGTATTCGAAGATCTATAGCTTCATTGCAAATAAAAATCCCCTCAAAATAAATAAATTTTCTGGAGCCCGTGCGTCAGCCAGCAAGATTTAGTGCGATTGGAAAAATTATGGATCAATGGGATGCCTTAAAATTACATTTTCGATCGCAGGCGCAGCTGCAAAAGAAAGAGAAGAAAGCTGAAATGCTTAGCCAGCTATTTCAAGCCAATGAAAATAAATTATATTTAACTTTTTTGAAACAAATTTTAAGAAAGGTAATTAATGTGAACAAAATTTTCCAGGAGAAAATGTTGATTCCTTAAAGCATTTCGAGGATTTGAATGAACTTATATACTCCATTCTGCAAATGATAGTCAACCGTGATTCACTATTTCCAATTCCGCAAGCGTGAGTTCCTCGCCTGTGTACACATTTTCAAAACTCACATTCACAGCCTGTGTACACCAATTTGAATTCACGCGGTTGTGAGTAATTTTGCCTTGAGAGAGTGAGGTGCAATTAGTTTGACATTTGTTTTTTTTAATTTTCATTAGGAATTTGGCGAAAAACTTAATTTCAATTATTTTCGTTTCTCACAGCCGAAAAGAGAGTGAATTAAATTCTTCCCCTGTGTACACGAAATTTGTCAAAAAAAACTCACTCTGACGCTTGCGGAATCGAAACAAGGCAGTGCACACATTTTTTCGTGCACACAGCAAAACTCACGCTTGCGAAATTGGGCTCCAACCCAGTGCCCAAAAAATCAAACACATGACTTTGATTTTGAGCCCTTTTTAATGCCAACTAATTGTATTCAGTTTTGATTTTATTTTAATGAATTGCCATCAACAATACAAAAAGGGCACTCAGAAGATATAAGAGAACGATGCAAGACATTTTTAATAAGCCTGTGCAAAGATTTAATAAAGCGATTGCCGGATAATTCGTACCTGTTGGAGAAAATTTAAATTTTTTCTCCAGAAAATGGAACAACTCGAAAAAAACCCGAAACTCACGAACTGGTAATGCATTTCCGCCGCATCTGTGAAGATCCCGATGCTTCTCTTCGAGAATGGAATTTGATTCCAATGTAAAGTTGGTCAAATATACACTCTTCGGAGAGTTTTTGGGATGAAGTTTTTCACAAAAAGGATGCTGCTGGTGTCAAAAAGTTTCAACATATCAGAAAATTAGCAACAACTCGTTTATGTCTTCCATTTTCCAATGCCAGTATAGAAAGGGCTTTTTCAATCTTTAATATCGTTTTTCAATCTTTAATAAACTAAGAAATAGGATGAGCATCGAAACAGCAGATAGTACTTTGCGCACAAGGTACACTCTGCAAGCCGGATCTGGATGTACCAATTTTAACCCATTGGATGAAATGATAAAAATGTTTATATCTGAGTAGATGCACAAAAATGAAACTGAAGACAATAGCCGTGTTTTATTATTCTCATGATCCTATCCGGATCATCGTTTTACACGCATTACAAAAACAAAAGAAGATCTTCCTTTTTATCGGGATCTCTTTACGTGATCTGGTTTTTAGTTCATACTATTCACCACTAGGTTTCGTTTTGTTTTGTGAGGGTTGGTATGCTGTCAAAGGTTTTGTCAAACATGGGTATTGCCAGATCAGAAATTAAAATGTAAATAGAATGCAAAATAGTTTATAAATTGTTGGGCTGTGCTTTCCAATAGGTCAACCTGCATTTTCACCGTTTTTATTATTTCTGGTAAATATATGTTATTCTAAGATGTTCTGTATATGAATTAATGTGAGGAAACATTTGTTTATGTGTTTAAAACAATAATAAATTTTAACAAAACCATGAAAATCTGCACAAAAACCGTACAAATGTCAGCAAATTTGACATAAAAATGACTTGACATGCTGTTTTTTGTTTGCGTTCATTGGGCATTGGACGCCCTACCTTAGTCTGTGCTGAAAAACTTATGAAAAATGCAATGAATTTACGGCAGCTATAAAATATTCTGCATTTACTGTTTCGCTTTATTTTATTTGGCAATATATTATCTTGTATTTTTAATTTGTTTGCAATTTGTTTGTTTTATCACATGTAAAAAATCTTGCGCGAATTCAGAATATCTTATGGTGAAATAATTACAAACCTAACTGAAAGTTTTCCAAATAAATTTTTTTCTGGATTTATTTGTTATTTCCTCACATTAATTTTATTTTATTTTTGTGTTTTAGAGGTCATTTTGGGCCGATAAAAAAATTGTTTAAGTCCGAAGGTTGACTTATTGGAAAGCGGCCCCTTTATTGATGTTTCAATTAAATTGGTAATAAATAGTTATCATATTTTGTATATTTTTAGTAAAATATACGATACCTAATTCCATTATAAAATATTTTTTGGAGATTCGCAAATTACAAATGGTAACTCCGCGTTTTTTTTTAACTTCGCGGAAAAAACGAAACTGTCAAATGCAAAAAGAAAAAAAAACATATCCAGAAGTAAACAATGGAAAACGACCGAAAATCCTAAGTTCAGATAAGAACATTACAACATACGAGTATGTACACACATACAAACATACAAACATACATAATTCATTTTTTCAGATCAATTTCAAGGTGGACGAAGCTGAAAAAGTCAAATAAAAGAAAAATCAAACTCTGCTTCTTCGTCCATTGTTTTAATTTATGACAAATGTCAATGTCAAAGTACAAAAGCAGTTGTACCAATCTTTAAAAGTTAAAATTTGAGATGATCTGGATCGTTTTATTTTAAGCACTTGATCGGATTAGGATCATGCGAATAATAAAACACGGCTAATGACGATTACATTTTGGAACTATTTTCTTTTTTATTTATTAGCTTAGTTTTTCTTATGTATTACTATGATTGCTACCTCTTTCCTTCTTTCAATGTATAAAATAAAATTTAAAAAAAATACACAAAAAATATAAAAATTCGAGTTTTTTAAAAAAAAAAAAGTACCAAATCTAAGTGTTTTTAAGATATGTCTGGGCGGAAATATTTTGAACACTCCTGGCAACGCTGCAATGCACTCAACTTCAAGTGTCTCATACAATACCCTAACGCACAATTAATTAATTAACAGTATTAAGTTAACATCATGAGTTTCTTATTTAACGCATATTGTGCATTGAGAAATAGAGTGACATGGGAAATACGTGAAACCTCAGAGAGATTGGAGTTGGTAGGCAAACAATTAACAGGTTCTGACCTTTATTCTTCAAATGTTTTAGTTTTGTTGCTGTGGATGATGCAGATGTCCTAGAAAGCTTTATATCCATTAAGTCCAACGCGGTGGGGTATTTATAAAATATATCCATCCATATACATATTAAAAATAAAATTGCAAAATATTTTTGGACTTCAATTGATCCTGTCGCAATGGCAGAGTTTTAAATATTTTTTACAAAAATTTCAGAAACTCTTTGTCAAATGTGTATATTTAAGGCAATAAAAAGTTTGAATGGAATATTTAATTTTTTATATAAAAAATTTTTTTTTAAAAATAAGCCGTTTTTTTACCCGACGAAACCCATGTAGCCCCTTAAAGGAAGTGTTTGTATTTTACTTAACACTTCTGTCAATGCATGTTTTGCCACCTTCCCATCAATGGAATAGGTCTGGACTCTGGATGGACTTTCATACATTTTGTATGGAAACTATTAGAATAATAAAATGAAATAATTTTTACTTTTTTTTGTTATTTTGGACATGTTATTAATTTTTTTGTGGTTAAAAGTTGTCTTTATACATAATAGTGATATTACAAGGTTAGGTTAGGTTGGGTGGCTATTCTTCGTAATCGGTAGGATTCACTTAGACCAAAGTAGGTCCATTATGTTACCACATGGAGCCAATTTGTCGAAACTCACCTACTCCTACTCCTATGTCAACAACACGCGGTGTTTCAAAGTGGTCACCCCCATCTAAGTACTAACCGCGCCCGACGCTGCTTGATTTCGGTAATCTAACGAGAACCGATGTTTTCAGCATGGCGTGGTCGTTGATAATACAAAATATTTTATTGATTTTCACACTTATGGCATTTATGTAATAGAATACTGTGTTGTTAATAGACAGACTCTTCGCATGCAATGCCTGCAAATCTGTTTTTCCTTTGCGTTGGGTCGTTTACTTTACAAATTCTGCACTACTTTACTGGGCTGTTGATGTCTGGCTACTACTAGGTTGTAGAATACTTCGTTGCAATGGTGCTCAAAGAAAGTTTGGAAGCCAGAAAAAAGATAATAGCCATCGCTTCGTATGTCGTTTGTATGTACATATATTCTCCCAAAATTTGCTCCATGACGTCCATGCTTACTTTGTGTTTGTTGTAAAACAGAATAACTTGTGGCTTTTTTGTTTATCCAACTGTGTTACATATAATGAAGTGATGGCAGTAAAATCACTGCCTTATATTTTTTGGCACCTTAGACACTGCTGCGACACATCCAAAGATAGTAAATTGTGCTAGGCGACTACGGTCCGGAAGCATTTCTTTAGAAATGCATATCGTATTCCATTGAATAGTTCCTTCAAAACTTGTAAAGAAGTTGTCAGCTACAACAGTCCTCGCGCTGGCTCTGTATTTGGTCAATCAGCACCTTCTCGCCCAAATTTACAGCTCTCTGATTTACAATCAAATAGGAAATGATCAAGTGACCGAATATGTACGCCATTAACATCAGTAATTAGCGGAAAACCCCAGGTAATAAATACTCGTGTGCATATTTGGTGATAATTATGTTCTAAATAAATTAAAAAATTATATATTTTGTTCATTTATGATGATTAAACCGATGTAAATACAAAAAGAGAAAAATAAACATACTTAAAACTAAAAAAATAAAAAATATCAAAACTAACTATCTGGCAGACATATGCAAGTAAAAAAAAAACCTTTTTCCGGATGAAATAGGAAATAAATACGTTTCTCCATACAAGGTCTGGCCAGACCTATTCCATTGACTCTAGGGGTGGTTTTAGAAAGTCCATGTTTGTTTTGCACCCACTTATATCTAAAAAAAAGTTGTTGAACGATGACAGAGTAAGGAAATTTGGTAACGATAGCTACATAATTAATTAGAAAAAAATGGTTTTGAAAGTGCGAAAGGTCTGGAAAGACCTAGTCATTGACAGAAGGGTTAAAAAAAAAAAATCGGGGAAAAAACTGCCCATTAGATGAAAGACCAAAAATCGATGCTTACCATTCGGAAGGTCTTTCAAACCTCTGAATAGCATGTAAAATAGAGCGAAGTGAACATGCTGCTACATTAACAATCGCGATTGCTCTGGAAGCAATAACAAGAAAAAAATTAAAACAGTGTTAACGCCTCAAGACTAGCGGAAAACTCAAAAGCAACATCCACAAACAAAATCAGGGCATTAGCTGGGGCGACTGCCAGCAAAACAACTGTTCGTCGTCCAATTTATGAGTCCCCAATACTTAAAGCTAGGAAAACCAAGAGAAAAACCACCGCTGAATCCTGCACGTAAGCAACAGCGACTACAATTTGCAAAGATCACATGACATGGGATGTGCGTGCAAACTAGCGGTGTTTTAAATGAAAGTAGTGTTTTCGGACGAAAATAAATTCAATTGATATATCTGTGGTCATAAGGCACAACCGCTTAAGTCGATTTTCCATACTTTTCAGGAGACGTGTTTCAAAAGAGTCTGGGAAATCAGGAGATTACTATATCGCTTACATTTTTTCACCGAGATGAGGGTTTTCTCTATTTCTTCCACTTGGTTTGAAGTAATTTGTTTGCTAATTATTTGCAAATTCAGAAATTAGAAACTTAAGCTGTTTTGCTTATTAAGTTGCTTGCTAAGAAAAAACATAACTTGATCTAAGCTGTTATTCCGAACGAATAAATATAAATTTCACAAACCAAAGTCAACTTAGGCTGTTTTTCTCTGCGATGGATGAAATAATTGCTAATTCTGTCCTCAGCTTAACTTTATTTTTCCAAATTTCTTATTCTTATTATTATTATTATTATTATTATAATTATCTGAATCATTAGTGAATCATCTGAATTTTACCACTTGAAAATTTCCTTCAAATGTAGGCCCAATGGATTAGATTGAATTTGATTAAATCTGGTGCATCTAAATGATAATTGTAGGTGATTGTTAATATACCTTAAATGTACACACATATGCACGTATACCTAAAATACAAATATGGATATGTGTATAGAATATATGTAACCGGCCGAGCTCGACTTCAGGCCAAACTAGTTTATCCTAGTCCAAACCGGTAACCGGGATATCAGGACATGCGTGGGATAAACCGCCAGGGTTCCACAAGTTGCGGGACTTCCCTACAAGGTTAACGAGGACCGCTGGCAACGCTCGAGTTATATATATAAACATATATATGTATGTTACCGGCCAAACCCGATTTCAGGCAGTTTATCCGAAGCATATCAGGACAAACCTGAGCGTGTTAGGCCAAACTAGTTTTGAATTGTTATTCCAGTAATATATTGGGTAAAATTAAAAGACAGTCAATTAGATGAGCAATATTTATTCAAAAAAGGTCTACTTAATTATAAAAAAAATATTATTGAGGGAAATTTTCGATTTTTTTTTTTCAATAAAGGAGAGCTAGTGCAATGAACTTACTGCACCTATCAGTTCATATATTATTTCGCATATCAACAACAACGATTCGCATTTTGTTTCTTCGCAGTTTTGATTTGGCAAACTTTCATTTAGGTTTGTAATTATTTTGCCATAAAATGTCCTGCATTCACAATTTCGCTTTATTTCATTTGGCAAAATATTATTTTGTATTTTTAATTTGTTTGGCTTTCATTTTATCACATGTAAAAAATTTCACGCAAAATGATAAAATGAAAGCAAAACAAATTAAAAATACAAAATAATATTTTGCCAAATGAAATAAATCCATACATTATCGTATGGATCGTCTTGGGTATCAATTTTTACATTATATTTCTCCAGATTATCTTCTTTTCCACTACCAGAAGAACCTTCTACAGGTCCGCCTCCCCAAGTATGTTGAAAACTGATAACTTAAGATTCCGAGTAATTTCTTACAATTAATTATAACTAGTGCCCAGTGCGGGAAATCTCGCATGTCGAAACCCTATAACTGTTTAACTGTTTATGGTTTAAGAATGAAATAGTTACTTTCCTACTGGCACCTTGTTGCAAAAAATAAAAGTTTCTTTTCGTGATGGTAATGGTAATGGTAATTTAAGATTAAGTGTTAAAAAATTGTTAGTGTTTATAAAATGAGAGTGCAATTAGTCACTGCTCTAGGACATTCTCTTTCTTTGAACACCTCATTTGTTAATATTCGTTGAAATAAATAAAATTTGTACCATTTCAAAAGTCGTATGACGAATGAATTCAGTTCATAAGCATTCGATCACAATTGGAATCATTGAAATACGTGCAGAAGTAATCTCTCAGGAGGAATCACAACCTCATGCGCTAGCTATTTAAACCTTAAACCCAACCATGGAGTTCAGCGCGATGCTCATACTAATCTTTCGTGAATATTTCTTAAACTATGAAACTTATGATGATGCCATTCAAGACAATCAAAAACAATGTTAGTAGGCAGCCGGAAATCAGTTATTCAAATGTGCATGTGCAGTACAGGCGATAATAGCCGAAAGACGAAAAAAAGGTGTGGCAGGTGTCTAAGCTCCCTTTGCGGCGTACATAGCCGGACTGTGTGTCAGGAGTGCCTCGATTCTGACTTTTAGGTTATTTAAAACATTGAAATAAGTGTTTAATTTCAATAAAAATTAATTTTAATTAAAATGTTTTTTTTTTATCTTCGAAATAAGAAGATAAATATGTTGGGGTCCTCTGGACCTCAGGGTAGTTCCAGTGTTTCTCCACGGATAGGTATGGTTTAAGATAACGGTTAGTCATATAGATAATATGCAAAAGAAACCCACACTCGACATAAAAAAAAACTAGCACGTCGATAAATTATTTTTTTCCAGTAGATACTCTACTGAAACTTAAAACAGAAAGCTAGACAAAAACAAAACGGGCAACACAAAAAATTATTATTTTTTTTTTTTTTTTTTTTTTTTTTGCCGAGGGTAGGTGAAAATCTTCCATAGACACTATGAGAATAGCAAGCGCGTGCTCATAGTAGTGTCAGATTCTTACTGACCAAAAACACCACCCTTCGATATAAATTTGTTAGATACTGCAACTAAGTTATACTACTTATCAAGCAATTTTTCTATCACGAAATATAAACGTTTGGCAGGTTACTTTCCAATGAAAGATCCTGCATGTTCCACAATTTAGACGCGGTTAATCCTTATCTCGCCAAGTCGAAAGGTTTTGTTCTTTGTAGTCGGCGCAATAAATTGCTCTCATCCAAAATAAGTAGGACTGTATTATTAACATGTCCGATTAGTCGGTTTCTATGTTTTCGCGCGAAGCTTCTAGTTTCAGCTTCGATTGTCGGAATTCCGAGATCCCTGTGGATATCGTCGTTTCTAGCATACCACGGTGCTTGGACAATTTCTCTTAGCACTTTATTTTGAAAGGTTTGTAAAATATTGGCATTTGTTTTCTTGGTACAACCCCAAAGTTGTATACCGTAGGACCACACCGGCTTTAGCACTTGCTTGTATAAAAGCAGTTTGTTCTCGGTACTGAGGTGGGAATGTTTCCCGATCAGCCAGTACATTTCTCTATATTTGATTTCTAATTCTTTACGTTTCATTTTCACGTGCGAATTCCACTTCAGCTTTGCGTCAAGTGTCATTCCCAGGTATTTGGCTTCATTTGCAATGGGAATTCGGGCCAAATTTATAAAAATTGGCAAGTCATTAATATTTCTATAAGTGAAATTCACGTGAACAGATTTAGTTCCGTTAAGGGCGATCCGCCAGTCCCTCGTCCATTCATTTACTTTATTCAATGCGTTTTGCAGTTTGGCAGTCGTTTCCTCGATTGTTTTACCTACTGCTAGGATAGCGGTGTCGTCGGCAAACGTAGCCAGCATAGTGCCATCTTCTTTCGGTATATCACGAGTATATAACAGATAAAGAAGCGGCCCCAGAACGCTTCCTTGCGGTACGCCGGCCGAAATTTTTGAGCTCTGAGTATTCGTTTCCATTTCTAACACGGAAGAGTCTATTTCCGAGATATGAATCCAAAATCTCGTATAGGTACACGGGGAGTACTTGTCGTAATTTGCATTTCAAGACATCGTGCCACACCTTATCAAAGGCTTGCGAGACGTCAAGAAATACGGCTGAGCATATCTTTTTTTCTTCTAGTGCTTTTTCGATTACGTTAGTAATTCTATGCACCTGGTTAATTGTCGAATGCTTACTTCTGAACCCAAACTGGTGGTCAGGGATTAGATTATTTTCTTCTATAACCGGTTGGAGACGCCTTAGTAATATCCTCTCGAAAATTTTTGATACGACTGGAAGAAGCGAGATCGGTCTGTATGATTTTACTTCATATGACGGTTTTCCTGGTTTTAAAACCATAATGACTTCCGCAACTTTCCATTGGCTCGGCACGTGTTTTAATCTGAGTGCAGCATTTATAATATGGAGAAGCTTAATAAATGCTCTTCTAGGTAAGGCTTTGAGAATTTGTCCGGTAATCAAATCATAACCAGGAGCTTTCTTAGGTTTTAGTTTCGCGATCTCACGTTCGAGTTCTCTAAGCGTTGCAGATCTGCGCGTTAAATCGTCAGATGGTGGAACTACCATCCTTGTGAGATTGATGTTGTCATGAACCACTTGACCATCGTTCGGTTTAAAGGTTTCTTCCAAATGGGCGGCAAAAATATCCGCTTTTTCTTTATCTTCCCTTGCCCATTCATTTTGATTTATTTTAAGTGGCGGCGCGGGGATTTTGGGCCTTTTGGTGCCTTTTACGGCTTTCCAAAGGGAATAATTGGAATCTTTTTTCGCTGTTAAACTTTCAAGGTAAGAGCCTATCGCACGATTTTTAAAATCCTTAATGCTATTCTTTAACAAATTGCAGAGACCATTCAGATGGGTTTTATGCTGTGGAGCACGACTTTGTTGCCATCTTTTACGCGCTTTTCTTTTTTCCCTAATTAATTCCTTTATTTCAGCAGGATATCGTAGACCGTATTTGTCTGGCGTTTTTCTTGGATTATGCGTATTATTCCAAGAGGCGAGCTGTACTATCTCAACGAAGCGATCGACTTCAACCTCAAGTTCATAGGGTGTCGTAAGCGGTACGCTCAGTTCAACATTTACTTCGATTTCGTTCCTAAAGCCTTCCCAGTTAGTTGTTCTGCCGGTTAATTTCGCTGGCTCTCGGTTAAATAATAGTTTTTCGCTCAATGTCAAAATAACTGGGGAATGATCAGACGACAGATCAAAGCTTTCTTCAACTTTTATGTGGTTGTTAGATATTCCTTTCACCACGAAGAAATCGATCAGGTCAGGTATTTTCAAAGTATTAGCTGGCCAGTAAGTCGGTTTGCCCGTCGAATGGAAATCACAACTGTACTCCATACCTGCCCCATAGAGCATTCTACCTTTTTGCGAGATGTATCTAGAGCCCCAGAACGTATGTTTCGCGTTAAAATCGCCGCCAATAATGAAATTAGGTTTCAGCGATTTAAATAAGTTAGTAAAATCACTTTTTTCAAGCGCGGAACGCGGTGGACAGTAAATAGATGAGATTTTAATAGTACGCTGACTATTTTTAACTCGAATTGTGCACATTTGCAGAGTTTCAAGCTCTATCTTTAGGTCTTCGCATTGTTCAATGCAGTCTTTAATAAACAAGGAAGATCCGCCTCTTGCTTTTCCCGAAGGGTGACAAGCGTGGTAATCAGTATAGCCTTTTATTTTTAAATGCGATTCCTTTTTCACGTGAGTTTCAGAAATCAAGCAAATGTCAATATCTTTTTCTCGCATGAATATTTCCAATTCGTCAAGTTTTTGCAAAAGTCCGTTTGCATTCCAAGTACATATTTTTAACATTCTTTTTTCATTCAAATTCTAGGTGAAGTACGCGTTTTCCGTGAATAACTCTCGAGCTTAACCAACCTATCGAGAATAATTTTATTTATTTTGCTTTGCTCTTCAAGTTTCGCGAGAATTATTGAGAAAACTTGAGAAGCAGGGTCCGTCGGGATTTCGATGTTTTTTGATTTTTCGGATGCTGCAGCCTGGGCGTAGGTCTGCACTCCTGCTGTCCGAGGGCTATTACTTGATGTCTTTTCTAATGGCTTTTCATTACCATTTCTCTTAAGGCCAGAAGTCGAGGGCTTTTCTCCTGTCACCAACTTTTTCCGCTCTGAACCCGGTGGTTTTTGTTTGCCTACGTTCCCCTGACCGATCTTACTATTTGCATTAGTTAGCGGTCTTGTTATTTTATTTTGAGGCTTATGGAGTGCATCTCTCCGTTTTTGCAACTCCTTAGCTACTTCACAGCCTCTATAATTTGCCGGGTGCTTTCCCTTACAATTAGCACAGATTGCGGGGGCTTGTTTGTTCACTCCACAGTCTTGGGAGAGGTGATTTCCGGCGCATTTCACACAACGCGGTTCTTTTTTGCAGTACGTTTGCGTATGATGAAATCCTTGGCAACGTTTGCACTGCGGAATTATTTTTAAATTTCTACGCATGGGCTCGATTTTGACCACGATATTCAATATGGTTTTAATTCGGTAGATATCGTCGATGCTGTCAGATTTATCTATATACAAATGCAGGCAGAAACCCGACAACGATTCGAGAATAATAAAATCTCTAAAAATAACCGGAGACCCATTCTAAAACCTTTCTGCAATAGCTCACTTAACATACAGACTCCATTTTACTCAAAAACCCAATACCTCCAAATTTGCTATAAATGTCGATTACCAGGACATCGTGCTAACGAATGTAGATCCGCATACCACGAAAAATATCAAAAACTTCCTTCTAAGCCTATAAAACAAAGTGTACCGATTTGCTATAGTTGCCGCTCACCCGGACATCGGGCCAGCGAATGTAAGACAGCGTACAAAGAAAAGACCCAACGAAAAGAACAAATTTGTTACAACTGCAGAACCCCTGGTCATCTATCTCGTGACTGTACAAAACGTCACCAACCCCACTCGTTCAGACATGACTATCCATCTGAAGGAAAACCTCGGAAAATACAGCGTCTGCTACGTGTCGAAGACGAATGCGGTTTACTGAAAGATATCAACGTCGATGGGCGATACGTGAAAGGCTTCGTAGACCTGGGAAGCGATTACACTACTATCAAGCAATCGGAAATACGAAAATTTGGCTGGGGAATGGAGTCGTGTAACGCAAAATTGCAGGGTTTCGGTATGATATCTAACAGTACAATAGGAAAAATTTTCAAAAATGTAACAGTGGGTAATGGAACTCTGAAAATCGATATTTTGGTCGTCCAAGACGAATTACAGGACTACCCAATGATCTTAGGTAGAAACTTTTTGGATTCTGACACAGTCTGCATTATTAAGAAAATTGGTGTTCTAACAGTAACGCGAAACGAAATCGACCCATGACTAAACAGCAGTACTTCGCAATTGGATCAAACGGTAAGATCAAAAATTAAAATCGAAGATATTTCTATTGGTAACTTTAAATGCACACCTAATGATCATGTTCAACTTCTTGAAATACTAAATAAGTACCGCGACTGCATTGCAATAAATATAAAAGAACTAGGTATTACAAACAAAATTCAAATGAAACTCAAATTAAAAGAACAAAAAATAATTGCTCATAAACCATACCGAATCCCCTACAATGAGCTTCCTTCTCTCGAAAAAATAATAGACGAACTTTTAGACAGTAAAATTATCGAACATTCAAATTCTGAATTATCGTCCTTGATTCACATTCACAGTTTCACATCGGCATTGTTTTCATTGAAAGTAAGGCCGGTAGTTATCAAACGCTCATTATAAGTTGGTGGATATAATTTTTTTTCGTCAAATTTAATTTCATTTAATAGTAAAATAAGAAACATGTTCACTTAATTCATTATAATTTTCCTTTCCTTTTCGGATAAGTTCGTATTTCTTTCTTTTCTACTCATTTTAAAATTAACAGAAATAATTTAAATTTGAAATGACAACAGAGTTCGGTTGATAGCTACCGGCCTCCATATTTCTCCCTCACTTTCATGTCATATTTGATATTTCGATAACATTTTCTATCCAGGCTAAGCACCTAAGACTGGATAATTATCCAGTTTTCGTAAGCCTATATAGGCTTAGTTGTTAGTGTAATTAACATGGAAAAAAATTTCTAAGCCTATATAGTTTTGAAAAAAACACGCCTATTGTAAAACTACATAATGTACACTAAATACTTGTATCCTAAATAGTGCTCATCTGGCGACACCATTATTATATTGTCATATGCACATGTAAGCTCTATGTAATTTCCTATGAATAAAGACACTCTTGTTCCGACATTCTGGTTTCACTGACGTACATAACACATATTTAGGACACGAAATAAGTGAAAAGGGTATATAGCCAGGCAGTATAAAAATCAAAGCAATAGAGAACTTTCCCATACCTCGCGATACCCGACAAGTGAAACAATTCCTGGGACTTACCAGCTATTTCCGCCGTTTCGTTTATAATTATGCTAAGATCGCTTCACCTCTTAACGCGTTATTAAAAAAGGGTGTATCGTTGGACGAATAAAATGGGAAAGGCATTCGAAATACTCAAAGGCAAATTATGTGCATCCCCGATTCTGGTGATATATGACCCTAAAAAAGAACACGAGCTTCATACAGACGCGTGTATGATGGGTCTTGCTAGTGTTTTGATTCAATTGAGTGAGCCCGGGGAAAAAAAGCAGTGTCTTACTTTAGTCGAGCGACAACTAAGGACGACCAAAAATATAATAGTTATGAACTCGAGGCTCTAGCTGTGGTAGAAAGTTTGGAGCGATTTAGATACTACCTGCAAGGTAAGCATTTTACCATTTATACTGGCTGCAATTTAGATACTACCTGCAAGGAAAGCATTTTACCATTTATACTGGCTGCAATTCGTTAAAGATGACATAAGCCAAAAAGGAAATCATCAAAAGAATCGCCAGATGGTGGTTAAAGATCCAGGAATTCGACTATAAACTGGAGTACCGAACCGAACAGCAGATGCAACACGCAGACGCCTTGAGCAGAAACCCAGCAAAAAGCCCTGTCCAGATGGAGGAAGCCGGCTTAAGTATGATGATAGTTCAAGCACAACAAGAAGATTGGATTTCTGTTACACAAGGACGCGATAGTCAACTTAAAGAGATACAGGAAGTACTGGGTAACCCGGACGTGAAATGTCCAAGAAGAAAAGACTACGAAAATCAATATGTGTTTAAGTATGGGCGCGTATTCAAAAAAACAGAGAAAGGACTTCGATTTGTTGTACCAAGAGGAGTAAGATGGCGTGTCATCAAATCATCCCATGACGACATTGACATTGGACGCGGTGGACTTGAGCGTACAATTGAGCATATTCGACGTACTTACTGGTTCCCGAAGATGACAAGCGTTGTTGGGAAATATTTGAATAGTTGTATTGCTTGTTTATATAACAAACGAAGTAAAGACGAAACGCGCTATCAAGTTCGCCCTATCCCGAAAACTCCAATACCATTTTATACAATACACATTGACCATCTATGCCAATACGTAAAAACCATGAAAGGAAATTTCTACATCCTGGGTATAAAAGACAGCTTGACGAAATTCCTAATTTTACGACCAGTGAAAGCAACAAACTCGAACGCGGTGATAAAAACGTTGATTGAGCTATCACAGTTTTTCGGCACACCGACCCGAATTGCGTTCAAAGTGTTTAACAAATATTGCTTGGACAATGGAATTCGGCACATCTTGAATGCTGATAGGACACCCAGAGCAAACGGACAAATCGAACGTTACTTCAGGACAGTCAAAGTCTCATTGGCCACAATGACGGTTTGTCAAGATGGGAGGGATTGGGAAGACCATCTCTCATCAATACAATTTGGACTCAACGCGTAAAACACAAAATAACGAATCAAACACCACAAGAACTACTATTTGGATTCAAACCGAAAAAAATTTTAAGTAACCAACTGAATATTGCACTTCAAGAAGGCGTTTCCAGCAATGAAGATGAAAACATTCCATTAGCTGAACTTCGCGATAAAGCAAACCGACTCACCCAACAACGACAAATTCAACAGGCAAAGAGCTTTGACACAACTCATCGAAAACCTCAAACATATCAAGAGGGCGATTTAGTCCTCCTACGAGTTGAGCATCCAGCTACCGGACAGTCGAAAAAACTTCTCCCGAGATTCATGGGTCCATTTGAAGTAAAGAAAGTTCTTCAAAACGACAGATATCTAATTGGCGACGATCAAGCTTTTCAAGTTTCGCAACGACCATATTCCCCCGTACATGCGGCAGATCGAATAAAACCATTTGCAAAAATCAGCGACATCAATTGGGAAGAAATAGATGAAACAGACCACGATGAGGACCATGTTCCTGAACTGACAACCAAAATCAATTGAAATTATGTTTTTTTAGTAACTTTTTAGTTTGTATGTTTTAAAAAAAAAATGAATTGCTTTACGATGAATTTAAATGTTCCTATGTATTCAGATACTACTATTACTTAAAATTAGAATTGAATTGAAATGATCTTTAATTTAAACATACCAAGACACTTAAATCATGGATTGCTGAAATTTATAATTGAATTAATCTTAACGGATATTAAAATGTTTTTGTTTTTGAAGTTGATTTCTTTATTTTGTATACTGGAGGACATATATATTTTGTTTTGGCCAGGATGACAGAAACATCGGAATGTCCACAGTAAAGAAAAGGTAAATAAGAATATTTTTCAATGGAATACCAAATTGACATTTCAGATTCAGATGTACGTTCAGGGGTTTAGTGAGTTACATATGATTGCAATGAGCGAACTGAGTGGAATGGATAATCTGAGTGGAATAAGAAAGTGAAGTGAGATGAGATAACTGAGTGGAAGGAATATTCTGTGTGATAGGAATAATCTGTGTGGAAGGTGAACTGTGTGCTGCGTGAATAAAGGAAACTGAGTGTTGGTATGCTGAGTGCAGTGAGAGAACTGTGTGGATGATTTAATATGAAGGAGAAGAGCATCGAACAAATGAATTTTGAATTAAGGTAACTGTATAAGTTAGAAAGATACATACAGTAGATGATCAGTAAAGTTATTTTAGATTTCGTTTGGGAAAATTCTTCATTCAATATTGAACTAAATGTACTTATTTAATTGAGTTGATTGATATAGAGTAAATATACATATAAAAAAAAATACAGCACTGGGGACAGTGTACCACAGGATGGCCGATCTAGCTTTATTGGGCACGGAAATCCCTCTTATCCAAAGGTATAACAGTTTAGGATAGGTCTGCACAATGCAGCTCATCGGGTGAGACAGACGTATTGAATTAAGATTTCTTTCCGTATCTGATCGCTATGGGCCCTTGACGAGTTCGCGCAGTGTAATATTTCTTATTGCAATATTTCTGTGTAATAGTTCTGTGTAATACTTATAAATTCTAAGGAACTTTGTTGAGATTCCTATTAAACTTAACTTACAAATAAGTGAGCTTCTATTAATGGTGTCAAAAGCTGCCTTAAAATCAACAAAAAAAAGCATATAGCTTTCTTTTTCTTGCCATAAATTTCTTAGCTATTGTATCTAAGGCAAAGATTTGGTCAACCGTCGAAAGTCCAGCCCGAAAACCGCCTTGAGAGACACTAAGCCGATTATTACTTTCAACCCAGCTTATTAAACGTTGATAAAGAATCAGAGCGAACATTTTTCTCAAGGTACACTGTAATTTTCAGCTAGGGCGCTATCACCCTTTTTGGAAATTGAGAAAATTAAGGACTTAAGAAAAAGTTCTGGAACGTCTTCATTTACGAAAACTTTATTAAAGAAAACCAAAAGGGAGTACAGAAAATTTGAGGTACCATATTTAAAGAACTCAACTGGAATCCTATCTAGTCCAGGGGCCTTATTATTCTTCATATTTCGTAGCGCGGTTTCTAACTCAGCCAGAACAAAAGGTGTATCCAGTTCGTTAACAATGACATCAGGAGATGCATATTGGAATTGCACTGGATTAGATACCGGACCTAAAAGTTTGCTGAAATGTGAGGCTAGTGACTCTACACCAACCGCTATTAGGGCTTTTTGTCTGCAGTGCCCTAACTGACGAACTCTACTCCAGAAGGCTTTTGAATCTTTGCAGGCGCTGAGCTCTAGGGCAACTCTTTTAAAATAATTGTTTCTTTTACTTTCGCACATTATTTTATATTGCTTGTTACAATTAGTATATAACGTTCTGAAAAAAACCTGATTCGTTTTACGGAAAATATTCAAAAAAGAGAAACATGTCTTCCTAAACTGTATGCATTCCCATTCGTACTATTCCTCGTGAAACTTTTTTCGGAGGCCTCCGCGTTTGGGGCAGGCGTTTTTAATAGCTTTGATTGACAGCTTTGATTGTATTTCTTCACTTGAAGAACGTTGAGGCTCGGAAAATATATTGATACGATTATTTAAATAACTCTTATAAAGTTCGATCTGCCCAGAAATCCACTTAAGTTTCGGGAATTTTTGACCGGTAGGAGGTAGGACTATGTCTGAAAATTGCAGAGTGATTGATATAGGCAGATGAGCGGAGTAGTTCGCCGTAAGCACATTGAAATCTCTTATGATATCAAACCATTCCCCTTTTACCACGCAGTAGTCGATGACAGAGCAACCCCTACCAGCGACAAAAGTGTATTCCGCATTTGAATCACCTCTCCATCATATACCATTCATGACTACAAAGCCAAAATCTTCGAACATGCTTATAAGACGCCTTCCATAACTGTTAACGGTGTCGTCCAAAGAGCTTATCACACCACTAAAAACATCATGGTTACATATAGTTAACATAGTTGGATTTTGGTACAAACCTATTCTTGCATTAAGGTCACTAAGTATCATAATGTTACGAAAATTTATAAAATTTAAAAAATTGTATAACTCTAAAAAGTCGTGATTCCAGTTGTTACAATTAAGGTAAATTGGTATAATATAGTAATGCTCATTTCTATACAGTATTTCAATTACTAGCGTATTAATTATGATTTTAAAATCTATAACATTCTTCAAATTGTTTCTGATAGCACATAACATTCCACCGCTTGCTCTACCGTGAATATTATTTCTAATTGCGGGAATACATTTAATAAAATAATTACTGAAATAGTTAGAAAACTGGTCTTCTTTACCTTCCTCTAAAAAAGTTTTAACTAAAATGATCAAATCAAAATTTGAAATAAATCTAAAAAAATCAGGAGTTATCAGTTTGTTTTTGAGACCTGAACAATTATACGATACAACATTCAAATTCAATACATTACTTAGACAAACGGCAACACTTTCCTATGGCTGATGTCTTCTGCTTTGTTGACTACCGCTTCCAGGTTGGCGTAAGGATGACACATCTATCGGAGGGAGATTGTTGTCAAAATATTGCAGGCCAACTCTCCAAAAGTGTTTTTGACAAATGTTAACTGATCTGTTGTTTTGATCGTGTTGTTCTCAAGTCGAACATTTTGCCATTAAATTCGAGTTTTACTCTTTTAATTATAATTTTGGCGGACGGTGAAAGTGCAAGAAGATTTGTTTTAATTGTATACAGCGTTTTTCTTTTGTGCCGGTTAACGAGCGATTGTTCGCGGTGAATTACAATTCCATTGCCTTTAAGCCTTGAAGATGCGTCTAGTATTTTACTCGCGGACTCGCGGTGTCACAAGGTGTAAAGTTGAGGACTACCATGGACTTATTTGTGTTGTGGTTTGTGTATCCTTGTGAACTTTTTATCGGTAACTCAGCGTCTCCTTGTAGCTGGATAAGGCCCATACAAGTTTGTTTTGCGAAGTCAACTTTATTTCAATAAAGGAGAACTTGTAGTTTTGCCTGAAATCGGGTTTGGCTGGTTACATATATAAAGATTGGTGTCAAATTTTCTGTGTAAAATTTCGTTCCCTCCGTCGTGTATAAGAAATCGGTATAAGTGTTAACTTCTTGTACCACCACGGGCTCGATATAAAGGGTGATTTTTTAAGAGGTTGGGAACTTTTTTTAAAAAAAAAACACAAAAAATTCGAAAAAATGAATGAAATATTTATTTGAATCGATAGTTTGAACCTTGCAATTTAATGTTTAAAGATAATTTCATGCAAATGTTGACCGCGGCTGCGTCTCAGGTAGCCCATCCGCTGAGTCCAATTTTGGCATACTCTTTCACAGATATCGGCCGGTATCTCACGAATGAATGCATGGATGTTGGCTTCCAGTGCGTCAATCGAAGCGGGCTTGTCCCTATAGACATTAGCCTTGACATACCCCCACAAAAAATAATCTAATGGTGTCAAATCGCACGATCTAGGCGGCCAATTGACCGGCCCGAAACGTGAAATTAACTGTTAAATTAATTAATTAAATTAAATTCGGCGTTGTGGTAGGTCGGCTGGCTTTAGTTCTTGCACCAGCTGTATCTTAAAAGGATTTACGCCCAAATCCTTCCGCAAAATTTTCCACGTAGTGCTGTAACAAAGGCCTAACTGCTGGGAACGGCGCCGAATCGACATTTCGCGGTCTTCTGTCACACTAGCTGATACGGCCGCAATATTTTCTTCACTACGCACAGTCCGTAAACGTGTTGGTGGTTTAATGTCCAACAAAGTAAATTTGGTGCGAAATTTGGTCACAATCTTCCGAATAGACTGCTCAGAAGGTCGAGAATGCCGATCATAAAATGGAAGCAGCGCGCGATGAACATTTCGAACCGAGCACGAATTTTGATAGTAAAATTCAATAATTTGCAAGCGTTGTTCATTTGTAAGACGATCCATGGTTAAATTGCAAACCAAACTGAAGCTGTTTGACAGTGACACAAGGTACTAAACACACGTCAGCTGTCAAAACCAGTGTTGCCAAAACCAAACCAGCTAAAAAATCACCCTTTACATACATACAAGGTAGGGTCTACGCATATTGTTTTTTTTTTTTTGAGTTTGTTTGCGAGTACATAAAGATACTAAGTGAAGAGGGAAGGATTTTCTTTGTTTACTGTTTTTTGTTTTGCAACTTATTGCTTTTTAGTGTTCCGTCTGTACCAAAACGGAACACTAATGGAATCAGTTCGGTGTCTGTTTGTCTGTCTGTCCGTCTGTCTGTCTGTCCATCCGTCTGTCACAGGCCTTTTTCTCAGACGCCATTTAACGTAGACCATTGAAACTTGGAACAGTTGTAGCAATTAGTGGCCCAAACACTGAACTGAACTTAAAAAATTGAATTTCGACTTTGGGGGGATAAGTGAAATGTTTAAAAAAAAGTATTCTTTGGTTTTATTCCTAAAGATATTAAGAATAAATAACGTCGCTTTTGAATATTTCGATACTTTGATAGTTTTTTGGTGGCAGATAAGACTTCTTTCTTGTGCAATGCACATTGCAATACAAGATCTATTTCGGTAATTGTGTACAAAATGGAAAACACCTCGATTTTGATGAAATGTTTTTATGATGTAGGTAGAGGGTATTTTTTCGAGTATCTTTATGCATCGATGCCAAAAGTGGAGTCACTTTGTACATAATTATCATTATTTCGCTCGACGAATTATGTTGTTCTGAAATCAGGAGATGGTAACCCTACGGGGATTGCTCTCCGATTTGCGGCGATTTGTCATGCTACTACGGTAGTCCAGTGAGTGTTTATAAGAGCGACCGATTTATTAGGGTACGTTAAACATCGATAGTACTATCGATAGTATCGATGTTTACATGCTATCGAAAACATCGATGTTATTTTTCTTAATATCGATAGTTTTTGAAATAAAAAACGTGCCGTAACTGTGAACTGTTGCGCACATTCTCTTTTGCATCACATTTTTTTTCCATGCTCATAAGCGGGGAAGTCCCGGAAAAGATTCTTTGTCTGTTTTGTGCACGTGCAATCCGATTGATTTTTTTTTACTTCTCTGTACGTTCTGTGTTGTTTAGGTACTGTGTACTTCTTGTCGGTGAAGATTCAAAAGGAAGAGCTGCTTACAATTGCAGAAACGCAATAATTGACATACGACAATTTTTTGGAAAAACCGCCAATTGATAGTGATAAGTGTCCCATCGGTTATTGGATAAATTCCAGCTCACAGTTACTGAAGAAATTTTGCACAGTTATATTTGTGCATACCAGCAACTTTTTTTTTCTAAAGCCGGCATGATACATAGCGATCTAGGAAACAGATTTTAAAGGCAAAACGCCTTAACGCCTTAAATTACTTTTCCTAAATCAAAATGTAAAGTTATTTGAAAAAACCAATATGTAATGTTCTTGTTTTTAAATAATGATTTTGAAGTAGCTCGTTGTTTCATTAAATTTGTTTCAACTATCGATACTATCGATAGTTTATCGATAGTTTAAAGAAAAATATCGATAGTATCGAAATACTAAACTATCGATGTTTAACGTACCCTACGATTTATGCAAGCTATTATAACAATACTGAGAGCCAAATGTCCTATCTTCGCTGTACTGACAACTTTTGTGGACCCGAATATAGAACCTAAGAAGTTTCACTTCTAACGCGCGAGATTCTCACGCACTTTTTTTGATTTAATTATATTATTTTATGCGTCAATTTCGCGTACAGTCCAGTAAAGTATAGTGAACGTAATGTCGTACTAAGAGCCAAAATATAACGGTGCGGAGGATGGGTTAAAGCACGAATAGTGGAAATGGCATAAGGGCTGAAACAGGATATGGGGGAAATTAACGACAGCTGCAGGAGTTTCGTGGTCGGGAGAGACTTAGCTGCGCTATGTTCCAACTTTAGCGCCCCTTTTTGTTGTGATAAGCAGGGATAGGATTTTGCTAACTTTGCCTATTTTTCTTGTTTATTTGGAAGATAGTATCGACTTTACACAAATACGTTTCATGTCCTCATGATTCCAAATACATATATGTATTTTATTTTGCCTTTTTTTGCCTTTTTATACCATTATTGCCTTTTTTGCCGTTCTTGCCTTTTTCTGCCTTTTTTCATATTTTGCTTTTTTCTTAAAGTTTGTTCGTTAAAAAAATAATGCTCGTTTGTATGCATGTTCATCTGTGCAAACATTATACTTCTACCTCACAAAACGTAAAACGCATTCTTACATTCCTAGATGCATTACAATTTAAAACGTCTAGTCTGTGGGGAAAGTCAACATGGAAATATCGTACACAAGCGAATACCCTGCGTGCGTTGCTACGCTTTATAAAAAATACATATTGCATTGCCGCCACCAAAAGTGTCCCTGCCCTGCGATCACTGATCTATATATGTATGTATGTATGCTTGCACATATCTACCCGTTTTGGTTTGAAAATTGTTATTGCTTGTGTGCATTCATAAATATTCAAGTACACGTATTCCGACAAATCTATGTTGGGCGGTAGAACGAGTATACAGGTCAAAATTTGTCAAAATGAGAAAAATACATCATTCGATTGCAAATTTTATATATCATGTTTGGTAAAAGCTGTATAGGTTTATTGCACACACAAATGGTTAAAAAAAGGCAGTGCAAAGTAGCCTTACTGTATGTGACATTGTAGAAGGTTTATTTAGTTATTTTTGACTTATACTCGTTCTACCGCCCACCATAGAAATTGAAAAATATTTTCCAGAAGTACCGTCAAACATTGGTGTAAATAATGTTGAAAGCTTTAAATGGGCTACACTCGTTTCAACTAGCTTCTTCAAGGCGCTTCTAAGAGACAACCGGAGAAGATTATTGCCAGAAAATTTCAAAAAGCTCTTGGTAGTTCAATCTTGCTTTTTAATAAATGCCTTTTTTTGCCTTTTTGAGGCTTTTGTTTTGCCTTTTTTTACTTGTTTAGGTCAACAAAATCCTAACCCTGGTGATAAGTATCCGTTCGCTAAGAAATTCGCGAAGCGTTGTTTCCTTGCACGTTTTGTGTTTTGTTTCGGGTAGGTTGGCCAAAGTTACAGCCACGCGACGCAAGCGTGCACGTCACTTTAGGTCAGCCATTGTTTCCTTTATCCGGAACTTACTTCCATGATATCCGGTTCCCAATCCTCACAGTCCTACCAAATTCAAATATGTACCCAATATCCGCATCTCCATGGGGATCTGTTTTTTTTTTATATCGCATATAAGAAGTTGGTTATCTGAGGATCCAGTCCATTCTCGAGTTAAAAAAATATATATAACATAGGGTATGTATGTATATATATGACGCATAACATATTTAAATTTAAAGTGATTGCTATTTATTTTTCCCAAATAGAGTTCCCTTTGAATTAAAAGGACACCTATTTAAGAAATTTAAATATTTTAATATCAAGTTAAATAGATTTCTATTTAATTCTCTTAATTTTGATTCTGCTAGTTTCAAATAGAAATCATTTTGATTCAAACAAGCATCTGTTTATAAAATTTACATTGAAAATGTTTATTTCAAATAGAAAACAAGTTGATTCAATCGAAAACTACATAAAATTATGATTAAAAATACCAAAGTTATTCATCTTTAATTTGAACAAAAACCATTTTGGCGCCAAATCATATTTATTTGTGTTTAGTTTAAACACGAATGGGTTTAGTTTTTTTCTCAGTGCACTGTTGCCCATAACACTGTGCAGCTGTTCTCATGCTTTTCGCGATGTATTCCTTATCAGAGGAGGAAAAGTTCTTAAAAGAAAGTAAAGTAAAAGTTCACGAAATTTATTTCGAAATAAAATAAAAAGGGGATTTTCATCGTTTACATATACATATACCCTCAATTATGGAAGTATGATATACAATTTTTCTAACATACAGTCCAATATAACGAATTATTACTATAATGCACAGGCTTTCGTTAAATGGGAAAATTCGCTTAATCGATCGTCATTTGATCTAACTAATAATCCCACCAATGTATTTATTTTAAGAAAGTAGGTCCGTAGAATTGCCTAACATTGATCACTTTTGAGCTTTAAAACGTTATGAAAAGATAATGGTTTGTTCTAATGGTTATCTGTAAAAAGCATATATTGGGGAGTGTTGAAGTGTTGAGTTCTTTAATCTACATATTTTAAAATGATCATATTTTGGTAAGAAGTTGTAGTAAAAAAAGTAAGTGGTCCTCGGTAGCCTAACATTGACCGGATACAATTTACTTTATTTTGAAGTTATAAAAGCAATGCAAAGCAATATAATATCAAAACTTTATTACTAACATTATTTGAAAAGTAGATAGGAACATACATAAATAACTTCAATCTAGGTAGGTACCCACACAAGTAGTCACGCTTAGCGGTCAATGTTGCGGATCCATGTATTCATACTAGTTCCAAATATTGACCAACCAGTCAAAGGTCAACGGTCAAAGATAGGACGAAGGCTAAGAAATTATTAAACACTTTTTATTTCCGATTAATTTGAAATACTTATTTACTTAGGTGGCGCTACAGTCCGGGGTGAACCAAGGCCTCAACCAACAACCTCTTCCAGCTAGCCCGGTCCTTAGCTAGCTGCCTCCAGTTGCGCACGTCAAGTTGGCTGAGGTCTTGTTCTACTTGTACGGCACGGTTTTTTAATATTTCACTAATAATATATGAAACCACATACCTATGATACTACGTTTGCACAATGTTTTCTGTCGTGCGGAAATGATTTTACTTAAAAATTAAAAATACGCGTTTGAAAAGGCCACTCGTTCTTGGGGGTTATTTTCAATTATGACATTTGTACATCTACAGATTTTTTTTCCTGTGATCTATAAATATCCAGGTATGAAATAAGTGGTAATATTATTTAAATATCTGGTCACTGTTTGTCGCTAAGAAAGTTTAAAAGATTTTATGATTTTTGGTCAAGGTTAGCGACCCAGTCAATGTTAGGTCATTTTACGGTAGGGATAAATGCGCAAATATGGAAAACTATATATTGTTTTTCACCTGAAATTATAAAGCATTCGTTAAATCGAGCCGACTTTTTTGCATCATTCGTAATAGAGCTATCAATGGAAAAAAATCTGATTCGTTATATTGGAAATTCATTAAATCGAGTATTCGTTAAGTTATACGTACACTGCGCAAGAATATAATACTTACCTACGATCAAGGTATATAATAAAATCAAAAAAAAATTTCTTTAGTTTCAAAGAGGCTTCTTCCCACTTTTTCTCCTCTTCTGACATCAGATGTTCTGCATTCATTTCACTTAAAACGTTGACTTAAAAAAATTACCACGGCAATACAGCGCTTTTTATATCCTTTTTATGACAATCTCAATAAAAATACAGTGTACTCTCTCCTTACGAACACCTCTCATAACCAGACACCTCTTATAACCGGACAGATTTAAAAAAACGGAAATAAATACACAATTTTTCATATACAAATCTCTCCCATAACCGGACACGGACACAAATTTTCATGACCGCGATAGAATGTCGCTCTCTCTTAAATGGACGAAATACATCTACGTATGCAAACTTTTACCATAATTTTTTTTTGATTTGTTCCCTATTCTTTACAAATTGCAAAGAAATTAAACAAAAATGTAAACTGTGGAGTGTGCCTTTGCGTCATCATCACGTTCACGGACACATGATTTTCGGTGGGGAACGCTAGAATGACACACGCATATCTCCGGCATTTTGAGAGATATGAACGTGTTATCCAACAACTACGAGTATGTGCATTTATAAATCCCATTGCATTTTTAAATAGGTTTGTATGATAAGTGTATGTATGAGTGTATGTGTCATTTTACGCTTGATTGTCATAGACAGAAATTAGTATTTTTTGTTCATTTGTGTTTATGACATAAAAATGAATTCCTTTATAAAATCAAATGAATTTATTTTTTTCTCCTACATTTTTTTCTATAACTACACAAATTTCTCGGTACCGTCAGTGAGAGTTCACTGTACTATAATTCCAATTTCAATTCAATTCAATTCAAATGACAGAAGTTTATTTTCTTTTTTTCCTTTGTTTGAATTATCCTTCAACACAAATCAAATTGTATCAGATGAAACAATAGGAACAATGAATACTTCTCGCATCGAATCGGTTGAAAAAGTGGGCGGAAAAGTTTGTGTGCGAGAAGCTTGTGAGAAGCTAGCAATTAATGCCCCCTATAGCACGTGTACACGTGTTACACGTGTAATTAAATTATCCGTGTATGAACACGTGTATATTATTTACACGTGTATTTAGTATTACACGTATATTTAGAATTACACGTGTATTTAGTTTTAGATCGTTTTGTATGGATCAGCTGATCCAGTAGACGATAAAAAATAAATGCAATTTTATAATTCAAATTTAATAATTAAAAAAAAGCCACGATAACATCTCAACTAGTCCAGTCGTTTCGTACTGAAATCGGAAGATTTTAAAAAAAATGTTGGTGTTTTAGTTATTATTGTTTGCTCCTTTATTATTAGGGTGCTGATGCTGATTACGAATCTACTATAGGTTCTTTTTTCTAGAAAAGAAATATCAAATACTTCATACAAACTTCATACCAAACTATGTAAGTTAACAGGCAATGACCCTTCACACTACACTTTTCCCACACACAGCACTTTTCCTCCACAAAGCACTTCCACTGAACACAGCACTTCCACCACACACAGCATTTCCACCTCACACAGCATTTCCTGCTAAGCACATTAACCTTAAGCACATCCATATAACTGTCAGCACTTTTCATTCATTCACCCCATGCACCCAATAATATAGTTTGTAAGCGTAATTTGTAAAAATGAAAAACAATAATAAACCAGTGTAAGAATAACAATCGAAAAGATAAGTCGTGTTTTTATTCAACATTAACTGGCGCCCAAATCGTGGAAACTCGCGTTTTGCAAAGTTTACTCCAAAAGTTTTTATGAAAAAACAAGGGAGTTGGTGATAATTAAAAATCCTTGTAAAGGATACCATCAGCAACAAAGCATCGAACGAGTGGCCACCCATCCATCACCCATCCGGAGCAACAACATTTCCTCATCGCGGGAACACCCTTACAAATCCTTATCAGAAAAAAGGATGAATATTATTTTACTGTAAGTCTAAGTGATCATAAAACAATACTAGAATTAGAATTCCTGTGACATAATAACTTAAATTAAGTGTTATAATAATAAAATAGAATTCGTTAATGTTTCGCAATTAGTTGGTAACTTACAAGTAAATTTTATAAGCCTTAAGCAAATATTGTACAAAAAATTATTACAAAAAGTGTAATTCTTCTCGTCATACAATAATAAAATCAATACAAAAATAAGAAATAAACATGACACCTCCATTACCAGATACAGTACCATCTAGTACCCTTGCAACGGCTATTGAAGTCGCAGTAGAGTCTGCTTGCGAAAACGTTCTCAAACAAATGACAAAAGTGTCCGCTGGGAGTATTCTTAAACATAATGAATTAATGGCACAAATAGAAACATTGTCTGAAAGATTAAAGAATTTAGAACCCTCAGATGAAACAGTTGTAACTTATAAGCCTATCTCTGTTACATCCGTCACGAATTGTCCGATTTCATTAGATTTAGTAAAATCGCTCCCTGAATTTTCAGGCGAACAAACGCGCTATCTTTCCTGGAGACAAGCAGCCCATACCGCAATTGAACTATTTAAGCCATATGTTGGTACTGAAAGGCACTACCAGGCAGTAGCAATTATTAGAAATAAAATAACCGGACCTGCCGATCTAATCATTTCTTCTTTTAATACTGTTCTAAACTTTGATGCACTTATAGCCAGACTAGATCACACCTATTGCGACAAAAGACCATTACATGTGTTAGAAAATCAGATGAGTATTCTATGCCAAGGAAGAATGTCAATATCCGATTACTACAATCAAATAGAGAAGAATTTGACATTAATAATTAGTAAAATTACCATGGAATATTCAGGAAATGATGGGTTAATTTTTTCACTAGCAGCAAAATACCGAACAGACGCATTACGCATTTTTATCTCAGGCCTTAACAAGCCGATATGCAATATTCTTTTCTCCGCTGGTTGTGAAGATTTACCCTCTGCTCTAGCGAAAGCTCAAGAGCTTGAAGCAAACCAACATAGGTATGAATTTGCAAGAGCTTTTGACAATCGTTTTGACCCCATTCCACCCCGTAGCAACCCACAGTATAGAAGAGTAGCTCAAAAGACACCTATTACAATCCAATATAAAGCTAATAATCAAGCTGACGATGACCACATGAGTGTCGATCCCTCTTCATCGAAATTTCGTTTCAATTCGAGACGCTTTCCCCATATACAAAACCAAAGTACATTGAACACGCAAAAAGAAGTCAGCAATAGGGTTGTGCAGAGACCTCAACCTATGCAATTCGATAATTTGAATATACCCCCAAAGCGCCTACGCGAATCAGATAGGTCATCCTTACCGAAAATTCAGCGCATAAATTTTATGCAAGCACGAAATAGGGACAACGATTCTAAAATCGACAACAAATACAACTATAAAAATGAATCTTGCTCCGAATACGATGATGAAATCAATTTTTTAGGGTAACTTCGGCTCTACCTTTCGTTGAAAAGAAACTTAACAATTCAACCATGTTAAGAATCTTAATTGACACTGGTACAGCCAAAAATTATATTAAAGATTTGCCTAATTTGAAAATGGTGACTTCAAATAATAACCCCTTTACAGTCAAAACCCTAAACGGTGAAAATAAGATCTGGCATAAATGCAAAATGCATTTTTGCGGAAAAATTACTGAATTCTTCATTCTCCCCCAACTTAAAACATTCGATGCAATAGTCGGATATGACTTCCTCTCCCAAATCAAAGCTAAAATTGATACTACTCGTTCCTTACTGATATACGAAGACGGACAGTTAGAAATAAAATTCTTCAGATGCCAGGAAGTAAATAATATAGAAATCTATATGGAAACAGTCCCCGAGAGCATTAAAGCTGAATTTCAAAAATTAATTCAAGAATATTCACAAGTTTTCGCGCAACCTGATGAAAAATTACCATACAACACAAACATAAAAGCAACCATAAGAACATTAGATTCAGAACCAATATATTCAAAACCAAGACCATACAACATGGCGGCTGCTCCGTTTGTAAATGAGGAAATTAAAAGAATGTTAGACGATGGAATAATACGCGAATACGCCCATCACATTCCCCGTACAATACCCCAATATTAGTGGTAGGGAAAAAAGGAACAAATGAAGACGGGACTCCCAAATCTAGGTTAGTATTTGATTACAGGAAATTAAATGAACGCACTATCCCTGACCGGTATCCAATTCCCGAAAGTTCCGTTATTTTATCAAACTTAGGACAAGCTAAATATTATACAACAATTGATTTGAAATCCGGCTTTCACCAGATTCTCTTAGAAGAAAAAGACCGGGAAAAAACGGCGTTCTCCATTAATAATGGAAAGTTCGAATTTTGCAGACTACCATTCGGCTTGAAAAATGCCCCTAGTATATTTCAGCGAACGATCGATAACATACTAAGAAGCGATATAGGAAAGCTTTGTCACGTCTACATCGACGATGTAATCATTATTTCACAAACGGAAGAAGCCCATTTGGAGGACATAAGAATAATATTTTCTAAACTCTTCCACGCCAATATGCGCATATCTCCGGAGAAATGCAAATTCTTCAAAAAAGAGGTAGAATTTTTAGGATTCCGCGTATCCGGAGAAGGAATAAAAACCTGTCCCAATAAAGTCAAGGACATTATTAGTTTATTTATTTATTTATTTATTTGCTTATTACAAGCATTCTTAATACTAAAAACTTAAACAATCTAAAACTTAAACCTAAATTAAGAAGTTAAGGCTAAACTTAATATTCTAGGAATGGGGCGTATTGGAGATGGAGTGGTAGTGTAGGGTATTTCTGAGAGATGATCTGCTTAAATGGAAATCAAATGCGTTTTGGAAGGAATTGGTGACGCGAAGCATTCGAGAAATCGGTTCATTATAACCATAATTGGTACGGTGATAATTCAGTCGGAAGAGGGGAATAGATCTAAGGTTACGTGGGTTAGTGCTAAGGCTGATCTTGTCGAGCAGCGCGGGACAGTCGATATTTCCAGCTAATAACTGCTGAACAAAGAGTATATCGGCAATTTGACGGCGTTTTTCGAGAGACTGAACATTAATTAATTTAAGACGATCTGTATAAGGTGGTAAGTTATACCTGTCGGGCCATGGAAGACCGCGTAAGGCGAACCGGATGAATCTGCGTTGTACCGCTTCAATTCGTAGAGAGTGAATATCGTAGTAGGGTGACCAAACTTGACTAGCATATTCAAGAATCGGTCTTACGAAGGTAAAATAAAGCGATCTCGTGACATAAGGATTAGAAAATTCTTTGGACCAGCGTTTAACAAAGCCAAGCGTAGAGTTGGCTCTGTTAATTATGTTATCTATATGGGAGCGAAAATTAAGTTCTCTGTCGCAGATAATAATAGAATAAAGAACATTTTAGCATCAGAAGATGTCCTACTGTTCTATCCTGATTTTCGTAAGCCCCTCGATTTGACCACAGATGCTTCATCGCAAGCAATAGGTGCAGTACTTTCTCAGGGCGGTAGACCCATCACAATGATTTCTCGAACATTGAGTAGAACCGAAGAGAACTATGCTACAAATGAACTTGAAATGTTAGCGATAGTATGGGCATTAAAAACTATAAGAAACTACTTATATGGCGCGCCTAATGTCAATATATTTACGGATCACCAACCTCTAACATTTGCGATATCCGAAAAAAATCCTAACACCAAGTTGAAAAGATGGAGAGCATTCATTGAGGAATATTCTCCAACTTTTCACTACAAACCTGGTAAGGAAAATAAAGTAGCAGACGCGCTATCCCGTCAACACATTAATATGCTCTCTACTTCAGGACAAACTGCTCACAGTGAAGAATCTTTAACAAAAGTAATACCCTCAGTAAAAAATCCCATCAATTGCTTCAAAAATCAAATCTTTATTAGTCAAGGTTGCGATAAAACCAAAAAAGTAAAAATTCTCTTCCGAAAACAGGTCAGACATACTATAACATTTAGATCGACGGCAGAACTTATTGAAATAATGCGTGATGTACTTAATACAGATTCAATTAATGGAATCTACTGTAGTCTTGAAACCTTAGGAAAAGTACAGAATGACCTTATGAACGCCTTCCCCAAAGTAAAAATGAAATTTACAGAAAAGCTTGTTCAAGACGTCTTTAACATAAATGACCAAGAAGAAATTATCGTTAACGAACATAACAGAGCACATAGGGGACCACAAGAAAACTATAAACAAATTATCTCCGAATATTATTTCCCAAATCTTAAGAAACTATGTAAAACACACGCCTCTAAATGCAAAATATGTCAGGAAAATAAATACCAACGTAGACCAATTCAACACCCAATCGGTACAACACCAATTCCCACGTATGTAGGAGAAATTCTGCACTTAGATATTTACAACACAGGGAAAGAATATTTCATTACCTGTATCGACAAATTTTCTAAATTTGCCAATATTAAACGCATCCCTTCTAGAAACTCTGTTGACATAAAAAATCCATTAATTTAAATTATCTCTCAATTTCGGAATCCAAAGATAGTGGTTATAGACAATGAAGGTGCTTTTACATCTAATTCAACCCAGGCGTTATTAAAGAATGAATTCAACATTTCAACGCATTCAGTACCAGCACTCCACAGTCAAAGCAATGGGCAAGTGGAAAGATTTCATTCAACTCTTGCTGAAATTGCTAGATGTACAAAAGAAACCATCACGAATGTTGTTGAACTGATGCTTCTATCAACCCATAAATACAATAACACAATTCACTCAGTTACAGGTTATAAGCCTTCAGACATTTTTCACGATATTTCTAATGAAATGAAAAATGAAATCATTTCCAAACTCAAAACTAAACAGACTAAAGATCTGAAATACCATAACAATAGGACCATATCTAAAGAATTCGAGCCAGGTGACAAAGTATTCCTCAAAACCAATAAAAGACTAGGAAATAAATTTTCTAAATTATATAATCAAAAAACAGTCCAGGCAGATTTAGGAACAGCTGTAGTAATCGACGGAAGGCAGGCGCATAAAAATAATCTGAGATGAACTTTCTTATTTGCAGACTAAGTCTTATCCCTTTGGTACAACCAAAAATTACGGACTATTCGACCGCGGAATTCATCCCCATACCAACGGGCGATGTAGCAATCTTCGAATACTATTTTTACTTGAAAAATTCGACCAACTTTTCTGCGCTCGACGATATCATTGCTGACAACACTGATCTTATGCATATTCTCCAGGACGAAAAAGACAGAGAAATATTACAGCACGATGTTAACGAGATAGAACGGTTACTACGAATACTAAAAACTCCTATGAAACTTCGCAGATCAATCGATTTCATTCGATCCGCCATCAAATTTGTTGCAGGAATACCAGATCACCAAGATTACGAAATTCTAAAAATGCAAGAAAACGAATTAGTCAGAGAAAATAACAGGCAAATAGAAATTAACAAGGAAATGCAAAACAAAATAGATGAAATTACAAGCAGCATAAATAAAATAAATGATATTTACAATATGAACGATAAGCAAAAAGCAGTAGAGTATCAGGTCTTAACAATGCTGATGACGAGAAGAAATAGAATTATAATCGATAATTTAAATAATAATTTGTATGCTTTAGTTCTAGCGAAACATAATATCGTTAACCCTTTAATGTTAAACTTAGAAGAGATTGATTTGATTAATTCAAAAGAAAACACTGCAACTTCCATAAACGAATTATTAATTATTGCCGATGTGAAAATGTATTATTTAAATGAAACACTTGTTTACCTTATTAAGATTCCTACAGTTAAAAAAATTTGTAAGCTCTTTGAAATTGCCCCCGTAGCACATAATAATAAGATATTAGACTTAAGAAATAATTTAACTGCAAATTGTAACGAAAATTATTTTCCCCTAAATAATTGCAAAAAAGCTATTTCCTACACATACTGTAAAACTAACAACGAAGATTCTTGCCTCCTCCAACTTTTAAACAACCACACAACTAACTGCCCAACAACATCAGCTGATCATCTGGATAAAATTCAGCTCCTAAAGGATGGACTAATTATTGCACGTGACGAAAAGCTAACTATAGAGGAAAAAGGTCAGCGTCTATCAGTAAATGGCACCTTTCTGATAACCTTCCAGGAATCAATTACCATCAATGGAAAGCATTTCGAAGCTGCTAACCCGATCGAGATCATCCATCTGCCTGCACCCAGAAAAACGATAGTGAACGAGACCGAATTTCGGCAGAAAGTGTCTTTACCGTACTTGCATAAACTACACATCCGCAATAACGAACGCATAGAAGAACTTAAAGTAACGCTGGAAAATAACAAGTGGACCTGGTATGGCGTAAGCGGAGTATTCATCTTGGTTATCTTGGCATTACTATATATAAAAATAAAGCCAAAAGAAGTAAAAATAAAAATTAACCAACCAGAAGAAGAAACAGCGACTATCGACAAAGAGGCAATACGAATGCAGATCAATAAAATAATGAACAGAGACGTCCAAATTTAAGGAAGGGAGGAGTTAACAGGCAATGACCCTTCACACTACACTTTTCCCACACACAGCACTTTTCCTCCACAAAGCACTTCCACTGAACACAGCACTTCCACCACACACAGCATTTCCACCTCACACAGCATTTCCTGCTAAGCACATTAACCTTAAGCACATCCATATAACTGTCAGCACTTTTCATTCATTCACCCCATGCACCCAATAATATAGTTTGTAAGCGTAATTTGTAAAAATGAAAAACAATAATAAACCAGTGTAAGAATAACAATCGAAAAGATAAGTCGTGTTTTTATTCAACATTAACTTGTATGTAGTTGGCTTCACTTTTATAAAATTTAAACTCACGATAATACAGGGTGTCCCAGTTAAGAGGTATAGTCACCTAACTAGGGATTCCTGAAGTTCCGGCGAAGAAAAAATCCTAGGGCAGAGAAGGTCTATTTTCATACCCCTCAAAGTTGTAGCCCGTCGAAGTAAAGGACCTCCGGTTTGATGGTAAGACCACATTAACTGATACAACTTCTGAACTACTACAGGTACAAAAATAGTTTTTTTTTTTTTAGAGAGCCAATCGAAAGCGCATAAAAATGTTGAAAACTTCATGTAATTCTATGCAGCCACAAAAAGTTAGTACTCCCTAAACTTAAAATTATGAAAATTTGTTGTTCCAATTCATTACTTAAAATGCTTTTTTCTCAAAACTTTTACTTAATAAAAAACTTTTTTTTTACTTAACTTTTATTGGCCAATTGCCTAAAAATTATGTTAAACAATTTTTTCACGTACGTTTAACAGAAGTTCTAGTAAAAATAATGGCAAGGATTTTATTTTAGACGCAGGTAGCTTTGTTTTGTTGGGCATTTCCTTTGGAATAAGCATTTGAGTGGTCGAATTACTATTCCGCTTATCGTACCTAATAAATAGTTGCGTACTGTTCGCAATCTTGAACAAATTTCATTTTAAAGCCAATCAGCAAATAGTTTCTTGTAAATTCCAATTCACAAATCTTATTGAATGGAATCGCCTTAAAGTTAGACGATATTGAACAGTCTTGAACATTTTTAAAGTAAGCAGCTACCTACCATTTGCAAAACTATTAACCTTGATTTCTTATAAGAAATATTTACTAAAATTCTTAACAAGGACACTGGAGAATGATATTCTCTTTTTGCTAGCCGTCTTTCTATAACGCTGTGTGCCGCATATAGTAGTAGTAGTAGTAGTAGTAGTAGTAGTAGTAGTAGTAGTAGTAGTAGTAGTATTAGTAGTAGTAGTAGTAGTAGTAGTAATGTGATTTTATTGTACTGTAAAAAATTTTCTTGTGTTACAAAATTCACGAAGTATAGCATGGCATTTGCCGTCAGCCAAGTGAAAAAGATTTACATTTCTTACATAATTATTTAAATGAAGTACATAAATAGATATAAAAACGTATTATTTAAAAAGCCTCATCTAATATTTGCTGTCGATATTTTAAGGATGATTTTAAATAGCTAGACAGTATACTCTAATTTTTCCCATTTAATATACATATCTCTAACCTCGTTTGTCGATAACGTGGACTTTCCCCAATATACTTTTCTAATTTCTTTTAATATTGGACACACTCCTATAAGATGGTGGACGTTTTCAATAGCACGTAGGTTGCATAATGTGCATTCCGCCTCCGCATTTCGGGTAGTTATATGTGGCCTAAAATTTAGCTGTAGAAGCTCGCCTCTCGTCTTAAAAATTGTCGAAATTGTATCCAGACTGTTTCGGTCATGGAAGTAATTATTCTCCCCTATGTCATATGTAAGTGTTCGATATGTATTCCGAGATTGACTTTATTGAGCTTTCGCTCTGAAAGTAGCACTCGTGGTTATCTCAATTTTTATTAACAGTTCTTGCAGCGTTTCTTTCCATTATGTTGTATTGCGTTCCATTAAATTAGAGGGATATCTTGTCGCTACATAATCGAACCCATTCATTGAAGAATTGCAGCTTACAGCGTATTTGGTGCATCGCAACTATATGTGGGAGACGATTACTTGGCAGCGATAATACTTTCAAAATGTAAAGAAAATGCAATCTTAATGTATAGATATGCATATATATAATGTAACTAGTGGCTACACCTATTGATAACAGTGTTTATGTCATAAAATGTCCTGACATTTTTTCGAGTGCTTTTTGTTGCATTGAACGATGTCACCGAGTTTAATTCAAACATTTTAAAATTCATAATTAATTTTTAAGTTCTGTGCATTAATTGCAGTAAATAAATATTTTTATTTAATTTTTTAACCGTTTAAAAAAAAACAAATTTATTCGGATATATGAACTTTTCGGTTAGATATAGGAACTGGTACAACAATAGTTATTTCATATCATAAAAATAACCTGTTCGTTTAAGTGCTAAAAACTCAAAAACTTATCATCCGATTGAGCTGAGACTTACACAATATGTTTGTTATGAAGTGAGAAGTACACGTAAGTCAAAAGTTAGCTGTCACCGTGCGTTGATTATGGTGGTCAGGTTATGGGGACGGATAGCTTATGAGTTTTAAGGTATCAAACAAACAGCTCATTTTTATATACATATAAAGCTGAACAGCATAATTCATAGCATACAATTATATATTGTGTAGATTTAGCTTAATAGTATAGTTAGTTGTTAAATTTTGGAAAACCATCGCCATTCATCGGAAAACTTGAAAACTTTTGATTTACAAACATTTCTCATTTCATTACAAATATATTGTGTAAGTTTCAGCTCAATCGGATGGTTTTGAAATTTTGGTGTTGCAGCGCCACCTATCGGAAAACTTGAAAACTTTTGATGTAAGAACATTTCTCACTTTATTACAAATATATTGTGTAAGTTTCAGCTCAATCGTACGGTGAATTGAATTTTTTTGAGTTCCAGCGCCATCTACCGGAAAATTCGAAATTTTTTTATGTACGAACACTTCAAACATCAAAAAAAAGTACATAGTGTAAGTTTCAGCTCAATCGGATGGTTAGTTTATGAGTTCTGAGGTATCAAATGAACAACTCATTTTTATATACAGTGGCGTGCACGTAATTAAAAACGCTTAAGGTGATCGAATTGGTTTTTTCATAGCTCATGTGTTTTCACCCTTAGGATATCTTAATTTTAATTTTGCTTGTAAATATTAAATAAACTTTGTGAAAAGAGCTTGCAATTGACATAAAGTTCCATTATTTTTTTATTTGTAGCCTAAACAGAGTAAAGAGCTCAAAATAGGTCGTGCATATAATTAGAAACGCATGAATCACTGCCTGCCACGATTTTGAATCACTGCCTGCAATCTGCTTGGCATGGATTTTACAAATTTTTCGCAAAAGCTCTGAGGAATGGTTCCCCCAGCGACTTTCGTTTCCTCGTATAATTTTTCAAAATAACCAATTTTTTTGAGCTTTAGCTTTTTTTTTGAGCACCTGCCATACGTTCTGAATTAGATTGAGATCAGGGCTACATGACGGGCAGTCTAATAAAGTCACCATATTATCTTCAATCCATTTTTTTTAGTACGAGCGGCCGTGTGCTTTGGATCATTGTCCTGTTGAAAGATCCAAACAACCGGTAGATTCTTATCTGCGTATGACTCCATCATGTTTTCCAATATATTGCAGTATTGAAGACTGTCCATATGTCCTTGTATCTTATGAATTAGACCAACGCCGTACCAATACATTGCACCTGAAATCATTATATTCCTACCTCCATATTTAACTTTTGTGCAGCTATACTTTGGGTCAAATTCTTTCGATTTCGGACGGCGTGCACAGCATTTACCGTCGGATGAAACTCTATTTATTTTAGTTTGATCGGTAAATAGTACATTTAGTCAAATGGCTATATTTGTGGGCAAACTCCAATCGTTTTTTTCTGTTCCGCTTAGTTAAAAGTGACTTCTTCCTAGCTTTTGCTCCTTCACGCAACCTGCGTTTAAATGTATCTACGGATGGTCCGCTATAGTTTGCACCAAAAACTGCAGTACGAATTTCACTGGCGTAGAGTGTGAGAATTTTTTACTTTGTCGAACGATCAGCGATCAGCGATCAGTAGTTATCCTTATCCTAGACATGTGGCTGACTTTTTAAACAGTTTCATTTTTCTTATAATATTGGATACCATTAAAAACCATCCCTTTTGAGCACTTAAGAAGTTCTGCAATGTTGGCGGACGATTTTTCTTCGTTAAAATGGTTCAGAATGAATGGGTTTTAGCTTCACACGATCTATTTTTCCCCATTATGTAAAACTCTAAAAACAATACTCCAAAACATTACTGTAAACAAAGTAATATCAATATGCTAATATACCAGTGGATCCTGCCCCTTATACTAGCAAAAAGTCTTTAATCAACAGAAGTAATGTAACCGTTTCTAATTTTATGCACGACCTATGTTGTGCTCTTTACTCTGTTTAGGCTACAAATAAAAAAATAACGGAATTTTATGTCAATTGCAAGCTCTTTTCACAAAGTTTATTTAATATATACAAGCAAATTTAAAATTTAGATATCATAAGGGTGAAAACACATGAGCTATGAAGAAACCAATTCGATCACCTTACTTACTTACTTAGGTGGCGCTACAGTCCGGGGTGGACCAAGGCCTCAACCAAAAACCTCTTCCAGTTAGCCCGGTCCTTAGCTAACCGCTTCCAGTTGCGCACTCCAAGTTGGTTGAGGTCTTGTTCTACTTGGTCGCGCCACCTTAGGCGAGGTCGTCCTCTGCTGCGCTGACCCTCCGGGTTAGAGTTGAATATTCTCCGAGCCGGAGCGCTGATGTCCATGCGCTCTACATGTCCTAGCCATCTTAAACGCCCAATGTGCAGTTTTTTGACCAGGCTGATGTCGCTGTATAGCTCGTACAGTTCGTCGTTGAATCTTCTCCTCCAAAACCCGTCAACGCAAACGGGACCTATCCTTCGTAGGATAGGATTTTTCTCTCAAAGCGACCAAGGAGATCTTCATCCGCTTTCGATAAAGTCCATGCTTCAGCTCCATATAGCAAGACTAGGATGATAAGGGTCTTATATAGAGTCTCCTTAGTCGATCGGGAAAGGACTTTACTGCTCAATTGCCTTCTTAGCCCAAAGAAACAGCGGTTGGCAAGAGTAATCCTTCGTTTGATTTCCGACGAGATGTCATTTTTTGATGTTATGGCAGATCCGAGGTAGACAAAGTCCTTTACTACCTCAAAGTTGTAGCTGTCTATTGTGACGTTCTGTCCAATTCGTCGATGTTGGTTTTCCCTTTTTGTTGACAGCATATACTTAGTTTTGCCCTCGTTTACCGCTAAACCCATTTTGGCCGCTTCCATTTCTATACTCGCGGACGCACCGGTGACAGCTCGCTGTGTTCTACCAATGATGTCAATATCGTCGGCGTATGCAAGTAGTTGAACGGACTTTTGAAAGATTGTTCCTTGTGTATTGGCTTGTGAGTCTCGAACAATTCTTTCAAGTATGATGTTGAAGAAGTCGCATGACAGCGCATCACCTTGTCTGAATCCTTTTTTGACATCGCAGGTCTCGGTGAGGTCACTACCGACCTTGATGGAGCAGCGAGCTTTCTCCATCGTCATCCTGCACAGACGGATGAGTTTGGCAGGGATGTCAAAACTAGACATGGCTCTATACAGTTCATCCCTCCAGATGCTGTCATAGGCGGCCTTGAAATCGATGAACAGGTGGTGGGTATCGATTTGGACTTCTTGGGTTTTTTCCAGGATCTGCCTGAGTGTGAAAATTTGGTCTATGGTGGACTTTCCTAGCCTGAAACCGCACTGATAGGGGCCAATCAGGTTGTTGACGAAAGGCTTCAGGCGTTCACACAATATGGCAGATAGGGTCTTGTAGGCGATGTTCAGGAGACTGATGCCTCTGTAATTGGAGCAGTTGAGAGGGTCTCCTTTCTTATGAACCGGGCAAAACGATGCTGAGATTCCATTCATCTGGCATACTTTCATCTGACCAAATCTTAGAGATGAGTTGGTGTATGCTCACTACCAAGTCATCTCCAGCTGCTTTAAATAGCTCTGCGGGTAAACCGTCAGGTCCAGCAGCCTTGTTGGACTTAAGCTTGGATATTGATATCCGGACTTCGTTTTGATCAGGTGGATGGGAGTTTTGGCTATCATCATCTGAGTTGAATGGTTCATTCTGCCTGACAGCGGAATTTTGGTCGTCATCGCCATTGTACAGTCTGCAGAAGTAGTCTTTCCAAATTCTCAGCACCGACTGTGTTTCTACTACGATGTTTCCATTCGCGTCTCTACAGGTTTCTGTACGGGATTTGTTTTGCTGGCACATTCTTTTTACCCTCTGGTAAAACTTCCGTACATTGTTCCTGGAGTAGCATCTCTCAATATCCTCGAATGCACGCTTCTCGTGCTCTTTCTTTTTCCTTCTAAGAAGCCGATGTTCTTCCCGTCTCTTTTGCTCGTAGAACATGCGAGCAGATCTAGTCCTTCTTTGCAGCGCCGCTTTATACGCTTGTTGTTTTTCCGCGTTAGCTAGTCTGCACTCTTCATCAAACCAGGGGTTTCGTGGTGGTGGTCGTGTGAAACCCAGCACATCATTCGCGGCACTTATGATGGCTTGCTGGCAGTGTTGCCACTGATCTTCTGTACTAGCTGTTGCTGCGGTAGGACTCGTAGCAAGAGATCGGGATATGCGTTCTCTGTAGGCTCTGGCGGTGTCTTGCGATTGTAGCTTTTCGACAGGGTTGGGCATGAAATCCCGCCTCACAAAATCCCGACTACAAAATCTACAAAAGCGCTGTTCTTTTTGATTCTCATAAAATAATATTCACCACAAAATACTTATTTTGAAAGGAAGTTGTTTCGACACTAACAACCTCCTCGCGATGTCACACCCTGAACACTTCACTAAAAAAAGCACGTTTAAAAAAAAAACACGCACTATGAATAAGATACAAAAATCGTTTGGTTAAGTGCACCGAATGAGAATCACAAAGAACAGCGCTTTTCGATTCTCATCAGATGCACTTAACCAAACGATTTTGCTAACAAATTCGTAGTGTGTTTTGGTAAGTTTCTTGGTTTTTTTTTCGTAGTGACATGGTGGGGTAGTGGGCGAACACATTCTTTTAAGAATGTGGAAAAAAAATGATGAGAGATTTAAAGATTCAATTTTTTTTTCAGCAAAAAAAAAAAAAATAAAAAATTCACTGCGAAACGAAAATCCCGACAATGATTTTTTCACAAAAGTTCATTTGTCGGGATTTTGTGAGTCGGGATTTTTAGAAATGCGATTTTTTTTTTGTCGGGATTTTGTATAGTCGGGATTTTGAAAGTCGGGATTTTGTGCCGTTCCCTTTTCGACATTGTACTTTCTCACAGTATTTCGTTGTTGTGGCGCTGTGGATATCCGCATTCGTACCTTGGCTACAACAAGGTAGTGGTCCGAGCCAATGTTGGCCGCCCGAAAGGTTCGGACATCCATAATACTGGGGCGTGAGCACATATAAGGCTTATGTTGGCGAATTTTGACTTGACACGGATTGTCATAAGACGCTCGCTCACGTGCCGAAAGCTCAAGACTTCCTGCCTAAGTCTGCCGCGTATGACAAATCCGCATCCGAATAAGCCCTGTTTATTTTCTGTATAGCAGTCACCGTAGTAGATATCACAGTTTTCCATCCTTTTTCTGCCTGGCCCATTCCATCGCACTTCCTGGATGGCGGTTATATCTGCCTTGTAGCAGTTTAGGGCCTCTGCCAGTTGTTCGGATGCACCGCCGCCGTTCATTGAACGAACATTCCAGGTACATATCCGAACGTCGTTGTCCTTATTTCGTTTAGCGTGGTTGTCAACAGTAGATCCGTCCTTTTCCGAGGCTTTTGGTTGTTTCGGAACAAATTTTTTTTTTTACGTGGTTAGGTAGTTAGCCTCACGCACAACCCCCAACCTGGAGGGCCAGATCCTTGTATACCCCTAGGACAAGGGGCCGGGTACACCGGTGTCAGTAACCCACTACGGGGGTGTGAGCGCTTTTTAGCGCCACCGTTGGTTCCATTGATGGAATTCATCCGCTGACGTGAATTATAGTGCTGCTATTTTCCCTTGCTCAGCACTCGCGCTTATAAGTTTAGCAAGTCGTGCCCGGATGGGCAGCGACCAGTACCCGATGGTTACCACTTGGAGGTAAAATAAGCACAATTGATGTGTAGTAACAGTTACAACACTGGGCTTAGCCAAATTAAAGCCAATCAGTGCCTACCCTATTTCTACAACATCCAACCATCCACCAATTCAATCACCTTAAGCGTTTCTAATTACGTGCACGCCACTGTATAAAGATATTATAACACAAATTTCTTAAATATATTATCTTTGTTGCGACCAAAAATGCTTTCAAAAGGAGCGATGGTTTCGTTCAAAACATAGTAGTTGTATGTATAACGCGGTTAGCCTACTGATGTAAATTATAAAAAAATCACTCGAAATGTTCTATGTTAGACAAAATATAGAATATTTTCGAATCATAACAAAGTATTTAGTGCAATAACGTTCTAAGTTATTTGCGCATTTTAGTTTTGCGCATTTTAGTTTTGCGCAAAAATGTTCTTTGTAACTTAAAAGTAGCCATCTTAGTATGACGTTTAAATAAGGTTTTCTGTTCTATGTTCACATACAACTCTATAGTACTGTACCATACCACAAAATTCATTTCAAATGTACATATCGTCGTGTGCATAGCAAAACCACACAACTGACATTTTGCAAATTGTTTAGGAGACACTTAAAACCGTTAACTATGGAATAAATTCTAGTTAATAACTAAGGAAAAAAATACGTCAATAATATTTTGTTGTTTGAAATAGTTTTATTATATTTATTTTTAAAAAAATAATCACAGTTATTAACAATTTCAGTTGTGCGGTATAACATTAATTTTTGTTTGCATATTTTTGCAGATGTGCCGTATTTCAAGACAAAAAAATATATTTTATGTGTAGGTACATATTTAAATTTTATAAAAGAAAAAACGATAAACATAGCATTTTTTTTGTATTTATACATATTTGTAGTATTTTAGAACACGAAACTGTTCTAATTCCATTTACATTATTAAACTGCTAAAAAACAAACGTAAGAATTTAAAAAAAAAGTGTGTGTGTCAGTCACACGCGGTAGAAGTGAAACTTTTTTTTAAAAATGGTGTATATGTTATTTGTATTGGTCATATAATTTTACGAATGAGATAAATACAGATAGATAGAGATTGCAAGAGAGCGAAGAGCGAAATTGACGGACAGACAGAAGAAAGATATCATAATCATACATATACCTACATACATCAACATCATTCAACACGGACAACTGAATTTAACAACTTATTTATTTTGATTTACCAAAAATTCCAAAAGTTTGAATATCTATAACCTGCGCAATGTTGACTATTGTTTTGGCTTACTCACTGTATCTCTTATGGTTTCATTCAATTCCTACCAAAGAAAGAAATAAATCCTTCATACTCGTAAGTCGTAAGCTCGTAAGTAGTAAAAGTCAAATCCCATATTTTAGTTCTCAACTCGATCTCATTCATTATTTTCATTCCTCACGCTCTCAATATTTCAATTCGAAAAGAGCTTGATGAGAGTGGTTTCACATACAATGCTATCATGTATGCACTAGTACTACTAGTAAGAGTAACTAGTGTACTAATACTACCTTAGTTATGTGTACGACCGGAACGACTCAACTATATTTTGGTTTTTGGTTAGTGCCAAAATGGCAGTTGTCACGGGAGGTTGTGTTATCTCCTCTAATTTTCAGCAGAATAACCGATTGGTTAATTTACTTTCGTAGGGCATCGGATTACCTGCGCCTGCGTAGATTAGTTACTGCGTGCTTCTCAACCGCATGAGTAAGCTCCATAATTTAAATATTAGGTAGCTTCGTTGGCTTAAATTTAAACAAAATTACAATATAAATCTACATTATACATATGTATGTCTGTACTATGTATTATAATATACTTAACAAAAACAACAAAAACATAGTTTTTAACCAACCATCCTTGATCTAAATAATCAATTTTATTCTCGTTCAAATAGTCAATAATCACACTTTGCATTTTGGGCAAGAACAGATCAACTAAAACACGAAATTCATATTTTCCCCAAAATATCCGTCATACTCGAAAGTCGTAAGCTCGTAAGTAGTAAAAGCCAAATCCCATATTTTAATTCTCAATCTCATTCTTAATTTTCATTATTCGCGCTCTCAATATTTCAATTCGAAAAGAGCTTGATGAGAGTGGTTTCACATACAAGTACAAGATACAATGCTAAAATGTATGAGCCAGCGTTGTTACTTGAAGCTGAAAGGAATGTAGTATGTTGGGTAAGAAATAGTAGCATTCTGAGAGAAAAAGTAGCAATGCATTTTTTTTACATAATTAAATTTATTTTTATTTTATTGTATCATCAAAAGCATACTTGGATTCAAACAAATAAAGAAAACAGCACTCCTCAGATGAAAAAAGAATATTACATTAAACTCTAATTTATAACAGAGACCAACCATAAAAAAAGGTTAACAGAGTAACAGTACAGCCATAACCGACAATGAACTAAAAAAAAGTATTAGGAATAAAAAATTATTGCAGCTTGTGTTGTTCATCATCAATCAAGTAAAACTGATTACAAAAATTGAGTATTTCAATTGTAGACTATGGGTGTCCCTTCCAATAGTTCTTTATACCACGTTTCCACCGAGCTGAAACCTCGAGGTTTCGATTAATTTTCACCATGAAAGTTCATTGAAACCTCGAGGTTTCAGCTTGGTGGAAACATGGTATTAGATAGCAAAATATTTCCCATCGTCTCAGAGTTGAGTTTTTTTCTGAAAACACTTTTTATTCTTAGTCCAGTGCAATTAGGTTTATACCTCGGAACCCAGCTATAGTGAATGGATTTAGATGTTTCTTAATTTTTTGAATTTCTTATACTATAATCTATAAAGTAAAAAGTTTACCTTTTGAAACCTTCCGCTAATGCTTTTTTTTAAAGACCTGTTCAATGAAAATGATACTACTTCTAGTAGATATAATACATTCCTTTTACAGTTTCTTGTGACTAAATTAACTAAATACCAGGAAAACTGTAAGCCCCAGGTAAAAACTTTGTATGGTGAATTTGTACGTCACGTTATGGTGCATGAAAATAATATTAATAAAATATAAGCACACTTTTCCTGGAAAAACACGATTTTCACTAAAATTGGTTTAACAAATTATAAAAATCTGTATTTGAAGACCAATATCTCGAAAACGAAATTACGGATGGTAATAGTTCTTAACTGTGATAGGCACTAATTAATTGTCCCACCTTATTTGCTATAAGTTGAATAAACTAGAAGTTGTAATAGAATAACTACTGGTACCTACTTCAATGAACTTTTTTAAATACCCTGTAGCTCAGTGGGTGTTCAAGATATTAGAAATCCAACAAAAAAAAAAAAAATCATTCAAATCCATTTACTATAAGTTATTTTTCATTTATAATGACTAATTGCACTGGACTGTAATGTATATGAAGATTAGAAAATGTTCGCTCTGCAGCAGCACTGCTATGCGAAAGGCAATATAAACCTAGCATGTAAGATGATAATTCCAAAAACATAAGATCACCTATGTTTACTATTTCTCAACTTTTTTTTATTTAATCCATAATTGGACAGTATCCTTATTCCTATCTCCATAATTCAGTATTAGACTTTTTTTGCTTATTGGAAAACCAATTGACTAAAGTAAATAAATAAAATTTTAAATGGGTCATTCTTAAATAGTAGTATGTGAGAACAATGTGGTAGTAGGTAGTACGGCGGGTACAATAGTAGCAATTTTACTACTATAGTAGTAAAAGTAACATCGCTGGTATGAGCTAGCACTGTTCCACTGTATGCCACCCGAAACCCCACCAAGTAGCACACGCATGCACTTACACTGCGTGAGCGGCCGCCCGACCGAGCTCGGCTGTGAACAAAGCTGAGACTGAGTGTAGAGTGTATCTCATTCTAACGCGTGCTAATACGTTGGGTTCTGAAAGAGATGCAATGTTTTTCGTGACGAAATTTCGTTACACGATTTTGGATTCACACCGCGAGCTAAGAAGTTTCACTTCAAAAAAAGTTACAAATAATAGCTGTTCATATTTTAAGTCGATTCATTTCAAATTGCACTTTAAAGGATTTATCCCAATAAATGAATAAATACTTAATATATATGTACATTAAAATTAAGTAATTAAATTTGCTGAATGGTGTGGCAAAGTGTCATAAAAGTGCTGACAGTCTTTGGGAATTACTGGTTTTAGTTCCTGCAAATGCTTAAATTTTGAAAGCTGGATTTTTCTTTTTTGCGAGAGTAAGATAGGAAACTCAGGAGTAATAATATACTTTAGGGCACTTGCATTCCATCTTTCAGACAGTTCAATGAAATTATCGTCGGAGTCAATTTTATAATAAATTGTTCCTGATGAGTCGTATTTTATCACTTTAAGGTTCGTTACGACTTCATCTCCGGCAACACTGCCTGGTCTTATGGTTTTATATATAAAATTGGACTTGTCAGCAAAATTTAATATCTGTTTGAAGTCTATAATTTCAGCTTCTTAAGGGCGTGGATTCATTCTTGCTTCCCTGGTAATAGTTACATATTGTGATGGTAAAAATATTTCCTTATTGTGCACTTTGCTCTCGATTACGCTATGAACACTGTCACATTCCATTTGTGTGTGTCCTTTTGTCAAAAATGTTTGCTTAATTTGGTTACTGTGTTTGATTGCTAATCGGAGCAAGGCATTAGATAGCATAACATTTCTGTTTTGATATGTACATCCATCAGAGTACAAAATGATTGGAAGCTTTGATTTCTCTAGTACTTCTGACAAGAACTTTACCAACAAGCCTGCAAATGTTGAAGAAGACAGATCTGCGTCAGTTTCGTCAAACCAATAGCACTTTACATCTCTTGAGCCATATTATAAAATAAAAAATTGTGTAGTTATGTACCATCAATTTCGTTTTAAAATACAACGAACTGCCATTTATGGCTGGTCACAATTTTACTGCCTGTAGGTCCATGCATAATAAGTTTATTCTACCTTCCAAAGCCAGTTTTTTGTCAAGGTCTTTTGATATTCGAGATTTATTTTTATTTTGTATATAAACCTCAGACTCTTTATCTAGAATATTTCCTTCCTTATGTGCGATACAAAGATCACACTAATCCTTTTTAGGGCTGAAGATACCTATATTCTGATTCCTAAATTGTTGATAGAAATATCTTTTCGACAGTCCCATTTGATTCTCAGCCTCGAATCTTTGTTTGTATAAAGCAAATACTTCACTTATCGAAGTAATTGGAGGTTGTAAGTATTGCTTTGAAGTAGATTTTCGTCGTCGAATTTAAACAATTTGGAGAGATACTCTTTTTGGGTTCTAAATGGTCCGTCCACACCCTTGGAGAATTCAGTTATTTCTATTCCAAATTCCTGCTTATCCATGCAGTACTGAACTGTAGCATATTTTATTCCCAAAGTATTAAGGAACATGATTTTACACACCTGTCTAGATTAATCACCTGATTTCAAATGATATTGAAGAGTTTTCGACCTAACATTAACAGCATCGTCTGCTGTTCTTCTTTTCGGCTCGGTTTGCTTAACCCTCCGATTAGCGACAGTCCCGAAAGCGTTATACGAGCAACAAAGTCCCTACACATTTGTGTATTATTTTGCCAGAAATGTACCGCATTATCATTACAAATGAGGTACCGTTGGATTCCTCTTGATCCAGAGAGTATCCAAAGCTTATGTAACATCACAAAAAATTCAACATGGCGGACGCAGCAATCAAAATGACGGACTATCTGTTTTTCTTTTCTTTTTTTTCTCTACAATCGCCTTGATAGTGGTTTCAAATGAAAGGGCTTGGCAAGTAGCTAAAAATACGACATGACGTCATTCTAAATTCAATATGTAGGACGCCTCTAAGATGGCGGATAACCGTTATCTTTACTCCTTCCTTAATATGGCTATCAAATGAAAGGGTTTGACCCAGTAGAATACGACATTTGCTTACCTACATACATAAAATATACATATTTTTTGAAACAACTACAACTAAAAAGTTGTTTTTCTTTTAAATAAAATGCTTTGATATGAGCCATAAAAAGACTTAGAAATTTAGACTCTGCAGTAACCAACGCCTTCAACCACCAGCAAGTAAAAAAGACCTCGACCACGACCGCCCAAAATGTCGTGCACTTAAAATGTTTATCGAAAAAAACAAAGTATGCATCTTCAGCGGTATGATGAATGGTAGCGTGAGAGGGACGAATGTTTTTCATCATTTGTGCATGGCGAACGCAATGTACTCTGAAAAGAGCAGATGCATTTTTGCTTAGTCCTGTGGACATTGGCGCGAAAAGGAAAACTATGATTTTTAGCTGAATATGCTGGTAAGTGGATGCTGCCAAATCTGTCAATATTTTAATAGTTCAGGTGACTGACTCGATGACAGTCGTTATTATAATGACATGCGACCATGTCTATACAGTCAATGGACAGAAATGCAAATATACCATATACACGCACTATGACGTCACATACTGCTGCATGGCTATTGGCTTCAATCTCCACTGATCGAATCGTTGGTGATGATTTCATAACTTGTTTTGAGTATACCTCAGCTCCATGATAACGCAGAAGGATGCTTTATACCTCAAATGAATCCTAGGACTGTGTAATGACAGAACATTTTATTTTTTGCCGCTTCGATCTCGAATTCTCAGCTCCTATAAGTAAAAGAGTATTTTGAATACAGCTATAACGACCACGGATCATAACCGCTTCCAAATCCGTTCAGCGGTTCCTGAGATTAGCGCAGTCATACAGACAATTTTTGGGGATAGATAGTCTCACACTAGCTAACCAAAGTCAAACACGAATGATAATGATTTGAAAATCGTTATTTTTCATACTATCCTCTCTGAAATATACACAGGTCCCTATGGACCTTGTCGCTGATAACCGTACTTAATAAGTTTAAAACGAAAAAAATCAAAATAGAGTGCACGTGTCGCTTCGGAATTAGTTTTACTCGTTTAAGCATTGCATTTTGATGGAATACAGAAAGCATCAAGTTTCTAGCATACGCATAAAAAGATATGTAAGCATTCAAAAAGTCGAAAGGTCCCCATATGTTGCCAAAACTTATCAAAAATACATTGCCTAACCGATTCAGAAAACGTTGAACAACTGTTTTTTTTCGATTTCTCGCAAGCATTAGATTGGCAAAGTGGAGCAAATTTTCGCACAACTTTCATGGAGTCTTGATAAATGTCCGTGAATCCATTCGGCTTTCGATAACCAACATAAGATTTACCTTTTCCCTCAATTTTCTAGCTTTTTCCCTTTTTTTACCGCTTTCCCGAACCTTTTGATAACTTGATTCTCCAAACATATCGGCGACATTTTCATAAACTTCCTCTTTCTTAAAATTAAGAAGAGAGCAGGTAAACATTTGAAGCACATATACCAAAAAACTGAAACGAACCATTTTGTCTGATTCTTCAGGAACGTTAGACATTGCCTCATCTGCTTCACTAACGGAGGCTGCTGGGACATTATTCAAATGCAAGGTTTCTTGATTAGAATTTTCAATTGTTTCGCTTGATTCTTCATCTAAATCAGGAACAATTGCTGTTTCAGAAGTATGTACTACTCGTTTCGATTAAATCTTTGCTCATTTTTTTTATTTTGTCGATTATTTTTGATACACTTTGTCTTGATTCCCTGATTAGCCAACACAAGCAGAATAAATTCAATATCCAGCTCTTCCGATGAAACTCACTCATTTCCATTTTTTGCTTGTTTCAAATTTAAAATTCAACATAAACACAACTGATTTCCTATAACATTCAAATAAGAAAAGCATAAACGAACGTGTATGAAACGGTGTAACAAGAGTCATTTTGGCGCGAAAATGTAGATTTGTTATATTTCGCATCGAAAAATTGTATGACTGTAGATGTGCGGTATTTCAAATTAGTTTAAACTACTTAAAAATAGATGTCACCATTACAAATTTCTACTTCAATTGTAGAGTTTTACATGTAGATTACGCTGGCATCAAAAGAGGTTTTCCAAAAAAATGTCAATTGTGTGGTTTTGCCATGCACACGATGATATGTTTTTTTGGACTATTAAGGCGCCATTGAGTGACCGATGCTATTGTTGTTAGTACATTCTCAAAGCCGATGGCAAGACGAGTATTTTGATATAAAAAACTATTTTTTTTCACTTTCATTGAAATAGAACATTATAGTATTCAGCCGCGTATTATGAATTGTTACTACGACTCAGCGCACCCATTGTGTTGACATCGAGGAGGGTTTTAGTAGTATTTTTATGAATTTACATTTGTAAACCCTACTCGATTTCTGCGTTGAGCTCGAGGAGGGTTTCGGTTGGTTAATTATTCGTTTTCATTTGAAAACCCTACTGCATGTCAGCACACGTATGTATATTCCGCGAAAATACGCGTTTATATCGAGTTCTGTTGCGTTATTTAGATTGTTAGTTTCGAGCGAAATTTTTTACATGTGATTCTCATAATTATATGCGAATCGAGCTAGACAGGGTTTGTTTGTTTGTTTTACTTTTACAGTAATTTTAATTTGTTTTGCAGGAGCTGGTGGAAGAGTTGAAAATGTATTTTCAAATCCATGAAAATGTATATACTGTGGCGGATCCCCGCTATTTAGACAGAGTTGCGAGGTCAGATTCTCTAAACAATATTTTATTACATTTGAAAATATTGAAATCGAACCTCACTGTCGATATTATAAAGCATAAAATAATCAATATCCGCACACAATATGTCAAAGAATTAAGGAAGGTGTGCAACTCTAAAAAAAAGAGCGGGGCTGGCGTGGACGATGTTTACCTACACACCGAAATGGATTTTTTATGAGCAGCTCCACTTTCGAAAAGCGCATTGTGGAACAAGGCCATCGCAATCAAACATAAATGAGTTAATTTAATTTTTTAAATCTTTGGCATAAATGCAGTTTATTTTGAAGTTTATGTATGGTTATCTGAAATTTCATATCTGAAGTTTAATGCCATGTAAATAAAACAAAAAACAAATGAATAGACTGTATTTGTCTCAATTTTTTTTTATTTGTTTTATAAGTCTATAAATTTTTTGAAGGCACTTTGTTCCAGGACCCCCGCATCATTTGTTCGCCCATTAGATCCGATATCCACAAAAATAAATCGACAACTAGCATCAACAAGTGCAAGAAAAATAATCCACTTCATGTTATAGAAAAACAAATTGAAAACACGAAAGAGCTGTTGAAAGGACGATTCACGCAGCAATATGACTGGCTTTCAAAGCAAGTTCTTTTCGATCTGAATAGGATTCAGGATGAGGAAATTCGAGATGAGACAGCTTGGGGTATTCAGTTACTAGTGAAGGAAAGCATAAAAAAGGACAAACTGTTGCGTCAGCAGAGTATGACGCAGACTGAACCATTTTCAATCCCTTCAACATTGAGGTCCAGAAGCTTTTCTTCCGCTTCAATACCTTCAACAAGTACGCCTCGCAGATCAACCTCAGATCGGGCTCAAAAAACACCAGATATATTATAGATCTCTATGCCAGGCATTTTTGAAGATTTGGATGATAATACTTTGTTATAAAGTATTACTGCTTCTTTAATAATATATATTATTATGTTTATAAACAGTTTAAGTTCTTCAATAAAAACGAATTTATGTACTTACTTTGAGGTACCTACGCTGATTTTAAATTGTTATATATGGCTTTGCAGATTTCTGGCACCGCAAAGGAAAGATTTAGACAGTCTCGTTTGTCTTCATCTCCATTTCGCATCTCCCTAAGCAAAAAAGAATACGATACTTTGGAATTCCTTTCTTTTCTCCAGCTCTTCATCCACAGTCTTCGTTGCCTTTTTTTTGGCAAAGCTATGACCGCTTTGCAGCATTCCAGCATATTTAAAGCAATTTGCTTGTCGGTTTCATCATCCACATCCATATCCTCAATTACCATTTTTGCACATTCCAGCAATTCTTCTACAACTTAGTATCCGACATATTTAAGGAAAAAAAAAAAACACTTTAAAAACCTTTTACAAAATATTTATATTTAAAATAATCAAATCGAACAGTGTGTAAATGACAAACTAGCAAACGGAATGTCAAATGAAGCGGGCGATAGCAAAAGTGGAAAAAAGAGGTCGGCTGGAAAAAATCGTATCGTATGTACAATCCATACGAGAACAAAAGAGAATTGAAAAAATGTCGTCTGGAAAATTCGTTTCATCTAAATCCTGACTTTGCTATGCGCGCATGCCTAAGAATATATAAGAACAGTTCTATCGCATGGAAACGCTTTTCGCATCGCATCGTTTTATCGCACCTTACAGACATGTGGGCAAACATGATCAGTGATGGTACAAGAAAAAAAAAATTCCATACTTCACCAAAAAGAAAAATCCCTACCGGAGCATAATTTTCCCTACGCACTCTCCAAATTAGGTTTTTACCAGTATTTGATAAAATAAAATAATGTTTCTTGTTTTTATTGGATTTTTGTTTACTATCATTTTTTGTTATATTATACATTTTATACATTTTGCCTGTTATAGTTATAGTTTAAATAAATAATATAGGTAGGTATCTTACTGTGTGATTAATGTAAAGAAATAAACCTTAACATAAACTTCAGAGCTGGGACTTTTCGATTATTTTTGAATCCGGAACTATATGTAGTAGGAGTGGTACCAAATGTTCCACGACTTTAAATGCAACATTGTGCTCAGCACAAAATAAACTTAGTCTTATTTCGAAATTTTGCACTACTTTATCAACGCTTTCAACACTTTTGTTTTGTTTTAGAAAATCATTTACTTTTTTTGAAACTTTAATGGATGCAACTTTTTTTTGTGGAGCTTTGTTGTTGCATGTTTAAAAGATCAGATTTTCCACAAAATAAGATTTTGTCGCATCCTTCGCACTTGCATTTATATAAATCGTCTTTTTGTACAACTAGCTCTTGAAGGTCTCTTCTTCTGGTTTTCGTGGTGAACATCAGAGAATAGATTCTATAAGACAACACAAAGCCATTATCAAATTATATTCCTCAAAAAGAATAAATAAACGTAACGTACCGAAATATGTATGTAATGTTTCGAAATATATTTTGTAACATATTTTTTTAAACAAATAAACACGAACACGAGCAAAAACAATAAGACAAATGGAAAATGGCTACAAATCAAACCAAAACATATAAAGTACCGTTTTACCGTTATTTTTTTGCCTGATAATTACACCATTGGTTTTCACTGCACGCAAGAAAGAGAATGTGAGAACACATGTTAATTATCAATTTCACATCGAAAATCCCTACGTGTGCCATCACGTTGTATAAACCAACTTATACATAATGCAGTAGAAAAAAGTATTAAGGGAACCCATGAAATAGCTGGATTATGTATCATGTGCATCAAACTCATCAAATTCTTTAAGAAGTCCGATAAAAGCTACTCCTGTACATGATGGAACACCATTTCTTATTTATTTAAATCCATAGAAAAAAACTGGGCTGAAATAATTAATATTATTAACAAAAAATAATAAGACACATAGAATCAACAATATCAATTTAAATTATGTGTGTAAGTGCATTGATTCAAATATTTTGAAGAAACATCGAAAAAATTAAAAGGCGAAGATTATGCAACCCTTCATTTAACAATCGCTCATATTCATTGCCTTTAAAAAATATGTATCATCAATTAAAAATGTTGATGCAAAATTAAACAATTTTTTGGACATAACATAACGCTCTTTTCGTTTTCTACCGGAAATAAATTAACTCAATTAAACGAAGAGGAAAAAAGATACAATCAAAGATATTATTCACAATTTTACTATTGCTAAAAGGAATGTAGGTACAAAATTAGTATTGTGGAAAAAATAAAATAATCTCCGGATCGCCGACCCCGTCCTGTAGACTCTGGAAGAGTCCTAGTTTTTTCATTGTCCGCTCGCTCGTTGACTTCCCACGTACGTCATCCTAGCCAGCCCCACAGATGCACAGCTTGTAGGGTTGCGATGTAAACGTACTTTAGTCAAGGTGTCAGGGATGGGGTTGGTCAGTAGTGGATCTTGTCACAACTATGTCGTCATAATTCTCGGGTCAGAACATTCAACCTTTAAGATAACCATTTGAGCTTTTATTTTCAAATCCATGACTGGGCTTCTTCCGGCCAATAAACTGACACCTCATCATTGGAACCACATTCAAGGGTTGCCTCTCGCTGATCCAATTTTTTATAATCCTAGCCAAGTTGACCTTCTGTTAGGCAGCGATTTCTTTTACGACATACATAGCTAATCATCTAATTTTAACCAAAAAACAGGTTTTTTTCACAAAATGTCACCATGAAGGAGGTTAATTTTTTCTGAAAAGAAGGAGAAAGGAGAATAATTTAAACAAGAAAAACGTTTAATTTTATTTATTTATTTGATATAAATTGAATGCAAAATAAAATGAATACATTAATTCGACGCCAGGCGCCGAAGTAGCAACAGGTTGTGGCTTGTTCAACTACCGAAGCAGAATACGTTGCGTTGGCGCTTGCAGTACAGGAAGGTGTTTGGTTGCGGGGGTTGTTGGCTGATTTGCTTATTGATGTTGACAGTGTACCCATATTTGAAGACAACCAGAGTTGCATCAAAATGGCATATAATATGGAGAACAAAAGGGTAAAGCATATTGATGTCAAGCATCATTTTATTCGGCAAAAGATCGAGGACGGTGATGTTACGTTGCAGTATGTAAATATAAAAGATCAAGAAGCAGATATTCTTACAAAGTCTCTGCCTAAACCACAGTTCCAGTACCTGGCAGAGAAATTGGGACTTATGCATCGAGAAGGGGTGTAGTAGACTGTGTTGACAATAGAACCGATGCATTTGTTTAGTTATATAAGTATAAGAGAAAATAGAGGTAAAAGAAAAAGAATAAAGAAGAATTAGAGCCAGAAAGAGATAAGATGTAAATGAAGTAACTAAAGAAAAATGAAAGTTAGTGTAAGTTCAGCATCCGTAGAAGAATAAAGTCTGCCGTATTATTTAATATTATTTGAAGACCGCGTTTTATTTAATTGATTCAGATCTACACTTATACATACATACATATTTAGCTATCGAGGATATCTGGCAAAGCATATCCGGTTGAGCTTGTATGTATGTACGAATAGAATTCTATGCATGACATTTTTAAATTGACTTTGTTCAACCTATTTTACAAAGTATCAAAACTTAATCAAAAACTTCATTAGATCTTTAAATTAAATTTGAATTTAATCTTACTTTACAAAGCTGTATTATCGACATGAATGTGGCCGCTGCTTAAGCACCCATTCCCAATAATTATTACAAATTATTCAACTTAATTCACTTCCTGTTTTAATGGCGAATCACACATAAAATTGTACTCCGAAGAGATTTTCACAAATTTAACATAAAATTATATATTGTTCAAGTCAAATAAAGTTTCATATTTCAATTAAAAAATACAAAATCAAAAAAGCTTGATTTAATAATTTTCATGGTGACCCCGACGTGATTCGTCATTTTATACTATCACGATGAACGACAACACCAAGGATGAAGAAGCTGCCGGCCAAAGCACTGCGTCATCCAAGGAGTTAAAGAAGTTGGAGGCTTTGAAAGCTCGTCGTATGGTCTGCATCAAACAGATTGATCGAATTAATGACTTCCTATCGAATATTGCTGGAGAAACACTCGTCGCGGAGTTTGAAGTTCGACTCGAAGCTCTGGAATTGAGCTTCAAGGCATTCCAGCAGTGCCAGCTAAAGGTGGAGGAGGTCGATCCTAAGGAAGCTACGGCCAAGATCGACGTTCGAGCTAGTTGCGAAGAGACGTATTATAAATCACGGTCAAAATTACTACATGAAGTGCAAAGTCGAAAGGCCACGTTGCGAGCTGAAAATGTTGTATCAACCCCAACAAAATCATCTAACCAGTTAAAACTTCCGAAACTTAACATTCCTATCTTTTCAGGTGAAGTTACCCAGTGGCTATCCTTTCATGAAATTTTCAACTCCCTTATCCATAACAATCCCACACTAAGCAATGTTTCCAAGCTACATTACCTCATTTCATCTCTATCTGGCCAGGCGGCTCGCTCGGTACAATCGCTGGAGATCACGGACGGCAACTACGAAGTGGCACTCAAACTCCTTATCGAAAATTATGACAACAAGCGATTAATTGCCACCGAACACATTAAAAAAATCATGATGTACCCACCTATTCGGAAACCTTCATCATCAAGCCTTCGCCAGTTTTGTGATGAGATCAACAGTCACCTCCGTGCTCTCACCAGCCTCGGGCGTCCAGTGAACCAATGGGATGACCTACTAGTTCAAATACTGCTACCAAAACTTGATGCCACAACCCTCAACAAGTGGAGCGCAGAAGGACCAACCGAAAGAATGCCCAGTTATCAAGAGCTCTTAAAGTTTCTGACCAAGCGCAGCCAAATCATCAACGATGATAACTCACAGGCAAGTACTTCAATGCATGCTAAAATTACTCAAGGTTATCAAGGTTCTCGCCCGAAAACATTTTCAATAATACACTCAAATGAAAACAACAGTAGCGAATCAAATTGTTTATTTTGCAAAAAACCTAGACACCAAATTTACAAGTGCTATCAATTTCTCAATTTGCCTTTGACGCAAAAGAAAATATTCATAACCAGTAATCATTTGTGCTTAAATTGCATCAAACCTAATCACCCGACAAATAATTGTCAAGCCTCAAGGTGCCGTAAATGCAACAATGCGCACCACACTCTGCTCCATGACGATACTATTGCACATAGTCCTTCGGATGCTTCGCGAGCTCCGTCTTACAACAATTCATGCACTTCAAATAGTCAACCATCTACATCGAACAATATTGCACACCCCACCACTAGTCAGCCTTCCACACGGTTGCAACAAGGCGAACAGAATTTTCACATTCACGAAAACCTATCTCCAGCCCAGTCTGATGTACAAAGCCATGCCACGCATGCAATTCTCGCCACCGCCATAGTGTTTGCCTTCAATAAACAAAACTCTCCAGTACCATGTCGAGTACTGCTTGACTCTGCTTCTCATGTCAGCTTGTTAACTGAGCGATTCGCGAATTTGCTTGGCATAAAGCGGAAAAACACAATGACATCAATTTGCGGTATAGGAAAAAATACATTAGTCTGCAAACATCAAATTAACCTCACCATCAAATCTCGATTCAACAATTACGCTGAAAACATTGACGCATTTATCGTTGCCCGAATATCGGAATTCCTACCCGGTTCTTCCATCAATACGAATGATTGGTCCATACCCGCGAATATCAACCTAGCCGATCCACTATTTGGAACACCAAATCGAGTTGATCTGTTAATAGGAGCTAAACACTTTTTTGGTCTATTATCCATAGGCCAAATAAAACTTGGACCTTGTCTTCCAACACTTCAAAACACTGTCTTAGGCTGGGTGGTATCTGGAAGTGTCGCACAAAGCGAATGCAACAACACGGCTCTATGCGCGCATGTGGTTTCAGATATTAGCGAAAACAATAACCTTCACTTCATACTCAAGTCATTCTGGGAAATTGAAAACCACGAAGCGATCCAGTATTCATTCACAAAAAGCGAAAGACTATGTGAAGAGCACTTTTTCAAGGACGTCACCCGTCTCGCCAATGGTCGAATCGAGGTCAGTTTGCCCTTTAAGCAGGACCCATCATCACTAGGCAATTCATATGCAACAGCATTGCGAAGATTCTATGCATTAGAACACAAATTGAAAAGCAATCCCGATATTTCAGAACAATATGTTTCATTTATGAAAGAATACGAAGAATTAGAACACATGGAAAAAATCCAAAAGCACGATTATGACAAGTTACAATATTTTATTCCTCATCACTGCATACTAAAGCCCGGGAGCTCAACTACTCAATTAAGAGTAGTGTTTGATGCTAGTGCCAAGTGCGATAACGGGGTAAGCTTAAATGACATCTTACATGTTTTCCATATTAATCAAGTTCAGACCGCACAATTACGTATTTACTGCTGACGTAACTAAAATGTACCGCCAAATTGCTCTTAATAAACATGATCGCGCATTTCATCAAATTCTGTGGAGGGACAGTCCAAATGAAGAGATAAAGGTATATCGTCTTTGTACAGTGACTTATGGCACTGCCTCAGCATCTTTTCTTGCTACCAGAGCACTTGCGTACTTGGCGGAAAAAGAGAGTGACAAATTTCCCGTAGGAGCAGTAGCATTAAAAACAGAATTTTACGTCGATGACGTTCTCACTGGTGCTAACACATTAGAGAAGCTTGAATGCATCAAACGAGAATTAATAGGTCTACTGGAAAGCGGTGGATTAACACTAAAAAAATGGTGCTCTAACAATAATCACTTACTGCATGATATTTCGCTACAAGACAGAGAACCACTTTTTCAACTGAAAAATAATGACGTCATCAAAAGTCTCGGCGTTGTATGGGATCCGAAGATTGATACGTTCTTTTACAAAGTTGACACGAGCGAAAACATGAAGATAACTAAAAGAACCGTGTTAGCAGATATAGCGCGCCTCTACGACCCACTTGGACTTATAAATCCCGTTATTGTCACAGCAAAAATATTTTTACAAAATCTTTGGAAACAGGATTTTGACTGGGATGAAGCCCTTCCGCAATCATACCATCAAATGTGGTTAAAGTTTCGAATGGAACTATCAACGTTGGATAAGATATCAATTGAAAGACAGGCTATGTGGGGTGAAGTACAAGAAGTGCAATTGCACGCCTTTGCTGATAGTTCCGAGAAGGCATATGGTACTTGTATTTATGCGCGCTCGACTTTATCAAATGGAAACATCTCCGTGCGACTCTTGTGCGCTAAGTCCAAAGTAGCCCCTGTAAAGAACGTTTGTCTTCCACGACTTGAGTTATGTGCAGCGCAGATGATGGTGCAATTGGTAAAAAGAGTTCGCCTTATTTTCGGAGACAGATTTGAGAACGTATATTATTGGACTGATTCCAGCATTGTAATTGCATGGTTGTCTTCGGAGTTTCACCATTTGCAAACCTTCGTCGCAAATAGAGTTTCAATAATACAGAGTCTATCATCTTTAGAACAATGGCGTCATGTTGGCACAAAAAATAACCCAACAGATATTGTGTCTAGGGGGGCATCTCCTAATGAATTAAAAAACTCAAGGTTATGGTTCTACGGACCCGAATTTTTATATCTTTCTCATGAAAATTGGCCCAATTTGAGGTTCTCCGAGCAAATTGATGAACGACTTTTAGAACGTAGACCAATAAAACAAATTTTTTCCATAGTCGAAGATAATGATTTTCTGAATAGCATGAAATACAACAACAATTACCAGAAAATACTGAGAGTGACTGCATACATACTTAGATTTTACACGAATACTTTAGCAAAAATAAACATGAACCCAGAGCGATTGGAGCAATAACCACAATGGAAAGAGACAAGGCTCTTCACTGCATTATAAAAATGATTCAACGATCTACATATGCCAATGACATCGCCCTTTTGGAACAGAAAAGATCAATCTCTCCTCGATCACATATTTGTTCCTTGAGCCCTTTTCTCGATGAAAAGGGAATATTAAGAGTAGGTGGGCGTATACGCAATGCAAATATCGGATACGAATATAAACACCCGGCACTTTTTCCAAACAATCACGTGTTCACAAGCGCTTTAATAAAGGACAAACATGAAAAACATCATCATGTAGGAGTTCAGGGCTTGCTCTCCATGATTTGCGAACAATTTTGGCCAGTTCATGCTAAGCCGCTCATCCGACGAGTTATCAGCCGTTGTGTGTTATGCGCTAGAGCACATCCTCACTTCGAATATCCGCCAATGGGAAATCTTCCAGCGTTTCGCGTCATGCCATCTCGCCCATTTACCACTGTTGGAACTGACTTTTGTGGACCCTTTATGGTGCACTCTCGACGACGTGGTACTGCTGCCGTGAAAGCCTATGTAGCGGTGTTCATATGCCTCAGCACCAAAGCTGTCCACTTTGAATTAGTTGGAGATCTCACTGCTTCTTCCTTCTTGGGCGCTCTACGACGTTTTATCAGCCGAAGAGGCCTATGCCATACAATTTACAGCGATAACGCGACTAATTTCATTGGAGCACGAAATGAGTTGAGAGCACTTTATGAAATGTTTCACAACCAACAGGCTGCCTCTGAAATCATGAAGACTTGTTTAGCTGATGGCATCGAATGGAAGAACATACCACCCAGATCCCCACATTTCGGCGGAATCTGGGAAGCAGCCGTGAAATCGGCAAAACATCACATGAAACGTCTTTTACACCTAGCAGCCTTGACATATGAGGAACTCAACACGCTTATTATCCAGATTGAGTGTATCCTTAATTCTCGTCCTCTTTCCCCTCTCTCGGAAGATCCCAATGACCTTAAACCTTTAACCCCAGGCCACTTTTTAACAGGTACTTCACTAATCGCACTTCCAGAACCAGATATGTGCGATAAGAACATCTCCTATCTAAACCGCTGGCAACGAGTGCAATGGCTCATGCAACAATTTTGGCATCGTTGGAAAAATGAATATCTGCACACCTTGCAGCAGTGTAACAAATGGCGAAAGGACAACACTGGACTTCAATTAAATGATATTGTTATCATCAAAGATGATAACATTCCCCCCTTAAATGGAAGCTTGGCAGATTACTTTAAATGCACCCTGGCGCTGATGACATCGTTCGAGTGGTTACTTTAAAAACAGCTAGTGGAACCCTAAAGCGAGCAGCTGCTAATCTTTGCCGGCTACCAGTATTTGAAGCACCTTTAGCTCTTCAAGAGGGGGAGAATGTTCAACCTATTTTACAAAGTATCAAAACTTAATCAAAAACTTCATTAGATCTTTAAATTAAATTTGAATTTAATCTTACTTTACAAAGCTGTATTATCGACATGAATGTGGCCGCTGCTTAAGCACCCATTCCCAATAATTATTACAAATTATTCATCTGTCAAAAACCACATTGTCTTTGAAAAACTTAATTCACTTCCTGTTTTAATGGCGAATCACACACAAAATTGTACTCCGAAGAGATTTTCACAAATTTAACATAAAATTATATATTGTTCAAGTCAAATAAAGTTTCATATTTCAATTAAAAAATACAAAATCAAAAAAGCTTGATTTAATAATTTTCAGACTTTAATGGTCAGAATGGCATTAAGTGTTTCTATTTTTAGTTGCGTTTTTTCGGAAGTCCACGGCTTGTTCATGGCAGCTAAAACTCTTTCAGCAAAAGCAGTTGAACCGGGCAGGCTTGAAATGTACTCAATGATTTTCCCCATTTCTTTGTAGTCGTAATTTTCAGAATGGAACATTTTTCTTTTCGCATTCCTAAATTTTACTTTCTGAGCAATAATTTTGCACGAAGCCAAATTCATTGTGCAATTGTGACGAGTTGTTTTTGGCGTCGTACAGTTTCAGCACATTCAATTTTAACATAGCCGATTCTACATTTTTCCACACTGGAACTGTGCGCAACACCGCCCATGAATACATGTTTAATTCCATTATTGGAGTTGCACACTTATCGATATAGTCGCAAGCATCATCTGTAAAAAATTAAAAGAAAAATATTAAATACATATGTACAAGTACATACATACATAGCTAACTGAAACCAAAGAAATTACCAAAAAATTCGGCATACTTGGAAAAAATTATTTCAGATTCGTGTCCATCCAAATGCTTTTAAGGTCATCCAAATATTGAATGGTTTCAATGGATGTGACTTCATCGCCATCGATTTTCAGCACGTTATCCGCGAACAACTCAGCCTAGCCGATAGCAATACAATTGAGATAGAATAGATTCAAATTGATTTAAAAGTACGGGATATATTGTTTACCTGCTCTTGAACGAATATTAACCAAAATTTTGACATTTGATTACTAAATAATGTTTTCAGCAAAATTTCTCCTTTTGAAACTGGGTGAAGAGCTTCTTCAAGCCATCATAAAGGTATGATACGCGCTTAAAAGCTGGACCTAGAGCAAGAAATCTGGTCTTGGCATAGCCCAGCAATTTGAAATACTCGGTGCCAGCTATTTCACAGAAGTCTCTTAGCGCGGCAACATGTGTGGTGTGTATATAAAAATAAGAGTATACTTTTACAATAACACATTCAACGTCGAATGGCATAGTGTCACAAGCTAATTTTTAAGCATTATATGTGATGTGTGCTACGCATCCGATGCCGATCAAAAACGGTACCGACTTTTTCATTCTGGCGAATACGTTTTTTTCCGCCTCGTGTCACCACCGGAGTTCACTTTAGCGTTGTCACCACAGAAAGCGACGATTTTATTTTATAAACTACTAGCTGACCCGTGCTCGCCTTGCTTCGCCCCCCACCACTGTTATGGCAAAACAAATTGCATTGGAGATGAGTGCCGAATTATTTTTCCGATTAGATGGAATTTCAAAAAATCATCCCTTAGCTGACGTCTGTCATTATAGGAATATACTGTGTACTGTGTACTGTGTACCTCAGCCCTTAAGATCCAGCGGTTCGGTCCAATTAAACGATTAAATGGTGTTTGATTGTACAATATGAACAATTAAATTTACAGACCGAAGTGCACAGCATCAAGTATGTAGTACCTATTTATAAAATCTTGATGCACTATCAAAAAATCACACTTTAATAAACTGCTGTGGAAGAAATTATTTGTTTGCGAATACAAAATCCAACGAAATGATCTACTTTTCCAGCCCTTTCGTTGTGCCTTCGCATTTATGTACATACATATACATTATGTAATTATGTATGGACATACGAATCCGCGGTAGCAAAACTCCCATTCATTAAAGTTTCAACACCTGCCGCAGTACGTACTATGAAAATTACACAGCCACGGTATAGTCCCTTTTCCCCTTCACAAATGCCCCTTTACACTATTCCAAGTCTCATTCGTTGGCTGTCTGTGCATAGAAAGATAGATACATATATACAATATACATAATGTAACTGTTACCCGCCCGGCATTGCCCGTGCAATTTTTTAAAATTTGAATTTGCCTTTATTTACAATCATATTCATCGTAGTAGCCCGAGCACAAAACATCAATGGGCAGAAATTCAAATTTCAAATGTGCCACATACACACAACACACTATGACGTCACCCACTGCTGCATGGCTGTTGGCATTGCGTCGGTTTCACTGATGGGAAATTGTTTGCGATGATTTCATGAATTGTTTTGAGCACAGCTCAGCTCCAGGATAACACAAAAGGATGATTTATACCTTAAATGAATCCTAAAAGAATTGACTAGAAATCATTTTCTTTGGTTTTAAATCCAATAAGCCATTGATGAGTTAGGGCTGTGTAATGACAGAAATTTTAATATATATATTAATGAATTTTATTTTTTCAAATTCACCCACTTAGAGCTAGAATTTCAAAAAATCCTCTCTTGGCGGATGTCTGTGTCGCTACAGGAATGTCCTGTCCAAATTTCAGCTCTTTAGGTCTGGCGGTTTGGTCTGTGCGTTGTCTGTGAGTCAGTCAGTGAACTGGTTTATATATGGACATTTATATAATTAAGGATTTTTCCGAATTCACCCACTTAGAGATGGAATTTCAAAAAATCCTTCCTTAGCGGACGTCTATGCCATTATAGAAATGTCCTGTCCAAATTTCCGCCCTTTAGGTCTAGCGGTTTGGTCTGTGCGTTGTCCATAAGCCACACTGTTTTATATTTAAGGATGGAAGGATTAGGGATTTTTCCGAATTCACCCACTTAGAGATGGAATTTTAAAAAATCCTCCCTTAGCGGACGTCTATGTCATTATACGAATGTACTGTCCAAATTTGGGGACTACACATAATAATTGACGGAATAATGGACCATAAGCAATACATCCACATCGAGATATTGAAGCAAAATCTGAAAGAAAGTGCTGTTCAAATGGGTCTCGGGACCGAAGAATAAGAAAATTCAGTATAAAGAATACAAATGAACTCAAACAAAAAGGCTTATTGAAGAATGGGTAACAATCACGCCTGAATCTACTGAAAAATTAGTCAGATATGCCCAACCGTCTTAAACAAGTCTTAGCGAACAAAGGTTTTGCTACAAAGTATTAGTTTTAAGATATAATGTAAGAAAATTAACTTAATAACTAAGAGTACGAATACGAAATTGACCATATTTTTTTCAATTTCAGGTTTACTATGAAAAATTTGCAATACTTTACTTGAAATACATACTTGAATATAAGTAGATAAAATAACAACATAATAAAATAACACAGCACAAAAAACAAAGAAAAAAACGTATTTAATTATGTAGCTAGAGTGGAGATAGGTTAAGTACATAGTTGTAAGTTGTCATTGTCATTTCACTAAGTTTTTTTTTTCAAAAACATTTTTCTTAGTTTTAAAATTGTAACTTTAATTAAAATTTAATAGCATAAGTTAGGTTACGTCAAAAGACATAGTATAAGTATTAAGTTAAGCTTAGAGTGCCTGTGTGGGGCCAGTAAGTTAGAGTAAGATAATTAAGTTAGTTAAGCTAGTTTTAATCACTTGATGAATACTTGAATTAATTGAAGTTTATTTTTTTATTTTAATGTATTCTTATTCTTATTCAATAAAATTTTGCAGTATTGGTTCAATTTGTTTACATTTTTCCTTAAAAATATATCGCCTTATCAGGTGTACGAATAGATTGATGTACTGTACATGTTCGACTCGGTTCATATGGCGTTTGATGGCCACATCGCCACCTGAAGCGATGAAAAAACTGCCTTTGCATATTTTACAGTAGGTACACATCACTTGCAACTTTTTTTGCTTCAAGGAACGGATATTGTTTCTTATGTTTTTCGTTTAAGATACACTTATTTTTTGTCATTTTTAAAATCGACTAAGGAACGTAACGTACACTGCGACTGTATTAGGTCAAATGTTTTGCGCATTGATGAATGGAACAAAATGCACACGCCACATCAGCTCAACGTTAGAGAGAAAGAAAGATAGAATAGATTAGGTCAAATACGCGTGTGCCGTGACAAAATGTTTAACGCCAGCTCAACGTTAGAGAGAAAGAAAACGATAGTAGAACAGCCTACTAAAACATCAAAATGAAGCAACTAGCTCTGTGTTTTCGTATTCGCCGTGTTTTACCAAGTTTTACTGTGGCATAATTTGAATTTATTTTGCATTTATGTTGCAATTTGTGGGAGGATTCGGATACGAAAGGTGGATGATTTTAAAAAGGGAGGTATGTAGGATTGTGTAAATTTAGGCTGAAAAGGGAGGATTGCCTTCCCCAAAGGAGGACCGATGGAATGCTTAGACGTAGTGCTTCCTCACATCGTTCGTGGGGAAAGAAGCCTATCCCGCATTCTTATGGGCAGGGTGCCCAATCAATGCAGAACACTAAGGAGATCCATGCAGGTAGTTGATGTCAACCAACAACTTGGCAAATTCTGGAAATTAGAAGAAACACCCAGTCGCATCAAACTGCAGAAGTTACCCTCTGCGAAAAGTAATTCATCACAAAAGACAAGCGATTGGTTGATGGTCGCTACCGTTTAAGGAAGGAAGAAAACCTGGTCTTGGATCCTCGAACGGGGGAGCTTTGCGTAGACTTCTACAACAAGAAGGCTTAAAGGCTTACTTTTATGCGCTACTAAATTACCTCTTGAAAAAATACAAAACTGTTCTTGTGGCTATAATAGTTCAAAAGTTACATCATTTAAAGTGGTTATACCTCCAAATCGAAGGTGCCCCACTTTGAGGGGCTATAACTTGGAGGGGGGTGAAAATAGACCCTCCCTGCCGTACGATTTTTTGTTCGCTAGAACTTCAGGAATCTCCAGTTAACGGATAATACCACTTAATTGAGACACCCTGTATACAGCAAAGACTTCAACAATTTGAAGTTTTCAATTTCTTCTTTATGAAACTTTGGGAGTTATTGCCGAAACGGGTAAAAAAAACAATTTCCCCCCTTTCACCGAAACTATTTTTTTTTTAAAGGGTTCTGACCCGCCAGTTGCGGAGGGCACCGCGACCAAAAAGATCTATTGTACCACTCACCGAAACTATAATAGTTAAGTCAAATATCTGAAAAAATAATGGCTGGTGGATATTTAGCTAAATATTAAAATTAAACTATGGCGATGCTCATAAGTTGCATACAGTTTGATAAGTTCACGTCAAAAAATTCAATTTCGCGACCGATTAAGTCGTAAACTACTGGACCGATTTTAATGAAAGTATTACCATTCTAACAATTATTCCTAAGGCCATCCCAAATTGCAATACATAGATAATATACAAAAAAAAAAAAAGACAAAAATTCTGATATTGCTGAGGCTTGAGCCTGCATCCCTAGCTCAATGATCCTGCGCATGATTTTGGCAGTGATTTGTTTCTGTATATCGATAAGGAAAGTAGAACACAACATACAAATTTGTGCCAAAACAGTAAAATGTACATTTGTACATTTCAATATATACAGTAAATCCTCCTAATTAGGACTCTCTCCAATTGGGGCCACCTCCGAAATAAACCGCCCTTAATGCATACACACAGTTTTTTCATATAAAGGAACCTCTCAAATCGAGACACATCTGAATTGGATCTGGGGCAACGAATTTGCTTGCGAATTTCGTTAGAATTGCTTGCAAATCAACCTCCAAATTGCGACAAAAAGGAAAGAGGGGGAGAAATTACAAATATCAGAGCTGGGGCCGAACTAAGCTCTAGTGAGTGCTTCGCTTTTAGATGTGCAAGCAATTTGGATGTTGAAACAGCGATTCGATCAGTAAAAACCAATGCATTTGGCCTTGATAATATTTCGCCGTTTTCGTTTATTAAGATTGTCCTCCCTCTACTTCTTCCCTATTTAGTACATGTTTTCAACTACTGTATATATAGCTGTCAGTTTCCAGATCAGTTGAAGTGTTCCAAAATTATTCCGATTCCAAAAAAATCAAACCCCACAGAATTTATACCCATAAGTATACTTCCCTTTCTATCAATAGTTTCGAAAGGATCTTGTCACAACAGATAGGTAAATAGTCTCTCTTAGTGGCAGTCTGGGTTTCGAAGAAAGCACAGCTGTGAATCAGATGTAATAAAGGTAACAACTGATTTAAGAACTGCATTGGACTTAAACAAAATTAATGTTATGGTGCTTCTGGATTTTTCAAAGGCATTTGATTCCTTCAATCACTCCATTTCGAAAACTTAAAGCATGCTTATTTTTTACACATATGGGACATGCTTCGTCGAATAAACGACGGCATTGTTCAAACTGATCATAAAGATGACCTATGCACTAAAAACTTTGAAAGTTGATTGTTTTCAGTTATACAGTTCATTTAGCACAAGAAAAAAAACCAAAAACACATATTTTTGTATTTTTTTTTTAAAAACAATTTTTAAAAATCAATTTTATTTGTCATGTTTTACAAAACAGTCTACATAAATAACTACAAAATAACTTAAGGCACATACGTATAATTCATTAAAAGTCTTTACATATGAAAAGTAAAATACAAAACTAATAAAAAGTTAAGTTTAAAAAACTTAAACTCTGAAAATCATCGTTTCGTTTCATCTTGTTTCGTACTTGTTAGTTGGTTTTTCCCGTAGTCGTAGTCGGTTTCAGTTTTTTAAACTTAATTTTTTATTTACAACTTTTTAGTTTCAAAAAATATGTAAAGATAGCGGAAATCCACTATCTTAGGGGCGGGTTCAATAGTTTAGGCTATGCGAGGTGACATCCTTACATACAGTGGCGAGCATATAAATAGGGAAAAACAACCAAAGACAGTAATTTCTGTGTGTTTTGCTAAATCTTTAAACAACTGGAAAACTATAAATTTTATTTTTTTAGCAGTATACATTTTAGGTGTAATATTAGTAGGTATCTCATAGCATCAGTTACAAGAAAAATTGAACTTAAAAGATGAAAAAAAATCCTCATTTCTTGGAGAACTTTAAAACGCCATTTATAAGTTCTTTCGGAAACAGAAATGTAGCCTTGCGATTTTTTACTTATAATCGGCTTTTTATTAATCCAAATTCCGCTTAGCGACGTCGTACTGTGTGTACACTCACATTCAAGTTTTCTTGTGCCAAAATTTCAGCGTGAATGTCAACAGCGGTCCTGAAACGATCCTTTTCAGAAAGGCGCTGCATCATACAATCAACACGCGGTGTAGTTTTTCGTGGTCTGGGAGCGCGAGGCTTATGAAAACTGCTACCATAGCGTTTGACCTGTTCCAAAGCTCGATGACAAACATTAATTCATATATTTAAATGTTTCGATATTGCAGAGACCGTAATATCTTCACTTCTTAAACGACAAATTTCTCGCCGCTGTTGCCGTTATGTGTTTGCCCCGTTCCATTCCTATAACATCATAAATTGAGTTATTATGACTAGACAATAAGAAAGCAATATTTATGTAAACTTTAACATTTTCACACAGAAGTTGAGTACAAACTAAAACCAATATAATTTCCCTATTTATGTGCTCGTACACATTTAACACTTGCCACTGTATTTTGTATCTGTACCGTGAAACGTAGACCAAAATATAGTATGCATATTTCAGTTAGTTCTAAAAAATCTGTTTTGAGGATAAACTTTGCATTTTAGCTAAGCTATTTCCTTAAGTGCAGGTATATGGTGATTTGAACTATATTGACTGAATTTTCCTATTTATATGCTCGGCACTGTACATACAAACACACAAACAACCCAGCCTGTTAAAATCATAACCCTTCCTCTGCGTAGTCGGGTAAAAAGAAACATTATTTTCATTAGAATCAGGTTAGCCACAAAGCTCTATTTTGTACTCCCCACACAAGCTTATATTACATTTTGCACAGGATGATTTCGTCGTTTAAAAGAGGGACTAACGGCGCAAATCTTCCTCTTTCTTTCAGAATTTATAAGTTGCGTATTCTCTTCATTAGTCGGCATTACGTTTTAATATTAGGCGTGATTTTTTTGTAAAACATGTTTCAGCAGCAAGTTTACCCATGTAAAATACAACAAAACCTTAGCCTCGATAATTATCGAGTCTTATTTTTACTCTGAAAGCTTTTTCGAAGACTATATAGGTTACAAAAAAAAAACACGCCTATTATTTCGCACTGACGCGACGTAGTCAAAGTTGGTATTTTGAGTATTTCTTTTAATTGATTTTCGACAAGAGGGAAATGCAGTTTTTTCAAAAAAAAAAAAAACAAGCACGATTGAGTGGTTTTTGTTTTGTTTGAAGCACGTTGTGAACATAAATGACATATTCTTTACTATTATTATAAAGAGGAAAGGTTTGTATATAGGAGCTAATCTCTGGAACTACTGAACGGAGTTCAAAAACTCTTTCACTAATAGAAAGCTACACTATCCGGAAGGGCGATATCCTTCTTTTTTTTGCTTAGAAAACACTACCATAGAATTACCTAACATTGACCACTTTTGAGCTTTGAAACGTTTTAAAAAGATAATGGTTTCTTCTAATCGTTATCTGTAAAAAGCATATATAGGGGATTGTTTGGTTTTTTAATATCGTATACATATTTTTCAAATAATCGTATTTTGGTAATAAGTTATGGAAAAAAAAGAAGTGGTCAATGTTAGGCTTCGGTACCCCTAACATTGACCGGATACAATTTAGGTTATTTTTTATTTTTTAAAGCAATACAAAGACATATTATAGCAACATTTTCTTAATATCATTATTTAATAAGTAAATAGGAACATAGATAAAAAACTTTAATATAGGTAGGTACCTACATATGTAGTCACACTTAGCGGTCAAAGTTGTGGATTCATGTATTTATATCAGCTCCTAACATTGATCAGCCGGTCAATGTTGCGGATTCATGTATTTATACTAGCTCTTAACATTGACCAGCCAGTCAAAGTTAGGAACCCAACGGTCAAAGTTAGGACGAAGGCTAAGAAATTATTAAACACTTTTTATTTCCGATTAATTTTAAATAACAATTAACTAATAAGGCACAGTTTTTTTATGTGTCACTAATAATATATGAAACTACATACCTAATAATTTTTTTTCACAATTGCATATTGTTTTCTTGTCGTGCGAAGATGATTTTACCGACACTTCAAAATACGCGTTTGAACAGGCCACCCGTTATTGGCGGTTATTTTCAATTATGACAATTGTACATCTACAGAATTATTTTCTGTCATCTATAAATATCCAGGGATGACATAAGTGGTAATATTATTTAAATATCTGGTCACTGTTTGTCGCTAGGAAAATTTAAAAGATTTTATGAATTTTGGTCAATGTTAGGGATCCAGTCAATGTTAGGCCATTTTACGGTAATTGAAAAAATTAATTTTTATATCTATTTTGTATGGTTGACCCATACATTCACTCCTCACATTAAAGCAGTTATACGAATTGCAAATAAAAAAATGTGTGTGAGCCTCATCCGCATAAGCTCACGGGGTAAGTGAATACTTATCCAATCCAAAGCAGTTGTGTATGTGTAATATGTAAGAGAAGAAGAAATTTGTCTGGTAAAATCGATAGAAAATGTGTAATAAAATTTAGTAAATTAGAATGTTAACTTGACTATATTTTTGTAATACAATTTATGAAAGGAACATCTATTCCAAATTCCATTAAATTTAGAATTTGTTAATAACTTGACTCCAGCGCCACCTATCGGGTCCAGTTTTTGTAGTTTTCTCTTTTGGTACTATACCAACATAAATTGCCAATATGAATCATTTTGGTCAGTTAATAAAGAAGTTACTAATAACTTGACTCCAGCGCCACCTAGCTGGCGGTTATTTCACCTATGTCCTTACTTAGGTCCCAGACTATCTCTTTGCCAAATTACATTACAACTGATTTAGCGGTTTAGGCGTGAAAAGGTTTTGTTAATAAGTTGACTCCAGCGCCCCCTAGCGAGCGGTTTTCTTACCTATGTCCTTCCTCAGGTGCCAGACTATCTTTTTGCCAAATTGCATTATAATTGGTTCAGCGGTAGGCAAGAAAAGGTTCTGTTAATAACTTGACTCCAGCGCCCCCTAGCCAGCGGATTTTCCACCTTAGTCCTTCCGTAGGTCCCAGACTATCTCTTCGCCAAATAAAATTACAATTGGTTCGGCAGTTTAGGCGTGAAAAGGTTTTGTTAATAACTTGACTCCACCACCTCCTATCGAGCGGTTTTTCCACCTTAGTCCCTCCTCAGATCCCAGGCTATCTCTTTGCCAAATTACAATACAATTGGTTCGGCGGTTTAGGCGTGAAGAGGTAGACAGACAGACGGACGGACGGACAGACAGTCAGACAGACGGACGTTTAGACGGACGGACAGACAGATGGGCAGACGGACAGACGGTCGGACGGACAGACAGACGGATAAACAGTCGGACGGACGGACAGACAGACAGACGGACGGACGGACAGATAGACATACAGACCTAAAGACGGACGGACAGACAAACAGACAGACCGACGGACGGACAAACAGACAGACAGACGGACAGCCAGACAGACAGACGGACGGACGGACAGACAGATGAACGGACAGAGAGACAGACAGACAGACGTACCGACAGACAGAAAGACAGCTGATGTATACATATTTCCCCGGTATGGAATCATTTCCCCGTTATTGAAACAGACAGACAGACGGACGGACGGACAGATAGACATACAGACCTAAAGACGGACGGACAGACAAACAGGCAGACGGACGGACGGACGAACAGACAGACGGACGGACAGCCAGACAGACAGACGGACGGACGGACAGACAGATGAACGGACGGACAGACGGACAGAGAGACAGACAGACAGACGTACCGACAGACAGAAAGACAGCTGATGTATACATATTTCCCCGGTATGGAATCATTTCCCCGTTATTGAAACACATTTATCGGAATTTATCGTAACGCATTTATCGTAACCCATTTATCGTAACGCATTTATCGTAACTCATTTATCGTAACTCGTTTTCAAAAACAATACGTCGCTAAAGAAGTATTCACTTCAAAAATTGTAACATGAAGTCAATATATTTACGGAAATTTTAAGCCCTTAATCTTTCCTTAATTTCACCTACAGGCTGAGAAATAAATAAAAAACTAATCTAAAAACATGCATTATTTTCATTTGCTTACATCGACGACTTCGATTCTATTGCAATGACGACACGAGGTTGTGTTGCTACTATGTGTTCCATATTTCAACATCATTCCGCGGTACTCGCATGCTCTCCCTTCCATTCTAATTCCTCTTTGGTATAATCAATTGTATTGTATGTATGTATATATTCTTCTTTGCTGCATTTACTACTACTTCCCGCGGGAGTCCCGCTTCCTACCGTTAAAACATTTTGCACAGCGTCAGCCAATGGGAAAAATTAAGGAGGACGAAAGAGGAGATACCAAATCGCATTGGTGTTTGCAAATCGTAATGAGAGCAAAAGCGAGCGAAAGAAACTGATTTTGTATTTTTTTTACAAGCTTTATATTAACTTCACTTTCTGTGAGGGCGGAATCTGGCAAACGATTTTACACCCACTTCCAGATACCCGATCATCATGAAATTTTGCATACGTATATAGTTCCGGAGACAATACAATATGTGCTATTTGATGACGTTGTAAATCCAATATGGCGGACGCTTTTTTAACTTCAATTTCTGTGAGGGCGGAATCTGGGATTCGATCTTACACCCACTTCCAGATATCCGATTAAACTGAAATTTTGCGTATCCTGTGACAACTCAATATAGTATATTTCATGATCTTGTAAATCTAATATGGCGGACGCCCCACCGTTATCTTCCCGACCTCCTTAATATGGGTATCAGATGAAAGGGCTTGGTAAGTAGAATACAATACGCTATAACGTGATAAAAAATTCAATATGGCGGACGCCCACAAGATGGCGGATAACCGTTATCTTTACTACCATCTTAATATGGGTATCAAATGAAAGGGTTTGACAAGTAGAATACGGTTAGCTAAGTAATGTGATTCCAAATTCAATATGGTGGATGCCATAAGATGGCGGATTCCTTTTTTCTTCACAACCCGCATGACATGGATATCAAATAGAAGGGTTTGACGAATAGAATCGCCAACAGTATAGTATATTTTGTGACGTTGTAAATCTAATATGGCGGACGCCATAAGATGGAGGATTGCCGTTATCTTCACGACCTCCTTAATTTGGGTATCAACTTAAAGGGATTGATAAGCAGAATTAGACTAGCCAAGTGACGTCATTCTGAATTCAATATGGTGGGTGCCCCAAGATAGCGAATTACCTTTTTCTTCACAGCCACCATGGTATGGGTATCAAATGAAAGGGCGAGTAGAATATCAAACATATTGAGTAAACTTTCTCATATCCAACCCACCCAAGCTAATATACGTATAGACATTAATTTGTAAAAAAAAACGCAGATACTAAAAAGTTGAAAATAAATATAAAGATAAAAAAAATATTTTTAAAAACAAGCTTTAATGAACTTAAAAGTAAAAAAATAATTTTTTTCCGAGTCAGCAATGTGTGACTATAAATTAAAGCTTGGGGCACTAAGGCGCGAGGTAAAATTTGGCTAAATGACGATGTCTAACTAAACAGTAACAGTGACAAAAAATGTGTTCTGCTAATTCTTCTTCCGTCCTCGATGCACATCGTGTATGTGTTGTCTTGTGCCTGAGTGCCCCAAGCTTTAATTTATAGTCACACATTGGTGACTCGGAAAAAAATTATTTTTTTACTTTTTAGTTCATTAAAGCTTGTTTTTAAAATTTTTTTTTTATCTTTATATTTATTATTGAAAACAATTAGCAAAAACACTCCACATTTCTGGCCTTGAAGCCTGATCTTATAAAACAGATAGCGTTTAAGGCAGATCCACCTAACCGATTCATTTTTTTTACTTTTACGTCGGTTATTATAGAAAACAATCGCTCGGCGTCGGAATTCGAATGCGGAAATGTTAGTGCATATCCACCAACTAAACTTAAAGTTCGGAAATAAGAAATTTCCTTCGAAATCCTTTATTTGTTTTATGTACTGCCTTCCAAAAATGTTCGGCACTCAATTGCTGCATTCTGTTTTTCTCAGTGCCAACTATCGAAATAGGAAACTCCCTCCACTCCAAAAATAATTTTTGTTCGTCACAATTTGGAATTTTTATGGAACTAAAAGAAATTTCCTTGCAGTTTACCCTCTTCGGTATATTTAGCGCTACTTCTGGAGAAAGAAATTCCATAACTTGAAGGTCATGATTTTTTAGCGGAAACCGTTTTCAAATTTCTTCTTTAGTTCGAACATAGAAATTTTTGCAGCGTAACCTAATTTCTTTGGACAAGAACTTCAAACTTATAAAAATGTAAACAAAGTGCACAAACTTGACGCATATGAGTCCATATACATACACCTCAATGACTGTTTAATAAATTTGGAGCCCGGACCCATCGACTCACATCTTTTTAACGGCCTGAGAAAGAGAAAGGAGAAGGAGAAAACATGACAAAAGGTTCACCCCTTTGCTATCTTTGTTGTTTTTTGTCTTAGAGTCCAACTAACTTTGTGTTCATGTAATTTTCCATGTATGTACCTGCTACTGTTCTAATGTCGTTCGCTGATGATGGTTCCGCAGTTGAGAACCGAAATGCATTCGTTGTAATAAAATTCAGTTTTTCAAATTAAAAGTCTTTTCTGTTATTTATTTAATTGTTTTTTATTGTGATTTTTGCGGTCTATAAGGTGTTTTTCAATTCAAAAATTACTAATTTCTAAGTTTTGTTCCTCTGTAAAATTTAGTAAGAGTTGTTCACACACAGTTTATCAAAATCTTCTTCTTTGACGATATTTTGGGCTAGTTTCAGCAAAATCTTTTTCCACCGGGGCACGACTTGCTAAACTTATAAGCGCGAGTGCTGACCAAGCGAAAATAGCAGCACTTTAATACGCGTCAGCGGACGAATTCCATAGATGGAACCAACGGTGGCGTTGATTTTCCAGAATGGAAACAAAACCTTATCTGAGCTACTTCGACATATTCGCAGCTCAGGTCGATAAGGATTTCCACGTACTAGTCAGGGTCGTGGAAAAGAGTTGGTGGCGGATGAGCCCCTATTGGGCCAACGGCAGCGCTCACACCCCCGTAGTGGGTTACTGACACCGGTGGACCCGGCCCCTTGTCCTAGGGTATATAAGGATCTGGCCCTCCAGGTTGGGGGTTGTACGTAAGGTTAACTACCTACCGCGTAAAAAAATTATAGTTCCGAAATAACCAAAAGCCTCGGAAAAGGACGGATTTACTGTTGACAACCACGCTAAACGAAAAAAGGACAATGACGTTCGGATCTGCACCTGGAATGTTCGCTCACTGAACGGTGACGGTGCACTCGAAAAACTGGCAGAGGCCCTAGACCGCTATAATGCGGATATAACCGCCATCCAGGAAGTGCGATGGGATGGGCCAGGCAGAGAAAGAATGAGAAACTGCGACATCTACTACGGTGATTGCTATACAGAAAATACACAGCGCTTATTCGGATGCGGATTTGTCATACGCGGCAGACTTAGGCAAGAAGTCTTGAGCTTTCGGCACGTGAGCGAGCGTCTTATGACAATCCTTGTCAAGGCAAAGTTCGCCAACATTAGCCTATTATGCGCTCACGCCCCTACAGAAGAAAAAGACGACGCTACCAAAGATAGTTTCTACGAGCTCCTCGACCGAACATACGAGCAATGCCCTAGACATGACGTTAAAATCGTACTAGGCGACTTTAACGCCAAGATAGGAAGAGAGGACATCGTTGGTAGGACGGTTGGAAGGCACAGCCTACACGACACCACGTCCGAAAACGGACTAAGGCTGATTGGCTTTGCTGCGGGGCGAAGTGTCAGTATAGCAAGCACACAGTTTCCACGTCTCAATATCCATAAGGGGACATGGCGGTCTCCGGATCGAATAACCGTCAACCAAATCGACCACATTGCGATCGACACCAGACATGCCTCCAGTATTCTGGATATCCGAACCTTCCGGGCGGCCAACATTGGCTCGGACCACTACCTTGTTGTAGCCAAGGTACGAATGCGGATATCCATAGCGCCACAACAACGAAATACTGTGAGAAAGTACAATGTCGAAAAGCTACAATCGCAAGACACCGCCAGAGCCTACAGAGAACGCATATCCCGATCTCTTGCTACGAGTCCTACCGCAGCAACAGCTAGTACAGAAGACCAGTGGCAACACTGCCAGCAAGCCATCATAAGTGCCGCGAATGATGTGCTGGGTTTCACACGACCACCACCATGAAACCCCTGGTTTGATGAAGAGTGCAGACTAGCTAACGCGGAAAAACAACAAGCGTATAAAGCGGCGCTGCAAAGAAGGACTAGATCTGCTCGCATGCTCTATGAGCAGAAGAGAGGGGAAGAACATCGGCTTCTAAGAAGGAAAAAGAAAGAGCACGAAAAGCGTGCATTCAAAGATATTGAGAGATGCTACTCCAGGAACAATGTACGGAAGTTTTACCAGAGGGTAAAAAGAATGTGCCAGCAAAACAAATCCCGTACAGAAACCTGTAGAGACGCGGATGGAAATATCGTAGTGGAAACGCAGTCGGTGCTGAGAATATGGAAAGACTACTTCTGCAGACTGTATAATGGTGAAGAAGACCAATACTCCGCTGTTAGGCAGAATGTACCGTTCAATTTAGATGATGATAGCCAAAACCCCCATCCACCTGATCAAAATGAAGAGCGGATAGCAATATCCAAGCTAAAGTCCAACAAAGCTGCTGGACCTGACGGTCTACCCGCAAAGCTATTAAAAGCAGCTGGAGATGACTTGGTAGTGAGCATACACCAACTCATCTCCAAGGTTTGGTCAGATGAAAGTATGCCAGATGAATGGAATCTCAGCATCGTCTGCCCGGTCCACAAGAAAGGAGACCCCCTCAACTGCTCCAATTACAGAGGCATCAGTCTCCTCAATATCGCCTACAAGATCCTGTCTGCCATACCGTGTGAACGCCTGAAGCCTTTCGTCAACAACCTGATTGGCCCCTATCAGTGCGGTTTCAGGTCAGGAAAGTCCACCATAGACCAAATGTTCACCCTCAGGCAGATCCTGGAAAAAACCCAAGAAGTCCAAGTCGATACCCACCACCTGTTCATTGATTTCAATGCCGCCTATGACAGCATATGGAGGGATGAACTGTATAGAGCCATGTCTAGTTTTGACATCCCTGCCAAACTCATCCGTCTGTGCAGGATGACGATGGAGAAAGCTCGCTGCTCCATCAAGGTCGGTAATGACCTCACCGAGACCTTCGATGTCAAAAAAGGATTCAGACAAGGTGACGCGCTGTCATGCGACTTCTTCAACATCATTCTTGAAAGAATTGTTCGAAACTCACAAGCCAACACACAAGGAACGATCTTTCAAAAGTTCGTTCAACTACTTGCATACGCCGACGATATTGACATCATTGGTAGAACACAGCGAGCTGTCACCGGTGCGTTCGCGAGTATAGAAATGGAAGCGGCTAAAATGGGTTTAGCGGTAAACGAGGGCAAAGCAAAATATATGCTGTCAACAAAAAGGGACACCTAACATCGACGAATTGGACAGAGCGTCACAATAGACAGCTACAACTTCGAGGTAGTAAAGGACTTTGTCTACCTCGGCTCTGCCATAACTTCAAAAAATGACATCTTGTCGGAAATCAAACGAAGGATTACTCTTGCCAACCGCTGTTTCTTTGGGCTAAGAAGGCAATTGAGTAGTAAAGTCCTTTCTCGATCGACTTAGGAGACTCTATATAAGACCCTTATCATCCCAGTCTTGCTATATGGGGCTGAAGCATGGACTTTATCGAAAGCGGATGAAGATATCCTTGGTCGCTTCGAGAGAAAGATCCTTCGTAAGATATTGGGTCCCGTTTGCGTTGACGGGTTCTGGAGGAGAAGATTCAACCACGAGCTGTACGAGCTGTACAGCGACATCAACCTGGTCAAAAAACTGCACATTGGGCGTTTAAGATGGCTAGGACATGTAGAGCGTATGGACATCAACGCTCCGGCTCGGAGAATATTCGACTCTTACCCAGAGGGTCAGCGCAGCAGAGGACGACCTCGCCGAAGGTGGCGCACACAAGTAGATCAAGACCTCAGCCAACTTGACGTGCGCAACTGGAAGCGGCTAGCTAAAGACCCGGCTAGCTGGAAGAGGTTGTTGGTTAAGGCCTTGGTTCACCCCGAACTGTAGCGCAACCTAAGTAAGTAAGTAGGTAATTAAATATCATGGATAAAATTATATGTTTCTTTGAAGTTTATGAACGATGTTTACATGAAAATTATACTAAACCAGTTCTTCATCTTGACTGCACATATTCAAAAACGCATAAGAAGAAATGCGGATACTTGCGCAAAGTTTTGACGTTTATGAAAACACCCTTTAACTTCATTTTGTCAACTAGTTTTGGAGTTTAGCTCCGCAGAAGTTTGACAGGTAAGAGCGTGACATTAAGATTTATATAATGTTATTATTATAATTACTGCGGAGATACTTTGGAGATCAAGTACATACCTAGACGGATTTCTTATTGGACATGCTACTCTTATCTCAAACTATGTATAAGTCTGCATTAATTTTGAGGTTGCACTGTTAGGGTATATCGCACATAAGGACAGGATTATCATTTGTTGCCATATTCAGTGGTAATTTAAACGAAGAGTGGACCGTGGCTACCTTCTAGCAAATCCTCCGCAATCCGATATCTGGAGAGCCGCGCAGTGCATGCCTACGGTGTTACTGAATGCTATAAGAGGTGGCGCGGCCCGTAACGCACTTTTTAATCAGAAAACATGTCATTGCACAAGAATGAAAATAAAAGACAGCGATAGCGAAGGATAAGAATTCCGTAGAGCACAATAACAACAATATAAAAAAAAAACCCTTTTAACAGGGTCACAAATCGCAATATGACAATGATTCACTCAAAAATAATAATTCTAAAAATATCTATACATTTTCTTTTATAACTGGGGCCTTGTTCCAACAACTACAAATTTGTAGTTGTGATTCGCGATTACAAATTTGTAATACTAATTTTGGGTTTACAAAGCACAAGTAATTTTTCTACAAATTTGTTATTGTCAGTACAAAAAAATGTGGAAAAAACTTGTGTGAATTACAAGTGCTGCAATTAACTGTTTCACCAATTTTTTTCTTAACTTGTAGACCACAAGTGTTTTCTCACAAATTTTGTGGAGTTCGTGGAAATAATTCATAATAAACAATTCAAGCAAAATGTTATACTTCTTTCCCTCATTAAAGCTAAAAAGAAGTTTTATAAAGGTTTAAATCTAATTTTTGTATTTACAAAGCGTTAAAATAGGGTAATCGACGGTATGTATTGTCAGGAGTGCAATATGCAGTAAGATGCACGAAAAAAAGGAAAAGACTTGGGCTTACCACCAATCTATTCAAAAGCAAGTTTGGGCTATAACCGGCCTAGTCCTAAAGAGGATATTGAATAAGAGTGCGTGGTATAGTTTTTCAACTATTAAGGTAAGTATAAACGAAATTAAAATTTAAAAATGTTTTCTCTAACTGCAATTTTATCGAAGATAACCTTGGAAACAAAGGACTTACAATCTTACATTTCGAGAGAAATGTATTTGAAAGTAAGCACAGTAAGGATACTTTGAGTCTGGATTTATTGCGTAGTGAACTTTCAACAAATACAATAATTATACACCTTATTTTTATTATCATTTAATTTGTTTATGAGAAATTGTTTAAAACATGTTTTAGGTAACTGCACCGTCTAAACTCTTTAGGTTTTCATCGTATTGGTACTCTATGTTTATTTCTTTCTCTGCATTGGTACTCATTTGGAAGTTGTTGTCTTTTGGCTGTCGTGAAATGTTGCTTAAGATAATGCAGCATTTTACGAGACAAGGACATTTGTTCTCTTAAATACCAATTGCATTTTCAATAACTCTTTGAGTTGATTTATTTTGAACTCATGCGGTGCACCTACATATGTGTGTTGATTAAATCTTCATCAATACAGACACGGCATGCGAATGCCTTTACCATTTAGAAGAAAATTATTATCAGTTCTATTACTTGTACTGTGCCTACGTCGCGGGTAACCGACAGTTTGCTGTTTTCATTTCGCAAACTGTTATCTCGCGACTGTCTGAATATCTTTCTTTTATATCGCAGAACTCATGTGGCACATTGTCATATATTATTTTTAATTTGTTTAGCTTTAATTTGTTCACATGTTAATAATTTCGCCCGAAACTCTTCATGTGATAAAATGAGAGCCAAACAAATTAAAAATTCAAAATAATATTTTGCCAAATAAAAAAGAGCGAAATAATACAAATTGAAATAAAAGATTGCGAAATAAAAAATGCGATCAAACTAAATGCGAGTTGTTGATATGTGAAATAATAAATAAACTGCCAAATGATCGCATCAAAATAACAAAATGTGAGAAAAAACCACGAGTATACGTCGCAAGCCATTTTGTGATCACTTTTTGATGCAAAACATAATTTGTAGCAAAATTTACACACGTCTTTGCTTGTGTGACCAATTTTCACAGATGACACAAAACTTGTGAATCCCATTCGTTTGGTGAAACAGAAACATACAAAAAAAACTTGCAAATTCACAAATTTGTTCCTTGTAAACTACGTCAATAAATTGTTTTACATGAAACAAACCGCGAAAAATTCCCATAAATTTCCCATTGTGAAACAAAATTTAAAATTTGTGAAGCACAATTCTGAGCGGCCTATTCCCCAAATTATTAGTGATTACTATCGAGTAGTAGAAATTTCATTATTCGTTTGGTGAAACAGAAACATACAAAAAAAAACTTGCAAATTCACAAATTTGTTCCTTGTAAACTACGTCAATAAATTGTTTTACATGAAACAAACCGCGAAAAATTCCCATAAATTTCCCATTGTGAAACAAAATTTAAAATTTGTGAAGCACAATTCTGAGTGGCCTATTCCCCAAATTATTAGTGATTACTATCGAGTAGTAGAAATTTCATTAAAATCGGCCCAGATGCTTTTAAGTTAAAAGCGTCTTCACATAATTATGTATGTGTTTATGCACAAACCACAAAGTATGTATAGATATTGAAATAGCAATAGAGTCAAAAATTTATTCTTTTCATTTAATTTCACATAAAAGTTAGATAATTTTTATTTCCTACTCACGGCAACACTGCTACTAACAATTACAATAAAAAGGGCGCGAAGAAAAAAAGAGCGATATTAACAAAACTCTCTCCTCACACAGTTTGCGTTCAATGAGAATGACTTATCCACGAATATAATAATTAAGAAATTACGCCTTTTTTCAAGTTCATAATTAATATCACATTAGGATTATGGTGATTATTTGTATACTTAAACCTGGGCAGAGAACATATTTTTTGTTTTGTTAATGAAGGTGAAAATCTCGAAAGACACTAAGGGATTAGAGTACCTAGAGTAGTGTGGGACTCTAACCGCACTAAAAACACCTCCTAAATCATGACCAATCAAAGAAAGATCGACAAACGATTTATTTTTCACTATGGGAAATCGCTTGGGAAAATGTATTATGCTTGAATACAGATTCCTAAAATTCTACAACATAAGTTCGTGAGATTTGGTTCTCCTTAATCTACGAATAAATTTAATACATTTTCTATCTCAGGGTTAATATGTATTTGCAGACGCTGGTTGTGACGAAGAGCATTATTTTTCATCACCTCTGCTACCAGGTCAATCTGCAAGTCACGATACAAGTCCTTGTTTCTAATGAACCATGGTGCATTAACTATTCCACGAAGGACTCTGTTTTGAAATGTCTGAATTATCTGTGCATTCGTTTTTATTGTACAACCCCATAGTTGGATACTATACGTCCAGACAGGTTTTAATATCTGATTATACAATAGGATCTTGTTTTCGGTAGACTTTTCTGAGTTATGTCTCAGTATCCAATAGAGTTTTCTATTTTCTATATTTATAAAAATGAAACATTGTTTGTATGTATGTTATAGACTCCGAAACTACCGAGCTGATTGAGTTCAAATTTTGGGGAAAATTTTTTTATTTATCTGAGAGTGTTTTAGTTGAGTTTGGTTAAAATCGGTGTGCTAGGAGCTGAGCAAGTGGCAGAAAGGGGGTAAAAAGCTATTTTTCTGCCTTTAAACAGCTCCTAACTCAACAATGGCTTATCGGATTGAAAAACAAAAAAAAAAAAAGGTGAATTTAGTAAATTTTCCACTGATTCATTTGAGCTATAAATCATCCTTCTGCGGTATCTTGAAGCTGAGCTATGCTCAAAACAATTCATATAGTCATAGCCACCAATTTTCCATCAGTGGAAACCGCAGCCAAGAGCCATGCAGCAGTGGGTGACGTAATAGTGTGGGTAATGTATATGCGTGCTAAATTTGGCGTCGCCGTCGACTATCTTTGTTCCTTAGTACCCATGCACAACAAGAAGGGTGAAATTCAACGATGAGCGCTATACCACAATACGTTCATACATACATGCATGTTTATGAACACAAGTATATATAACGAGTAGGAATAAAAATTATCAAACCAAAGCGGGTAGATATGTTTATATGTAGATCAGTGATCGCATTGCACAGGCAGGCGCACTCCTTTGGTGGCGGCAATGCTGCTAATATGTACATATCTGTGTTTCGAAAACAATAATGTTCAAAACATTAATTGACAATACATTATGTATGTATGTTTGTATATAGAAATCTACACACTTTTTATGGGGTTTTTTTTCTTGGAAAATATTCTTTTATTTGCTGCATACCAGCATACATGCATGTACAGTAGAACCTCGATTATCCGGTACAATGACCGGGAAGCGGTTACTGGAAAATTTAAGAACACGGAAAATCAAAAACTTAGTAAAAATATATGTACATATCTATGAGCTTATTTTCAATAGTCAAAACATTTTTTTTTTGCATTTCGCATCTATGATAGGTAATGTATTTACACCGTCCTTTAATATTCTGCTGCAACGTAATATGTATACTAAGATACAATAATTACCCACTAAAAGAGATTACCTACTTCTAAATATGCAGAAATACAATGTTTTGCGTACCCACTACAATATAACCTGCCTCTCAAATTTACAAAAATATATTATAGTAAAACAACATTCAGAAACAAACACGAAAGCGCGTGTTACTGGGAGAGAAATAATACTGTTTGTTACAAATACGGATTCCCCGACTTTTGCATGCAAAATACATACTCGACCCGGATAATTGAATAACAATCAAGGGATTTTACATGGATTAGCGAAATGCCTGGTACACACGGGTAAGCGAGAACGCGAATTATCTGTATTATCGGAACACGGATAATCGAGGTTCTACTGCATTTGTTTTTTAGCGTGTTTGTCATTTTTGGCGATTCTTATTTCTATACGAAACTAGATAAGCGGAGCAGCTTCACTCTTATTCGTTTAAGAAGTTTCGTCGGGTTATTATTAGAATCAACGCATGCAGCATTGTATCGGGATAGGTAGGTAGGTAGGTAGCAGTGGCTGCCAGCAACAAGTACCAGCACACTTAGGCCTATAGAGGCCCATTGTGATACTAAGGATCTTGGGGATAATCACCCCGCTACTCAAGTGAACCATTTGGAACTTTGTACAAAGCGAAGAAGGCTTCCTACGTCTTTTTGTGTAAGGTCACTTAGATCATCGAAGAAGTATTCTCCTAGGTGAAGTTTCCTACTACGAGAAAGAGCCGGACACGAGCAGAGGAGATGTGTTGGACTTTCCTCCTCCTCTTCGTCTCTACAGCTTCTGCAGAAGTCATTCGAAATGACGCCAAGTCTAGTAGCGTGTTTGCCTATAAGGCAGTGTCCTGTGATGACACCGATAATCGTACTAATATGTAGTCTTTTTAGTGACAAAAGGTATCTAGAGCGGTTAAGATCTAATCTAGGCCAGATTTGCTTTGTAGCAAGGCAGGTGGTTCCACCTTCCCATCTAGCGTTGGTTTTATTGACTGTGTCAAGTTTGAGTGCTAGCTTGTAAGTAGCGAGTGGCATACCTATATATTTCTTATCGGGTAGAATAGGTATTGTTGTTCCTATTTTAGCGAGCTCGTCAGCTTTGCAATTCCCTGGAATGTCTCTGTGCCCCGGCACCCAGCAAAGGTGAATGTTAAACTGCTTAGCCATCTCTATGAGAGATGAACGGCAGTTGGAGGTGGTCTTAGAAGTGGATGAGACTGATTCCAGAGATTTCAACGCCGCCTGACTATCCGAGAAAATGCTAATATCGTTAGTGGATATTACATTCCTCTTGATCCAGGAGAGTGCTTCCGAAATCGCCATGATCTCCGCTTGAAACACGCTACAGTGATCAGGGAGGCGAAAGGAGAGATTTAGTTTTAATCTGTCTGAGAAAACACCTCCTCCTACACCATCATTGGTTTTAGAGCCATCAGTATAGAAGTGTATCGACTTGTCTGTTACAGCACCTAGGTCATCCCAGAAAGACCTATCTGGAATAGTGACCTTAAAGTTTTTGTCAAAATTGGGCTTGGGTACAGTGTAGTCTATGTTTTCGGGAAGGGTAAGATTGTCTAGTATTATGGAGTGGCCAGTGTAGTTACTTGACCACTGTGAGATTGTTTTTAGTCTTATGGCAGAACTGGTTGCCATTTGCTTACCAATTAAGTCTAGGGGTGGGAGATATAGTAGGATGTCTAATGCTGCGGAGGGTGTTGATCTTAATGCTCCACTAATGCACAGACACGCTAATCTTTGTACTTTCCCCAAGCTGTCGCGATGTATAGCTTTATCTAGGGCGGTCCACCAGACCACTACGCCATACATCAGAATCGGTCTGATGATAGATACATAGAGCCAGTGGGCGATGCAGGGTTGAAGACCCCATTTGCTGCCGATGGCTTTCTTGCAGGAGTAGAGTGCTATGGTAGCTTTTTTACTCTTTCTTGGATATTGAGTTTCCAACTAAGCTTACTATCCAAGATGAGACCTAGGTACTTTGCTTTGTCGGTGAAAACTAACTTGGTACCATATAAAGAAGGGGGGTCTATCTGAGGGATTTTGTATTTCCTAGTAAAAAGAACCAACTCCGTTTTCTGAGGGTTAACCCCCAGTCCACATTTGTCGGTCCATTTCGAGAGCTTATTTAGTGCATTTTGCATGAGTTCATTGATCGTGTGAAGATGCTTGCCGGAAATAGCTATAGCGACGTCATCAGCATATGCGATTACTTTGCATCCCACGCCTTCTAGGAGTAGCAAAAGTTCATTTACTACCAGGTTCCAAAGAAGGGGGGATAGGACACCACCTTGGGGGGTGCCTCTGCTGACGAATCTCCTGGAAGAGGACTCGCCCAGCTTGGTGTTGATAATTCGACTAGAGAGTAGTAAATTGATCAATTTGCGAAGCGAGTTCTCGACCTTGAGACTTGAAAGGGCATCTATTATAGCCTCCGATTTAACATTATTGAAGGCACCTTCTATATCCAGGAAGACAACCATTGTGTATTCTTTGCAGTAAATCGTCTTCTCAATGGTGCGTACTAGGGAGTGCAGTGCAGTTTCTACTGATTTACCCTTACAGTAGGCATGTTGGGATTCTGATAGCAGTCTTGATTCAATGCTGCTGCGAAGGTGGGTATCTAAAGTTTTTAAGAAGAATGATGATAGGCTAATAGGTCTGAGATCTTTTGGACTAGCGTGAGAGCTCTTTCCCGCTTTGGGAATAAAAACTACTTTGACTTCCAACCAAAATTTGGGAATGTAGGTATTATTTATACAAAAAGTGAGTATAGTTTCCAGCCAGGGCAGAATTATGTCAGTTGCCGACTGGAATTCAGCAGGTATTATGCCGTCAGGTCCCGCAGACTTGTATGGTTGGAAGCTGCGTAGTGCCCAAAGCAGTTTGTCCTTTGTGACCAGGCTATTAATGTTATTTTGTGTAAGTTAAGTAGGTTGTGTGCTATTAGACGAACTACTAAGTGGAGAAGAGAAGCTACCAGGAAAATGTGTATCCAGGAGTAGGTCTATTGTTTCTTCGCTTGAAGAAGTCCAAGAGCCATCTGGTTTCATAAGATAGCCAGGAGTACTTGGATTGGTCGAGAGTATTTTTCGTAGCCTTGAGGCTTCCGAGAAGTTCTCAATGTTGTCGCAGAAAAGTCTCCAGGATTTCCGTTTAGCTTTCCTAAGAGTACTTTTGAATACTGCGAGGGACTCCTTATAAGAGTTCCAATCAAGGGTACTTTTTGTTAATTTGGCCCTGTTGAATAGCAGTCTACAGCGTTTTCTTGTACTGCTAATTTCGGAGTTCCACCATGGTGGTTTTGGTTTCACCTTTGGTTTTATTGTAGGACATGCTACATCTAGTGCCCTATTGCAGGCGGAAGTAAGTTCTCCTACAATGCAGTCAAGCTCTTGTGTGCTGCCCGTGACAGGGGGTATTGAAGAAGGGATTAGCCTCTGTAGGGTTTCCCTGTATTTAGCCCAGTCGGTCTTTCGGTAGTTCCGAAACTCTGGTTTGGCTGGGGGATGATCGTCTAACGAGAATTGGATGTATCGGGATAAGAACAGTGAATAAAATCAGTGTGAAATAAAGCGTAGCAACGCACGCCGGGTATCCGCTAGTACCTAATATTAAGCTCCTCAACTTTCTTTTTAATATGCTCCTTCTATATCAATTTAGCGCCCAAACTTATACCCAGGTACTTAGGCCGTGTGTCAATTGCGTTAAATTTTTATCCACTGGCTAATATTTGACGTTTCTACCAGAGGTGGATAAAATTTTAGCTTTTTGCTGGGATTTTTGAATGGGATTTTTTTTAGTGTCATTTTTCTTTAATTTCCCACTAGAATTGAAAAATTTCCCTTTCATTTTATTCACATCACATTTTATTATAACTAAAATTACCAAACTGTTTTCCCAGTTTTCAATAAAAATAAAATAACATAAAAACCATAACCAATAATTATTTTCCGTGTTATTGCTTTTGTTTGTAAATTGTATGTTATTTGTGTACATGATTGAACAACAAAGTTCGTCATTTGTTAATGGAAAATACAAAGATAAAAATTTTACCAATCAACATTACTCAAACTATCAATTTTATAAGTTTTTACACGATATTGCTCATATGAATTACTTTTTTATAAAAAAATATGTTAAACTGGTTTTTACATAATTTTCACAATGGGTAGTTTTCCCATCGTATGTGAATACTAGTGCACTACATTTGTCCACCGACAATCGACTGGGAAAACCGAAACAAACACAAAAGCTCTCGTCGTCTCTCTCATCCCTTCATGGGTATATACAGACGTCAAACATTAGCCACAGGATAATATTTTATGCAGCTGCAGAGCCGGCTAATTTTTTGAAGTCTATATTCACCTCACTAGCGTCAAAAATTGGCCAGAGGATAATATTTTAACGCAATTGGCACACGGCCTTAGCTGTATTAGAATAAGGTATTGTTTGGGTATTGTTTGATTCGCCATAAAAGTTTTTTCACGCTGCCACCTCTTTCAAATGTCTGACAAGCAATCAAAGAGTATCATTTTTCAATGAGATTCTCAACTCGCCGTTCGAAGTCGGCAAAAAAAATGAAGGTCCCTACCATTTGTGCAAAAATATAACACACACATACAAATGGTTGCGAGAAGCAGGCCCAGGTTCACGCCGAGCTGTAGCGCCACCTAAAGTAAACACGTCTTTGAGATTCCAAGATATCAACCTCAAAATTTTGGACTCCGTTTTGCTGTAAACGTAATAATTACTCACTCTTCAGCTCATAACTCATAAAATATTTTTTAGTAAAATCAATATGAGAAATTCTGAATGCAGCATTCCTCTTTTAAATGTAGTGTTCATAATCTTAACTTTCTCTTTCAAAACACACCTACATTTTGCACCTTTGTTTTGTAGTATGAAGTATCTCAGGTATTGAAGTATTTCGCAATTAAGTTATAACAGAAACTAAATAAGCTGATACTAGTATGAATCTTATGATTCTTCCGAAATGTTTTCGTATCTGATCCGATCTGAAATATGTTATTTATCCTAATACAACATCATGCCTATTGAATTTCATATTGATAAAATTTTAGAGAACAATTTCATGTACATCCATTTATTTATATAAACTAAAGAGATTAAAATAGTTATCTTATTCTTGCTGGTGCCTGTGTCCAAATATTTTTAATATTATAGAATGAGATCTGTAATGTTTTCTCCAGACAGAGCCGTTGCTTTTTTATAGGCGTTTTCAACTGAGTCCCAGCTTATGCAACTGCCCTCATCTGAAAATTCTGAAGGGCTTATGGATAGTGGTGATCCCTGATTTCCCCTTATGTCTTGATCTCTCTGGATGCCTCTCCTCAGAATGCGCTGTATAGCCCACATGGTATCGCTTCGAATCGTTTTATCGGCGATAAGATCAAGTTGATTCATAACCAATTGACCTTCCCAGCTTGTTTGCATCTTTATTAACTTGTCCAGCTTGGAAGCAATGCGAGTTTCAATAATCTGCTCAATGCGGTCGGTGGTGTCTTCGACCTGAAGACTTCTATCCTCACGGTAAGAGTCGTTGCTTATTTCAAAGGCCGTTTGACACTCGTTTGGTGTAAATTGAGAAACTGTATTCATCTGTGGGACGAAAATGTTGGATGACGAAGGGGCTTCTGGTTCAGGTTCTGGTTCAGGTTTAATTTCAGTTGTTCTTAAGGGCACACTTCCATTCCGATTAACCGAATCCTTGGGAGAAATTTCATTCGACTGTGAAAATATTTTGTTGTTAAAAGTATCATTGAAGAAAAAAGAAGATACTTACAATAGGTGTAAATTTTTTTAGGCTACAAAATGGCATGAGGAATTCCAATTTGTCAATACACCACAAGTTCGGCTTATAACTTTGGCGACGTTCCATATAACGCAATTGCTTATTGAGTTGGCTTCGGAGTATATACCATTTTACTTTGACATCATTAACAGTTACTTTGAAATTCTCTTGCTCGGTTATTACTTCGCAGATGCGCTGGAAGTGTAACATTCGCTTATCCCGGTTCAGATAATTAATGTCTTTTGGATCATACAGAGATCTTTCTTTTCGAACTTCGTCAATCAATAAGGAAATTCCTCGTTGCGTCCATATTAAAGGCGGTCCATTTTCTCGCTTTGACATTTTAGCAAGTCAAACTGTGGCTGTGTTATTAAATAAAATTGTTGCTGCTCTTGCTAATAAATGTTGTGGAGTGCTCTGCAGTTTTCTGAAGTAGCGACGATCGTTTAAGATAAGTTGTGTTCTTTACAATAAAAGAAAATAAATAAAACAATAAAAAGTTAATAACATAAAATAGCAGGTATCTAGATATGTCTGTTTAAAATCAGAAAATAAGTATGCTGTATTAGGCGTGTTTTATTTAACATTTATATAAACTAAACATGTTTTCAATATAAAATACAACAAAACCTTAGACCGGATAATTATCCAGTCCAGTTTTTCGTAAAAAACTTACTCATTGTAAGAAGTTGAATTATATTGTGTGTCGGTCTGTACTTGTTTTATGCTTACTGTACTTGACTTTATAAAATAAAAAAGGAAACTAGGATTTATTGTCGAAGTACACATTATGAAAATAAAGAATATATAATAAAACATTGAATCGAATAGTTTATTACATCTCAGAAGTGGGATTTAAACCAAATAAACGAAATTAATGCCACTGAGATCAAGAACTCGTACCGAGATGGCACGAGCTTTGATAGATGCAGGATTCTTCGTTTCGGAAACAGCGAGCATTACACAAATGCGCCCGCTATACGACGAACTACCGATCCATTTGCGGGAGTCAGACAGATCATCAGAACCTGATGAAATAAATTTGGAGGCCGAGAAACAATGTAATTCGGCCCACCCTGCTGTCACTGCCTATGCTGCTGCCCCTGCTGCCTCTACTTCTGCTGCTGTCCCTACTTATGTTGCTGTCCCTACTTCTGCTGCTGTCCCTACTTATGCTGATGTCCCCACTTATGCTGCTGTCCCTACTTATGCTGCTTCACCCGCTGTCACCACCACTGCCGCCACTGTCGCGAAGCCAACTTTGATTTCTCCTGCTATTACGACCTTCGCCTATGAAAATATTGAGCAAGAGATGTGCTTCCTCCGGAAGCAGCGAGAACTGTTGCTGCTGCAAAGGGAGGTGGACCTGCTTCAGAGCCAGATGAAGCGAGACCTACCTATCGACCCTTCTTTCATTGACTCAATGGTGAATCGGTTTTCCGGCGACGACTCCTACGAGGCGGGTAAATGGTTTGCCGATCTAGAAGACGCATTCAAATTATTGAAGTCCAGTGAACACACCAAGTTTGTATGTGCGCGTCGTCTGCTAGATGGAACAGCAAAACTATTTATTCAAACCATTCGTGCAGTCGATTACAAAGAGTTAAAACGGTCACTAATGGAGGAATTTGGAAGAACTAGATCATTGCTGGAAATTTACGAACAATTAAGAGATCGAAAACTGAAGCCTAACGAAAGCATCCAAAGGTATGTCATCGAGATGAGGACCATAGCCGAGAAAGCAGATATACCTGAGTGCGACTTAGTGGACATCATCATTGGTGGACTAAATGATAGGTCCTCTTTGGTAACCATGTTGTACCAGGCCACAACATTGCGACAACTTCGGACGCAGCTTGAACGTTATGAGAAGTTGCGAGCAAAATCCCAAGTAGGACCTGAACAGGCATCACAACAGCCAAACACTGCTATTGGTTACAAGCAGAAGACGATTACTGCTACCAGGTCCATCGTTCCAGTTAAGACTTCGTCCGTCAATGATAGCCCACGCTGCTTTAATTGCTCGCAGTTTGGGCACTATCAGTCGCAGTGCCCCCACCCAAAACGTGCACCTGGTGCCTGCTTCAAGTGTGGTGAAGTAGGTCACTTTCACCAAGTATGCCCCAGAAGAAGAAATGTCATTGCAGCCATCGAAGAGTCATCAAGAGACTCCACCGAAATTGAAGCCCGATTGTCCAGTGAGGAAGCTAGATTGGTGAAGGCAGTTAGCGCTATGCAAATGGTAAGTGTCGCTTTCTTGAGTAAATCAAACAAACGCACTGATGTTAATAAAATTATGGCTCTTTTGGATTCCGGTAGCCCGAAGAGTTTCATTAAAGCATCTGCTGTCCCCGTTCCAATCAGTTCTACATTAAAGCCTTCTAGATACCGCGGCATTGGTAATGCGAAGTTGAACATTTTTGATGAAGTAGTATGCGAAGTCATCATTGAAGACCAAGCAGCTGTACATTTATTTTCCGTTTTACCAGATTCAGACTTATCAGTGCCAATGCTCATAGGTCGGGATCTGTTGAAGAAATTTTGTATTTTCCTATGTAAATTTAAAAAGAAAAAGTATTCGAAAGAAGAACTTATTCGTATGAAGTATATTACTAAAAATTTGAATTCAGAACTTTTGCTTAATAGTGCGTTTGATCGATTTAATTTAAGAAGAATTGATAATACTTGTGACGGGGGTTCAGATGGGTCGCGTTTCGCAGACGATGGCGAGTTGATTCAATCAAATTCTACTCCGGGCTCAGATAAAGTAAAAGTGGCATGTAGGGTCCCCGCTCCAGGGTCTTCGCTGGTACCTGCAGTAAAAGAATATAGGTTACAAATTTATGCGGCCGAACTTGTTGACCACGATAGAACAACTTGCGAAAGTAGTTACGAACAAGAGGAACTAATAGAGCAAACCTCGCCTATGGTGATGTTGGATGCAGAGTTGGGTATAGACATCGACGTTCAGTTAGATGATAGTAAAAAAAAAGTTTTACAGTCTGCAATTTACAGCACGTATTTCAAACCAGGGCCTGAAGTTAAAATAGAACCTTATGACAGCAAAATGAGAATAAATTTAACTGATGACACACCCTTCCACAGTGCACCTCGAAGGCTCTCGTACTCTGAAAAGGCAGAGGTACAGGCAATTGTTGATGACTTACTGGAGAAAGGGATAATTAGGCATAGTAATTCGCCGTATGCGTCAGCGATTGTTCTAGTTAGAAAAAAGAATGGAGAAGGTAGGCTTTGTATTGATTATAGATTTCTGAATGAGAAAACTATCCGGGATAACTTCCCGATGCCTCTAATCGAGGAGTGCATAGAATACTTGGAGGGGAAGAAGTATTTTTCTGCGTTGGATTTGAAGAACGGCTTCCACCAAGTGCATATGGATGGAGATTCAATTAAATACACTTCATTTGTGACACCTTCAGATCAATACGAATATGTGAAAATGCCATTCGGGCTTAAAAATGCTCCAGCATTCTTTCAAAGGTTTATTAATGAGATATTAAGGGACTTGGTAAAATCAGGGAAGATTGTCATATTTATGGACGACATTGTCATTGCCACTGCGGATTTTGAAGCCCATGTAGCTACGTTATCTGAAGTTCTTAGCATATTGTATAGAAGAGGTTTGGAATTAAAAATGAACAAATGCAAATTTGGGTACAGCGTGATAAACTTCCTAGGATACATTGTGTCGGCAGAAGGTATTCGCCCAAGTGAAGTGCACGTAGAAGCAATACAAAAGTTTCCTTTACCCCGGAGTTTCAAGGAGCTGCAACAGTGCCTCGGCTTATTTTCTTATTTTCGAAAGTTCGTACCTGCTTTTTCCTCGATTGCGAAACCTCTAACAAACCTACTGAAAAAAGACACTCCGTTCGATTTTGATATAAAATGCGCAGACGCATTTTATAGACTGAAGGACTTATTGATCTCTTCCCCTATATTGGCTATATATAGCCCCAAGAGAGAAACTGAGTTGCATACGGATGCAAGCAAGCTAGGGTTCGGCGCTGCGTTGATGCAGAAACAGGACGATGGTAAATTTCACCCTGTCGCATTCTTTTCGAAAACTGCATCTGAGAGCGAATCAAAACTACACAGTTTTGAGTTAGAAACATAGTGTACCAGCGAAAACCTTTGAGGTAGGAGATTTTGTTGTCATGAAAAATATGGATACCGCTGCGGGGTCGAATAAAAAGTTTATCCCCAGGTATAAGGGCCCTTATCAGATAAGAAAAAAGTTGCCCAATGACAGATATGTTCTGGGGGATATTGATAATTTCCAAGTTAGTCAAATACCTTACGACGGGGTGGTTGAATCAAATCGCTTACGAATGTGGCTGACTCCAGCGATCCCACCTGACTCCGCAGTCACGGAACTTGAAAGCGACACTGACCCTTTGGACATTTCGATCGAGTCGATCGAGTAGTCAGGAAGGCCGAGTTGTAAGAAGTTGAATTATATTGTGTGTCGGTCTGTACTTGTTTTATGCTTACTGTACTTGACTTTATAAAATAAAAAAGGAAACTAGGATTTATTGTCGAAGTACACATTATGAAAATAAAGAATATATAATAAAACATTGAATCGAATAGTTTATAGTTTATTACATTTAATTTTCAAAATTGTTTATATCTACTGATAAACAAAGTTCAGTTGATAAGCTTTCGATCAGTATTAGAATCATTGAAATCGGTGCAGAAATAAACTCTCAGGAGGAATCACAAGCTCTCGCACTAGCGGTTTAATTATATAGAATAGATAGATGTAGAATAAATAGATACTGTTGATAACCACTTTCAATGAACTTATGTAAATATGACCCTCGGTACTACAAACTATTGCAATATGTATACTATAGTCCGTTTCAAATCACCGTAGACATGAAAGACTGCGCAGAGAGAGCAACGAATTATTTGCTCCAATTTGTTGCCTGGAAATGGCAAAATTTCTCCATTTCATTTTATATTTTATCCCTTCGATTTTTACTTGCATGTCCTACCACCTACCTGTTTAATTTTCTATTTTCTTTTCCCGTTAGTTATGAGAAGTGATATTCGCAGTAATTAATGGGGATTTCCCATTACTGCATTAGCATTAGTAAGTAATAACAATTTTTTTTTACAAAATTTAAATACCTGCTATTTCCTGTATGAGGTACATACATACATATTATGTCGCATGGGTAATAAAAAAGGTTTCAATTTGAGCCCACATTTTTGAAGATAAACTTTTTATGGCTCGCTGGGGAGTAGGTAATTCCAAAATACGATGAAACGCGACAGGTAAGTGTATAATGTGAATTTAAATTAGAACAATAAAGTAAATAAAAATTACATTTACCACACATCATAAATGTAGCAAGCAGGCGAAGCAAGGCAAGCATGGGTCAGCTAGTATTTAAATAAAATAAAAACGCATATGAAATGTTTATGCTGACTCTTAAAATAGGAGCAACTGTAAAGAAATCAGCAGAATTTTAGGAGTTTCAAGAAGTACGATTTGCAAACTATTAAAAGAGGACAAACTGCAAAAATGCGATCACGCAACAGGAAAATTCCTCATTATCACTAGATCACTGATTTAAAAAAATTCGATCTTAAATCCGTCAAGGGGGTAATCCATTCCTTTCATCAAATTGATAAGGCGTAAAGTTAAGCGTGCTAAAATAAGAAATCGATGAAGAACTTCAATAAAATATAAGCAACATATCCGTTTGGAAAGTTTTGAAAAGTTTCGGAGGGCGGATGTGCAGATACAAAGGAATTTCCGTCAAAGTGGATACCATAATATAAAGTAGTCTACCTAAATTAATTCTATATTCATAGCTACCACGCAAGAGGAAAGGTATCTCCACATACGCTAGTGTATCAAATCGTTTTCAAATCTCTATTAAAATCTGCTGACTATCATGATGAGTCTAAAATGATGAGGGGAGCATTGATCATTTGGCAAAGTGGTTAAGAAAACTGGTACTGGACCAGCTGGATGAATCGTTGCGTTGGTTATTGTAATGGATAGTGCCTCATAAGATATTAAATGAAAAAAAAAACGAGACTCCCACGTCATCAGCAATAAAACTGGAATTATTGAGTTGGCTAGTAGAGCATAATAATATTGCATACAACTCTCTAATGCTGAAGATTGAGCTGTATGATAGATGATACACATAGCTATTTCAATGAAACAAGACATATCCGCAGCATCACAAAGAAGACTTGATTAGATCAGCAGGCCATGAAGTACTGTCTACCACCAAACCAATTGAGAATATTTGGAGTATAGTTTAACTGGACGACACACGTCAATAAAAAAGCAGAAGAGGAGTTTTCAAAAATTACGGCGTGGAAAGCCATAAGAACAGAAGGCGATTCTTTAAGCTTCAAACAGAGTTGGGATGCCTTAACCACCCGGCGAAGATTCGTCCATTGACAACACTTTTTACTTCTTTAATTGCAACTACCCAACTGTTTACATATTTAGAAATGACGTAACCCCATTACACAATCAAATAGAAATGGAAACGTATAGTGAAATTTGTATGTAGAAATATGCCCCAAAAAATAGCATTGAGCTCATATTTAAACCATTGATTTTATGCACATAAAGGAATCTTAATGGTTTCCTATGCATTATACGAGTAATTATTATAGCTTGGCAATAAGGAAAACCAGCGTAAGTCGTTTTAACAACTTTTCAGGAGAGCAGTTGAGCATGGTAATATTGCGCCATCCATTGGTGTAAAAAACTCAATTTCGACATGAGTCGACTTATGTTGTTCTTCCTTGTGGCCACAGATAGGTGTTTCTACTTTTACCACATTGGGAAAATTGAATTTGTGTACAGACTCAATAAATACGATTTAACGAATAACGAAAGGAAGAATGAAATCTGATGCACATGCGTAAATTTTTTGTATACTTTGTTTTCTTTTTTGTATCACAAATCTCTAACATATGCAAAAATAATTGCTGGTATGGAACACTTTTTGCGCAAGTACGACTTGCACATGACCGTATGTTTTATTTTTTAAACTCGTTTGCGCTTCAAACTTAAAATAAACATATAAAGTGGCAGCACTGAACATCAAAATTCAAACCACTCACAAGACAATTTGCGCTCAATCACAATCTAACACAGGCAGTAAATGGCAATGGAATTCGCCTCAGCATTAGCTAGCACACACAATTCTACAGTTCTGTGCGCAGCTGCTGCAAAAGTCATTCGTGTCTTTCTTCTCTACGTTTTTCTCTGTCAGCAATGTTTGCGTACAAAGTAACCGATAGCCAATGTTTGTCTTGGAATGATAACAAAATATGTAGTGGCAGCTGATTTCGAACGCCGCGTCGTTCAGCGGCTTCGGGAGAATGATTCCAACTGATTATGTTACTCGATGAAAATGGGAAAAATGTGTACTCAAGGCAATGTTTCACTTGACTTATTGTCATATTGTTAAACGTTGGGATGCAATAACTTTCGATTTTATTGATGTGAATAATAAAAATGTTAACTCATACATAGACAAAACTATTCGCAACTAACTGAAAAGGTTACGAAGTGATTACTTTTTGTAATAAAATTAAAACAGCTGGAAAAATGGACAACAGAACTCTGGGCTTGAAATTCAATTTAAATTTAAATATATATAAATACATATATACATACATATGTATGTCTGTTTCTTGATTTTTAGTAACCCTTTCGAATGGGCGCTATTTAAAGTTACACTATTAGGCAGAAAACTAGAGTTAAATTTTTCTTTAAACTCATTTATTGATCTTCATCTTAGACAGGTTCCTGATTACATTAAATGCATTGAGTTGTCTCATGACTGTGGTTTTTGCACACATCTTTGCTGCAGTCCACCACCGCTATTTTGGTTATGTTATTTTTATGACTCTCGCACAAAAAGCAAATGCCTGGTTTAGTTTGTTTTGGATGCTGATAACAAATTAAATAAAGCAAAACAACGAAGAGTATACGATGAATCAAGTGAAAATAAACGAATACTTAACGAAAAGCCATTGGCAATCGTACTTCTAAGAAAAAAAAAGCAAACTACCTAAAAAGGGTTAATTTATTTTTGAATTTTTTTAGGTTATAAATTGAAAAAAATAATAATAATAATATGTAATTATATTATTATTATTATTTTTAAGGGCTTGAAAAGTGGTGATTTCTAACCCGGATTCATTTTAAAAATGAAACGTTCCATTAATTAATTGAAAAAGGATGAATAGATAAACTATTTTTATGTTATGTATTTTATTAGTTTTATAATTTTTTTTAGAAAACCAAGATGACTTTTATTTCTATTTTTTGATTTACTTCAACATCAAGCTTATACCAAAAATTATACCAAGAACTGGTCGACTGACGAATCCACTATTATTAACATTGGCGTACTATATTTTGTATGTATATGAACATGCCAGCAGTCAACTTCACACAAGTTCCGGTTTAATAACCAGCTCTTTGGTTTCAGAGCGGCAAGTAATAGAAACACAATCACACATACATACATACATATATTTTTTTTCGTATTCAATTCAAATTCAAGCAATAATCCATCCTGTCTAAGGAAATGCTGCAGAATGGCAAATAAAGGCAAATTTAAAAAAAAAAAACTTCAAATAAACTAAATAAATTTTAAGGAAATGCGGAAGTAATGAAAAAAAGTAATTAGTGAACTTGTTCATTAAATCCACTTACGTATTTATTTATTTCTGTAAATAAATTAGTTTATCATCTCTTACACTAGCGAACACCCTGCCCGAGTTACTATGACTCAGAAAATAAAAACTCATGTGTAAACAAATTATAAAACTCAAAAAGAAAATCCTTATTCCACTGACTGGGCATGTACACTTGACAGTGTTTTTAATATAAATAAATAAAAAAATAAATAATATTAAAAATAACTTTCAGGTAATCAAATTAAATATTTTTTGACTTATGTGCGAAATGGAGGCCGATCGCAGTTGAACTACCTACTCTAAGATTTATTTTGGATATGCAACTGGTATCTTTTTATAATTAATCTATTATTTATTTATTTAGTATATTTACTTATTTACAAGTATGTATTTATTTATCAACTATCAATTTATGTAATTTTTAATAATTTATGTAATTTTGAATAATAGATTTCCTTTCAAATGTGGGTATTTTTACTTTAAAATATATAAATATTTTTTCAACTCAAAGAAACTATTATTTATCATATCTCTAAACTATGTAATAACATCGTCTTAAATTTTTAACTATTTTTAAGCTGCTATAAGCACACTAAACGTATTAACTCATATTGATCATATAAAAGGTCAAACTTTTAATGTCGATTTTGTTTTAAATTCCATCTAGTGAATGTAGTTTAAAAGTAAAATCGATATCTAATGTGGGAACCATGAGCATCATTACAGAAGACGGTAGTTTCTACGAACTGGAGTCCACTTAAGAGGTTTTGCATTCGTCGCTATGATGCCGTTGAGCTAGTGACGTTTTGGGACACACTTTTTTAACGTACCTAGCCAGTCGTTCATTAAAACAATCCGAAACGACAGCCGAACCCAGCTGACTTACCTCCAGGTTGGTGTGTGTGATTTCGGTCATATGAAATCAGCTGTTAAGTGTGAACTGTCAAAATTTTTGGCATTCAATCAAATTGATTTTTTGTTATTTTTTGTGAAAACAACTAATTTCAGTAATTTATGCAATGGATAATTCACAAAAAGAGGTATGAAATCATAACATAGTTAATTATATTTGTGAAACATCATTTAGTACGGTAGTCTGTCAAATGTCTTGCAAATCGCTTTCAGCGCCACTTGTCATGAGACATCGCATAATTCCTAGCCAGTTGCTTTTGGCTGGCGATAAAATTAAGAGTTGTAGCTTGCTGGTATTTGTTTTACGTGTGAAATTTGACTTTGGTAGCAACTACTGGCCAGCTACGTTTCAAAAAAACACGGCTATTGTAACTTATTAGCAAGCTAGATTTGATAACGTTGAAGATGATTTATAAAAAGATTTTTATTATCAATTAACATAGTTTAGTTTATTACTTTTATTAACCTCTAATTGTACACTAAGGCCGTGTGCCAATTGCGTTAAATTTGTATCCACTGGCTAATATTTGACGCTTCTACCAGAGGTGGATAAAATGTTAGCTCTTTGCTGTGTCAATTGGATTAAATGGGATTTTTTTAGTGTCATTTTTCTTTAATTTCCCACTAGAATTGAAAAATTTCCCTTTTATTTTATTCACATCACATTTTATTATAACTAAAATTACCAAAAAGTTTTCCCAGTTTTAAATAAAAAAACATAACATAAAAACCATAACTAATAATTATTTTCCGTGTTAATGCTTTTGTTTGTAAATTGTATGTAATTTGTGTACATGATTGAACAACAAAGTTCGTCATTGTTAATGGAAAATACAAAGATAAAAATTTCACCAATCAACATTATTCAAACTATCAATTTTACTAGTTTTTACACGATATTGCTCATATGAATTACTTTTTTTATAAAAAAATATGTTGAACTGGTTTTTACATTATTTTCACAATGGGTAGTTTTCCCATCGTATGTGAACACTAGTGCACTACATTTGTTCACCGACAATCGACTGGGGAAACCGAAACAAACACAAAAGCTCTTGTCGTCTCTCTCATCCCTTCATGGGTATATACAGATGTCAAACATTAGCCGTAGGATAATATTTTATGCAGCTGCAGAGGCTAATTTTTTGAAGTCTATATTCACCTCACTAGCGTCAAAAATTAGCCAGAGGATAATATTTTAACGCAATTGGCACACGGCAATCGAAATATGTAGATTAGTTGGCACAAATGTTTTTTCTTGTAAAATTGTTTTTCTAATTTTGAACCCAAAAATCAATTTTTTTATTTACTGCTCTATTGTACTAAGGAGGTGATATAATAAGTTAATGATTCTTATTAATTCATAACATTTTGTATGTATTTGCCCACTGATAGCAATACAACAAGAAATTGAAAACACGTATTTTTGAAACCTGGCAACCTTCATCCCAAGTCGTTTGTACAATATACTCGTATGTATACATATAAATACGTCTGGTATTTATGATTTTTTTATGCACACACTTTTCTTACAATTGAAAACAACCCAATACTAACATTTCCTGTTTATACACTGGTTAATAACACTTTAAATCTGCATAATACACACCGGATATTGTCGAATGATGTTATTAAATAAAAATATAATGCAGGTACTCATCAATGATCATGATCAGTAAGCAATCCCAATCTTAAAGTTTCATATTTTATTTCTCGCGAGTAGTAGATAGACTGCAAAAATGAGTTGAACGAAGGTAATTAAAGAGGGCGGCCCGAGAAGAGCACAGTTGCCACTTTGGTTAAGTAATGTATTAAAACCAAAGCGGAGTTTTTTTTTGCGTTGAAAAGTTATGTCGTTTTCGATTGGGCTTTTCAGATTTTGCTCTCAGATTCTAGATTCTGTGTGCGGAATGGAAAACAAACGAAATTGATCTGTTTTACTGCAATAGCATTAGTGTTTGACATCTTGTTCGTAAAAGAAAAGCAATAAAAAAAAGAAAAATAATAAATACAATTTTAAACACACTTTCTTTATATTTTCTAATTTTATACGAAGTTTCTGGTAATGTTTTTTTTGATTGATAATGTTTTGATGTACTGCGTTGACACTTTGGATCTCATTAAAAAACTAGACTGTCAGGAAAAAATTACTATATTGCCTCATATGGGAGGTGGTCGATAAAAAAGCTGGTATACCTTGGATTATTACTTTTTGTACAATATATGTGTTATCTGTCAAATTTCGCAAAGTGGGTGCTAAAGATCTTAAAGATAGGAAATCTACGAAAAACGCGCTGAACAAAAAAAATTACATAATGTATGTGATTTCACAGATTTAGCAATTTTTATATTCCTACCCAGAGAAATTTCTAGTACTCTCTCTCTCTCTCTCTCTCATGAGCAATCTCTTTTATGAAAAACTATGAAGTGTTTGCGTACGTGAAGGTGAACGGGTTTTCGAAATTTTCGTAGTTTTGCGGGTATACGCGAACGGGCCTAGTATCAGCAGTTAAAATAAATGGAATCTTATATTTCGTAACTATCAGTAAAATTGACATGAATTTTCCAACCATTCGTCTAAGCCATATTACCTTTGTTTTTAATAACAAAAAATTTTTCTATAAATTTTGAAGTTTGTATCTTTTATTAAAAAAAGAAAACTTATCCACTTCTTGTAGCATATAATAAAATCTCCAAATATGTCATTAAACCGGTTCACAAAATCTCACTTATTGCAGTCATTACATTATTTATTAGTGCTAAAAATGCAAAAAATTATAAATATGGTAGCACTGCGTCGAGCATGCTCTGAACTAAAACTGAAACTGGTTTTGCTTTGAGTTCTCTTTTATCATCAGTTCTTCGGTTTCCATTGATGCCACACCTAGTATTTTATATTTTTGTACCTAAATTTTATTTATACACAATAACTTGAAATAAGATATCTTAAATACTTGTTTTAATAAATAAATACAAAATTTGAATAGACAAACAAGTTTTTTTTTTTTGTTTGGCGAATATGATTTTAACTTCTAACTTAAAAATTTAATCATTTTAAGCAGTAAGTCAGGATTCCTCTTGCAACTATTACAATATATTGTACATGCAACTTAATTTTGTAAGCGAAAAGTAAAAGAGCTCTAGGATAGAAAGAGAAGCGTGTACAGGTAAAAAGACTTAAGCTTTGTTCAATGAGCTGTGACTGCGTACTTTATATTTGAGTTGAAAAGTGTGTCGACGAGATTTAATGTCGATTTCGATTGTGCAAAAAAGCAATTTTTTTTATCCCGAGTAATTTATAGCGCTCTAGTACAATTTTCATTTTCCAACCGATCAAAACAGCACTTTTTTTTGCTCTAGATCAATTTTGGTAAATCTCGGACTTAACTCCAGATTTACATCTACTTGCACTAACTTCAACACATTTTATACGAAATGTCAACGTAGTATATCAAAATATTATCAGAAACTCCGTACAAAATAAGAAAATATAAAGAAAGTGGAGTAAATTTATAGTCGGTTAGAGTACACTTTAAAATTATTTTAACACAGAACTAAGTGTTTTCATAATTATAGTCGTCATAAAGAACACCGAACCTCATTTTAAATATTTGATATAGAGCTAGACTTAAAAGCTTTTTTTATCCAAACTGGCACTTTTATGTGTGTTTCTCATAGGAAAGTTGCAAAATACAAATCAGTTAGCGGCATACTAAAAAGTGTTTATTATTGAACAAAAGTTAAAATATGCATTTCAGTTTAAAGTTGCGTTAAACTAGTACGGAGTTTAACTGACAAAGTGGAGTTGACTATAAATTTGCGCCAGTGTGTTTAAAATTGTATCTAGTATTTTTCTTTTTTTATTTAATTCCTTTACGAACAAGATATCAAAAAACACACTAATACTATTGCAGAAAAATAAATCAATCTCGTTTGATTTCCATTCAGCACGAAAAATCTGAAATCTGAGAGCAAAATCTGAAAAGCCCAATCGAAGGCGACATAAGTTTACAAATAGAAAAAATCGAGATTTAATCGGAAAAAGGGCAATCAGTTATTGTAAAATGCTATAAATAATTTGGAAAACATTAAGTACAATAATCGAAAAACAAGTTGTCATTTTTGAAAACTAATACCTGTATGGCTGTAATTTTCTGTTTTTATTTCATCTGACATTTTTCACAACTTTGTGCTATTTTGCTCTGCATTTCTTTTCATTGAACAAAGCCTTACTTCTGGAGAGATTCTTTTGATGTTTTTTTCTTTGCTTGTTTCCATTTTTGAATTGCTGTTTTATACTTTATTCTGACATTGAAAATCCATTCGTTTTCTTATTTTTCTTGAGAATTTTTATTAAGTGTATTCGATAATTTTTTTTTTTTAACTAAAATTATTAACTTTTCGCAATTACATATGTATGTGCGTAATATTTTGCGCACAAATATAGGAAAACACTTTTGTGTTCTAACTCTGAATTATACTCTCGAATGTTAGTCTAAATACATATAAAAATGCATGAAATTGTCTTAAATAATTTATTTGGAAAATGTATCTCTAAAATTAAAAATGGTCACAAATACTAATTATGCTTTTTCATCTAACTCGGCAGGCAAATCTAGCAAAATTGTACCTACCCACAAACTTTTTTTCTGTTTTTCTTAGCAATTTAAATTTTTCCAAATCATTCGGTTTTAAATCTAATAAATAAAACAAATATTGTGATGTTTGCTTGTAAAAAATCAAAACTCTTCGCAGTACCTTGCCTAAAATAATAAAATGCGCTGATTTGCGTTAAGAATGTGTATGTATAATTAGTCTTATTATGAATAAAAACTAAAATCCAAAAATAGTACAATTTTCTTGTCAACTTATAATTTTGTTTTGAGTGGCAAGTGGCAACTCGTATACGCGTCACACTGCTGCTCAAATGCTCAGTCTGCTGGTAGAGCAACCTTGCTTCGAACACATACAGCGCGCTCTTTCAATGCGCCGTAGAAATATTACTTCTGTGCTCCTCTGTGTTTGAACAAAAAAAAAAAACCAAACTGACAAATGCTCCTGCTCTCTGCTCTGAACTATAAAATAGAAGAAAAAAAAACCCATTGAGTGTAATTTTATGTTTAGTGTTGAGTGGACAGTGGTGTTGTTTGTGTTTCTATTATTGCATTTTATCGTACATATAAGTGTATACAGACTTTTAATGAGATTGAGAACTGAGTGGAAAAGTTTAAGGTAAGTGGTAATTTATGTTGTGTTTTGATTTTGATTTAGTGGTAATGAATAAAACCAATTTCTTATCAATGTGTTGCTTTTTTTACGATGGTGTGTGGAAAAAAAATGCACTGAGTGGTTGTTGTTAAAATAAATACAAAAATTCTCATGCAGCTGTTTGACGTTTACCTCTCTTTCGCGTTTTTTCAATGTTGCTTTACTTTTCATTCTTCGCCTTGTTGATGTAAGGCAAAATAGTGATAGGGTACTGCGAAGGGAAATTCCAACCAGTTCGCCGAAAACGAACGAAATAAAGAGAAACTGGTGATTAAGTGTAAATGCTGATGCAGGGTGCATTCACAGTGTAACTGTACAGCATTTTTTATTTGCATGTTTAAAATAGAAATCCCAAGTTTAAATTATGATCCAGATTCGGATTTGTATATCACACATGTATCGCATATATAATTATTATTTATTAAAATACGACAAACTTATAATTTCTGATTTTATAAATAAAAAATTGTTTAACTGGATTTTGGAAAAATGAAAATCCATTTAGTTTATCTGATATTAATATAATATACATATGTATGTATAAACCTATATATAATAAATAAATAAATAAAAATATTAATAAAAAAATAAATAAGTATATAAATAATTAGAACAAATATTAATAATAAAATTAAGTAATTTAACATAAAAGTAGTTAATAAATTAACATAAATTAAGTTAAATTAATTAACACAAATTAATATAAAGTCAGTAAATATACAAATAAGTAAACATAAAGATAATAAATTAGCATAAAAGTAAATAACTTAACATAAACTATATAAATTGCTTAACATAAACTATATAAATTAACAAAGAAAAAAAAATATTAGGAAATCTAGCTTTAAAGTTGTAAAATATCCGAAATTCATGCTTATACAAATCAACACTACCTCTATAGTCCGTTCCAAATCACGGTGTGCCTTTGCTCCGCATACTTTCTCTTTTCTGTACACAATAAAGGTTCACTAGAAAAAAAAACATGCGCGTGGTAAAGAGAAAAATGCGAACAAACGTCCACCGTGATTTGGAACAGACTATAACACAGCGTCTACAAGAGACTTTATTCATGTCGGACATATCTGGCAAGCACAAAAACATTCAGCGGAACGAACATCAAATTTTGTGTGGTGGTCATTTCATGTCTCGCCATTTCATTTGAATTCAGATCACAGCAAAGAGATGTCGACGCCGCAAATTATATGTTCAGCGCATTGCAGCACTTTAAATGAATGTTAACAGAGTTAAAAAACATAGAAAGAACAAGGAAACATAAATTCTGGGTTAATCTGGGTTATTTCGATTCAATTCAATTTCCACAATAAAAAAAAATGTTTTGCAAAACTATGTCTTGAAAAAACCGCATTTACTAAAATCTTCAATCGAATGAAAAATTTCAACGAAAGTGACAGTTCATGTCCAGGCATAGATGTTGGGACGAAAATCCAGACAGAGATGGCGGGATAGAAGATAGTATGTCTAATCGGTATGTCTCGTGGAGACGCCGTGTAATACACCATCTTCACGAGAAAGTTTTAAAGACACAACTAAGAACTTGACAGAAAAATGTCTCGAGAAGATCCCATATTTCCAGACATAACAAAAAACATAAATGTCCGCATTTTAGTATTGTCTTCTCGGCGAACTGAAAACCAGATTTTTTTTTTACATTTTGCCGATTGGCAGGTAGATTTTCATTCGGTCGACATTTCTTTTGGTAGAGTGAAAATGTCGCGCTGGGCTGGTTCGGTTGGTAGATTTTGATTATTTGGTATTTCCATAGAGCATTTCACTACTTTTAAAGCGAGAATTGCGCGTTGTTTGTTCATCGACGACATCTTGCAGAATGAAATATCTTGACATAATTTGCCCAGCGAAATTATACATATACATATGTAACCGATGCAGCTGGAAGAATTGCAAATCAAAATATTAGTTCTGTTCCTTTACCTGAAAATTGTTAAGAATTCGTATGAATTTGTACGAATTCTAAGCCAACCCCGTTTTTTAAAACATAAATGTAGTAAAAGAGAGAGGCAACGAGAATTTAGAGCTTTCTCCACACTGCATTGGTTATGGGATATCATCAAAAGTGGACTCAGCTGTAAAATGGAAAATCGTACAAGACCACTTAGATTATTGAACTCTCTCATAACCGGACACTGACGGTACCGAGAAATTTGTCCGGTTATGAGAGGTGTCCGGTCATGGGAGAAAGAAAATAAATTGACGTTCTTTAAAAAAGAAACACAATAGACATGTGGTATTCATTTTATTTTTTTAAAGGAATTAATTTTTATGTCATAAACACAAACTACCAAAAAATACTAATTTCTCTCTATGACAATCAAGCGTTAAATGACACATACATACATAAATACACTTAACATACATCTAAAAATGTAATGGGATTTATAAATGCACATAGTTGTTGGATAACACGTTCGCGGCAATTAAATAACTTGCTATTTTTTGAGCAAGAGCAAAGGAACATAATATAGGCTGTTCCAAATCACGGTAGACTTTTTGCGCATATTTTCTCTTTGGTAGCAATCCTCTTTTGTGTACACGATCGTCAACGCCTACTTGAATGTGATTGATCGATATGGGGTGGTTTTTAGTGAAGATGCAAGAAGTTTCTGTTGGCAATTGTGAAAACCCAGTGCAGGGAGAAGTATGGATTATTTTTATGTATTTTCAGTGAACGTGGTAATGACTATTTCATGTGAAGCATTTACTTTTCAGTTATGGCATTGAAAAATAAAAAAATTAAAGGAAAGAATTATTTGCCCATAGGAAATTGATGCGTATGACGTGTAAGTAAAAATCCATAGGATAAAGTACGAAGGGCAATGGAGAAAGTTCAGCCGTTTCGTGATTGCCATTTCCAGGCAACAAATGAGAGCAAATATTTCTTTGCTCTCTCTGCGCACATTTTCTTGTCCACCGTGATTTGAAACAGCCTATACATATTCTTGCATCTTATGCGCATCAGTGAAGCATACGACGCATAGAGAATTTCGTAGATACACAAAAAGAATTGTTTTCAAGGGTGGGCTAATCAATGATCGAATACACAGACATACTGTTCAATTCAGCAATATTGGAAAATATTTGGTAGTGGAGATTAGCCTCATAACGAAAATAGGACATTTATGTAGTTCTACAAAAACGAGGGAGTGCATCGATAACAACTACGGTCATGTTGAACTAAATGGGAACGGTGTTCCAAAAACTTATACATATGTAAAGAGTTAGTTGCAAATGACAGCCGCTGCTGAGTAAACGTATTTTATTGCTTCTTGGTGACTCTCATAGTTTAATTCTAACTTCAGTTCAGTTTATATTCAAGTAAACAGTTCATATTATTCTCTAACCCCACTGAAAACAAAATACAACTTACTTAATTAGGACTTGTACTGCAATCCATTTAATATTTGCATTTTTGTGCGTTCGTAAAATGTCATTGGGACTTCGATCGGGTTTACGCATCAAGAATTCTTCTCCATACACATCTCTTTGTTCACCGCTTCCTAACGGCCATGGAAACTCCGCCAAGATTATCTCCACCGAAAAAAGTGAAGGCTAAGCTTCAGAGGAACAGTGCTCTAAAAGAGGGTGCGTTAATTGTGAATATCTTATCTGCGAAAATAGATGAATCAGTGCAAAGAACTCTAAAAAGAGTTGAAACAATTTATCATAAAGTGGCTTTGATGAATACCAATATTGCCCTGATTGATGAGAGAGTGACAAGACTCGAATCAAGTAAATCCAATGGTAAAGATACTCTTAAAACCGAGTAATGAGATTTAATGAGACGAATGGCTGCTGTACAAGAGAATAGAGCAATTGCTGCCAAAGCATTACTTCATAAGGTTCCATACTCTCCTAATGAAAATTTAAAATCGATGTCCAATAATCTCTGCCTTGCACTGAGTGTAAAAGCTCCACCGTTGGTGAACATCTACCGCATTCCCCCTAAAAACAAAACAAATGACTCACTTCAAATAATGATTCGGTTCAATTCACCATACGAAAAAAGCTTTATACTGAAGTCCGTTGGATCATACTGCAAGAAGAATGAGTCCCAGCTCTCTTTGCATGATGTTGGGTTGAATTCTGAATTCTGAATTCTGTTCTCTCACCAAACAGAATCACATATTTAATGAAGCATGCATTGGTGTTAAAGAGGAGGAAAGTTATTGCATCAATGTTTTCATATCGTGGAAATGTATATGTGAGGCGGGAGTCAATATCGGAAGCTGTTCGTGTGAATTCTCTTCTTTGCTTTCTTGATTTTACGAATGCTGTCAACGGTGAAAGATCCAACCACTCCATCTTAGACAAAAGCTCAACCTCTGAGATGCAACATGCCTGTGAAAGTTTACGTAAATCTATGAGGACGCCAAAGGCAACAACAACTATGTAGGCTACCTTAATGACTGCAACATTCTGCTAGGGTAATACCTGTTGCTAAAAAGCGTAATGCTAAATCTAAGCAACTCACTACTCCATAACTTTCAGTCTTGTTTTAGACCTGGTCATAGTTGTTCTACAGCTATGGTCAATATAATGGATGATATAAGGGCACATATTGACAAGCGCCATGTTACCTTTCTGTGTCTTCTAGACTTTTCCAACGCCTTTGATTCGGTTAATCATAAGCTATTGTGCTGGAAGTTAGTACTATATTTTAATTTTGGCCGTAACGCAGTAAAACTACTCGATAGTTTCTTAAGTAACAGGCAACAAAAAGTTGATATTTGAAATAGGTCTTCTTCATTTAAGCCTATCACTCAAGGTGTTCCTGAAGGTTCAATTCTTGGTCCAATCTTGTTTTGTATGCTCATTAATGATCTGCCGTCTATCTGTAAAAATGTTACAACTAATCTCTTTGCTGATGATGTTCAATTGTGCTTATCGCGTCTTCTCAGTAATGTTCATGATCTTGCAAATAAATATAATGAAGACTTGTCCGAAATTTTTAGATGGTTTATTTTTGTTTTGGCTTGTTTTAAATCTGACGAAATCGCAGACTATAGCAATCTCAAATAAGTCAATAGATCCTAACCTTTTAACTAATATCTATCTTTCCAACACAAAAATTAGTTATGCTAATACAGTACTTACTTACTTACTTAGTTGGCGCTACAGCTCGAGGTGAACCTGGGCCTGCTTCTCGCAACCATTTGTGTGTGCGTGTTATATTTTTGCACGAATGGAAGGGACCTACAGTTTTTTGCCGACTCCGAACGGCGAGTTGAGAAGCTCAATCGTGACAAATGATACTCTTTGATGCTTGTCAGACATTCGAAAGAGGTGGGCACTGTGAAAAACTTTTAGGTGTTTGCGGCGGGATTCGAACCCAAGACCGCTTGCACAGTAGTCCGACGCACTAACCACTTGCGCTACGGTGCCCACATGTCATGCTAATACAGTAACCATGCTAATACAGTAACCAGCCTAAAATTCAAAATTAACTGTACCCTGTCGTCTAATGATCACATAGATTATGTTGTAGGTCGAATATAAGGCTGCTGATACTTTCCACTAGATTTTGATGTGCTTGAGTACCGAAGGCTTTTTTGAAATCGATAAATCGCACAAGGACACACCGTATTTGTAAATCCTCTCCCATAACGATTCGGTGCTCTTACGTTTTTGAAAAACGTACTGATTTGGATGTAGCACTTTTATTTGTGTTTGGTGAAAAAACAATTAAGTCGACTAACAATATTGTTTCTTCCAAGATTTTTTTTTTCAACAGCTGACAAAATTGCAATTGGCATATAATTTTTAGTGTTCTTCCTTGTTCTTCCCTTATAGATTGGACAAATAATCGACGTTTTCATCAGATTTGGTATATGGCACTGATAAATACTACGGTTTATAATTTTAGTAATTACTGGAGCAAGACACATAGCATTTATTTTAAGATCTACTGGTCTAATATTGTCTGATCCAGGACCTTTTTACAATTTAATTGACACAGCATTTTATAGACTTTTGATTCCGTTGATTCTTCAAAATAAATGTGTTGCAAACATGAATAATCTTTGACGCTTGGTTCGAAAATTGTTCCAATGAGAATGTCTCTACAATGACTTTTAATCCTTCGCCCGTATTTTAGAAATTATTTTTAATAGTTTCATCTATTGCTAGTTTCTTTCTTCCCAGTAATTCATTAGCAATACTCCATGTCAAGGAAGGAGTCCACGCTCGTTACAATAAACATTCTTGTTCCAATGAATAGTCTCGGATTTCATTAGTTCACATTGTTTACTAGATCGAGCGTCACTGGATTAAATAATATTAATCAATATACTTTTATATTTCACTCTGAATAGTATTTCCATCTGTTCACACTGCCCACTACATTCCTATGTACTCTTTTATAATACCTATTCTTATTACGTCACACTAACATATATTCCATCTACGACCACTTTCAACCATCAATTGAATGCCAGCTGAACCAAACTGCCACACATCTAAAAATGCTACAGTTCAGCTGCAATTATTGTAATTGAAATAGCCATTCGAAGTATGGTTATTAATTGGGTCAACAGTAATAATAAATGATATTCCAATGGTTCGTTTCCAATCGCTGGCCATTATTACAATACCAAGGACATTGCTGCAAGATGACTTAGTGTTTACATTTAGTCAATTTCCACTTTCGTCCATACTTGGTACCAGGAAAACAATACCGCCAACGAAAGGATTCCAAATTGCAGTTAGGAAAGGAAGAATTTAACGAGCGTAACCCGATGATGATGGCAAACGTAACACACCATAGCGAGAGCCACAAGGATGCAAGTAGCTCAGAGTAAATTTTCAAGCCAAACGAACACCATAGTTATTTGAAAGCAGGATGAAAAGAACAAAAAAAAAACATAAATGTCGCACGAGAGAAAAGATCCAGAATAATGAGATGAAATATGATATCTCTAAAAGGATTGTGTTCCTTCCTCGTAAAATGTTATCAACTACTTTTGAGTGGATTTAGAGAAAATCCTCCCAGCAGTTCCCTGCTACTACTGCTGTGCAATACATTGTCAAGCGAAAGTAAGCACTTTGAAAGGATGTTCACCACGTTTCCCCTTGCTCTTTGATTCGGTTAACTATCTGAATACATGTAAATAGAACTTCAAGTTTCCTTGTAAGTGCAACTAAGTAATCGGCTTTGCTGAGAAAAGATACGATCATATTCGATGCTGCTAGTACCTTTCTTTCTGTCTTCTACATTGAAACGGATTGATTGTGTATCCCCACATAAAGGTGAATCGAAGAAGGAAATCAATCAATGATTCGATGTAGGGAAAAAAAACTTCCTCTTCTCTCCGATTAAGGAAAATGATTGGTTTCGTGAGTCATACCCAGTTTGCTCTTTTCCCCTACCTTACCTATGTCGAACTTCTTCCAACACCAAAATGCATTATGTATTAGCGACATACACACGAAAGTCTCAGGCGGGCATATCTCACTGGAGTCCATCGAGCCGCACTCTATTGTCCATGTAGAAAATCCCATTTTAGTGTATTTCGTTCATCTTTTGGGGAAAAACGAGTTGGCACTTTAGTGGCAACAAGCTTAAGTTAACAGCAGTCACCGCGTAAGAACTGAAATTCTGCAAGCTAATCCGGGCAAGGACAGGACAGTCGGAAAGGAAATGTTGTCCAGTGTCGTCGTAAAGAGGGGTGTCACGTAGCGCGCTGAGGTGTTTCTCCTGTAAGAACAGTTCGCTACAGGCAAAGCAAAAATTCGGTGGATTTCATACAGGAGAGTTTCTCAATTGTGTCCGTTGGAGACTCAAAAGTCGATGGAAGCATCAATCGCAGACGTCGCCTGACTCAATGTGGGTCCAGGTCTTGAGAAATCTTCTTCTGAGTCTTTGCGAGGAAGTTCCTTAGAAACCTCGTTTCCTGTTATTTCATTGCGTCGAAATGAGTTGCAATGTTGTTTTCGATTGCAAGACTATTTGACTGTGATGTGTATAGCTGCTGAACCTGCTTGTTAGTTGTTGTACCATCGATTTTAATTCACTTATTTCAGCTCGCAGTTGAGTTGGCTCTTCCGAAATATTAGAATTAGTACGCCGCATGTTAGAATGTAATTCGGAAATTCCTGATACTGAAACTGAAGCTTCCCAGATCTTATCTGCCAGACAAGTTATTTCCGCTTCCGATTTACCTTTTTGTGAAATCAGGGCTATGCTTATCACCTGAGGAAGTCGTCGAAGCCACAGCTTTCGAATTAAATCGTTACTAACTATCCCTGATACAACTGCAAGTTGCCGGGGAGATTGAATGAATTCGAGAACGTCTTGTGGCAAGGTCCTAAGAACAAAATTATACTTTGTTAAATCTTTTCTAATTTTCACGATTAAAAACTGTGCTTCTGCCTGAATGAACCAAACCGCTGGAGACTTTGCCCAAAAAGGCTGTAGTTTAACCGAAACAGAACTAGCCCTATCGTTATTATCACCTTATACAAAACGCATGGACAACATATTACCTAAAAATATTGTGAAACAACTACAGTGGCTCACAGTGAAAATAGACCATCTCGAACCAACATAATCTTCATCGAAAAATTTCACGAATTCAAGAAAAATAAAAATTGAAAATGTTCAGATTCAATTGACTTTTATATTCTTTTTTCAAAACACCAAAAAATTTAAACATTCAATTGCAAATATATCAAAATAATAGAAAAAAACAAATAAGAAATCAAATTTCATTTCACAGTGAAAATGGCCCAGTAATATTTAAGTTCTAAAACTTGTCAAAAAAGCGTAAATATTTCAATATTTAGTACTGTTTTGGGCATACTATTTGTTTTGTAACTGATTTAAGTCGATTTTGAACCAGTTCTCCAAGTTTGTTGGTATAGTCGGGACTAATTTTTACCTTTCCTCCAATAACACTCTTTGTAGGTAATTTTCATTGGAAATTTCATGTTTTCGAATTTCAATTTCCAATTTTTGCCATAAATTTTCAATTATAATAAAATACGGTGATGACGGTGGTGTCTTGATCACTCTTAGATAATGGTACTAATACTTCCAGCCGGGTACTTCGGATCATTTGTCTTGATTGAGCTGAAAAGTATCTTTAATGCCATCAATCTATCTTAAATTTTCAGGATACTGTTTTAAATTGTTTTGCAAATATCTAAATATTGATATTTATCCATATTCCCTTCAATAAAATGTAAGCTACCAGCCCAAGATGCTGATTCTCCACCCCAGACCATAGGATGACCACTGTCGTGCTTAACTGTGGGACGCAAATGCTCAGGATTCATCTCTTTATTCGGCTTTCTCCAAACGTCTTTTAGAGATTTCTCTCTTACGTTTTCCACTAATAAAATGCTTAATAATTAATTTTCGTAGCTCTATTGGGTTTTTGTAACTCTATGAGGTCGCATTTTGCAAAAGTTAACTAAACGAATAAATTAGATGGGCGTATGGCCGACTGGAAGATGTCACAAGAAGTGATAATTAAATTAATAAACAATTTTTGGCAGTTTCCATGTTTGTGGAATTATAGAAGTGCTGAGTACGAAAGTTTGGATTAAAAAAAAAAAAATTAAATATCATGCTATAATTTGCCCACACACAAATTTGACAGTTCTCTTTTTATAGCTTATAGCATCTCCAGATAAAGATAAAGAAAACGAATAACACACTTAAATCAGAAGGGAAAAAAATATCCACTGAGGTAGCTTAACTACTACCAGTACCATCACTCGATGACTTTTTTTCTTTTGTTGTATTATAACTGCAACAGCAACTGTTGATTGCGGTGGCTGTGTCACACGTGTGGATGGCAAAGGTCTGTCTGATTCCAGTGACATTCGACTTAAATAACCAGTCCCCCATACATATGTTAGTTATATATAAGTGCTACATGGAGCGCAGAGAGGCATGGTATTTTCTGTTTCTAGTGATGGGCCGCGCAGTCAGCGTTTTCGAGTATTGTTGACTTCCTTGACTTCTGCCGAACATTTAATGCTGTGTTCATGTTTTGGATGCAGAACCACATGCTTCTTTGTAGACAGAATAGTACCAGATGTGCATAATTTGTGGACATTGCATCGCATCGATTGCTGTCATTGTTTAAAGAAGACTGAGTGTTTGTAATCGAAATGGTGTGGGAATTTGGAAGAATCTAATGTCTTCGTGATGCGCAGATTTTGAAATGCTTTTTTCTAATTTTTAATTGGGGTGTTCTCAATAAATCTTTGTATCGTTTGCGATATCGGCTACTTTCGAGGATTCAAAAAAAAAAAAAATGATACGGGAACCCTGATCGCACGTTCCCAAGTCACCCCTGCTGGATATTGAACACTGGGAAAGGGTTTTTTAGACTGATGAATCGATTGGAATTGGTAAAGGATATCCGAGAAAAGGATTGGAGAACTGATCCTCTGCTTAAACTTCACAGGAATCACAGTGTAGATATAAATATGGGTCACCTTAGTATTAAAACGGAACCCCTTTGCGCTATTTGGGTTTCCGCTGTCTGCTTTTACACTTAGACTTGTGAGTCTAGACTCACATGGGTGCAAAAGAGTAAGAAAGTTCGAAAAGATGAGAAGGAAAATATTTTGCCCTGTGAGTCGAGGGTAATGTTTTTGGCGACTCTTATTGACGTTTTTCTTTTCTCTTCTTCGTTTTATCATTGTGCTGCTTCCCACCTAGTCATCTGCACAGTACAAGAACTGCAAAGTAAAAGAGGAATGTCAAATTTGATTCAAGGAAAAAAGTCTGAAGTGTAAAAGCACAAGACTCACGGATGTAAATAACAAAGAGAATTTCGAGAAAAGTCTAGACTCACAAGTCTTAAGTGTAAAAGCAAACTTTCCACCACCACCTTCCTTTTACAAAATTACTCCTGAAAACCATAGTTTATTTACTATAAGTTGTGTTTCCTTACACAAATGCTACACCTTAAAGTTAATCTTTATTGTTACACATCACACAATTACATATTTATTTTGTTACCTAAGTAACTACACATGTAAACATCCTTCAATCAGTGTAATTTAGGTACTACAAGGTCAAAACAAGTGCTTTCATGTTACCTATTTCATTCCTCAAAGACCATTTTCTTGTCGGTTGGCATTGACACGGACGAAGGGATGGAGATTGAAAAGAAAATAAAAAGAAAACAAATCAAAGTTCAAAGGCCAAGTAAAATCCCTGAGGTTTCCTTTGATTTGAAGTTTTCATGCTTCAATGTGGGGTGACATAAGAGCCGCAACCAAAGTTTACTTTAAATTTGTATTTCCTTTTTTCTAAGTTACATACGTATGCACATATGTATATGTATATACTATACGTATGCAGGTATTTGAAGAGCATTTTGTATGCAATTTTCTTCGTGCAACTTGCTAGGTTTATACATATATCCTTGATTTTCAAAAGTACATAATTTTTAGGACATGTTCAACTTACTTACTTGCGACCTTTTTACTCAGCTCTCGGCGTATGTGGCGTTTTAAGCATCCAAAGGAAAGGTAAAAATTAAAAACAAAAAAAAGAGCTTAATCCGCTCTGTAGAAGTTCGTTTTGCACACATGCTTAAAACAAACATAAAATGCAAAACGTTTTATATAATTGGTATAGTCTGAGAGTTCCGAATAACGTTTTTTTTATATGTAGTCGCAAAAGAAAAACTGAAATCCTATTGAAAATATGATTTTATTAATGACTTTTAATCATATTCTGGGGCCCAATTCCGCAATATTTTTTATGTAAGCACTGAAGTCTAAATCTATGCACTAGTTATCATTTAAATTCAATTGTTGGCAAACATAATAATGAGCGATGAAGCACATTTCGACTTGGCTGACTTTATTAATATACAGGGTGTTTCCAAGTTAAATGTCAAGACTTTGGCAACTGATTCTTGGGTTTATTCTAAGAAAAAAATTCTACAGCAAGGGTCTAACTCCAATTTGGACATCATTTATCGACAATTTAAGAAAACACCTACTCTGGTGTACCTTGACACATACTAACTCAAATATCTCCGCTAATACTTACTACAGAAACTTCTTTTAGGGCTTTAATTTTAGAAGAAATACCATTTTTAACTGCGTTTAAATAAATTGGATACCTTTTTTTGCTTTCCAGATATTTTATATTTAAGTCAATATCATTAATCTTGCCCAAACATTTTTTTTATTTTCAGGTCGCTTTTCTGCAAGAAATACGTAATAATTAGGGCAACCAAAAGCATGCACAAGCATGTTTTTTTTTTAGCAATGTTATTGAAACGTGACTAAGCTAATTATTCGTTTCATGAGAAACTAAGCCATTTGAGCGCCATTTGTTAGGGCATATTTTGACATATTTCAATATAAATGCATATAATTGCATATTTTGTCAAAAAATTCATATAATGACTGAAACGAATAAAATTTGGAAACTTCATACAAAAAACGAAATCGTTTGTGATAGTTTATGTAAATAATTTTTATTTGCTTCAAAAAATATATTTTTTTAAATTTGTTTACAGTTAATGAAATCAGAAAAATTATTTTGGCTCCCATTCTATTCGCAACTTCTTTCGAATGTCCTTCATAAGGTTGATGACAGTTAGGTCCGTGACCTTTTTGGATGCTCTTTTCCATTTAATACCAAAATCTTTAGGGTCCTTAGAACACTGGTCACTTTTCCTCAATTTCGTCTTAACTAAGGCCCAGTACCTTTTAATGGGACGATACTGTGGGACATTAGGTGGATTCATTTCTTTTGAGACAAAATCTATGTTCTTATCCACAAGCAAGTTAAACGTCTTTTGAGCATCGTGAGCTGAAGCCAAATCTGGCGAAAATAATGTTGAACCTTCGTGTTTGTTTACAAATGGAATTAACCGTTTTTTCAGGCACTCGTTGATATACACTTCCGCGGTAAATGTTCCAGTTGTAACAAACGGTGTGCTTCTGTGTCCACATTGGCAAAGCGCTTGCCATACGAGATATTTCGATCCGAACTTTTCCACTCCAATCGATGTTTCTGATTGTGGGAGAATCTCTTCTTTAAAAAAATTATAAAACTGATCACCTGGAAGAGTACTAAAGTCGGCTTTGACATAGGTTTCGTCGTCCAAAATCATGCAGGCTTTCTTGCGTCCAATCAAGTCGTATAACTTTCGAGCTCGTGTTTTTATGGCCTTTTTTTTGCTTCTCGGTAACTTTTGGTATTTTCTGTTTTTTCCGCGTTTTTATACCAGCCCGTGTTTTTACCATTGTTTGGTTGGTACTACATTTCCGAGCAACATCTCTGGATGACATGGCCCGGTTCTTAACGATGACACCCACTATTTGTTTGTCCAAATTTTTAGCATGTGCTCCGTTTTTTCCTCCACTTTTCTGTTTTCGCTTGATAGTCAACGTCTCCAAATATCTTTTTATAACAGAATCAACTGTACTGCGTGCTACGTTCAAATTTTTTGCAATAAAATGGTTCGGTTGAGAAGGATTTTCGAGCCATTAGTCGATGATCTTTTTGCAACGTTTCTCTTGACTCATCTTCTATAAATATTTCCAACTGCACTTTACCAAAATCAAATATTAACTGAAACTATATAGTATGAAAGACAGTTTGGGAACAAAATGGTATTTAATTATTTACACATGGGAGGTATAGCCGTTATTGAAATTTACAGATTTTAATCGGTTTTATCAAACATATAATAATTCTTTGTACTTCATTGAGCGCATTTGAGCAAATGAGTCCAAGTCATAAACAAAAAAAACCTCGCAAACACGAAGTGAACCCATTTGTTTTCAGAGCGTACCGAAAGGATCTTACCCAGCATATTAAAAAAAAAAGCTGCAATTTGCTACCTACAGATGTATGTACATCCGCAATACGCAAATTCGATTCAATAAAAAACCATTAGTGCTACCGACGGGCCCGCACGTGCTACAATTTTTCTTTGCTACGAGTTCTACCTACTATTTCTTTAACCCTTGCAGGTCTATGGGAAATACATTGCACTCTCGATTTTTGCAACTAATAAAAACAGACGTTGTTGCAAATATCGAAAAGTTGCACAAATCGAACAGAAAATTAAAACAATTTAAAAAGGTCTACTCTACACGCTATTCTCTGAATTATCAAAATAAAATTGGCCTGTACACGTAGGAGTTTTATTTTTATGCACATACACATGTATTTATATACAGCCTAAGTTTTAAAAAAAGTAGAAATTTTGGTTTGCACTTGTTTTGCAGAAGATCGCTTCGCAACAGCATATCGCGCATTTTCTTCAATTTTGAGGTAATTTTACTTTGCCCACCCACTGCAAGCGTGTGGTGGATCACTTTATTGCGACTTCTAATCTAACTTTGGGTTGCGTATCAATAATAGGCCTGGATAATTATCCAGTCTTATTTTTACTTTGAAAGCTTGTCCGAAATCTGTATAGATTTCAAAGAAAACGCGCCTAATATCCATTTCCGCACTTTTGACAGAAACGTTTTCTTTTTCTCGGGCTTCTATGTTTGGCAGTTTTTTGGAGATCTATTCCGAGATGTCATCGCTGCCTTTCTGACAAAGTTCTATCCCAAATTATCTATCTGAAATACACTACATGTGTCCGGTAGTCTGAAGGATACTGAAGAATCCTGTCCAGATCTTAATTATGCTATGGTCCTTTTTGAAGTGAATACTTCTTTAGCGACGTATTTGTTTTTGAAAATATAGCGTTACGATAAATGTGTTACGATGAATGTGTTACGATAAATGTGTTACGATAAAGGGGAAATGATTAAATTCAGGGGAAATATGTATAGAGAAAACATCAGCTGTCTGTCTTTTAGTCCGTCTGTCTGTTAGTACGTCTGTCCGTCCGTCCATGTGTCTCTCTGTCTGTCTGTCTGTCTGGCCGTCTGTCTGTCTGCCGTCTACTTTTTCACGTCTAAACCGCTGAACCAATTGTAATGTAATTTGGTTTAGAGATAGCCTGGGACCTGAAAAAGGAGTCAAGTTAATTACAACTTTTTTTTATTAATTGACCAAAATGACTCCAATTCAAAGTTTACGTTGGTTTAGTGGCTTAAGAGAAAACTAGAGAATCTAACGCTAGAGTCAAGTTATTTATAACTTCTATATTAATTGACCAAAATGAATATCAGCTGTATATTATTATTTGTTAACATATTTACAAAATTTGATTACACATTTTCTATCTCCTCTTATACATTACACATTTACATATAAATTAAATTATGCTACGTTAAATTGTTATAAAAAAAAACAACTTTATTTCACTGAATCCAACTTAAGACTAAATTACACAAAATATTCTAACTATAACTTAACCTACGCTTATCGTATTGCATCAGCCAGGTTGACGACCGCCAGGTGCAGTATTGCATTTCGTTGCCCTGGTTGGAGCCAGACGCTGAATCGGCAAAACGGATGCTCGTGTCGAAATGTTATATTATGTGCCGTTAACTCCTCCCTTCTAAGAATGATGCGTCCTCGCGTCTTTTACATGAATGGAATATTGTAAATGCTGGGATACCTTTGTGCGGGTGCTGGGTGAATGACCTCGGATTGTGTCGTCATTGCAATTATAGGTGGTGCTGTTATTGTCTTGACGGAACTTCTTCTGGCAGTGTACCCAATTGCTGTTATGGCTAGAACTAGTACTGCGAATGTTCCATATGTTATCATCTGGTGCATCTTCTTTTCAGTTTGAAGTTTTTCGAGGTGTTTAGTGTTTCTTGTATGTAGCTCTTTCATAAGTTCCAAGGAAAGAATTTCTTCGACTGCCGAATTTTCGTATGTTGGGTGTAACATTGGTGGCAGGACTTGCAATCTCACGATCTGCTCGGAGATGTATCGTTGATTATTTATCACGATGCTTTCATTGGTAAATTTGATGACAAATGTTCCTTTTAATGACTGGGTTCTGTTGCGAATTTCTATAGTTCCATTAAACTGGTTGAGCACGATGATTCCTGATGCTATCTCTTCAACCTGAGGGATGTGTTGGCTGTTTGTGGCGTTGCACGATGCATTCTTATTTTCTAACAAATTGACGATACAATTATCTTTACTTATATCTATTACCTTTAAGCGTTTACATAGAGACAATTCATCGATTAGCTTACAGCTATCTTTAAGTCCAAACAATGATTTATTTTTTCTTAAAATATTTTTGAATTCTAATTTGTGGATAATCCCATTATTCTTCTTTATTGGTACTAATAATAGTTTTTCGTATAATTCCTTTTTCGTTTTTGGAATATCGATTATGTAAATTAAACTTTTTGAATTAGAAGCAATTTTTATTTCTGCAAATTTAAGTGCTTGTTCTATATTTGAATACGGAATTACATCTTTTTCTAAAGTATCTATAACTAAATCTAGTTCGTTCTTAGCAAGAATATTTGAATTAACAATATTGGCTTTAGCTAGTTCAATAGCATATATAATATTACTTAGTTCTTCTTTAATTAATTTCAGTTTATATAAAAGAGTTACATTGATTTCATATTGGATTATACCATCCTTTTTAATTGTATTAAGTATTTCATTAGTTACATTTGTAAGTGCATTAATTCTTTCTTCGTACTGTTTATTTATAATGATTTGACTGTTGCCATTATCGATTACATTATTGATTTTATTTTGAACTAATTCAAAGTCATCATGGTCGGGATTTCCGGCTATCCACTTCCATGCTGACCCAATGAAATTTAGAGATCTTTTCTCTCTGTTTACCTTTAAATTTTGAATGTATTTCATTACTTGTTGAATTTCGAACTGTAGGAGCGGGAAGAAGGGATTGGTTCGGGGAACTCGGGTCTGTATGATGGGAAGAATTTCTGCAATGAATTTCTCGTACGGTGCTATTTCGATGACATGCATGAGTTTTAAAGAGCCTTCCATGATTTTTGCCATTCCATTATGTAAGACGATCATCGGGGAGTTGGTATAGTCAAGAACATTTACATCTCCTTGACTAGTTCCAAGCAAGAATCTGTTGGGTTAAAAATGAATGATTTAATTCCGAATGTTTGCTTTGTGTACGATTTTGCCTGACTCTGTTACTACGGTAGTAAATTTGTTTTCCTTAACTATCTCTTTTTTATACCTGGCTGATAGTTTGGAACCTAATCTTTTGTTAACTTTAATATAGATTATATCTCCTGGAGAATATCTATTGACAGAAGGTCTATTTTTGTTGTGGTATGCCAAATCGGCTTCTTGTTTCGATTTCAATTTTTTTGTGTTGTCCAAACGTGCGTTTTCGATTTGTGTAGGATCTGTACCTATATTTCTTCCAAAGAATATGTCAACGGGTTTTTTGTTGGTGACTGAATGAACTGAGAAATTATAAGCATGAACAGCTGCTTCTAAAAGTTCTGCAAAGGACGGGTACAATTTTTCTCGTTTCAAACATCTCATGATTTCGGCAAGGGTCGAGTGGAAACGTTCTACTTGTCCGTTTGAGGTACTTGTGTAAGGAGGTGTTGTGAATACTTGAATTCCAAGTTCATTTTCAACCATGAAGGTGATACGGGATGAATTAAAGGATTTTTCGTTGTCGAAAACTAAAGTTACTGGGACTCCGTAGGCGAAGATGATATCCCTTAATGGTTGCCTTATGTCTTCGACAGCTTTTGATTTTACTATTTTGGTGATGGCGTATTTAGAAAATTTATCAATGGCGGTGAGGACTAGTTTTCCCTCTGTGGAGAAAATATCAATGTGAACAATCTGACCTGGATAATTAGGAATGGGTGTAGCTTGAATTTCGACTTTGTTGGGATGACGGTCATACTTGTTTTCTTTACATATTAAACAAAGTTTAACTATTCGCTTAATTTTTCTTGACATTCCAGGGAAGTAATACTTTTCTAAGATCTGAATTTTATTTTCTCTGTCGTTTCTATGGGCACGGTTATGGGTCTGAATTATTAAGTTTTCCTGATCTTGCTCGTTCTTTACATCGTCAACCATTGCTTGTGTAAAACGTACGCGGTATGTACTGAAGTTTGTCCTGTAAATGTTTTGGATCATTCCCATTATAGGTTCAGCTGTTTTGATACAATTTGTAACTGTTGGATTAAGACGTTTTTTCAGAATTTCGACTAGTTTTTGTTCATTATAAAAGGGTTCCGTGATAGTATGTCTGTGGATAGTTGGGAATACGATTTCGAATTTTTCAGAGGATGATGTACCTACCAGAAGGAGAATTTGATTTTTAAATACGTTGATAGGACATTCAACGCTGCATATCAGACCGTGAGCTGAGCTCTCATCGCTATGAGTAGTGGGGGTCATTGAATTGATTTGGCTGTACTGTGGTGGTCTAGAAAGCGCGTCGGCTACTACGTTGCTTCTGCCAGGTTTGTACTTGAGCTCATAGTTGTAATCTTCTAGCATAGCTTTCCATCTCTTCAGTTTGGGGTTATTGTTTTTGCTACTAAGGGCGTAAGTGAGGGGTTGATGGTCAGTGTAAATGAGAACTTTCGTCGAACCGTATAGGTAATTCCTGAGGGAGTTCAAAGCCCATATGATGGCTAGCATCTCCTTCTCATTAGCGGCGTAGTTCTCCTCGGTTTTACTTAATGTTCGCGAGATGAAGGTTATGGGTTTGGTTTCTTGCGACAAAACTGCACCTAGTGCATAATTTGAGGCGTCTGTGGTCAGTTCAAAGGGTTTTTTGAAATCTGGGTAAATTAAGATTGTATCTTCTGATGCAAGTGAGTTCTTAAGTTTTTTAAAGGCATCTTGTGCTTCGTCGTTTAGATGTATTAGCTTCTTGCTAGAAAGATTCTTGGACACGCGTCCATCCTCCCCTCTTAAGAGGGATGTCAAGGGTTTCGCGAGATTAGCGTAGTCTCGAATGAAACGGCGATAATACCCTGACATGCCGAGGAACGATCTCAAGTCTTTCAAGGTTCGAGGAGCTGGAAATTTCTGGATTGCCTTTACCTTTCCGGGGTTGGTTTTAATACCTTTTGCGGATACAATAAATCCTAAGAATTCTATTTCTTGTTTGAAGAACTCGCACTTATCAAGCTGTACCTTCAAGTTAGCGTTACTAAGAGTTTCAAAGACTTTTCGAATATCTTCTAGATGTTGCTTTGCATTTCTGCTATAGATGATTATATCGTCAATGTAGACGCGGCATATTTTGCCAATGTGCTCACGCAAGACATCATCTAATGACTTCTGAAAAGTTGTAGGGGAATTTTTTAATCCCATTGACATTCTGGTAAACTCATATTTAGCGTGGTTGATTGAAAAGGCAGTTTTTTCCATATCTGATTCCTTGAGGGGGATTTGGTAAAAACCACTTTTTAAATCAACAACTGTAAAATACTCGCTTCCACCTAATTCAGATAAAAGTTTTTCTATATTTTCTAGTGGGTATTTTTCAGGGATAGTAACACTGTTAAGCTTACGATAGTCTATGACTATCCTATATTTCTTTTTTCCGGAAGCATCAATCTTTTTCGGTACAATCCACACGGGGGCATTGTACGGGGATCTCGAAGGCCTGATTATCCCATCTTTTAAAAGTTTCGTGATTTGATTCTCAACCTCGTCTTTAAGAGACATTGGGTAGGGGTAAAATTTGGCGTAGACAGGGGAATCTGTAGTTGTTCTTATTTCTGCCTTAACGTTAGTGGCACAGGTTAACTTATTATCGGGATCGTCGAATAACTTAGGGAATTCCTTTACAATGGATTGGATATGTAATTTTTGGTCGGTTGTCATGTGATCGGTTCGGATATTAATAGAGTTTACTGATTGTGTGACCAGCTGTTTTATTTTTACTTTGATGTTATTGTTAATTACCATGTAGTTGTCTTTCGTGTGAATGACAGCTGAAAGATCTGATAGCGTATCATTGCCCAAAATGGCATGAAAAGATTTTAGTTCTGGCATTAAGAAAAATTTAATTCTGATGTTATTGAGTCCGAAAAGACTTAAGAATGTATGGTGACTGATTTTTAAGTTGCCTCCCATGGAATTGGCATAGAAAGCCTTCTCATTTAATTTAGGATTTTTAATAAGAGTGGGTTGTATGTAATTTTTATTTGATCCAGTGTCGATCAAAATTTTTAAGACTTCTCCGCTCTTCGTTTTACATTCAATGTACGGAAGAGAGGAGCAGTTTAATCTAAAAAATGGATATCATTAAATTCAAAAGGTTCTTCTGAGTTATCATTGTCACACTGCTGTTGAAATGATTCAGAATATTCCTGAAGACTCTGATCATATTGATTGTCTTCGGAGCGAATCGCTTGCTCGTATTGGTTCGTATCATCAAGTGTACTTGGAGATTGTTCAGGTTCGATGGTGTTTAAATGGAAATTCCTCTGCATCTTGTTTGGATGAACTTGCTGCGATGTTGAGGCAAACGGCCTTTTTGGTGCGGATGGCCAGTTCTTTTGCTGAGGTCTGTTCATGTAGTTTATGTTGTTCGTTCGGATAGTGGACGTTTCCATAGGCGTTGGTGGAGATTTGGATGGGTAATTATTCTGCGGCGGATTGAAAGGAACGAAGGGTCGTTGAGGCCTTGGGGGAACCATTGGTCGGGGGTTAGAATTCATTGGAGGTCTTGGGTAAGGGTTTGTTGGGTACTGATTGTTCCAACTCATAGGATTATGGAATAGCTATACTATAGAATAGTATGAGTGAAAGGTGAGAATAAACCTGTTGGTAAAACTCTTGTATGGAGAGGTTACCTTGTACCAATGATGTGAGTTGGTATTCTAGTGTGCCTAGGTCACGTTTATCTGCATAATGCAGCGTGAGGCATCGAGCAATACAATTCCAATTTAATGGGGTGTTGTACGACTCTAGGATGTGGTCCGCATGGCCCACAATCTTGTTTCGAATCACATTGATAATGCCGAAATATTTCGGTGATCCTCTAATAGATTCGTAAATACGGAGGATCCTTTCAACGCTTTTCCGCCAGGAACTGAATTCTCCTGGTTGCCCAGAGAATTCTCTTAAACTGCGAACAACATCCGGAATTTTATCTAGTTCCGATATGTTGGCTTGCTGGTCCTGGTTAATAATTTGATCCGTTCCTGCAAACTGGTCTGCGTTAGGGTTTAAAATCGATTGAACGATGCTCCTTCCCTCAGTTTGTAGGGCATGGCTTACGATTGAGGAGATTAAAGCTTGCAATGCAGGATGAGATATCGGGGCGGCGTTTGGGTTTTGTTGCTCTTGGGGATCTTGAAGGTTTAGGACTGGAGGTCGGATATTAGGGTTAGCCATTATTACCAGAAACTTGGAAATGTGAAAATTCAATCAAGTAATGCGGAAACAACGAAGGAATGTTTGTCGCGGCAATTACAGCGGTTACAGACGAGAATTGATTTTGAGTAAAAAGAAATTAACGTTCTACGTAATGGTGAAAATTAAAAGGAATGAAAATCACGATAATTAGCGGTGGCAAAAGTCAACTAACTAACATGATATGGTCACATACGATTTATGAGAAAAATTTAAAATGATTTTTTAGTGATTTCTTTTTTTAATTCACAATTTTAGCTCTTAAATTTCTAATATTCTATTCAAACAAAAAATATCTTATTTGCACTTTCTTTCTATATATTCGTAACACTAGATCTTTTGGCACTTTTTATTTAAATTTTTAATTTCTATTTCTTTAATTAATAAAATTTATTTCTTTAATTCTTAAAGGTAATTCTTTTATTGGATTGAAATTTGAGGTTTTAATTTTTCTCTTATACTAACTTACATTACAATAAGTATCAGCATTCCTGCGGCACTCCTTTTGAGGACTCTTGATACTTGATGGTGTGGGCAGCGGCTAGTACTACGTACTTCCTGTTCCTCCCTTTATTTGAAAGGGTTACTTAGGGGCCTCGTTTCTGCACAACCGGGTTCGTGGGACCGAGAGGTTAAGACGGCACTGTTAGCACTATGTTGTTCTGTTTTTACGCGGGCACTACTTTAGGGCACTGGTAAATGTTACTCGGGCACTACTTCAGGACGCTGGTAACGGGCACTTAATTTAAGGGCACTAATCGACAACAATTAAAACACTCCCGTGTCCCTGCTCGGGCGCCAATTAAATTATGCTACGTTAAATTGTTATAAAAAAAAACAACTTTATTTCACTGAATCCAACTTAAGACTAAATTACACAAAATATTCTAACTATAACTTAACCTACGCTTATCGTATTGCATCAGCCAGGTTGACGACCGCCAGGTGCAGTATTGCATTTCGTTGCCCTGGTTGGAGCCAGACGCTGAATCGGCAAAACGGATGCTCGTGTCGAAATGTTATATTATGTGCCGTTAACTTATATACAACTACTTTGGATTGGATAAGTATTCACTTCCCCCGTGAGCTTATGTGGATGAGGCTCACACATATTTTTTTATTACTACGCTAATTTAAGCCTAAGCTAAGCGAATAACGAGTTTTTCTGTAATCTCCATAAATAAAACCCCATATGCCTGTATGCAACCTGCAACCTATTCATCACCTAATCCGAGTTCTTTCGTCCTTAGGACACACATACTCACAGAAGCCACTATACTCGTAGAACAATAAATTTACCCCTCACCGCCACAATGAACAATTACATTACCCAGTGCTGCATATCAAAAGCCCTGCGAGTAATCACAAATTCCACAGAATGGGATACGCGTGAAGTGCTTATTAATTTTTTAACAATGCCACACCAAACGCGCGCACACATGCACAAATTGAAGGATAACAAAACAATACCGAAAACATTTTCACAATTACTTGACATTATCCTTGTAATGACACATGCTTCGAATATAAACAATTAATTTACATGATATTCAGGAGCGAATCATTTCTTGTTTTCATGCCGCAAAAACAATGCCGTTACTCCGTGCAGGCGCAGGCAGGATGTACACGACAAACAACAAAAAAAAAAGAAAAAAAAAACAAATATCTCAAAATGATGACGACTGAGTCGGTAGGGTGTGCGAGTATACGAGCCTGATGATGGCTATGATGATCCTCTGCAAGTGGGTGGTGGCTGTGGTGATGGCATAGGGACGATGGCACCTTGATAGGAATGCTTCTAGCTCCACAAAGTGCTCCCCAAAACTGACGTAAATAATGTAATTTATTGCTGTGTGGCATCAGAATTAAGCGCAAAGAACGACGCGCGGTAGTAATATGGTGGCTGCGGTATCGGCAGATACGCCTTAGGCATCACAATTAATTTGCCGCACAAAAGTTTATATATGTACATACATCCAAACATACATACACAGAGTTCACCGAGATTAATCTGCTGCTGCTGCTGCGTGGCATGAGCGGCATTAGATCTGCGAAGAGATAAGGCAATTTAATTAACTGTGGAGAGCGTGTGTGGGTAAAATGATAAATATGTAGGTATATTGTCCTTTGTACTTACGTTTACTATACATGTACAGTGTACATGCTCCTTTGTCCAATTGAAAACATTCACAAGCCTAACAACTAGAATTAGGCTATGTCAAATCTGTGACGGATTAATCGGTGGCGATAAGGTTTCTTTAGAAATGATTTCTGTGAGCTTTATCATTAATCGTCTGTGGGCTCTTAACTTTGCGAACACAGTCAAAGGGTTGGTAGCCGAAACTCACTACGAGTACATACAAACAATGTCTTGTAGCAGACAGGAAGAAACTGTTTGCATCTAAAATAAAGGTTTCTTCAATAAGAGGTTCCATTTGAATTTACCCAGTAAACACCTCTGTTTTATGAAATACCATATGAGTGGATTTCTATTTTGATTAATGGAAAACCATATCAGTCGAATTGTTGCACATCCAGCCTGTTTTGATGAAAGTTTTTCATCACATTTACGGCTGCATTTCATCGATAATGGCACGGATGTTGGCTCTTTGAACTTTGAGTGCTCTAGTAGATTCGGAAGCGTTGGCATTCACCTTCTCTTTCCATAGCCCCGAAGAAATACGTCGCACGGTGTTAAATCGCATGATCTCGGCGGCTAATTTAGATCATCATTTCGAGAATTGACTAGGAGAGCATTCCTTTTTCGTAAAACAGCAATACAGAAATGTGAACTACCAGAAAACGTGATCACTGTATTTTTGACATTGACTGTTCTAAAACGTGAACGGACATTTTTTCAACATTTCTACATAAAAATTCACTGAATTAATTTTCAAGGCTTCGGGGAATCCCATAATATTGACAATGCGTAGTATTCGGGGGATCCCATAATATTGACAGTTACTGTTTTTCTCTTGCATAATTTGGGTTGATCAGTCTTATTTTCTGTTTAAAAATATGTTCAAAAAAAGTGAAGATTTTAACATTAAACAAAAAAAAGCTGAAAATAGGGAAAGGTTTAAAAAAGGATTAAGCTTGCCATATTTGGGTTGATCAGTCAAACTTATCAAAAAAATACTGTACCAGTATGTGTAAATATGTAAAAATATTCATGGAATTGAAGCAAAAAGGAGAGAAAAAATGTGTTTTATTTTAAGAGCAATAGTAAGACAATGCGGTTATCATAAAATGTTACATTTCAAAACATGAACAATCTCATAAACCGTCGGTTTTAATTAATTCACACTACTTGTGTGGGTAATTATTTACTCGCTAATTTTGATGAAATTTTTATACGTGAAAAAAGGCATTTTTCTAAGAATTTTGATATATATATATATGTATATATATATTTCTATACCGGAAGTTTCTAGTTTGGATATACATTTAAGGTATATATATATAAAAATGAATTGATATTTTTGTGCGTTTACTTTTCACGCCTAAACCGCTGAACCGATTGCAATACTATTTGGTCAGGAGATAGTTTGGGACCTGGGGAAGGACATAGGCTTAAAAACCGCCCGCTAGGTGGCGCTGGAGTCAAGTTATTAACAAAACCTTTACACGCCTAAACCGCTGTAATGTAATTTGGCAAGGAGATAGCATGGAACCTGAGGAAGGGCATATACATAAAAACAGCCCGCTAGGTGGCACTGGAGTCAAGTTATTAACAAAACCTTTTCACGCCGAGGCTGCTGAGTTCGATTGTAATGTTATTTGGCCAGGAGATATTCTGGGACCTGAGGAAGGACATAGGTGTAAAAACCGCCCGCTAGGTGGCGCTGGAGTCAAGTTATGGACATAAACTTTTCACGCCTAAACCGCTGAACCGATTGTAATGTTATTTGGCAAGGAGATAGTATGGGACGTGAGAAAGGACATAGGTATAAAAACCACCCGCTAGGTAGAGCTAGAGTCAAGTTATTGACCAAATCTTTTCTCGCCTAAACCGCTGAACCGATTGTAATGTAATTTGGCAAAGAGATAGTCTGGGACATGAGGAAGAATAAATAAGAATAAATTAAGGATCCGGACCCGATAGGTGGCGCTGGAGTCGAGTTATTAACAAATTCTATATTAAGGGCAAGAAACGAAAAAAGTTGATGGTGACATTCTGATTGACTTTACATTGCATTAAACACGAGAAACGAAAAACGCCATATAATTTTCTGAGGAAATAGATACATATGTAAGTAGTGCATGCAATGGCATGGTATGATACTATTACAGTGCAATGCTAAACCCCATACCTCACGTGTAAGAGTACAAAAACTCTTCTAAAATCAGTCTAAAGTTATTTAGCTACCAGATACTCTTCCGATACCAAGCAAAAGGCCATAAAATCCTTTAAAGATATCATTGCGTTGAAAATTCAGAAATTCTTAAAAATATTTATACTTGACGTTTGAAGTCGGAAGAGCGATGAAGATTCAAACCCCTTTGATTTTGATAAAAGATAAAGGTATAAAAAAGTATTATTAGATTTTAAGTGTTTGTTACTTAATCGAACATTTAATTTAGTACAACCAAATAATAGAAAAATTATGCAGTTGTTCATTCACACGTTGAACATTTGGTGTGGTTTGTCTGATTTTGCGGCTCTTATTTCTATCCAGAGCCACATTACTAGAACCTAATAAGTAACACGACTATTTTAGTACACGGGCGAAGCCGGGCGGTGCAGAAGAGAAACAGACAGATAAATAGATAGATAGATAGACAGACAGACAGACAGACAGACAGACAGACAAACAGACAGATAGATAGATAGATAGATAGATAGATAGATAGATCGACTGACAGACAGACAGACAGACAGACATATAGACAGAAAGACAGACAGATGGATAGATAGATAGATAGATAGACGTACAGACAGACAGACAGACAGACAGGCAGACGGACAGACAGAAAGATAGATAGACAGACAAACAGACAGACAGACGGACAGATAGATAGACAGATAGACAGACAGACAAACAAAGATATCGACAGACAAACAGCCAGACAAAGAGACAGACAGACAAAGAGACAGATAGATAGACAGATAGGCAGATAGACAGAAAGACAGGCAGACAGAGAGACAGATAGATAGGTAGACGGATAGATAGATGGATAGATAGATAGATAGACAGACAGATAGACAGACAGACAGACAGACAGATAGACAGACAGGCAGGGCCGGACCTTACATAGGAGCGAGTGGCGCAGCCGCGCCAGGCGCTAGAAAGCAAGAGGCGTAAAAACTAAAAAAAATTACTATCCAAAAAACAAATCTACTTGTTTGCTAATATGTATTTATATTCTTCATAAACAAATATTTCTCACCGTACTTCTCAAATAACAATACACACATTTCAATCACTGTACTTTAAAAAATACACACACATTAAAATCACCAAATTTCCATATAAATATGCACAAAATGTTTTTTTTTTTTCTATCCCTTCCCGTTTCCACAACATTTCATTCTCTTTCTCACCAGAGCTGCTAATTGGTATAACAGACTAGTTAGCAGAATTTTTATCTGTACCCAACTACAACCAAAGACAAACATTTGTCTCTGCTGCAACCATAGTAGGCTCTGTTGTTTCATATTAAATATCCAGTCGACCCTTTCAGCCCATTGCCAAAAACGAAATTTTCAATGCCAACATGCTGTGGAGCAGTCTTATCATACCGCTCCATTTGCGCCTACCAAAATCCATACAAATCAACAAACATGTCGGAAGTTGTGGAGCAGGATTCAAATTTCGCGCCAAGGCAATGCGCCTACCTAAAACGATGCGAACTTCAAATTTGGTTTCACAACCTTGTTCGATATATCAAAACGTTCGATTTGACTGAAGAGAAAGAGACTCAGGTCATACGTATTAAAATTTATTGTTTATGTATGTACAGATCGCGACAGAAAGATAGCACATTTCCTTTGTTTTTGGATCCCTTTTGCATTGTCGTGTTTTCAACCAATAAAAAACATTTCCTTCTATGTAGTGCATTTAATATTTAATTGATAATAAAAAAAGACTATATGAAAAAAGGCAACCTGCGGTTACGAAAATAAAAGATATTATTCAATTCAGAACATTAGCACTTCAAGTGGTAGATAGCACATTTTTAAAAATATTGAAAATAAGTATGTAATATATATTCAATTTTCCCTGCGTTTATTAATGCCTTGATTCTCCTTGGCTAGAAAGGAGCAATTAACTTTAGTAGTTAGAATATTGGACCAAAAAAGTTTAAAATGAGAGAATAATTTTTGGGATTGTTGTGAAAAAAACAACTGGGTCTGGCTTAACTGATTTAGTTTTGAATGAACTTGCTGATTTGGATATTCTATTAGTGAATTGTAGAGGACAAGGGTATGATAATGGTACTTACATATATGAGGGGGAAACATTGTGGTATGCAAGCGAGAACTAAGGTTTTGGAACCTAGAGCTTTGATGATGTTCAATGCTCTACTGATGCAGTTGCATTCTTCGATAAAGTTGAGAGTATCTATGTTTTCTATTCAAGTTCTGTAGGCAGATGGTCGGTTTTAAAAAAAACATCTTAGTAGTTTGACTCTTAGGCTGCGGTTATATATGTAGCAAGCGTGTAATACAAGCGGTTGCTCGCGCGTGCTCGCGCTTTAAATTATCAGAGCATTTTATCTCGCACTTGCTCGCGCTTACTCGCGCTCGTAAAAATTTGTTACACAACCACCATGCTCTAATAAAATCCATTTAATTTAAAGCGCGAGCAAGCGCTTGTATTACACGCTTGCTATATAACCGCAGCCTTAAGCAGAATAGATGCAATAAACTTGGGAAATGTTTATGTATTTTGTTTATTATAAATTATGATCAAAAAGTCCAAAATATGCCTCAATCTCTTGGTAGTAAGCTAAGCGAATTTAAATTTATTTGTTGTGTTGTTATTTGGTACACAATATTAGACACAAAGCAGTATTTGCCTTATGCTTGCAGTTGAAATTTTGTGCTCAATGAAAAAGTTTTTAGTCGAACTAAGAACTAATGACAAGTTTTTTTGAATTTTTAGATATGGCGAGTCTTATAGTGGGCACCGTAGCGCAAGTGGTTAGTGCGTCGGACTACTGAGCCAGCGGTCTTGGGTTCGAATCCCGCCGCAAACACCTAAAAGTTTTTCACAGTGCCCACCTCTTTCGAATGTCTGACAAGCATCAAAGAGTATCATTTGTCACGATTGAGCTTCTCAACTCGCCGTTCGGAGTCGGCAAAAAACTGTAGGTCCCTTCCATTCGTGCAAAAATATAACACGCACACACAAATGGTTGCGAGAAGCAGGCCCAGGTTCACCTCGAGCTGTAGCGCCAACTAAGTAAGTAAGAGTCTTATAGCAAATTTAATTAATGTTCCTTTTCCAGCAATTTCAACTTAACGGTCCCGAAAAAAAGTAGTTCAGTTTTCCTATGAGGGAGGATAGGAATGAGGTAATTTTAGACCATCAAGAAAGATTTAGGGTTGAATTTTATGTCAACGCGTCAATTACTCTCTCTCATCGGGAGATGTCAAACATTTTTTAAGTTGCTTTTGGGGCGCTTATTTTTTTCGTGCGCCAGGCGCCAAAACTGTTAAAACCGGCCCTGCAGACAGGCAGATAGACAGACAGACAGACAGATAGGTAGATAGATAGATAGATAGATAGATAGATAGATAGATAGATAGATAGATAGATAGATAGATAGATAGATAGATAGATAGATAGATAGATAGATAGATAGATAGATAGATAGATAGATAGATAGATAGATAGATAGATAGATAGATAGATAGATAGATAGATAGATAGATAGATAGATAGATAGATAGATAGATAGATAGATAGATAGATAGATAGATAGATAGATAGATAGATAGATAGATAGATAGATAGATAGATAGATAGATAGATAGATAGATAGATAGATAGATAGATAGATAGATAGATAGATAGATAGATAGATAGATAGATAGATAGATAGATAGATAGATAGATAGATAGATAGATAGATAGATAGATAGATAGATAGATAGATAGATAGATAGATAGATAGATAGATAGATAGATAGATAGATAGATAGATAGATAGATAGATAGATAGATAGATAGATAGATAGATAGATAGATAGATAGATAGATAGATAGATAGATAGATAGATAGATAGATAGATAGATAGATAGATAGATAGATAGATAGATAGATAGATAGATAGATAGATAGATAGATAGATAGATAGATAGATAGATAGATAGATAGATAGATAGATAGATAGATAGATAGATAGATAGATAGATAGATAGATAGATAGATAGATAGATAGATAGATAGATAGATAGATAGATAGATAGATAGATAGATAGATAGATAGATAGATAGATAGATAGATAGATAGATAGATAGATAGATAGATAGATAGATAGATAGATAGATAGATAGATAGATAGATAGATAGATAGATAGATAGATAGATAGATAGATAGATAGATAGATAGATAGATAGATAGATAGATAGATAGATAGATAGATAGATAGATAGATAGATAGATAGATAGATAGATAGATAGATAGATAGATAGATAGATAGATAGATAGATAGATAGATAGATAGATAGATAGATAGATAGATAGATAGATAGATAGATAGATAGATAGATAGATAGATAGATAGATAGATAGATAGATAGATAGATAGATAGATAGATAGATAGATAGATAGATAGATAGATAGATAGATAGATAGATAGATAGATAGATAGATAGATAGATAGATAGATAGATAGATAGATAGATAGATAGATAGATAGATAGATAGATAGATAGATAGATAGATAGATAGATAGATAGATAGATAGATAGATAGATAGATAGATAGATAGATAGATAGATAGATAGATAGATAGATAGATAGATAGATAGATAGATAGATAGATAGATAGATAGATAGATAGATAGATAGATAGATAGATAGATAGATAGATAGATAGATAGATAGATAGATAGATAGATAGATAGATAGATAGATAGATAGATAGATAGATAGATAGATAGATAGATAGATAGATAGATAGATAGATAGATAGATAGATAGATAGATAGATAGATAGATAGATAGATAGATAGATAGATAGATAGATAGATAGATAGATAGATAGATAGATAGATAGATAGATAGATAGATAGATAGATAGATAGATAGATAGATAGATAGATAGATAGATAGATAGATAGATAGATAGATAGATAGATAGATAGATAGATAGATAGATAGATAGATAGATAGATAGATAGATAGATAGATAGATAGATAGATAGATAGATAGATAGATAGATAGATAGATAGATAGATAGATAGATAGATAGATAGATAGATAGATAGATAGATAGATAGATAGATAGATAGATAGATAGATAGATAGATAGATAGATAGATAGATAGATAGATAGATAGATAGATAGATAGATAGATAGATAGATAGATAGATAGATAGATAGATAGATAGATAGATAGATAGATAGATAGATAGATAGATAGATAGATAGATAGATAGATAGATAGATAGATAGATAGATAGATAGATAGATAGATAGATAGATAGATAGATAGATAGATAGATAGATAGATAGATAGATAGATAGATAGATAGACTGACTGACTGACTGACTGACTGACTGACTGACTGACTGACTGACTGACTGACAGACAGACTGACAAATAGAAAGACATACAGACAGATAGACAGGCAGACAGATAGATAGACAGACACATAGGCAAATAGAAAAAATAAATGGAAATTGAAGTTGAAAAATAGAACAGCAGTGATTGCATCCTTTTATGTACTCCCTTTCTATCATACCCAAATAACTAAGTGCGCGGGCAAATTTTGAGAAGATAGGTGATGCGAAGCGCACCGGGTTCAGCTAGTACAAAGTAAAGATGCAGCTTGTTTCAGTTTCGCCTGTAAATATGCAACCGTGCTTTTAATACACACATTTTTCACGTTCATGTTTTTCAACTCCTGGCACTATGAAAAAATTGGCTTTCAAAGCTTCGGTATTGCTGATAAATTTACTGATGGGCCTATAGAAAAAAATTCGGGAATAAATCGCAGGTAGATTTTCCACCTCGCGCTATCGCATTGTGAAATTCCATTTCCTTAGGGAACCCTGAACACATTCTTTTAGAATTAAAGAAAAGCCAAAATGTTTTATTGGACTTAGGGTAAGACCCCCAGTAGCGAGCCCCCTTAAGGAAAGTTTTGAGTTCGTTGCTCTCTTAAAATTAATTACGTACATACGTATATGAAAACAATTTTACCATTTAAAGAAAGCTTGATGTATTACCTACTATTTGATATAATTAATAACTTTTTAGGGTGTATTGGACTCGGATTTAATAAATTTTAATAAAGTAGAAAATGAGACATGGACCAGCACTGAGCCCCCTCTGTTCCTCATTCGAGCACTTAGCGTTCCAATGACGAGCCCCCCATATAAATCATAGCATCAAAACAAAATCATTGTTATTTTACTGTTAATTTATTTAAAATACAAAAAAAGAAAATAAATTATTACATAAATTCATTTCAAAAATTAACAAAAGCAGTCAAAAACATAAAAAAAAACTAACCAAAAAACATTATTTTATCGTAATTCATTACAAAAAATCAACAAAAATGTAAGGACATAAAAAACAATAACAAATTCATTAGATAAAATTAACAAAACAAGTTAAAATATAAAAAGAAACAATATTTATTATGCATATATGTACATATATTATATATGTATGTAACTTTTTATTTAGCGTATGGCTTAGGTACATTTCAGTAAGATAATGTAAACAAAAAATACAAAATATGAACACATTTACATAAATATTTATATTGCACAATGATCTTTAGAACTGGATGTCTAGGTTGAGTAGCCATTGGACAGTGGCAGGATGGGCGGTGTTGAAGTCATGCAGTTCGCCACGGTATTTTCTGAGTACACATTCGGATGTAACGTGTCTAATGGTTTGGATCCCATCTCCACAATCGCAGTATGATGTATCAGCCGCCCCCATTTGAAAATTGTCGCGGCACATCTACCGTTATTTGTCCGCAGTCGGTTGAGGCTGACCCACGATTTTCTGCGTAGATCTATCCGGCACATATCGTTTATGGAGGAATAGATCCACTCGCTTCTCCACAGTTCAGTTGCGTTGAAGTTGTTGCTTGCAAGATTTTGCGCAAGTTTAAGTGGATGGTGACGTGATTGAAGCCTACTCTGTGCTCTATTCTGGATGTCTTTATGGATTGGCAGATACTGGTTGGAATTAATTTTGGCTTACTCGCGCAGTAATGCATTTTGGCGGCGGAGTTTGGGGGGTGGATATTGCACAGCACATGGAGGAATCTCGTTGGGGTGGAGCTGATAGTTCCTGAGATGAGATGATGATGTATGTAACTGAATTTTTACTTAACTAATGAAATTGTTTGGCACAACTGATGTGATACTCTCTTGAACAAATAAAACATGCCAGATCCTTATCCATTTTGGTAATGTTTCCCCCGCAATCAAAACAAAGTCCAGTTTCGATGCATTCTGGAAAATGGTTTGCATCTTCAGTGTTTTGCGGCTGATTATCATTTTTATGAAGATTTCAAGTTATTCTCTAACTTTTTAGGGGAAAGAACTCGTTCAAGTAAAGTTAAAGTTTCTAAATATAAAAGCAATGATAAGCTGAGGTACCATTTACGTTCAGGAAGGTTGTTTTTGAAAATAGGGCATGCATCTAGAAACTGCTTAACAACACCACAGACCTCATGTTTCCGTCTTGGAAAGCCTCTTGCGTGGTCATAAAAAATCCATTTCACGATTTCGGTCTCCTCTTCATTTGTGAGAATAGTCAAGGGTCCATTTTGGGCCTTTGCAGAACGTTCGTTCGTGCAACCCATTCTGAAGTGTGGGCTTTGAATATTATATTTTTTTAGGCTGCGTGTATTGAGAGGCCATTGCCATATCTATAAAAGCTTTATTTTTATCATCCACGTTATATTTTCTTTTTGCGTCCATTCTTGTTGGTAGATCTATGGGTTTTGAATGAATAACCAACAGAAGGACTGGAAAAGCCTTTGCTCCAAAATATCATTTTATTGAAAACGTTAATTATAAAAATATTTATACATATGTATTTAAACGTTAAAAAAGTATAACATAAAACATAATTATAAAATATCCAAAAAAAATTGGTTACATTGCAGTCGGTATGAAACAGCACCAAATAGGACAATTGAAATTCGGAAAAATAAAGGTTTACGAGTATCTACCCCTATTACGGTTAGCGAATCGAACGTTCGACTCGAGACGAACTCCCAGGCGAATTTCTCCTGTCGAGGTATTACGGTTAGTGAACGTTTTCATTCGCGTAGAGAATCAGGGCTGCTTGAGGAAAAAACTTCAAATATCAGCTGTGAAATGTCAGAAAGCAGAATTGTTTTGAAAGTTTATTAAATGAACTGCAAAATAATTTGAGATAAAAGTTTAAAATGATTTCGGTGGTTAGAGAAGGTAAATGAAATGATGATTTGTGATGATTTGTCCCAGCATTTCACCTCACTATAAGAACGTTTAGTTACTTTCGCAGTTTCATAAATCATACGCTGGCCCCGTCTCTGGTCGGTACATCACCGGATTGTGTAAGGCAAAACAAAAGTAAGTGGAAAAAGCTATTATTCAAATTCTACAACGATGCCTTATTATCAGAAGCACTTGGAAAGGATTCTAAATTATTTGATCCAGAGAAACCAGTAAGACGATCACAAATATTGTACTAAATGTTAAGAATAGTGTTTAATTTAAAAAGAAATACATTGCTTCATATTTGTTTGGTAAAAACATATATTTATGTTTATTCAATTCAGAAGGAATGTCTAGTTTAGCAATTATCTTCGGTTTCCATTGTTGGTTCTATCTTAGAAGAAAATTTTCCACGACTTCTTTCCAGATGTTTATCACGTCTTTTAGTTATTGCATCTTTCCTTGGTGATTTTGGTGACTTTCAAGCATCTATTCTATTCATTCTGGCAAGTGGATGTTCAATTTTTGCCCAGTTTAACTCGACCGACTCCATCAACTCAAATAATTTTTCAAACTGGCGAGGATGGCTTTTTAAAGATTGTGATACTTATTTCAGCACATTATTTTATTGTTAGTACCTAATATATGTAGTTAATAGGTATTTTATTAAATTTCCATTTTTCTTCCACTCACTATATTGTTGCACTACGTAGTCACCAGACAATTCCATTCGACTGATTTTGACAGAAGAAATAAAGGCTTGTACACACCGGCGCGATAGCGATAGCGATAAACAACAAAACACACCAGCGCGATAGCGATAGATAGCGATTGAAGTTTTGTCAGTTTTATTTATGTTGTTTTTTTACTTTTTAAACCATTTTCACTATCCATTTGCAGTATTTACTTACATTCTAGAAAAAAATCCTCAAATCTAATTTAAAAACTACCAAAACTGACATTTTATAATAATAAAAATTACAAAATATTACGCGATAGAACGATAGAATACTAGATGCAGCGATAGAAACGTTCAATCGCAGTCTATCGCTACATTATCGCACTCGGTGTGAATGAACAAACTTGAATACACGTGTTGCGATAGATCGCTATCGCTATCACAATCGCAATCGCTATCTCCATCGCGGCGGTGTGTGTGAGCCTTAATAGAGTGAGGTCACAATTCGCTAAACTCTGACATTTAAGTCACATGAAATCTCGGCGAGTCGCTAACCGTAATATGAAATAGTCACATTAGCTTACTTTTTCGTTCGACTCGCTAACCGTAATAGGGGTGATAAAAAAAATATCAAATTTTATCTTGAACCTAAAACGATCAAACTAGGATGGTCGGATAAAAATGGCATTACAGTGGACGTCCAGTATAACGAATTAAATAATGCACAGTCATTCGTTATAACGAAAAATTCGTTATATCGATCGTCTTTTTTTTTTGCTAATTAATACTAGAAAATAAAAACAATTGATTTTTAAAATGAAATTTATGTATTTATTTATAAGGTCCCGAAACCACCGGTTGTTGAGTAACTGCAGTGATGCTATGTTGTTTTCTATATTAAGAAAATCGTACGCTAAAAATGTTACCAAAATCGGTTGGGTAGTTTCCGAGGCTATAAAAGGCAAACATACATACATCCATTTTTATGGTATATAAATGTAGATCTAATAACTTGACTCCAGCACCACGTAGCGGGTCTAAATTTACAATTTTCTCTTTTGGCACTGAACCAACATACATTTTGAATATGAGCATTTTGGTCCATAAATATAGAAGTTGTTTATAACTTGACTCCAGCGCCACCTATCGGGTCCAGATTTTATAATTTTCTCTTTTTGCACTGAACCAACATATATTTTGAATATGAGCATTTTTGGTCCATAAACATAAAAGTTGTTAATAACTGGACTCCAGCGCCACCTATCGGGTCCAGATTTTATAATTTTCTTTTTTTTCACTGAACCAACATAGGTATGTATATTTTGAATATGAGCATTTTTGGTCCATAAATGTAGAAGTTGTTAATAACTTGACTCCAGCGCCACCTATCGGGTCCAGATTTTATAATTTTCCCTTCTGGCACTGAACCAACATATATTATGAATATGAGCATTTTTGGTCCATAAATATAGAAGTTGTTTATAACTTGACTCCTGCGCCACCTATCGGGTCCAGATTTTATAATTTTCTCTTTTTGCACTGAACCAACATATATTATGAATATGAGCATTTTTGGTCCATAAATATAGAAGTTGTTAATAACTTGACTCCAGCGCCACCTAGCGGGATGAAATATACTTTGCAAAGAACTCTCATACCTACCAAATATACACAAACAATTTCATAAAAATCGGTCGAGCCGTTTCGGAGGAGTTCGATTACAAACACCGTGACATGAGATTTTTATATATAAGATAAAAAAATTAATTTAAGTTTTTGGTAAACAAAACAATTATTATGATTTGGAAAAGAAGTCTTTAATATTAGTTTGCCTTTTGATTCCCTCCAAGCTTTTTTGGACCGCCTCCTCTAGCATTTCTCTTAATAAAAGTGTTTTTGAGTAGTCGATATTGTTTTGAACTGACCACTGTATGCATTTATAGAAGCAATTCACTGCTTCTGAATGTTTAACTTTTTTATCTGTGCGCCAGTAGAAATACTTCGCGAAATTAAAGGCGTAAAAATAAAACGTAAAAAACCCAACGAACTGAAACAGTTAAGTTACCAGGAATTAACAAAAAAAATAAAAAATAGATACACTCAACAGATGTTACTAGCAGAAGCAGAAGTAAGGATACATACAAAAAATGACAATATCCGACAAAAGAAAACTTGCGCAAACAGGAATTTGCAATCGTTGTATTGGAAATTCGTTATTAGCAGCATTCGCTATACTGGACGTCCACTGTATCTTGGTTATGAATACATACTTAAACAGAATTTTACAGTTCAAGGAGCATTATTTCTATATGTAACGACTTTTATGGCAAAGCTTCGAATTAATATCGTCGTCCTTATATTGGGTTGCCGTAAACGCCATTTTAATGTTTTTGGGAAATCGCATTTAAAGGTTTGACAGCCTATTGCATGAAAACTAACCGCTGGGATTTTTGACACGATATTTATACGGAAATCCTGTTTCAAAAAATGTAAGAAATTATCCTAAAACACTTTTAGTTTTTAAAATATTTAAATTTTATTACAAAATGAGTTTGCCGTATACTTACTTAGTTGGCGCTACAGCTCGAGGTGAACCTAGGCCTGCTTCTCGCAACCATTTGTGTGTGCGTGTTATATTTTTGCACGAATGGAAGGGACCTACAGTTTTTTGCCGACTCCGAACGGCGAGTTGAGAAGCTCAATCGTGACAAATGATACTCTTTGATGCTTGTCAGACATTCGAAAGAGGTGGGCACTGTGAAAAACTTTTAGGTGTTTGCGGCGGGATTCGAACCCAAGACCGCTGGCTCAGTAGTCCGACGCACTAACCACTTGCGCTACGTTTGCCGTATACGCCACTAAAATCAATATTTTCTTTTACTCATACACGTACGTCAAAAATTCCAGATTTTCGTAAACGTTTTCTAAGGTACTGTTTCCACATATCAGAATTCTTTCGTCTTTTTCGGGTAGAGCTTTTTGGAATTATATAATATCCTATTAAAAAATATTTAATGTAAGTATATGGAACTAGTTTCTATGTTTGTATAAGATCTTATTTACAAGAAAAATCACACTCTGATGGCATACTTCTTACACTCTCTATTAAAGGTTGTTGCAAATTTGGTTCATAAACCTAATTAGGGTCATTTACGCTTTCATCTGACCCTACGAACATGAAACAATGATATTTAAGAAAAAGAAACTCGGGGTGATTTGAAATATTTTACCAATGTCTTGTTCCGATGAACTTGATGAATCACTATTTGTTCCTTCTCTGAAATCTGCTTCACTAGCTCGTCTAATAAACTTAAAGACTATATGTAAGTTCTTACGAAAGAAGGGATTCATCCATAATGGGTACTGGAGAATTCATTTTTATGATCTTCAATCACGTCCTCTTACGACAAAAGATGGGACATGGGAAGTAACTGAAATATTTTTCAAATAGAACGTTATTTTTTTATTTTATTTTTTTTTATCTTTTAGTAAAACTTGAGAATAGTGGAATCTTGAGAAACCTGGATAGTGGACATTTTTGGATGCCAATTTTGATTTTCTTCATACTCTTATAATAGTGGAAACCTGTGAAATCTGAATAATGGAACATTTTTCACTGAGTTTTGCTTTATTCCCATTCAAATTCCACTCTTCAATAGCATAATCGAGAAATGAATGAGCCAAAATTCATTACTATTTTGTCGGCTTCCTTTCTTTTTTCGAGAATTTCGACATTTAAATTGTTTCTTTTCGGGTGTGTCTCATTCTGCTAGCGGCTACATTCAACAAGTACACATTCTGAACTACGATATCGAAACTGATCGAAAAATATTAAAAGAAATTAGGTTGCCGATAGTGGAAAAAATTGCGAATAGTAGAAATGTTGCGAATAGTAGAAAAAAAATGTGCACCGAAGTATTGTACTGTACTTTTTTACGGTCACAGTTAAATCGTATGCACGTACGGCAAAACCAAACAAAATATTTTTCTTTCTAATGACGTACGTGTATACGATTAAATAGTTTTACCTGTCATTTTGTAGGCACATAAGTCAAAACAATACTGAACAAGCATTTGAAGTTTGATGGCGTACGTTGTAGGACAATAGGACGTACGCCAAAACAATTCTTAAACAAAAATTTGCTTAAATTGTATGGAAAATTTGACGTAAATGCCAAATTTTGGCGTTTACGTCAAAACAATACGTGAACTTGATGAATTTGATGGATATACGTCAAAACCATTCTGTATATCTTTGCAATGGAAAGAGATAGAGCAAAACGGATAAAAGATTTGGAAATAGCTACCCCGAAAACATAAGACTGCATACCAAACTTGAAAAGTGAATTTTGGCGTTTACGGCAACCCAATATTAGGGCGACGATATACGTAACTAAAAACAATAATAAGAAATGTTATTAGTGAAAAGAATATCTACATAAAATGCCGTATTTTAATTTTTGTTGAAAATCGACTGAGCTCGTTACTGGAATTTGATTATTCTTTGTTAACCCAATACCGAGCTCCCCCGGCTCGCTGTTGGATTTCCTTATTTTTTCGTCCCAGTAACGAGCCCCTAACAAATTTTAATAAATATCTATTTTTTCTATCTTTTTCTTTTGAAATAATATACACATTTGACAATTGACAAAGAGTTTCTGAAATTTTCGTAGAAAAATATTTAAAAATCTGCCATTGCAACGTCATTTCCAGTGACTCCTCGGAAAAAAGCGAGGGCAGAACGTTAACAACAGAACTCATGACAGGAAAAACTATAGTCAAAAAACAAAAACGTGTTTTAGTTAATACCTTAAACTAGAACTTGGACGAAGGAAAAAACGAAAAAGGGAAAATTGGATTTTTGGCACACATTTCTACAAACAATTTAAAAATTTCGGTAAAATTTGCTCTACATTTCTATCTCTCTATCTTCGAAACTATTACTCCAATAGACTTGAAAAATTAGGACAATATTCCAGAGATGTTGTAAAATTTAATAAGACAGATTTAAGATTTAAAAAACATTGTTTTTGAAATCTGTGAAACCCTTAAGAATTAATTAGCTAGCTTAAAATTAAAGAAAATCGCTTACCTTCTTGGTTAAAGTTTCTAGTTTCTTAAGAAATTTCACAAATTACACTCTATTTTTTTTCTTACGAAACATTATTGAACACTTTGAATTTTTCTTCCCAACTGAAGACTACCTAAAAATTAATTATACGATACAAGGAAGAGATATAAGTGATTTTTTCGGTCAAAAAACAGTCATTGTCTGAAAAGCAGCGATTAATACAGAGGGCTCGCTAATTGGGTGGGGTAATGGGGGGCTCGAATTAGGGTAGAAGTAGATATTGTGTAGTCACGATATAAGAATCTTTTTAAAATTGTGTCGTTCTCGCTTGAAAAGGATAACGGAGCAACCCTTTAGGTCTGCGTTCAATAATATTGATGTAGAGAAAAACCAAAGCCTGAAACGTGTGCAATCAAAATGGAAAATTGCAGAAAACATTCATGCAAACATAAAACACGTTCACACAAATGGTTGCGAGAAGTAGTTCCGGGTTCACCCCAAACTATAGCACCACCTAAAGAAGAAGTTCACAATAACAGAGGACAGATCAATTCTTTCTCTCTTCATTTAAAAAAAAAAAAACCAATTAGAAATGTAAATGTAAGTGCAAGCCAACGTATCAAAATGTGCTGACATCTAATCTCTATATACTCGCAAACCCACTCTCTCTCAATGGACGCTTGGTCCTTAGCAAATCCGATTAAAAAACGAAGTACATCATCACTTACGTTAGATTAAATGAGATGTCGATGCTTTCCACACATTCTTTATGTGCTCTTAAAACCTACACTCGTATCTTGGCAACGTACTTTAAATAAATTCGAATGAATATCTTAAAGGTATTCGTAGAACGAATATCTTAGGAGCGTTCTCCTATGGATACCTACGAGTATACACACTCTAACATGTGTATAGGAAAGCAATCTCCTCAAGCTACCATACGTGCATACGAGTATTTGAAAATGCAACCTCAATTATTTAACATAATCTAGTGGAGTGTCCATGGAGACTACCTTTCAACCATACTCCGTATGCTGATAACTTTGAAATATTATATGAACGTTATTCTTACTCAACATGACTCTGATGACAATGACCAATGTGATCATTTGGGAAATTTATTAAATTTACCCGGAGTCGAAGTCGGAGTCCCCAGGATTGGATACAAGTGTGTTCCTCAATTTAGTTCGAATGCAAAGGTTGTCCGGTGGCTTTCTAAAATAATTGAAGAAATCCACTCGACTATAAACAAACATTTTATCTGACGATTATGATTTCAAATTCAATTGGTCGAAATTCCTAGATTATAATTTTCAATTTGATATCGTTTTTGAGTATCTGAGTATCTCATGTTTGTGAATTATTTGCGACATGCAACCGATAAGGATTTTAGTTTAATGAAACACAATATTTTGAATTGAGTTAAGATGTTTGTGCAATTATAATGAAGGCATTCCAATCAAATTTTGGATATACAATAATGGATTGAGATTGCATTCTTAGATGAATCAGTTCAGTTTAAAGGGGAACTCGATAAAGATGCAGATGGAGATCTTTAAAATTCTCTATAAATTGCTTGTCGTAATGGATAGTTGTTGCGACCGGCCGGGGTGGTTAATCGCTACCCACCAACACTTCCACTCTCTAAAGCAATATTTGCAATGGCGGTCCATTAACCCACTTATTGCGGAGGTTTTTGGTTTGGACTAAAAAAATCCAGTTCAAAATAACTTTTTTTTTGAGTTTGTATAATAGTTACGTCTCTAAAGGGCGGCCTTTTAAAAGGACAGAGGTAAAATGCAATGGTAAATTTAGATTCCAAAATCTTTTTCAAATTCGAAGAAAATGATTATTAAAAAAATATCTTATAAAACAACTGTTTGTATGGTGTGATGTTGTGATTTTAGTTTCACACATTGGCGTATACTGATCGATTTTTTAGATGAAGACCAAATCCGTGTGAAAACATGTACTTACATCGAAAACAATTTCCGGTGAAAACCAAAGAACAAGAAAACGTTCCGTTATTGAGGAAAACAGAATATAAAAAATTTACGCGAAACGTAACGAGCGTTCTGAAATAAGTTTTTAATGGAAATCGTGTTTGATATGAACTTGTATTAGATACTGCTTTGTCATAGATCGTTTCTTAAATGTTTTTTGTCAATAAGACTTTTGAACTGTTTTGTTATGTTTTATTTATTTGAAGTTTGTTATTTTATTTAATATGTTAAATGAGTTGTCTTCTAATTTTATTTCCTACAAACAAATCTTTATTTTCACTTTCGGGATTTTCGGGATGGTGGATTTTCGGGATTTTGGATTTTCGGGATTTCGGGTTTTCGGGATTTTGAGCTTTCGGGATTTCGGTTTTCAGGATTCTGTCCGACTCCCGATTATTTGCATCTTTTGTATACTCAAAAAAGCTTCTATCGGTGGTAACTCACGTTTGGGTCCAACAACAGCCACCCAGTCTGGTGAACTCGGAACATTGTCTTTCTTCTGTCACACATATTTTTTTTTTGTAAAACATGCTTAGGTGTTTCGAGAGACATTTTCCTACGTTTGACTAACCTTGCTTATCAAATGTCATCGTTACTGTCGAATCCATAATCGCTATCTTCTTTTCTTACGTCTGCCTGCACACGTAACCTACCCGGCAAATTATCTAAGCATACTTCATTCTCCTCTCCGCTATCTTCATTAGTGACTAAAGCATTCGCATCTTCAGAGGGACACATGAATATATCGGTAAGTTCTCTCAACACTCCAATTATCGATCTCATTCAAAATTGTATGCAAAGTTGATGCTTTCGCATATAATTCAATCTAAAAAAAAAAAAAAAGAAAGAAACCACTTAACGTGTGTATGGTAGCATACTTTGCCACCGTCCTTTTAAAAGGACAGTGCACTTTTTACAACAATAAACACATAGTGCACAATTTCAATCAAAAAAAAAATTTTATTGCACATAGACGATACCACTTTTATTTATTTTGTAACAAAACTTGTTCTTTTCACAAATCAAATAAGTTGTTCTTTATTTTGTTTCTCCATTCCACACAAAACAAAAAACTAATATGTTTTCACCTAAAAATCAAGTGCAATATCTCTGAACTGCGCTTTTCTCAATTTTCGTCGTAACTGTGATTTATTCTATTTACAAAGACCAACAAAAAAAATTGGCTTGCGCTTACCCAAACATTAAATCTGTTTATAACGGTACCCCACTTTTGGTGTTCTTTTAAGAGGACGGTGGCAATATCTGGGTTAAGAAGACGACCTCATTCCGGGCCAGTTTGATCGAATTTGATCGATCTGTCTCTTAACTGTCGAGTACACCTTACTGAAAGCCAGGTGGCTGTTAGGGCGCTAAGCTCATGGACAATCATCTTCAAATTGGAGTGGAAATGCCCGAAGGAACTAAATATTTTAGTCAAAAAAAAAACAAGGTCATCAAAAGACAGAGAAATTGGCAAAAGTGGGAGCGATTACACCAGTGGAAAACTCTGGCAATAGGAGGAAGGCACTAGATCCGGACTCTAGAGTGAACTTCATGGCTTAGGAAATGCCAAAATGCCACTTAGGAACTAGAACCAGAAAAGATACAAACTTTATATTACTGTAAACAAAACAGTTCTAGAATTCTAACAGGCTTCCTGACATGACACTGCAAGTTGGAAAAATACCAAATGAAAACTGACACAGATCCTAGGCTCTAAACATAGAAGGGACTGTCACAGAGGACATTTTCTCACTTGAAAATACTAAAATTTATCAGAATAAAAGAGTGGCGTCGCGCCGCACCGAAGTGTAGTGGTCAGTGTACTCACATTGGACTACTACACATACTATTCGGGTTCAGTTCCAGCAAACGGCCAAAAGCTTTTTTAGTGCCGCCGCATTCAAGAAAATCATTTGTCATGGTGAGCTTCTCAACTCGTCATTCGAACTTTCGTAGTCCGGAAAAAACAATAGGTCTCTTCCATTTTATTTAAATCATTTTCAATCATAGTAAGAGTTCCACTTTTTTACACAGAATCCAAGAAGAAGTTCTTGATCTGACCCTCTGTAAAAAAAACAGAATCAGTTTTTGATTGTGTTATAAACTCCCCAAGTTAATAACTTTTCTACACGGAGAATGGAATAAGTATAAGAAAAGTCTCGCTAGATAAAACCTTAAGATTAGAAGAGCTAGTAGCCGCTATGCGACTAATATGGAAACATGCGTATTGGCCAGAACCCTATGTCTGGGCTTCGTCAACCAGAAAGCGGAAATTAATAGCAAAGATGATCTTTCATACCTAATGATATAATGACTAAGAAGAATCTGAATCTGATCACCTGCTGTGTGACTATCCTACCTTCGCTGGCAGAAAAATGAGAACTCTTCTAAGTCTTCGATGAGCTGGATGATTTAAGCATCCTTATATGAATGGTTCTATATCAGCGGTCTCTTTTCAGGTCACTGTTTAAAACTCAAATTAGGCACAATGGAACCAAACGTTGGTCTAAGTGAGCAGTGACTTATTAGTCACAGGAAAGAGCTAAGGGAGATTTGTGGAAAAAACGCACGTATTCACAAAATTTTCTTAAAACAGGACACCAATCCAAAAGCAGACGTTCTTCAGGCGCTTAAGAAACTCAGTTTCCTTTCTCTACCATCACGTCAATGGCATTAGAACTCAATAGACCCTACAAATAGGATTGGATGATTAGGCGGCTAGTAGCTCCTACTTTTGCCAGTTTGCCTGCCTCTTTATTACATTCCACTCCATTGTACTTGTTGTTGACTTGTTGTTTTCGCCTACAGTGTATAGATTCTTTAGGGATCGCAAACCAACCTTAAAGAGATTTTTCATGAGCTTAGCACCTTGACGGCCACCTGGCTGTCAGAAAGAATGGCCCTATCTTGCTTTCTGTACTTTCGTTGCATGAACTGTTTCGAAAATTCTTCAATAGATGTCAATTTGCATGGAGTTTTTAGTCCATAAATGCATCGGCCAGCACCAGCTCATCATTTCAGGCTGTGTACTCGTACTCTTAAAGTGCACATTCTGCATTCATTGATCCCTTCTTCTTTTATACCTAACTTTATCGTAAAATGTTTCCTGAAGCTGTTTCCTTTAACCATGGTGTCACTTGGTAGCGAGTCATTGTTAGGTAGCAAATAGCTGTTGCTATCCAACTCTCTTTAGTGACCTTCGTCGTTTTTGTGAGAACAAGTTGAAAGGGGTGTTTTTTTTAGCCCTAACTAAACCCACCTCCGCATCCGACTCCGTATCCCCACGGTACCGCCGTTAGCCATTTCGTCATAGGGGGGTTTTCAGCTGCAGCTGCTTCTCTCTTTGTCCGGTAGGTAGGTGCGAGTGTACGAAAGTTCAACGGTTATCTATGTGTTTATATTTGCAGAGATACTCCCGGAAGATTCCATGCCCCGACAAAAAATTTTGTCAGGTATTAATAAACCTCCCGCGTGTCCTCTGCTAGTCCACTCCTCTATGTTGGGGATCCTGCATGGTCTCGCTGATGGTTCTTCTTTCTTCCACCTCGGTTCTGCGTTGCTCCGCTGACCTTTTCGTTCTATATCGATGGGCATTCTGCCCGAGATTACAATGATTGCTTCCACCGACACAGTTCTAAAAGCGCAGCATACTGTTAGCGATGCAATTCTGTGTGCCATGTTCATGCGTCTCATGTAGGATTTCACATCGATCGCTGGTGCCCATATAGAAGACGCATACACACGCATTGAATTGCTCGCAGTTGCTATCAGATTTCTAATTGGTTGCCTGCGTCCTGCAATATTTAGCATTAATTTGTAAATCGCCGCTACTGCTAATGCAATTTCGTCCGCGTAGCCGATAGTGTCCACTCTTCTTGGCTTTGGTATTTTCAGGATTCTGTCGTACATAACAGTTCACAATACTGGGCCAAGAACTGACCCTTGAGGTACTTCTCCTGTGAATTTGCATTTCTTTTCCCCTCCTTCTATATCGTAGTAAAGGGTTCTGAAGCAGCTGGCAATTCTTTTGATTAGGTAGTGATGTATCTGTAGATTGGCTAACGCTCTGAATATACAGTTCCAGTCAATTGAGTTACCACGTTTTTGACGTCGAGCATTATAGAGGCGCTGTACTGCTTTGTTCCTAGCCACGTTGGTTCAGCCATTGAATTACGTTTGATGTCACACACTGCCTCTATTGCCTGTATCGTGCTTCGCTTCTTTCTAAAACCGAACTGATGGTAAGAGAGTCCCGAGCCTCCTTCAGTATATGGAAAGGGGTGTAATCCAACAAAAGTGTATCAATACCTTATCTGGTCTGTCTTCTGAAACTCTAGAATTTGAAGAAAAAACAAAATAGGAAAACAATAAATAGCGTTATTCAGAAGATAACCATAAATATGTAACTTAGCTTATCTTATTGCATACACGATAGCAGTAAATATGGAAATGTGACAAGCGGCATTTAGGCATATTCTCAAAAACATGAAATTTAAAACCGACTCCTTTTACTCACTCATGATCATGATTCACAATTTTCAATTCTTTTCAGCCGTGATATTTGATTCCATTTAATGTTTTCCTTCACTGTCACGCACAGAATGGCTCCAGAAATTGTATCAAACTTCTTGGAATAGTTACTCCCATTCTAGTATTTTCCCCAATAAGTGTTATTATCATTGAAATTGTGTTTACAATTGCCAATCAGTGTTCCGCACTTCGATTGATTTAAATTCAGCACATTTGGGAGCTCACATTTTGCACTCCTCGCACATACACGACACAATTTACACCGTATCCAGTTTCCTGACGCATGCAATTCTGCATTGAAATTGGAGCACGTACTTCCGACAATGTCGAAGAATTTCTCAACTAAAAATATTTGCTACTTTTGTGAAATTTCTCAAAAACATAAATTTAGGAATTTTGCCTCAAGTATGACACTTTAAAAGGAGGAACGAGATTCTTCGCAAAATGCAATTCGAACTTTTGTTTCGGAACGTTGCAGGACATAACCGTTATCGATATTGCTAACGGAGTATGAATGCAATTTCAATGCAAAATAAGCAATTGCCGTTGCACATGTACACAGCAATATTGTTTGCTTATTGATTGGTTGGACTGGAGCAATGCAGTATCTTTTTTTTGCAGGAGTTTTGGGTTAAGGCGAGTTGCACTCATCCTTATTTGCCAGTATGATAATGACAAGGCAAATGAACTCAACGCTATCCTAGTGACTGTACGTACGTTATATACAGGCATACCGCATACCCCAGTTAACGTCGTTAATGCGTTCCTAGAAAACATTGTTTTAAGATGGAGCTAACCTCGGAAAAAATATAACCTATTTTATTTAATTTTGTACGGTAATAGGAACATAAAAATGCGGTTTTCCAAATTACTTGTAATCTCTCTTTTACTGAACCCTTTAAGCCAAGCGATTGAGAGATTGTTGGCTAATATGGGTCTGATTTTAAAAGTTCCAGTTGCGTTTCCACCTAGTCTGTCTTTTCCAGCCATACATATGTCCAGGCATTGACTTCTAATCCTCTGCAATATATATATAATATCAGGTTGGATTTAAAAAAAAGGCCGTTTCGTCTTCATAACAAAATTGTGCAGGGCTGTAGCCGCCAGTTGTTACAATTTCTATAAAAGTTACTTGAAATGTTTTTATAGATTTCACGTTAGCGATAGCTGCTTCTCCTGAAAGCTTCACATTGTAGATTGTCACTTATAACTTGCGAAAGTATCTTTCCCCTTAGTTTGCATACGATGGAAGTATGCAGTATACCTACACTCGCATGGTAAATTAAAGTCCGGCCGAATTGGTAGCATATGTACGTACGGAATGTTGCTTAGGTGGGAAACAAAATTGATGAAAGACTGTTATGCGGCGTACACACTGTCGGGCGAATCTGCGAGCAAGTGTGTTCAGGTAAGCACACGAGCAAGTGCGTTGCTCTTTTTTTCATCCACACTAACAGGTTTGTCTTGGTACTTTTCTTCACTTTGAAAATGAATGTCCAGGAATTGTATTACATTGCAACAGTCATTATCGTGTGTTGTTATAAGTAATGATTAAAAAAACCGGCCAAGTGTGAGTCAGACACGCCCTCAAAGGTTTTCGTAGTCTTATTTTTTTTGTGATTTTACAAAAAGGTAAATATTATTGTAGTTTTGCTCTTGGCAATTTCATCGAAAGAATGAAAACACGTCTAACTAAATCGAAAACAAATTTATTTGTGATAGCTAAAAATGGTGTGAACTACAGCATTTTAATTGAGATGTTTTCAAATATGTACATACATTATGTAAATATGTATTGTATGTACGTATTGGAACAGATATGTATATTAGGCCGTGATCTAGTTTCCTCTTCGATACATAGAAATAAAGTCACTGCATGTGCAGGACTACCTACTGAGGTTGGAGGTTGGAGTCTATTTTCATGTTTTTTTCATACTATTTTAGTGCAATTTAATTAAGAAATCATTTAGCAAATGTTATAATTTCATTAAATTCGGTCAAGTTGTTTACTAGTAATCGGTTTAGAAATTGAATTTTTCGACTTGAATTTCGTAAAAACTATACAACTTATGAGATTTGTTATTAGTTTTCGTTCATCTACAAACTGTGATTTTTTTCATATTTTTGACTTCAGTAGTTTGTTTCGATGATACTTTTTCACAGATTTTCGGCAATATCTCCCGAAGTTTCTAACAAAATTGAGAAAAATATTTTTGGAATCTTTGCTTCGAGCCCTTTCGAATGATAACCCACATGATTTTTTTTCGAGCTTAAATTTTGTCCACCCTGTATGTATAGTTGTTTCACAATATTTTTGAGTGGTAAGTTGTCTCAAATATGTGTATAAGTGTGCCGATTTTCAAGTTACTAGCTAAAACGGTCCCTGATGCTTATATTGTGACAGATATTTTAGAGATTGAGCGAACTTATAATGGTTCCGTATTACGATATGGTTACGGAACCCTAAGAAAATAAATTACAACCAAGAAATGGGTAAATTCGTGACTTTCTAGGCGCGAGCGTTTGTCTCACTTGGATTTATTAAAAGAACTTCGTTTAGAACCGAATGATCTTCAAATTATTTAAGAACGAATAAAATTACCTACAATGAATTAGGTTTAGTTACACCGATAATTCAACGGCAAGATACGAGATTAAGAAAGTCGATTAGCACTCATGAAAGACTATCAGGTACATTGCAAGTAGAACATATAAAGATCTAAAATATTCCGCAGTTATATCTCCGCAATCGATTTCACAAATTATTCCTGAGATCTTCTCGTTACAGAATCTCACAAATAATGAAGCACGGCACGAAAATTCATCCACACTATCGCATTTGCTTTCCAATTCGCTCAAAAAATCAATCACTCGCAGATCGCTCTCGTGCCAAGATCGTGAGTGTATAAATCCGCGTGCAAGTGCTAGGATTTGCGCGAGAGTGTGTACGCCGCATTAGATGCCGTTTATCACCGAATCGAGTCAATTCCGGCTACAAATCACGTGGTTCTAACACGACGACTCTACATCACATACAGTTAACGATATAAGGGAAATTTTGTGAGAATTAAAATATCTTCATCAGCCTGGAACCAAAAATGAAAACGTTCTAAACTCGAGACTTAGCGGTTTCATTTTTCCCCAGTGCGTCTTAGAACTTGGGATACCTACAAATTCTTAAGGCAAATCTTTTTAAGCCCAAATTGTACTTCAAAACCTCTAACCTCTGTACCTCTCATTGGCAAGAGGCAATGATATGTATCTTTTCTGTGTTTGGAAAATTAGCCCTTGTGTATGCGTTATCAATACGGCAGCCGTAGATACACACACACACATAGTGAATTTCGCAGTACCAAATTAGGTACCTAAATTCAAAACCAGAAATACCAGCACACTTTACATGCTCCAGTTAATTATGCTAATGCACAGTGTTATCTCTGGCCTGCGAATGATATAGAAATGGATACCCGTGTTGACTTAATCAAACATAAATATTTGCTCTCTTCATTTCTACTGCGAATGATTCTCTATTTACATTTTCGCATGTATACGTAACGTAACCTACCACCACACTGGTGGTTAGATTCTCCGTTGTCAATGGAATCTAATGAATAAATGATGTAACTCCACACCCAAAGGCATAGCACAATAAATAGGGTGCGATGCGAATCCTTTCTCCAGATTCACCTTATAATTCCTCCGATTCACTCTTGACTCACAAAACCACGCACCAGAATATATCGGATATAGCCAATATTCTCTAAGAAGCCATATAGAACATGTGTATGTGTATCTGTGGCTTAGGTATCGCATAACTTATGTCAAATTGTTTGCCTGACTAAATCTGTGTGTGAATTGCCATGGCAATTCGTAACACTGAATGTATTTCCGACATGGTTACACACAGCCAACAAAAGTAAATGCCATCGACATGATGATAACCCAAAAAACCTGCAAGGAAAGAAGCCCACGAACCGTAGGCGTTCTCCACAAATAAGGCAAGGACATCTATCTTTAAGGAATCTATTCCAATTTCGGACCCATTCCCTCTCCCTGCCTTCTAAGTGTATTCTCAAGGGTAATTCCGTCCAATCGTCTGGGTATCTTAATCTATTGCTGCTGTGGTTATAAAAATGCGATTGTTAAAGAGAAAGTGAAAATGTCCTTCAAAAGGGAACAAGTTAGCCCGTAATAAAAATCACTATGTCCTTCCATACATAGAGTCACTAAATAACGAACTGAAAACCTCCTCCACTTAGTCACATTACCACCCTCTTGGGATCAGTTGTTGGGTTCATTTTTTTTTGCTCATTTTCCCTTTTTCGTCCTTTTTTTTTTGTGTGTGCTCATTTTTATTCTGCGTTATCCTCAAAATGGCTAACTGCAAGTGGACGCGATAAGCTGGAAAAGAACAAGAAACAAAAAAGGGCAAACCGACCCAAGACTTGGACCATTCACAAATTCATTTCTGATTCATCGTTAAGGGGTCCATTTTTTTTTTGTATAAATTTTCTTGGCTAGAATAACAAAATTAAATTTTACTGGACTGTCCACCTCCTCACCTTCTATGTCCATTCACAAATGACCTGGAAATGGAATACATACACATGTACTCGTGTTAAAGTGAAGCAAGTGCATGTGATAAGCTTTTTGCGAATGAGATGATTTTTTTCTTTTCCTTTTTGTTCCTGACGTGAAATTAGAACAAAACAGCAGTAGAGAGCTGCAAGGATAAAGAGAAATGAAATGCAATTATTGCAGGAGAATCCTTTTTTTAGCTTCTTAACGGGTTTCCTCGGTGGGGCTTGGCGTTAGCTTTTTTTTTTGGTATCCGGGACAGTTTTGTGTAGAAAAATGCTGCACTGTTACAGTACGGATGTTGTCATTATCGTTTGCAATGGGGGGATCATTGGGGAACGCACATTAACCTCTAAGTTGTCGCGCGCGTTAGCCACGTTTAACGGTGGCATTTTCTGCAGTGCGGCGTATACATTTATAAAGCGAGTGGCAACATGGCAATGTCGGGATCGGAGTCATGCCACTGTTAACGTCTAATTTCATTATGGCTGCTGTCAAATTGGCAACATGTTAACGAGGCAATTTGCAATAAAGTTCCGCAAAGCGCTACTGTGGTAGTAGCGTTTGCCTCACGCGGAAGGGTGATAGTTGGGTGGCGTGCGGGGTATGATTTGGGAAATGTTAATTGGATATGGTGGGTGCTTTTAATTTGCTCGCTGGACCTGACGCAATTAGAACCGATGGGGCGACTGCTTAAGGAGGTAGATTTTCGATTTAATGTGAAGAGAGATGGACAAACGGACAAAAGGGGAGTTGCGCAAAGTGAAATATAAATAAAGGGCCAACAGTACGCGTTGACAGACGAACAGCTCCGACAGACAACATTCTAACAGACGACTAGATGGACAAACAATCAGCTATGATTGAACCATTATAACTTTCGAGTTTTTTTTTTACGAAACTGTTGTTGGTCAATCGGAACGGAGAGAATACAAATTATTTCGAATGCGAGGGTTTTTTTTTTGTTCACGGGTGTATGTAAGCCAAAATGTTCTTGCCAAACACCTATCATACCAGAACGAAAAAACTCCCAGGGCTCAAATTCGAATGGTTACAGTTCTTCTAGTACACTGAGTCAAAAAATCACCTAATGACTATGGAAATAGCTAAAGTCAACACATGCAATGCACGATGTACAACGAGGGCGAAGAATCACAGAGAAAGGATATATCTGTCAGCTCGCTCATTAAAGACTATTATCAGGTATCATTATCTATAAATGGAAGAAATCACAATAGGCCTATCTTTGGCCGTAGTGATAGGGCCCACCTCTACTAACAATTTGCAAAGATGTAAAAAAAAATTCTGAGCGACCCAAGCTCATTAACATATTGGGAAAAAAAATATTTTTTTACTTTTTAGTTCATTAAAGCTTAATTTTCATGTATTTTATTCCGTTTGGGAGTAGAGAAAAACGGAAATGCCCATAAGAAACAGGCCGTCTTTCGCACAGCGAATGATGTCCTGAAAGCATCCTTCTGTTTCAAGTTCTGGTCCAATGTAAACAGTGTTGCCACCTCGAAAATGTGAAAAAAAAACAGGAGATCTTCTGTTGGACTTACCAAAGTAACAGGAGATTTAAAATTTCGTCCAAAAACATCGAAAATACGAGTTTTTTTTTGGTAAAATATCTATTGCATTAGGAAAAAAGTTTTTTGACATTACATAATTTCCTGTTACGCTGACTCAATTTTATTGATACTTATAGGCCGCATGTACAATCAAAAGCCTGCGCAATAACACCTCGCCTCTACTCTATACATGCAAACTGTGCAATATTCATTCAATCGTTATCATATCGTTGAGTAGGTTGTTTTTTTTTTTTGAACGATGGTAGATTCGGCTTTGGCTGGTTCTGGATATAAATAAGAAGCGCTAAACACTTAAATGAAACATGCAAATTATCAAAAACTAAATACAGGAAAAGGAAGGAAAATATCAACACTGCGCGTATGTGAAGTACGAAAGGGAAAAAGTTAGCGATAGTGTATTGGATGAGTGCCGAAGAGCATAATATCAACACAAGCAACCCTCTCTCAACAGACTAAAGCTCAATGACAATGGTTGACCGATCAAAATTCGAATTAAGGAATTAAGGCATTTTTTTTCTCAATTTACCCACGTGTCGTAGGAATGCACTGTGCAGCTCTTTAGGGCCAGCGCAGCGGTTTGGTCTGTGCGTTGTCTGTCAGTCAGTCAGTGGACTATTTTATATATAAAAAAGATTAAATAAAGTGAATCCAATTATTGAAAAAAAAAAAACCGTATTAAGAGAACCTATTTCTCCCCCTGAGCGGTTGTCCTTAACACTACGTTTTCTAGCAACCGGACAAACGTTTGAGGATCTGAAATTTGTAACAGCAATTGCCCACAAAACAGGAAATTTTCCATAAAGTTCTAAAAATTCCTCCTAAAACTATTAATTGCCGCTCTTTGCCATTTTTACTCGGCGAATTTTTTACGCAACTGAGCAATTTTCACCATACTCTACACAATCATGCATGCACAGACAAACAAATATCAACATTTTTTGATATCACGCAATCAGCATGCGCAATCACACAATCAATACCATACACCTTCAGTTTCAGCAATCAAGTGATTGTGCATGCATGCTTGTGCGGTGTATGGGGCCTATTAGTTTCCCTTCAGTATGTCGGATAATAGTCCACTTTTGTCGGGTTTGTCGAAGAAATGTTTGCTGCGTTGCAAGTTCTAAACTTCTGCTCATGCTTTCTCTTTTTCCCAGAATTTAACTTGAAAAGTGATTAGATATAAAGTACATACGTAAACAATAAATATATAATACATACATTTTTGCTTATGTTGAGCTTATGTAGCCAAGAAAAACTAAAATAACGTAAATTAGCAACGGCCACTTTACGTTATACAAATTGTGATAATACACTTTAAATAAGTGTCAAAGTCAATGTCACTAGATCCCATTCGCGTTCCACCTAATATGTGTCAAATATCAAAAATTGGGGATGAAATTCCCCCAAAATAGGAAAATTACGAAAGATTAAACGAACGCGTTGAACAACAAAAAATGCAATATGTATGTGATTTGACAGATTTCAGTTTTCATGTAATCTGTCCAAAGAAATTTCTTGTGCTAAAATTCGAAGTATGGGGAGATTTCTTACACTCTCTTTTACGAAAAACTACGAAATTTTTGCGAAAACGAACGGGTTTTTGTAACTTTTCGTAGATTTTCCTACTGTTACTGTAGACTTGTAGTGCCAATCAACAACCAGGAATGTTACTACTATGGGTTTACACCGTGGCGTAGTTTATTTATTGCTGTTTTTTTATATTAGCGTTCCATTTCGAATTTTGGTTTTAATAATGAAAAGTAAACTAACAGGAGAAATGGCCAAAAAAACTGTCTGGGAACAGGAAACAGTAGATTTCACTTTTTTGGGCGAAATAACAGTAGACTCCTGTTAGAACAGGAGAAACGGCAACACTGAATGTAAATTATCTGCTCAAGGATTATTTCGACCATCTCAAGCAAAGAAAAATGTTCCTTTCCATTCGGCCCAAAACTAGTCTTTGAGGTTTCCAACACCCCTATTACGGTTAGCGAATCGAACGTTCGACTAGATTTGAACTGCCAGGCGAATTACTGCTGTTGAGGTATTACGGTTGGCGAACGTTGACGGATGTTGACGCAATGACGATCTTTAATAATAAGTAGAACAACAAGTGCACGGAGATGACTAAATTAGCGTTTCCGAAGATGAAGTGTGAAAGGAACTGTTAACGGATTTTCTCGTTTACAACAAAACGGAGAATAATTTTATTATTTACTGATATTTGACTTTACATTTTCTACTGAATTCCAGCTGATGCAACTGCCTTCATCTGAAATGGTTGCCACTGATGATTGCTGATCCCGTTTCAGTGTTTGATTTTGATCAATGCCTCTCCTCAGAATGCACTGTATCTCCCACATGGTCTCGCTTCGAATGGTTTCGTCTGTGATGAGATCAAGTTGATTCTTAACCAGTTGACCTTCCCAGCTTGTGTGTTTCAATATCTCGCTGATATATTTATCTAGATTGGTTGCAATACTGTTGTTGACATCCTCTAAATGGTTGGTGGTATCGTCCAGATATTTACTTGTGTCCTCTTGATCAGGATCGTGCTTGATTTCGATATCAGTTTGATAGCCCTCGGTAGTTTCCCCATTGCTTTGAGGCCCAAGGTCATTGGAAAGTGAGGATATACTAACTACCTGTGATATCAAAAAGTTAGATGTTGAACACACTTTTGGTTCATTTTCAACTTTTTCCGTGACCTTTGATGTACTTGCAGTCTGATCAACTGTATTCTTGGGAGGAGTGTTTTGTTTCGTTTTGCCTTTGGAATTTCCCCTGGTTCGCTGTGAAAATTTGTGTTTCTATTAAATGTATCTTTCGAAAAAAAAAACAAGAAATACTTACCATAGTCGATGAAAATTGTTTACTCGGCTTGTTGTCACAGAACGGAATAAGGAATTCCATTTTGTTAAGACACCACAAGTTGGGTGTATATTTTTTGGAACGGTTCTTGTAGCGCAGTATCTTATTCAGCTGACTGCGAAGAATATACCACTTGCTTTTAAGATCGTCTACGGTTACGTTCATATTTTTCTTTGCCGAAAGTACTGTACAGATTTTTTTAAAACATTCATACCTCTTAGCCCGGTTTTGGTAGTCAATATCGGTTATGTCATACAGACATCTTTGTTTGCTTACTTCGCTAAGCAGAAGTTCGATTGCTTCGTGTGTCCATATAATGTTCATCCTTAAGCTGGGCATGTCTCGAGCGACAAAACGAGAATAGGTGTTCAAATTAAATTAACTGTTCACGTAGGCTTTTGCTGAACGAATGATCTTACTTATGCTCAAGGGTGCTCTATAAGTAGCGGCAAAGCATTTTCCTAATTTGTTCGTAGGTATACGAATGGAATTCTCAGAGGTCTGTTTTCTTGTTTTTTCAATTTACATTGAAATTGTTAATTAGACCGGTTTATGAGATGACCGGTAGGAAAGAAAGATACCTACCTGATGAGTTTCCTCTTTTACAAATATTTTGTAGTCATTTGCATAAACGCATATCCTTCAGCGAGGAGTTAGGTAGAAACGTATCGAAGGGTTGCATGACATACAAATTAGGTATATTTTTGTATTGTTAGGTTTTTCTTCGATATACGTCCAGGTTACTTGAGTTAATTATAACGATCTTGGTACTTGTTTTTTGGGTTTTCGAATTTTTTTCAATTATTTTATTGTCGGTCTTACGGCCACTGTTATTATGATATGCCACGCGGATGATATTGAAACACTGCTCAAGTTTGTCGAATTCAGATACTATTTTTGTGTATTTTTTTAATGTTGAAATAATATATGCATATTTATGTACATGATGATTATGATGAATCTGGGATATGGTAGAGGTATCCCGTAGCACTGCGATTAAAGTGTATCTATTATTCCCCCTTTTATGTGATTGAGGAACTTTTTTGAGTGCTTCAGGCACTCTTAGTTGTTCCAGTAACTTTTTAGTTGGTTGGTTCTCCATTCTTTGTTGGTGTCTTTTCTGGTAAAGCCATATTGAGGGACCGGTCCAACAAATGGACTGTTGCCTCCTTTTTTGCCAGGATATATGAGCCTTTTTCTCATGCCTGGCGCCCATATCAGTTTAACTATGGGTTTCTCTACAAACAGGTTTAGATTTAAAGTGGCTTTTGATTTGTAGTTGTGGCTTCTTAGAGCTTGGAAAATTTTGGGATCGTTATATGTATACCATTGTTGGCCATCCTACCTTTTCCCCGATCCTGCTTGGGGTTTTAAACTATAACTAATGTGCCCATGCGAAAACTTTCGCAAAAAAAACCCAACCCACAAAATCTAAACTTCCAACCTTCCCATATGATTTCCATCTGTCAACTGATGGAGACCCCATGCAAATCATAAGGGAAGTGTTTTTCTCTTGGGAGTTAATTTTGGGTAGATTGTTTGTTTTGATCTCTTTTTTAATTTCTTAACATTTATAAAGGGAAATTGCAATTCGACACTGCTCCAGGAAATTCTCTTTCTTTTGACACCTCATTTGTTAAGATTGGTTAAGAAAGAGAGCCGCAAATGGTACCTATACTACAGAAATAATATATATGATACTTCATTAATATCTTTGAAAATCGGATATTTTTAAAAGAGACTTGAAGGATGCGAAGAAAATACATATTCTAATTGCCAATAATAAAATAAATGGTTTTATGAAACCGCTTTATATCAGTTCTCTTTAATGAAAAAAGTCGTTAAAAAACGTTTCCATACATTCAAACAACTGTTCAAGAGATTTCACCTTGCTTATCAAGCATGATAAAGTTTGTATCTCAGTTTCGCTGGAAAACAGGATAATCCTACGAAAATTCGGCCTTTTACATGTTTCCCTTTTTTTGTGAAAAATAGGATAAAAGCAGGATACATTTTTATTAGTGAACAACTTATTCACATACACATCTACATACCTATATGAAAGACAGAGTGAACAATGCCACTTTTCATATAAACTCATCTATAGCGATTAGAGTCATTTTCATCTTGATGACATTGTTAATTGTCAAAATTGTAAAATTTGGGGTTCCATAGCATGTCACTTTTTGTTGCGGGTTTTGGGCTGGGGCTATCGCCAGATCATTCTTCTTTAAAAATGCGGCTGGTCTGGTAATAACAGTTATCGGTGCTCGCTATCGCGACATGATAATCCATCCATCTTTTGTGCCGAAATTGCAAGATATGGATGTGGATGACATGATGTTTCAACAAGAAGGTGCCACATGCCATACAGCCCGAGAAACAATTCAATTACTGCACGAGTCATTTCCTGGTCGTGTAATTTCCCATTTTAGTCATCAAAATTAGGAGCCCAGATCTTGTGATTTAACGCCGTTAGACTTTTTTATTCGGGGTTCTTTGGAGTCTAAGGCTTATATGCCAACAATCCCACGACTAACCGCGAGCAAAATATAAAGTGATTAATAAAAGCTATTGATTATTTAAAGTACCGCCAAAAGTATCTTACCTACCTATTGGATCCAATTTTGTCCGGGAAATTCCGAAATTTTCATGCTCGTGTACTAGTTTCTTCATAATATTTCTGGCAACCCTAGGTTAATGGGAACTTTTTAGTATGAAAATTGAAAAAAGTAACTATGTATCTACAAACCGTACTTAATTCTTATTTTCTTGTAAAAAAAGAGTACCGCTAGTAATTACTTTCAATAACGACCCCACGGAAAATCTACCTGAATATATAATTTTTCTCCAAAGGACATGAATTCATGTCCTTTACAACAGTCAATTAAAAAGTGTAATTAACTGGCATTTTTTCTTTTACCTCTCAAACATTTCATAAACAATTCGTTGGTAATCAATTTTAAAACCATATGCGGTAATAAGCAATAAATAAATTGCATTATATACATACATTAACGGCTTTTCCCTATACGAGTACTACTTAAGAACACTGTAGAGCATTAGTAGCATCAAACTGTTTGTCGCTAGAGCAGGAACATAATTTAATACGTTTGGTTTTTTTTTTTTTTATCTCTATTTTTAGATTAAAACGGGATCGTCATCGAACAAATCCAACAGTTCAAAATAACACCATCATGTGGACGCATGAACGAATCGCCTGTCTCCTAACTGAGATTCGGAAGCGCAAATGTCTGTATGACTTTTATGACTCTGACTATCTTAACCGAGAAAAACGACTAACATGCATAAAGAATATTTCTAAAATACTATTGGAGAAGGAAAAGATGCACGCGTCTGTTGAGCATATTAAGATAAAATGGCACATACTACGTGGCCAGCTCAATAAGGAAATGCGATTTATGGAGCGTTCCAAGAAGTACAAGCCCAAGCTGTGGTGCTTTAAGAACTTGGAATTCCTTATGCCCTTCATCGGTAGGCCTGGTACAAGAACACCTTCTTCGTCGGCTGTTGTAAGTATTTTTATTTTTATTTTACAATTAAACATTACAATGGAAACATATTATTTTCAAACAGACCACCAGCAGTAGTTCCAATGGCGAATCGAAACGAAAGACTATCAACAAATCAGTCGAACAGAGCGATTTTAAGGAGAAAAGTTCTTCAGAAGCTGAACCTGAACCTGAATCTGAACCAGAAGCTGAAGTTCCTTCGTCATCCAATATAATGTTAACACATGTACGTAAATATGTTTTTTTTTTTACAATTTTTCACTTGTACCTCGCCCAAAGTCAATCGCAATAATATTTTTTTTTTGTTTTCATTAAGGCACCAGAAATTGAGATGAATACAGACTGCAGTCATTCTGCAGCAGATACAAATCCACAGTTCTACAACCACTTGGTGCCTGATACAAATCAACAGTTCTACGATACTATCGCGCTGACACAACAAATCATTCAAAGCCGCATTGCGGCCAAGTTACAAGCACACAAAAGTCCTGAAAACAACACGCCTAATCGGACTACAAGCTGGGAAGGTGAACTCGTTAAAAGTCAATTGGATCTCATCACTGACAAAACAATCCGGAATGACACCATGTGGGAGATACAGTGCATTCTGAGGAGAGGCATCGAACAGGATTTAGTTCTTCCCGGGCGGCATACGGGTAATCGTCGACCATCACTAGC